>OY856410.1:343138882-344338882 GCA_963693085.1 Alisma plantago-aquatica
ATTGTTGCAGAAATGAAGGAAGACATGGAGGTTGACGAAAACCCCTTGGAGGTCAATGTCCATGGATGGGAGCTTACATCTAGATACATATGGATGCATGTCAAAGATCAAGAAACTCCATAGAGTTTTCAAGCTTCCCAACCTTGTTCCTGGCATAAAAAAATGTAAGATCATCCCCTCAATCTCTTGTTACTTATGTTCTTCACACCTTATCTAATGTTCATGGCTTTCCATTTTTGTAACTTGTACATATAGCTAAAATACCCTCTATTCTCTATTTTTTCATTATTTGTCCTAAATCCACCATGGAGGGGTCATCTTGGAGCTGGAGAAGTGATATTTGGTGTGTAAAGGCGATTCCATGGAGGTATTCTTGTTGTTATTCAGCTTGTTTTCTTGTTTTGGTTGATAACCATGGACTTCCATTGTGGAACCTACCTCATCTAGCTAAAGAACCTTCATTTCCCTCTCTTTGATGTGAAGGAAGCTAGATCTTGATTGGATCTTTGGATTTGGGGTTGTTTGGGAGATGATCTACGATCCAAAAGTTGTTTGTGGCTGCTTTGGATGAAACTCATGATTACCACCATGAGAGGTGTGTGATATAGTATTTTTCAACATTATTCTGAGTACTTGTACATGCAAATCCATAAAATTTCTCTAATATACATTAACTTGCTATATGATCACCTTACATGTTAAAAGATGATTTCTTGATAACTGTTCTAGATAATTGAAATGAAAATACAAAAATTTTATATTCTTCCTAACATTCTAAAAGTGATCCCTAATGTTAATCTCGGAACTACTTAAACATGTGTATGCTGGAATATGAAATACATGTGAACCATTCCTAAAATGTTATCTTCGTGGTATTGTGGTGTGCCATATGATGTGAAAATCAATATATGTGTTATTCTTACTAGTTGGGAGTGGATTGAATGATGTTAAGGATTTTTATAGAATGATTATGCTGTTGAAGTTTCATTTGAATTTGGCCTATAATATCAAGGGAGCCCATCCATGCATGAGCTTGATCCTTTTTATGTATAATCTTGTATTTGATGTAGCATTCACATACATTTTAATTAAAATTTGAAATTTGGTATAGTGGTTTATTGTAGTAATATGACGTGGGATCCAAAGTTTGTATGTTTTTGAGATTCCTATAATGTACGATCCTTAGTATGGCGTAATTTGGTGAAGTTTGCCTTTCATAGCCAATAGTGTTGGTTTATACCCTAACGAGTACCTTGTGTAAGATTATGAGTTGTTTTATATATCTAAAGTCACATACACTTCATGGATTCACAAATGAAGCAAACGGAAACTATAAATCAAGATGCACAATTATATGGATGTACATGAAATGCATCATAGGGGTAATTAATAAATTTCATATGAAGTAACTTAGAAGTTTCTTAATACATGTGGGTTTTAATAATGGACGAAAATCATTATGAAATAAAAGGGTCCTAATTGAGTAAAATCATTAATCATATTGTATCCTATGTGTGTCATTTCTCATTTATATATAATGTTATGAGATTGAATAATCTTGTAATACAATATGATAATACAAGATACATCTTGTATATGGGATATATACATGTAGGATTGATGGCTTGTGGTTAATACCTTGAGTGAAATGGAATGGATGTCATCATTGGGATGATTGTTGGGACCAGTGGTGACGGTTAATTCATGATTGAACATTTATGAAGTTTAAAATGATGGATAAAATGGTGAAACAGTTAAGCTGGGAAAATGATGTGATCTTATGGGTTTTGTAACCTTGTCATCAAATAATTATTTACACTTTATAATAATCAACTAGACTCTAAAAGTAATGAGTATTTGTTTACTTGACTTAGTGTTCCTAAATGCAATAGAATACTCAATTCCTCATGATACCCTTCTTAAAAAGTGATGATTAATCATGTTCTATGGTCATGTTTGTCCTATATGATGATTATGGGAACTTCTATGTAATGGATAATGAACTATTGTTAACAATACAATTTGATCATTAGAAATGAAATATTAGAGAAATAAATATACCTTTATTTGCTTGATTAAGGTTGAATGTTCCACGACTTGATATGTTCGGCCTTGTTGTGGCTGAGATTGACATGTTGGGCCTTGTTTTGGCTAAAGATGATTACTTATGTACTAATTTGGTGGTTCGATATATGTTATTGAGTTTAATATCTTCTAGAGTCTAGTCTTGATTAATATGCTAATTATATGTCTTTTCATTGTTTGTAAGTGTATGATACAATTGAATTATGAGTAATTGGCTTAATTAATCAATTGTAACCCTAATAATGTAGTGACATGTGATTGTAAATCTATCTCAGCATCAGAAGTTGTTGTATTGTTAAACAAGTTTCATTGTAGATATTTCATATTGTGTGAAGTAGCTCGAAGCCATATGTTGTTGAATATATGCGGGTGTAAGGAGAGTTTTATTGGTCATCCTGACCTTAAGGTATTTGAGAATGTCTATGGTTGTATCTAATTTTTTATGTGATTGAGAGTTGTTGGTTCAATATCTCATATTTGAGGGTTGTGTACACTGATTTTTGGTGTCATGGTCTATGTACCCAGGATGGACCGGATGTTTATTGGGCCCTTGTGCCCTTACTAGTATTTGAGAAGTTCTACCAATACAATATGTCACTCGTACTAACCAAGAGGAAGAGATATTAGGAATCTGATAATCCTAAGTTCTTATATGGCTGTAATACTAACTTCAAAGTGGTCAACTAGTAGTTCAAGTGATACGCCTCAATATACCTAGGGCAAAATATTTTATGCAACACAATTGTGTAGTCTATTTGTTTATGTTTAATTAGTGATTCACGTGGATGTGCACTTAAATTTGTTTACTTATTGAAAGGATTATGTATGTTTCTTACAATGTACAAGTAAGTGTATGGATTAGGTATAGTTACATCTATATCTATTTTTCTACTTGTTAAGCATACATCCATGTGCAGAGAATAAGTACTTGATGCATATATTTTGTGTAGAGAAACTTAATTATTGATTAATCTTCCTCTATAGAATCATATTGTCATATACTTGTAAGTAATGAGTAAGCTAGTTATTTGTATATCATATCATTGAGACTTAGGGACTCATTCCTATGGTTATCTACATCTTTTAGGTATGTTAGAGTTTAAAAAATGATGTATTGATCAAGATGTAACAAGGAATAATAAAGTAAATTATAGAATGTCCTTGTATCTAACTTTCCTATGTTATGGGTTGGTAGTTGATGATGCATCTGTTAAGTTGTTTCTCTTTGTGTTTCTCAATGTTGTGAGTTGTAAACTGAACTGGCCATATTGTATTACTATACTTTTGCAATCATGGACAATCTTGTGATCCCTTTGGTGAAATAAATAAAAGAGATTTTAGTTGATTCTCTATTATGTCTACATGTGGAATGATTCAAATTGGTAGTTGTACACTTCTATATCATTTGCAAAGTTTTTATGGTGGTTTCTCGTAAATTGAATATTTATGTGGATCGTTTCATTTGGAATTTTGACTCATCTTTTTATCATTGTTAGTTTTTTTTTGGGTTTTTGTCT
Organism: Alisma plantago-aquatica; assembly: GCA_963693085.1. NCBI lineage: Eukaryota > Viridiplantae > Streptophyta > Magnoliopsida > Alismatales > Alismataceae > Alisma > Alisma plantago-aquatica. Next base: position 343,142,485 of record OY856410.1, read on the forward strand.
AAAGATTTGTCAAAATGATTAATTAGGATTTAATCAGAGGGATGGGTACTTGCAAGTGTGGCATCATAGAATATGTTAGATGGATCTACATGGACACTGAAAATTAGGGGTAAAAAAATAATTAAGTGATAAATGACACGAGCATTGTATATACTACTTGAACTTAGTGTTTGGATTCCATAGTTAGGTATCTAAGTATTAAGGGATATTCAGTATGGAAATCTTTGGTTGTTCTCATTCTATGTACTTTAACCAGGTAATCAATTGGAAAACAACCCTAGAACATTATAAGATAAAAACTCATGATGAAAAGAATGAGATAAAAGATGACGAGAGATGCAGAAGCCATCTTAAGTCTATATATGTTGAACCAGAACTATATATAATTCTTTAAAAAGGTAAAGGTAAGTACTAATCGAACCCGTTGAGAAATGTAAAAGCCATGTTTTAACTCACACATACCTAAGAGTTTCAAGACTAAAGCAATATATATATATATATATATATATATATATATATATATAGGGTAGCGATCCAGTGAGAAACATCCTACGGTGAGAGCATGAGAGGCATTTGAATAACTACAAATTCAGAATTGTTTTTTAAAATCCAACCATATAGATGGATAAAGCATCATTTCATTTACCTTCCCACAAAAAATCATTGCAATCAGACATTGCTTGCATGTCCATATGTACGATATACAATTTTTACATCCAACGGTCATCCTAAAATTCAATATAGAGCGTCGAAAAGTATTTTTTTGTTGTGAATGATATACAAATCGGATGGTTATAAAATTTTGTAGGAAGGTAAATATTAAGGTATACTTGTAATCTATACGGTTGGATTAAGAAAAATATATCTATGTGGAGAGTTATTCAAATGCCTCTCATGCTCTCACCAAGATTTGTTTCTCACTAGATCGTTGTCCTATATATATATATATATATATACATTATGACGTAACATTAAAATGAATGAAGTACAAAGGAGTTCATGAAACTTGAAAGGAAACCTTGTATGGATGGAAATATAGTGTTTAAAGATGAGATTCAAGAGAACAATGAGATGAAGGAGTGATAACTTAGTATGTGAAGTTCTAAATTATGTACATAAGTCACAAAGTCTTGATATAGTGCCTCTGATGTAAAAATATGTATAATATATGCAATGAGAAGGAAATTTAGGTATAATATCCATAGAAGGAAAGGAAAACTTAAATGATGAGTATGAAATGAGATGACAAAAGGCCTAATTTGCTATAGAATAAGGTTCCTATAAAGAATATATGTTGATTATTAAGATGAAAACTAATGTGGAATGTCACAAAGAGGGACAAATATAATATTTTGCAATAATAATTTTGTAATTAGTAGGTTGGTCCCATGAAGAAATGAGAACAAGCGATGAACTAACAAATGAATATGATGTTGTTCTGATCATCTGATATGTTTGGAGGGTGACAAATGTATACAAATTAAATGTTTTAGGAGTAGGCCATTTTGGTAAGAACATGTTTCTTCCATAAAACAAAGGCAAGATGGTGGTGTTAAAAAGTAAAATAAGAATATGTTGCATGTACACATGTGATCTCAAGTTTATATCAGATTAAAAAACAAGCCTAAATATATTACCTAGTAGAAAGGAGTCGATATGTACACAAGAAGTGTGAGGACCCTGACCTCCGTTTAGGGCTTATCCTATTTGCTTTGCTTAACCATGATGCTTAGTTGCTTGCTAATCACCTTTGATGGTGATTAGGGTTTGTTGGTGCTTTGTTGAGAGTTGGAGGTGCTACTTGCAATTAACCCAAGTCTAGGGTTTGTGGGCAAGTTTGCCACCTTGTGAGGTGTTCCTCCCTCTCTTTGCTTCCTCTAGTGTTGATAGGAAAGTTTGGGCTCGTTGCTTGAGTTCCTTTGGGATTGGTTGAGCTTGTTGGGCCTTGATGAGCCTTTCCTTTGCCTTGGTTGGACCCTTGTGTCGGGAAAGAGTGCCCTTGTGTCGGCCATGGCATGGAGGTGTGTCGCCCATGGACCCTTTGACCTTCTTTGACCTCGTTTGTGTCACCACTAGTGGACACTTGGTGCTTGATGCGTGCATGTGGCAATGGCCTTGGACATGTGGTTAGGACATGTTAGAGTGGTGGCTTTGCTCATGGACAAGTGTCCCTAGGTGGGCGACACCTTGCTTCCTTGTACCTTGGTTTCTCCTCCATCCCCTTCTATATATGTGCTTCCTTTCTCTTGCTAAGGATCCCTTTAGTTCCTTAGTCTCCCTCCCCTTGGTGCACGATATCCCCTCTTCTTTTGCAAGCTTGGTGGCTGATCCTTGCCTTGGAGCCTCCTTCTTCCTCTAGTGGTGGCCGAACCCTAGAGTGTCTTGCTCTTCTTCTTGTGGTGGAGCTTGGAGCTTGGTGCTAGGAGCTTGGATCTTACTTATGGCGGGTTACATAACTCCTAACCCTAACTAATTTAACATCTTCTATGTTCTTGTGTATATGTTCCTCATATCGGCTATATGTGTTGCTTTCTTGCTTAAGTTGTTCTTGTTGGTCAAACCATGTGTTCTAGGGTTTCTTGGTGAGCAACACCCCTTTCTCTCCTAGGTCTAGAGGAGTGAGCTTGAGTTCTAGTAATATGGGCAACACCCCTCTCTCTTTTAAGTTGAGAGGTGAGCTTGTGTTCTAGTTGCTTGAGCAACACCCTCCTCTCACCATGGACTTGAAAGGTGAGCTATGTAGTGGCTGTGGACCTTGGTTAAGTTTGACCCTTGTGTTTCCTGATTGGTGTCAAGAAGCTTGGCATGACCCCTCTCTCTTGATAGTTGAGAGGTGAGTCATCTTCTTGATCCATTAGGGTTTTGGTGTCCTTGTGCTTGAGGTTGATGGTGACCCTGTCGGAGTGCATCTTGGCCGATATGGCCTAGGGGTTGGTGTTGCTCGATATCCCTCCTTGGCCTATAGCCTTGGTCGTTACGATGTGGTGTTGTGTCGGGCGTCACACACCTGGTTCCTTCCTTGTTGTGTCGGGCATCACATGCCTGGTTCCTGCCTTGTTGTGTCGGGCGTCACACCATGATAAGTACCCTGCCCGACACCCTTCACCTCATTATACCCTAATGTAATGGAAGCTTGTTAGTTGTTTCTGTGGTGGGTGTCATCCCTTGACCATGTCCTTGTATGTCGGCCGATAGATGTGGCTAGCTTTGGGATGGGCGTTATGTCTTCTTTGTTGCATGCGTTGCACCTTTGGGCGTTATACCTTGTTGTGTGGTGCTGCCTGATATGCCTTGTGTGCGATGCACCGTTGCATGGCATAGGTTGAACCTGCACGTTGTATGTGGATGCCCGTTGCACCTGATGAATGACACGCCCATAAGCCAGTTGCCCGATAGACCTTGTGGTCATTGTACCCTTGACATCTGACGCAGTGTCACCTGACTTGAGGTGCACGATACATATGGTTGCAAGATATGCTTGGGTGCACGGTCTGCTGTGATTACCTGATGCACGACACATGTTGGACGTTGCACGATAGACCCTGCTGCACATGCACGACACAGCGTTGTATGTTACACCCTTGTGCTTGGCCGTTAAGTGTTGGTCTGCTTGGCCGTTTGAAGTTGAGAGTTGGGCGATAGGGGAGAATACCCTACCCGATACCACCTCTGGTGAGGGTCTTGTCTAGTATGGAAAACCTATGTGCTAGCTCTTGTTCCATGATGTCACGTTTGGTTAACAATAGTAACCCTTGATATGCTTGCTGATAACTAAGATGGTAGCTCACATCTATGTAACTTGACATGATATTACATCTCTTATAATCATCTTGAATCACCTGTATAATGCTAAGGAAATGATAAACATATAAGATGCTTTGCATGATGATATGACCTATGTCTATGGTCACAAGCTAAGGCATGATTGATAAAAGCATATAAGCATCAATGTCACCCTATGTTGATAATATGATCTTTCTGTTAGTCTATGATGATTGTGCATACTAACCATGCAGGTGTTTCCTACAGATGTATAGCCAGGTAAAGGGTTATGAGGCATATATATATATATATATATATGTTTGAGTAACACTGCTTTGATGGTTACTCTTGATAATGAATAATAGGCATGATGTGTTTTTGGTCTGAGGACCTGAGTTTGGCTAAAGTGCTGGAATTGCTATCCATGATGATGATGTAAGCCTTGAGAGGCAATGACACTGTGATAAGGGATTGAGATCCCATGGTAATGTGATGATCCTTGAGATGGATCTAGATGGTTGGCAAGAGGCCAAGTGGTAACATGTAATGTTGGATCCTTGTGATGGATCAGGATGGTGTTGATGATAGTAAAAGCATAATCTGAGTTTCATATTGTTTATTCCTGTTTTAGTTGCATGTTATACAACTTGGATGAATCTTGCAATCCATTTAAAATACATTAAATAATCACAGTGGAACATATCATGTAGTTACCCTGGCAATAGATCCATCATCGTCAGGAGCTGGTGATGGTGAAACAGATTCTCCTACGAGTTAACCCGGAGCGCATATTGTTGAATATGTGAGGTTTCTCCTAGCCTAAAATAGTGAGGATTCGAGTGCAGCTGCGGTTGCAGACTCATGATATGTATAGAGCATGGTGAACAGGATCATGGATCAGGATATGTGATATGGGAGCATGAATGCGTTCATGGCTCAGAGCATGGTGAACAGGCCCGTGGCTCAGTTTACTAGCGCCGAGACCTGTACCAAGGAGGGCTAGGCAGAGGGTAGCCTGCGGGAGCTGACCCTGTGGCTGAGGCCACTTAAGTACGAGACTGCGGTCCTTCTTGTGTTGTACTTGTACACTGACTACGAGGTGGGAGGTCGTGGAGTCCGACTCTCCCATTGACCTTGTATGGCACCGGCTTTGGGTTTCACAACCGAAGGTTGGACTTGAGCGGTACGGCTCACTTCCTCAGGGCATAATAATACGTAATCCAGTCGAATAGTATTTATTGCTTAAGGCAAAACACAGAACATTGGTTGAGGCCTTGCTTGTGCAGTTAATCTTGTTATACATGTAGTTACTTATACGTCCCTCATGTTATGTGATAAGATCTTATAAATCTTATCTTATCAATCATGTTCCATAAACAGATAATTGGTGATATGCCTTTCGTACAGCCTAGTAAGCTTGATGGTATGAATAGCCTTGCTATATAGACTGTTATTATTCTACGTTTTACTATTTATCTTCTGATGTTGCTTTATCCTCTTGGTTTTATAGTTTTGGCAGGGAGCTATGTTTCTCACTAGGACAATGTTCAATTGTCTCACCCCGTTGGTTTTCATGTGTTCGAGCTAGACGTGGTGGTGGTCGAGGAGTTGCGACCGAGCAGCAAGACGAGCAGTAGAAGGCAAGAGATGGACATGCTGCTGTTTTGGTCGTTTTATAGTAGAGTCTTAGAGTCATCCCTGTACTCTCAGGTCCTTGGGAGCGTTTTGACGTTGTTTCACGATGTATAGTTGTTGATGGTTTGTATATCCTACTGCTGGCCGGATGTGGGCCGTTATGTACATATAACAGGTGATGAACTCATATGATAGCTTGATAGCTGATCCCCTAAGTTGCGGACACGTATCTAGCCTTGTAAATGTTTATATAACTTGTTTCCTTGCAGGACGAGGACCTAAATGTAATAGTTCCTCAGTTATTACGCTTTCCGCAACCTTTTTTAATTAACCCGTGTTTTGGTAATTTGTGCTTATGGTGTTTTCCGCACATTTTCACATAACACCTTGCTGTCTGTGTGATAGTGGGATGTGTTGCCACAAGAAGTGTCCATTAATTGTATGATTGTTAGGAACACATGAATTAATAACCTTGTTAATATCTGATGAAGAGAGTAATTGCTCAAGAATGAACAGAGAATGTGATGATTCAAACCTTATTGAGAGAATGAAAAGTATAATTATAACAAAAAAGGCACATTAATGATTAAGAGATAACAAGTAGAATAATGGAACATGATATTATTGCTAATTCCTAAGTATATGCCAAGGAACTTGGGTAAACGAAAAAATGATGCATCAAATGTTAGAACTAGAAATGAAATATACATAATGTATATGAGAAACCAGAAAATCATTCATTATAATCATACACTAATGATGATATGGGGGCATAATTCATGCCAAAATGCTTCCGAGATAGGGTTACAGGTTGCTTGTAGTTGTTCCATGCCTTAAACTTGGGATTTTAGGGGCAATATCCTTTTGAGGGCTTTATGGTTGTGAGACCATGAACCTATCTTTACCTTTATCTTCATATGATCTTACTTCTTTTATCATAATGGTTTTCTAGATTAAGTTTTGATACCAATTTCTTAAAACATATCTCTAATTTTTTTGCACCTTGGTTGCACTAGTTACAAGATTCCTTGCAAGTTGTGAATTTAAGTGTAAATTTAATAAAATATGATGAATTAATTGCAAATTATGTGAGAAGTATCTAAACATGAGTTTTCCTCCATGCTCATACTTGTTTGATCCTTGAAGTCAATTGATTAAATTATGACTATGATATGAATTCAATCGACCATTATTATCAACAATTTCATGTACCAAAGTTCTAGGTTGATGGAAGTTTTCAGTTGATGGAAGTTTTGATGATGGAAGTTCTATACAGATGGAAGTTCAGGGTCGATGGAAATTCTAGATTGATGAAATTTCAAGGTCTATAGAATTTTTTGAATTTATTATCTTATGGAGTTACATAGGGTCAGCTTGTAGTTTGAGTGGTACACTTCAAACTACCTAGGGTAAAATAAAATGTGTAACTCATCTATGTAATATATATATTTAGGTTAAATTGGAGAGTCACATGGATATGTACTGGTATTTCATTTACCCATTGCAAGTATTATATATGTTTTCTACTATGTATCAGTAAGCATATGGATAAGGTATAGTTATAAATATCACACTTTCTCTTCTTGTTAAGTATACATCCATGCTAAGAGAATAAGTACTTGATACATTTATCATGTGTAGAGATATTTAATTGTTGATTTATCTACATATATATAATCCTATAATCATATACCTGTAAGCAATGAGTATATTAGCTTTTCTATGTTATATCATTGATATTTATGGTCTCGCCCCTATGGTCATCCATGTCTTTTAGGTATGCAGGAGTTGTAAAAAGGAAGTACTGATCAAGATGTAATAAGGAACAATATAGTAAAGTCGTTAGTGTCCATGTACTCTCCCTTTCCTGAGTTATAGGTTGGTAGTTGATGATGTATCTGTTAAGTTGTTTCTCTTGGTGTTTCTCTATGTTCATGACTTGTAAACTAGATCACCCATATTATATTACTATAATTTCACAATCATAGACAATCGTGTAGTCCCTTTGGTAAAAGAAATACATAGAGGTTTTAGTTGATTCTCTATTATGTCTACATGGGGAATGATTAAGATGTGTAGTTGTACACTTCTATATATCATTTGCAAGGTTTTTATGGTGGTTTCTCATATCAAATTTCCATGTGGGTGATTTTTTTTGGAAGTTTTCAACTCGATTTTTTATGGTTGTTAGTTTTGTTGTTGGATTTTTTTCTAAGGGTTTGTCTAAATGATCAATTAGCTTTTGGTAAGAGTTATGGTTCCTTACATTGACACTCTTTGGTCTATTTCCCAATTCATGTATGGGTAATTGGGGATCTTTTAGTTTGGATGATGATCACAATTGATGATGGATTCTATCAAAATGTTTCTTGTGTATGCATCATGAAAAAATCTAATATGAAGTGATTTACTATTTCCAATCTCATCTCTATGAAATGTTTATTTGTCAGTTGTTTCACCATACATCTATTTGTAGACGTTGACTGTATAATATACTCCAATTTGTTCTAAAAAGATGATTACAAAAGAAGAGAGGACAATATAGTAGGATCACAAATGATAAATCATATAACAACCATGAACTCAATGTTTATGAACACCTCCTAGACCCTAGATTTTTCCTTTAAAGATAAGTTCACAGTTTTTGTAATGGCCTATAAGTATAGGTAATTTCACAATTTCCTTTGAGATGTCATTCTAGGGAGATAGAGAGATGCCTAAATAGAAAAATAGAGCCACAAATGATAAATCATGAAAAATTAGGGTTTTGATTTCAAATGTGCAAATTAAAAAAGTTGTTTGAGAAAATCATGGATTGATACTGTCCGAAATTCTAGTGAATTATTTTGAGATTGGACACGAGTCAATTGTTGCAAAGTGGCTAACCATATTTTCTCTAGAATGTGTATATAGTCAACTTGAATTATAGTACAATAAAACATGTCGACAAGAAAATGACAGTTTTATTGTCTTTCCATGCATTTTTCTTAATTAAGTATCTCATTTACCGACTCTAAGCTTTATTTTCTCTAGTTTCTAACCAACTTATTTGAATTTTATTTAGTTTTTTAGACTTTATGATTTTTATTTATATTCTAAATTCATTTATTTCTTTCTCATAATTGAATATTTAAATGATGATTCTACTACTAATTATTCTCAAATGATGGTATCAAATTAAAATCTCGTTTGACATATGCCTATTTGGTCAAAGAATTTATTAATAAATTGAAAGTATAAGATTTTGCATAATGTTGTTCTCCTACTTTGTGCTCATCTAGTTTTTAAAAAATCAATTAAGAAAAAAATGGTAGATAACATTTTGTTAAGTCTTTTCTTGAGCATACTATACAACAGGTGATATTAATTGGAAAATGAAATAAGATCCAATTAAATGATCATTTGAGGATTCAAAATTGAGAGGTGGAAAACTTACTTTTCAGGGCATGGATTTGTCTATGGACATATTTCTCTATGGATGAAAACTACCCCACAAGTGTTCTATGTCTTGCATTTTGCTAATCATATTGCATTATGTTGCTACTTTGATATTTATGAAGCCCTTGATATTAATACATTAGTTACAAAATAACTTGAAATATATTCCCACATAAATTGACAAAAATTAACCTCCATTAATCGACATTAATTATATAGTGACAGTACAAATCACATGTATAATGAACATATGAGAAATAACATGTGCAATAAAATATAAAACAATTTACTTCACCTGCTCTGTTTGTTCTCATGCATAGTAGATAGTGTATATTGGATATCTTCACTAATAGGAATGTTCAATCCTAATGCTTTTCCATAACGTATCATTCTACTAAAAATTGTGCTGAATCCATCATGATAAAGTTGGTGTTTATCAACAACAAATCCTGAATTAATTTTGATGAATAGAAGACCTACAAAATACAATCATTTTCAAATATGTCAAATTAAAAGTGAGACTTTCTGGCATAGAGGATACAAATACCTCTTTGTATAAGCTCATGCCCTACATTCCAGCACTTTAATGCAATAATACATGACAATGTTGACAACATGGCATGTTTTGACGGGTAACGATGATTCTCTTTGACACTCCATGATCCATTTGGATTTTGATTCATCAAAATCCATTCTAAGCATTGAGGAAAACACGGTCTTAATTGAGAACTAGGTGACGGAACCAATGCAATCCATGCTATATCAAATGGTGAAATAGAGACTGGAATGTTTCTGATTGTATCATTAATCCTTTCCTTGACGTCTTGGGTCATCTGTGAATTTGGTACAAAATTTAATACTAATGATGAGGTATAACACACACATTTATATGCTGAAGAAAATATCATGCATGCACTACAATATTTATATACACTTTTAGAATGAATAAATCTATGAATACTCATCTAAAGAGAATCACAATATGTTCATATGAGATTTCAATCAAATTTTGCAAATATTTTAACTTCTTTCAAAGTTTTTCGTCCTTTTTGATATAAAAATAAATAAAATGAAAGCACATGTAATTTGGGATGGACAACATAGACATTGGGTTTTAATTTTTCTATTTTTAATATTTTTATTAAATATACTATATTGATATATTAAACTTTAACTTCAGCCTGTACTCTTAAGCAAAACTTTACAAATTGTATGTGGATTCATAATCATTATTCATGTACCAACGAGAGATAGTGATAATATACTTTATTAAAATGAAAATTTTTGAATCATGATAAATATATGTCTAAATGTGACATGACATAAAAGAACGAAACATCACATGGCTAGGATTTCAACAATAAGTAATATCTTATACAAAACTAAAACAGAATAAACGATTACAAAATATTAGTCAAGAACTTTGTATAAAAGTTCTTTCTAACAACCTTCATATCCATTAATAAAATGGATGTAACTTGTTCATATATCCTAAAAGAAACCACAAAGTGTGCTCGACATTTTGTTCCTCTTACTTTGATGGAAGACTGAGTGTGGGTTGTATTACTTTCTAGTGATCTTATTCTAATTTTGTTAGGGACTAGGAAGGTCACCGGTGCATGTCCCTCATATTTTACATATTCCACACCCTTGTACTTGTACTTAAATGAAGCATACATTGTTATGAAAAACTACAAACATCTTCACAACATTTCTCTTGAATCTTTCTACGTGATATTTTACACGATAACATAATATGTGAAATAGTGGATTTTTTTAATGGTTTAGAATGATTACACAAGGATATACTTTAATGCATAAGAAATACTTAACACTGCTTTTTAAATGAATCTATTACGGAAGATCTGGTTTTGTAACACAAGATATACTTAACACAAGGATATACTTAACACAGTGCAAGGATTCTATTAGAATGTGTGGTATTCAACCCAAAATCAATTGGCAATGGGTGAAGGACCACACACCTTATAAGCCAAGGAACCAATCCAGAACTTAGAGGTGTGGGACAATTCTAACAGTTTCAATTTTTGCTATAACCCCTCCCTCTGTGTACCCCAACAGGCTTCAAATCTATGATTTTCACTTCAACCAACAGAAGATTTTACAAGATCAGCTACCTGTTAAATGCAACTCTTATCTCTATATTATGCCCATCTACTATAAAATATGAGCTTAACTTCATATCACATCATTTTGTATGACATTATGGTTGTTTAGCTAGCTATCCAAGGATGAACAATATATGAGTTATATGCTAGAAATATTAATAGATATTTATCGATAACAATCACAATTAGCTAATTTTTCCTCTTAAGTTGTGATAATGTGTGACTTATCTACATATATAGACAAATCACATGTGTATAAAACCAATGCTATTATTTGAAAAAATTATCATGTGTTCTCCTCCATTTCATGTCATGTAATTTTTCATGGAGTATATATAATTCTTTTATTTTGAACCTAATTCCTCATGGACGGTATTCTGACGATTCTTGATAAGATCTTATTTTTCTATTAATGTTCTTATTTTTCCCTTGTGACAACTTTTTTGAAAATCTAGACCCACATATTCTTCATGTTTAATTGGAGTATGTATCTCCCTGTTGACATGGTTTTAAGATAGTGAATTTGTTTCATCTTTGTATTGCAAATAGATCTTTGTGGAATAAGAATGATTATTTTTTGTCTTTGTAGGATTGTTTGGAAAGTTGCATTTATAGTCATAGACATATTCCTATTTGAATTCTTTTCTCTCTTATGGGCATTCTTGTTTTCCTACTAGTAGTTAAGCTCTTCCATTTTTCTAATATGGTCTTTTATTTTATCATTTGCAAATATTATTCTGAAATGATTTTCTTTAGATGTGCACTATATATAATGATAAGGATTATTGAATTTAATATATAATGATAAGGATTATTGAATTTGGGTAAATGAAGGACATGTTAATGGAGTTGAAGTTTGAGTATGAATGTTTGGCAAATGGATTGCAAGTTGACCACACATTAAGTTTAAGTAACATCAAGTAGTTTTCTAGTGTATGAGAATTGATGCTTGCTAAGGAGATGATTATTACTTATTCACTTGCATTAATGATATGGCAATGATTAATACTTATTCACTTTTATTCATGATTTGATATGCAAACCTCGATTAACACATGTTATTAAAATAAATTATATATGTTCATGGACTTGTAATATTGATCTTGATGGATTCTATACCAATTTTATGGTAGCGAACCTAAGATATGGAAATCTTAATGAATTTGGTTTTTTTTCATTATGATAATGTTCTATAAAACATATTATTGTATTTACAACTTACAACTTGTGCATCTTATAGGTGTGTTATTGTTATATCTCCAACGTACATGTTTTTATGTAATGGGTAAAAGGGGGTTGTAAACAAGAAAAAGTAGTGTAGAAAACCCTTTTAAGGGATACCATGTAGTAGGAAACTTCATGTTCTACTAGTGATATAAATGGATGCACATGATTAACTAGAGTGGAAGCCTTTACTTGGGGTAATCCTTGAAAAGAAGCCTCCTACATCTAATGCATAAGCTTAGATCAAACATCCTTGAAAGTGCACTCTAGTTGTATTCACAAGGAGGTAGCATAACCCCAATGTTAACATTGTAGCTTGAGAACAACTATTAGATGTGGATAATATACTTAAAAAATTATTTGGAACAAAAAATCATTGATATCATGGGTGGTAAGAGATCGGTAAGTCCCAAGAGCAATCCACACTGATTAGGCATGGGAGGAGGGTGACCGGACCACACCTTCTCATACCTCGAGAGTTTGCCATGTCGGCTTCGCTAGGGATGGGTTCTCTCGGTCATAAAAAAATAAAAAAAATCATTGATATCAACATAAAGTAACTAGAACGGAAATCATAGATTACCTTGATGAGAATCCTAGAATTGTTGTTTTGGTTGTTTATAATATGCGTTCATTGAGTTGACTGATATTGTTCCTCCTTTCATCTAAATAAAGTTAAAGAAATATGCATGCTTACTTCTTGTGTGGTTGTGTAATTGTAAATCTACACAAGTGATTATATAATATGAGTATAGAGTGGTCTATTGGTGCCACTTTATATGTGATACTTTATTTAAGTGGAGGTTACAATATTTTATGGTGAAAGAAATAATTGATTTTCATAATTTTAATGTTATATCAAGGGTATACCTCTCAAGATCATTGATCTTTCTACTTGATAGAGACTTTCAATTTTAGTTACACAAAGAATTGATATTAAATCCATTAATATAATCATGTACTCAGGATATGACTTTTGATAAGTATAATTATTTTATTAATCATGTTATTTAGTAAAAAAAGTAAATTTTTAAAGGGTTCATCTGATTTAATGTCTATATATTTTAGATAAAACAAATGGGTTGATTGGAAATTCTATATTCTTGAAGAAATCCATTATACATTCATAGTGCTTGTTAACCTTTTAAGGGTGAGAATTGATTACGTAATCATTTACTTTTCTAACTTTTCTTTGGTATATATGACATTTTTCTTACTTGATTTAGACCATTGACATTGTTGAATTTAGTGTTGGATAGAATATATGTGTTTCCAATTATATAAACTATTTTTTTTTTAAATATATGTGGTTGGTGACAGACTAAGGAATTCAGATACTATAAGAAACAAAATTGATATCTGGAAGTAAGCAAATATTTAAATTTCCTAAGTCTGCAATTTGCCACAAAATAAATGAGACAAGGCATTAATAAAATCATACCGAGATATACGCGTTGTTTTGAGATTTTACATCAACACATAGAGAATCTGCAATAGAAAAAATCAAAAGAAAAATGACATCAAGAATTATTTTCTAAATTACTACTAGCAATACTCTAAGCAGAAAAAGAATGAATCATTATATGACTTATGTAAAGCTGACAAGAAGGTATGCAACAAGGCCCCACATTACTGAGCGTGCCGCGGTGCCCCCATGTACGTGGCTGGATCTGGGGTTTACCCTTGGCTGGGTGGGGTCCAATAGTGGCCGATCCCAGAGGGGTTCCTCGTTATAAAAAAAACAAGAAGGTATACTTTCACACCATATATTATTTTGTTGAGAAATATCTTGCAACGAAGCCTCGCTTGTAGCATGACTAAATGGCCAACTCCATCAAACCATTTCTCATATGTACATTACCTCTCTCCGATCCTACCTGACCTCAATTCCTCTAGTTTTAAGGTAATTCACAATTCCCATATTTTTTATTCTTCTCTAATACCTAATCAAATTGTATATTTTTCATTACTTTTACTAGTCTTTTCTCCTTTAACTTTTAATGAATATAGGGACCATTTTGGAAATAGATTGTATACATGTCTTTGTATGATTCATTTTTTACCATATGGATTTGATGATAAGCTTAAATTCACTACGACCTCATTAGCAATCACCTTTGACCAGCAAGATGTTTGGTTTGTGGGCCGCAAGGAAAGATTAGTTGATTTGATGCTATGTAGGATCGTCAATAGTTCTATATTAAATTATTACCTCATATATCATTTTTAGATTCCCAAATTTTTGTTTCAAAAATCAATTGTGATTTTTTTTCTTATCACATACAATTATTCTAAAATGCCTTAAGGATATATAGATATTTTACAGTGCATGTTAATTGGAACACTTAATTGTTTTTTATTTATAGTCCCATCCTCATTATCAAACAAATAATTATTATTAAATTTATTTATTCGATTTCTACTTTTAAATTAGATATTATCCTAGCTTCAATAAAAAAATATACAAACATTTTGATAACACCAAATTTATGATATTATGTTGAATAAAAATATGAAGTTGCTATGACTTTTTAAGGTTATTTATTTATGATATTTATACATACAAAATTAGTGTTCTACAAAAAATATTATTTATAGAATAGACTTATCATAAGGAAATATATATAGAAAACCCTACGATACAATTTAAATATAAATTGATTGCCGAAAGTAGTCTTATCACAATTCTAATATGTTATAAAATTAACTCAATTTTACATTTGGTATATGCTATCAAGATCATTGAACAATATAAATAAATAGTGGACTATACTTGGTTATATGATTTTATTAGGTTATGGATAAATATTTTTTTTGAAATATTTAGATGGGTTTCTAAAATTTACGTCTACACATAAGGTAATGACGATTTATGTTGGTGACACATGTATATAATCATTGATTAACGTGTAATAAAAAAATCAATAAGGTTAAGATTATATACATGAGTAACCATTGGGACCTAATCATCTTGGTTTATCAAGATATGATGAGTGGCTAAACAATACACATTAAGAATAGAAACCCTATAAAAGACATGAAATCCCTAAAAGCACTGCCTAATATGTAAACATAAGAGATAATAGCAGAAGTATTTATGGATTTGTTGGTTCTTTGTAGTTGTTTAGGACTTGAACAAGGAACCCAGTCCGACCATATAGTTTCTTCTATCACAAGTAAGCGGTTCATTTCCATTAAGCATAAAACTTGATTGATTTGTCTTGGTGTTTAGAAAATGAGAATCATGCTTATTCTAATACACACACACACACACGGTGTCCCTTAACAAAGGGACCCGGGTTCAAATCTCAGCTGCCGCCTTTATTTACCATCCTCTCAGACGTTCGGCCTCCGCCAAGGGCGTGGGTGAGGGGCAGAGAATGCCTCTCTTAATCCCGCACACACACATACAAATATATATATATATATATATATATATATATATATATATATATATATATATATATATATATATATATATATATATATATGATAGTTATCCGAGTCATGTAGCTAATGTTAGTTTTTCATGTATCCAATTTTATAACAGGAAGGCATACAACTGTAGTGAGACAACCTAATTTATAATACAAAGTCTTTTTTGTAAAAACATCCTCAGTTCTATATTTTGTTTTGCAAATATTAGTAAAAAAAGACGTTTCTGGAAGAAGAAAAAAATTCCGCCCCAAACTGTAGCCAGGAGCAAGAATCTATAATAGAATGTCAGATTTGTAACCATAATGCTCAAATTGTAACCAGAATCTCTAGATAACTAATTTATGTTACCCAACTTGGTATCAAACACATCATCATATATATACATATATATACATACATATACATATATGTATATGTTTTGTATGTATATATATGTATATGTATATTCATATTTGGTGCTCCAAATAGTAAGATCCAATAAATGAATTTAAAATGAAATGGTGTTCATAAAACTATTTTCAAGGATTCTATAATGCTAACTTTAAGATGAGAGCAATCCCTCATGTGGACAAACTACCAGTTTATTGTAGTTAATTCACATTGTATAAATGTTTCTCATCAAGGTTCTATTAGCATCATTTTTTTGGGACTTAGGTGGATCAAAGAAATTATCCATGATCAGCAGTGGAACCATGAAAATCACAAGGTCGGGCACCCGTTCATATAGCTAAAAACAAAGCAGATGAGTTGGTATTCAGGGGGGCACCGACCTCCCTCTCATATGATTCACAACTTCAATACAAGGAATAATAGGAAGTGTTAATGAGTATTTTCCAAAGTTGGGTAGGGAACCCCCCCTCCTAAATGTGGGTCTGCCACTGTCCATGATGACACTTCAGAATAAAATGTCCTCTTAACTGTATAATGTTATAGTGTATACACATATTTAATTCTTAATCATTCATTCATAATTATAGATAATGTCAATATTGTCAGTTTATAATCTAATACATTAATATCCATTTACCCTTTTTCAATAATAGTGTTAATTCCACTTAGCCACCTAGTTTTGTGTCATTTCCAAAGGATACATGGCTATGAATGAGATGTTCATAGGTTGATGAGGACCAAAAATGATATATAGGGACTCCAACTACACATGTATAAGACCTTTCTCTAATGTGGTACCTTCTATATAAGACCCATGCAAGTAATAGTTTCTTTTCTCATGCTTAGCTTATGTAATACATATCATATCATAGGATTCACAAGTACATTTTCCCCCCACATTATGTATGGCAATGTTATTCATTTAGAACTTGTAATGATAAAAAATCATTGTTGAAAATGTTATTCATTTTATACGTGATATTGTTAAGTGAAATTAAGATAGAATGTTATCGTTCCTATATGCTCTTCAATTTTATGGTCACACGTTGAAATTTAGGGATGCACATCTTATAATAAAATAAAATAAAACTAATTATGTATCATGTTGAACCTTGAAAAAACCCAGACATAAGCAAGAAAGAAATATTCATTTGAAAATATAATTGTTGGTTGATGTGACTTTTTTAGTTACCATATCAACAAAATTAGGTCTATTTAGGGTTACTTATACACTTAAATTTAAAAGTTGACTTATTGAAAGAACTAGAAAGGCACATTTATAGGTACAACTCTTGGTAGTAAAATATGTGATTTTAGTAAGATTTGATTCCTACCTGAATTCAATATTTCTACAAACAATCTTAAATTATTAGTATATAATAGTGATTATAACATGTACACTAAAATTGATACCATAGTGATAAACTTAAATATAATAAACTACTATAATTTATTTGTTCCTACTTTCAAATGGTATATTTAAATTTAACAAAACCCTTGTCTTTAATCGTATAAGATGTTCATTACGGAAATCGATACACAAAAATTGATGAAATATTCCATTCAAAATGGGGAACTAATGCTGAAACACAATAGTAGAAAAGGTGATGTATGAAACACATACAATGTCTACAAAAAAAGTCTACGAATGATATTAGGATATTTAATGAACTTTATTCCATGCATTTGAACAATATAAAAATATTAATCTAATGTAAAATTTAATTTAATAAGTTAGTAAGAAATATGTTTCTAGCATATCAAAAAGAAAATGAACTTGTATAGGAAGTGATCATATGCGCCAAAATCCAAAGTATTGTTGTGTAAAAATGATTTAAAGTAATAATACCAGTGAATATACTTTTATCATACATAAATAAAAATATTCTCTAAATCAAATATTTGATGACACATTCATATATGTCCCCATTATTGATCAACACCACACTAATGTTAACAAGGTTATAAGAATGCAATTAAAAATCTTACAATAAGAATTATATATATTTTTTCAAAAATAGAAATATTAAAGTACTTAAAAAGCATGTCATGTATTGCTCAAATCCATTTAAGAATTGTTGTTTACAAGACTTAATACAAAATCTAGAAAGAAAAGTTATGTTCTATATATATACTTTAGACACTCCATTTTATCTACTTACCATGTGTCCATCCTTGTTTTGCTAGTTGTTGCAATAATTGACCAAACTAAAACTAACATTATTCTTCACTAATTATAACATTATGATCGTTGTCACCACCTCATTAGGATCTATTAGAAGGGTTGTTCATTGTTCCTCAACTGCCTCCTTTATCATGTTAGACATGATACTTTTACCATCTTCCATTGTAGTTGACATAGACACATTGTTCATGATCACCTTCACTATCACAGTCCTTTTACTACATGCCTCTACCACCACATACTAGTGGTGAACAACAATCATGACGTCTGATGATGGCCATGTACAATTGTGCATATTACACTAGGGAAAATAGGATGGAGGTCTTAAAGGCATTCATGGATCAAAATGTGCTAAGAAGAAATGTAGGCATTCCTACCTTTTAAAATGTAAGAAAACAACTATTTGATATGAAGCTTGTAAATGTCAATTGGTGATAGTTACTCTTACACAAATTTTTGGTTGATAAATTGATGATAATTGCTAAGTTACTCTAAAATGCGTCAATAGAAATCCCTACATATGAATCTATAAGTTACAAGACATTCTTGGAAGTTTATTCCAAAGAGTAGGATAATGATTAAAGTATATGTATAATTAATTTCTAATATATATACTATACATAAGTCCTCATCAATGACTAGTCTCTTACACAAAACACCAAAAGAATCTAGAATAACAACTTGGATCAATCATCTTTATGGATATAATTAATAAGTTATATATTGAAGTGATATGATATATACTCCCCCATATATTAAATAGATGTATATTGGTCCATCTATCTGAATCATCTTGAGTCATCAAGGAGACTTCCTCTCCCCAACCCCTCATTGACCTATGGAGGCTTGACACAGGAGGAGTATGGTAAACCAAGTGTGCAACTCATCAATTCCGGTGCAAACCATGTCAGACATAAATCCCAGTTTTATTTGTCCACGTGAGGATTCGAACCTGAGACATTAGTAATAGAGGTGTATAAATAGCCTTTATATATTTTATGCGACTAATTAGCTAACTAATATTAGTTTCTTATGTTTTCTCTATCACACCATTTCTTGGTGTGGTTGGCATTAGACCGGTCCTGGCCGACACTCGGTATATAAGGAATACACATGAGATTATTTTTTGAAACATGGATACATATAAATGGAGAAATTTTTTTTGTAGTTAAATAAGGGTTTCTAATGTAGATACATTGCAAATGACATCATATGGACCCTACATCAACTACACATTCAACCCATCACTAAATACTTGTAACAATTTTAGACATGATTTTCTCCATCCAAGTTACATGAAAAAAATTATATGGGCCCTCTCATAAATATAAACCCAAATATTCATAGATGATATTACCTACCAAGGTATCCAAAAATATGATATAGGATGATTAAAAATACGTATGCAAATCAAAATATGTAAAACTCACACTTGAATTTGATCTCACCTTTAACAATGTTGTTATCATTGAAGAATACTTATCATGTTTTTAATTTAATATGATTAAAAAGATTAATAGAAAACTAGTCATGACACCGTGATTTTTGATGATATATGACTTACCTATATAGTTTTGGAAATTATTAAATTGCGTTCTTATAATACATAACAACTTGAGAATAAGAACATTGTAACTATTGAAACTTGAAAGCACATTATATAGCCTCGATAACATAGTACATTTTTTCAAGACAAATTACTTAAACCTTCTTGTTGATTTATTCTCTTAAATGATGGCCTAACCATCACATGGACATTACTTTCTTGAAAGATGAATACAATACAACTAAGTCTTTTTAGAAAAGTGTAGTCAATCAAAGAGATAGACAAAGCAACCTCATTTGACAAGGAAGTATGGACAGCAAAACAACATCAATCTAAAATCACAATAAATTTCAAGCTACTTAATTAATATATATAGATAAGATAACATAAACATGTGGTATTTCTCAAATGTACTTAAAATCGTCAAGATAAATCTAAAAGGGCAATATCCCAGAGAGCATCATTAAGATCAAAGTTTTTCATTAAAAAAAACAAAAAAGAAAGATAAAGGCCAGTCTTTAAATTTCTATTTTGTAGAAGAAATTGTTAAAATTGATGTGTGGTTCAATTTAGTTTGGTATAGACATATTATAACGTTGTTGAGTGCCAAATCAATAATATACTTAGGGCCCCTATTAGATTGTGAAACAGCTACAAGCTAACAACTCATTGGTTTCCAGAGTCCTAAGAGTAAAGCTTTATTATATGGTTGATGGGTGCAGAAGGCAAACCCTACTTGTCTTTTAACAATTAGAGAAGGAAAAGAGGAAAGACAAGGAAGAAGAAGTTAAAGGGATTAAAATCTTATGTCCCCGTACGAAGAGTTGACATGATGATGGTAGATTTAACTAATGGCATCGGAGCCACAACGGCCACAAGAAATTAAAAGAACGTGATAGAGATATGTTTGATGCACTTGTATAATCGATTATTTATAATAAAGTATCGCGTATGGTATTACTGACAATCGTCTAGTTGCTTATTAAATTTCGTAACTTACCCTTCACATGTATATTAGCTGAAAGCACGTGCTAAGTACTTTAATTATATCTAAATTTACATTAAAATTAATAAATAAATAGAAAAAAATCAATCAATTGTACTTCTTTAACAAAAAATGAGAACTATATTATAAAAAATTAGTTGCTCAGACAACAATTGTGCATTTATGAAAAGTTAATAGGTGGACTTTTTTTAATAGTGTTGGTAATCTTTTATAAAAAGTGAATTGAAGAACAACACAAATAAGCAAAATAAAACACACATTTAACAACGAACAATTGAACCTCTACATAAACTGATTTCTTTGTTAGGTTCTGTTTTCCTTTCTCGATTTATTAGTAGTTTGATTGCCGGCTAACTGACTTCTTCTAACTTGTAGCATATCACTATTAAAATCACAACACAAATTTTTACTTTTTTTGTTATGATCATGATTAATATCCATCGCCATATAATAGATAGCAAGTTAATTAACAACCAGTGAACACCCTCCAACCTATAAGTACATAGACAAATGGACAATTAGCACACATGCACACTACTGAAGCAAACAAACATATTGGCCAATAATCTATATACAATTCATTAAAAAGATCACCTCGATTAACAACCAATTGATTTCCTCGGACTTTAAGCACAAAAATATGCAGGATCGGTTGATACACAGACTGGACGATGCAATGAACATACATGTTGCACCAATAAATACATATATATGTTGTGGGGATTTCCTTAAAAGAACACACATAGCTGATGATAAACTTTACATGGTCATACAAATATATAATATGCAACCCACTTAAGTTCACATATGAGAAAACAATTGAGATGCTAGAACGGACAAATAAAGTAGACCAATACTCACAATGTAACACAAAATAATTACTCAGAAATCAAATTACATCAAAAATCAAACAAAAGAAATACATAGGGGAAGATTAACGCTAGCGAAATATTATGTGTAGCGTGGTAGTTGTGTAATTATATATAATAAGAAGTAAGTAGGCGTAAAGACGACAACTGCAAAAGAAAAAAAAACCACAATTGGAAAAATGATCAAATCAATACAACCGAGCAAGAAAGAACTAGAGCGACATACTGCTATTAAAAAAATGATCAAATCAATACAACCGAACAAGGCAGAACAAGAGCTTACAGACATGTGAATTAGCTCTTAGGAAAAAGACTTCATCGAGGTTTTCTTTTCTTTTATCTAGTTTGGTTGGAGATCGAGATTATGAAATTCAGACCGGGTTAGTTCGGGTTAGTCTAGATTAGTATATCTGGAGTGGATTTTATTTTTGTTTGGCAACTCAATCCCATTGAGAGCACTCATTAAACTGGACTAACCTTGTAACTTGTATTTTTCAATGTGACATATAAAATAAAATAACATAAAAGACAGAGTCAAATCTGGACTGGGATCCTGGAATCCTGCCCATAACAGGACTGAATTGGTCCGAATTAGAAGATTACGGAATCCAAAACGGACCCGTCAGTCCAACTTTTATCAAACAAAATAAGGTTGAATCTTGACTGGATTAGTCGGGATTAGTATTGACATGGCACAAAAAGACAGCTGCTGATCCGAATCATCTTCCGAACTAAACACCAGGTTCTACCGAAGTAAAGTACAATCATATATTACTTAATATCTCATAAAGTTAAGTAGACGGAAGTGTAACCCTCTCTCCTCTCCTCTCCTATCTTCCTTTCATGTTGGATTCATATTTAACTTTTACCCGGAGTCGGTAGAGAATTCGTCAAAGATGGTGGAACTCCATGCCCACCGGCGACAAGTTCCCCCAGTAGCGGTGGTCTGAACGTACCCACCACCAGCATCAATAGTACCCTATTCCTTTCCTATCCATAGTCCATACATGCATAGAAGCTATACATCCAACAGACTGTGTACACCGTCGGCTACAACATC
Source organism: Alisma plantago-aquatica (assembly GCA_963693085.1). Classification (NCBI taxonomy): domain Eukaryota; kingdom Viridiplantae; phylum Streptophyta; class Magnoliopsida; order Alismatales; family Alismataceae; genus Alisma; species Alisma plantago-aquatica. The sequence goes on from OY856410.1 coordinate 343,165,167, forward strand.
GATCCGCCGGACCGCCGCCAGTGAGCTATGGTACTATGTACGCCTCCCCGGGAGAAATGGCGATGAATTATCTCTACTCTCTGGATACCTTCCTCAACATGTAGGCGGGAGCGTGGGTTTGTACTACTACACCCCCGCCGGTGCTGCGGTGAGTACCGACGAGCAGCTCCGGCAATGGGTCATTAGATGAGTCCAACGAGGAGAACATCAGCTCCAACATGTATAACTGTGAGTGATTTCTGGTGGTGCAGATGCGTCATCATCGACACCCTACGCCCTTATACCTATTGCCTAAATATTCGGGGGGCTGCCGGCCATTCACCATTGATTCCATCACAATTATAGTACACTATTCCGCAGACAAACTTCACGGTCTAGTCACCGCCATGCAGTGGCGGATCCAGAAATCTATCACAGGGGGCTGAATTACTATGAGTAGTGACGATGAAAAAAATAATACTTATTTAAAGAAAAAAATAAGCAAAACATACCTTATTAGTGTCTCATTTTCTCCAACATATAAAAAAGCTATTTGTAAAAAAATCTAACATAAATGAAATGATAAATTCACTATTCAAAATAATGAATTTGTTTATATGTCTAAGGTCATAACAAACACATAATTTGATATTTCTTTTAGATTAAACAACTAGAAGATCAACAGTATAATCATAATTCATGATGACTTGATCAATACAATGTGCATATAATTGGCCGTGTGTAAGAAAAATAATAGTTATATTAAAAATGGGAATAAAATCATCTTTTAAGTGGAGAACAAGTATTAAAATAGAATATGACATCATTTAGTGGATGTTGTCATACTGGAAGAATCAAAAAATTATAGCAATCAAATCTTATATTATAAATGATATAAGTATAATGTACTAGGTATATTATAAGATCTTGACACAATGATCAGTTGAAGGAAACTTCAAAAAAAAAGAAGGAAAATATTTAATGTGGTTGTATGAACAACATATTTTTTATTTAAAAGTTGAAGAAGAGAGGATATGAAAGAAAAATTATATATTTTTATTGACTTTCATTTTACATATCATCCTTAGTTTTCTCTCTCCATTTTATTAAAATTATATTTACTAGATGGATTTTCTCACATTTTCTTCTCTTTACCCCACGTTTTATATTTTTTTCTACTTTTTTTACCTTATGCCAATTTACTCGTCTTATTTTCTTTTATAGATAGAAATATTATCATTATCTTCTCAATTTCTTGTAAATTTGTAATAATTGTTACTTGTCTTAAAACTTATAATATCTAAATGTTATGTAACTAAAAAAGTTTATGAAATACCATGTAACAATAAATATTATTTAGATTTATTTCTATATAGGAATATAGATCTTTTCTTAATTTGAGAGTAATTGACTAATAAAAGTTTGAAAGAAAAATATATAAATAGAAGGTGATAGTTGTGCATGTATGGTTATCATTTTTTCCAATGGCATATAATTATAATTGAGTGAACTTACTCAATTTATAACTAATAATATATGTCAATTAATAAGTCAACTATATTACATCAAATTTCAGTTAATTGGTCAACATGATGAATGATATATTTTTATAAACTTTATTTTGTATAATTATTTATAACTTTTATGGGTACATACCCCTAGTCTTATAGGGAGACGATTTGTGTAACTCTTAACACAATTAATATGAAACTATTAAACAAATTTTAGTAGGATACAAATGAAATATATGATTTCTTAAGCTCATAATTGATGGCATGCATATTAGGATGGTAAATTTTATGATTTGTGAGTATATAAGATGTATAATCCACAAATATATTAAGTTTAACTATTAAGAAGTTCATACAAAGAAGAATGATAGGATTGATTGAAATCATAAGATTAAAAATCACATTTTGTATGATGTAATAATTTTTTTACAAAATACAAATATGTACATACTATCATAATAATAAAAAAAATATTTTTTGGAGGGGGGGCTTTAGTCCCGGCAGCCCCCCTCTGGCTACGCCCCTGCCGCCATGCCTCACAAGACCATGAATTCCACTCCGGCGGTTACTTCTAGTTAGCCCAAACAAAGCATAGTAGCTAGCTGCATGCATGACAATGACGTACGTAACGAGTGTGTGTTACATCCATTCGTAAGGTTAATATTAAGTTGGTTGTCCAATTCATGGGCAGAAGTGGTTTTGGTTTGTGTTGCGGATGGTGGATGTGGATAACCATACTTTGCCATCCCTGAGTGTAAGTTTCTTTGCTAGAATGGGACACGCCCGCTCGAGGTCTCGCGACACGCAGGGCGACTAGGATTCCTGCGCACGCCGCCTCCGGTCATGGGGAGGGGGGCCGGCGGCCTGGAGCGCCGCCCTGCTCCCCTGGGCCGCTTCCGCGTCTGCTTCACTGGGGACGGGTTTCTCAGGTGGTTCCGTGCGTGCTTCTTCCTCTCTGCCCTGAACGCCCCCTTTCCGTGACGGCCGTCCGCGGCGTCCAGATCCGTGGTTGGCTGGCTACGAGGGCGGTGACGAGCTATCTACGGCGCTCTTAGGTCTGTGTTAGTGATCAGGGTTTTCCGTCAGTCCTATTTGTTGTCTGGGGGAGGCGTGCCTGTGCTGATCAGTGTTGACATATTGCTGATGGCTCCTATGGTGATGGTGTTGTAGGCTCCGGCCCTGGTTTTCCGTCAGTCCTATTTGTTGTCTGGGGGAGGCGTGCCTGTGCTGATCAGTGTTGACATATAGCTTCTTAGATTTTTGGCTTTAACTGCTCATTAAACCAAACTCTAAAATTTAGAGTGCTTAAATTAAAATTGTAATCCAACACCGTAAATTTAACAAAACAAAACACACCCATACATAACATCCTGTGCCGCCGCTGGTTATACTTTAATAAGATTTAGTACGGGTGTAATTAGGTGTGGTTGTTTGGCGCAATGTAAAAATAGATAGTAAATTTATTCTTTATATTAGACTACACCCTACACATCAAACATAATATAGACGATGCAAAACAAACTGACGACGAACAAAGGAAAAGCAATTAGGACGGACTTACCATGCTCTTTCAGATCACAACGAACCCTGAGGCGTGATGTCAACACATGGCGAGCTGGAGACATCCTAGTAGAGGCGACGAACTGAGGCGGTTCCAGCACTGCAGAGAATCGTGAAGGTGGCTGCGCTAACAAGGAGTGGCGGCCGGTGATGACAGAGCTCATTAACGTCGACTGCATTGTAACTGCAGTCATAACCGTAAATATATCTAGTAAACAAACGTGTTCTTTCGTCTCTTTTAGACTGAACCAGCAGCAGCTTCTACTATATATAGTAGGTTATCTGTTAGGTCCCGTTTGGATGGAGTACTTCTGCATTTGCAAATTACAGGAGTCTAATTGCATCAGATTAGAATGCCGCAATTGAAAAATTGTTCGTTTGCATATCCGAAGTTTCACTCGTACATATTTCTACTATACCAGCAAAGCAGGCGCACTCCAGAACTTTCCTTTCACAGCTTCTCAATCACAGGAAAATGTGGAGTAGAAAATAGGAGATAAGGAATGTGGTGGATGATTGTAAGACGGCGCACATCGGCACCAGTTGGGAGGCGTTGGGCGTCCAGTTATGACGGAAGAACTGCAGAGCAAAGTGTGGCGGCGGAAAGATTAGTCGCAAGCAGGAAATGAGCAAGGAGGAAAACGAGGCAGCAGACAAGGAATAGACGGAGGGGAGCGCTCTGCACTCTGTAGGTGCAAGAAGAGAGGAAATGATGTGTGTGGCCCGGGCCGGAGGCAGAACGATGGGGAGGCGATCGCTGATGAGAGAGAAGTGCCGGATCGGGAGAGATTGGGTCCGGCCGGGAGCGGAATCCTTTTTCTGTAGTTCCGAAGTTCGCCGATTTGGGCGAGCTTTGAAAGGGCCGCAGAATACGAAGGGCCAAAAATGCGGCATTCTGAATACGACAGAGATAAATCACATGCCATTATCCAAACAACATTAATATAAACGCAGCCGTTAGAATACCTAATCTAAATACAATACCGCCGCCAATTGCAGCTCCCAAACGGCCCCTTATGGTTCCGGATCTTATGTCCCACAAGATGTATTCCGGATATAAATATATATAATTGAGACGTCAAACCCGACGAAGGTTCCAGGAGCCGCCGTTTACTATGGCTACCAATGAGAAATTGAGATTTTACATTCAGAGCACGTTTGATTTTAGCGGCCTAGCACCCTATTGAAACTTTATTTTAGCGGGCTTTCCAAGTCAGATCTCCGTGCATAAGACTTGTGTGGAAAAGCGACAATACAGGAAACATCATGTCGCCGTACATAAGAGTTAAGACTTGTGTGGAAAAGCGACAATACAGGAAACATCATGTGGCCATGCAGAGTGCGTGGTAGGTCCGAGGTGCTCATAAATTTGGCACATTACATCCGATATGAGGTGCTCAAAAGTTTGGTACCATTTATTTTTCAAAGTCGTAAACAAATGCAATGGATGTTGATTGTGAATGTTTTTATTTAATATGAATTTTAAATAAGAGAGCCCGAGGAGGTGGTTTTGGTCCATTATTTTCCAAAATTACAAACAGGTACATGTGACACTTTTGTCTTGGATTTTTCTAAATTATATACGGTATAAGACGATTCATCTATGCATATAACAAAGTCCGCAGAGGGGGCTCAATTTGTCCATTACTTTTTTAAAAATTACGAACTGACCTCTTGCAAGTATACACTATACTTTTGTCTTTACATTTTAAAATTATATATTATTTAAGAAAGATCACTACTACATTTTTTATTTTGGAGTCACTTTTCTTGACGTCGGTTTTTACTAAATTTTGAGACGACAAGTCTAAAGCGTCGATTGATAACACAAACGTCACTACAGGTCAAGTGTTGTCGAGTAAAAAAAATATGGTACCACTTTTACTATAACGTCGATATAGAGTAAGTCATGTCGTCGGTTTTCTGCTAGAAATAGACGACAAAGATTTACAAATTGTGTTAGTTTTTTTGTAGCAACCAACGACTAAAGTCTTAGCGAAGTTAGTATTTTTTTATTAGGCATAAGTACATGTGTAGTCGGTTTTTTCATGAGAAATCGACGATAGATATTTACAAATTGTGTCGGTTTTTTTGGTACCAACCGAGACTAAAATTTTACCGATGTTGATATTTTTTATTAGAAATAAGTGCATGTGTCATCGGTTTTTTGTGAGAAACCGACGATAGAGGTTGACCTATGACGTCTTTTTTTACTATAACCGGCTAGTAAAGTCTTTGTCGTCGATTTTTTGGTGAGAAACCAATGATAAAGGTTGACCTATGACGTCATTTTTTTACTACAGCCGACAAGTAAAGTCTTTGTCGTCGATTTTCTACAAAAATCGAACGACTAACTCTTACTTAACAACACCCCCAAAATAATTTTTCCCATTCTAGTGTAGAATAAATAATCAACTAGAGACTTATTTATTCAGTCGTAATAAAGACTTTCTATTAAAGTTACAAGCTCCTTCTACTTAAATTCACTTCTAATAGTTGTGATTGGAGTGGGTGAATATGTGAAAACATCACCTCAGAGTATTCCTCAACACATTCACATGAAACTCCATCCAACCACGTCCATAATTTTGGACATCCTTCATTTGATCAAAGAGGCAAATAATTCTCAAATTCCATAAATCAACTTTCTTGGATGTGAGCTTCCCTCTATCGAATTCCACCAAAAAGCTAGGCAAGAGACACATATGCCCCTTACCTATCTCTCCTTCCTACAAATAAAAGCCCCATGTCATTATTCTCATGGTTCAAACCTTTTCCCACTCCCCGTCATTCTTATTTCACCTTCTCCTCTATTTTCCCACATCCTCCCTTTGTATAGGAAGTGTATCCATAGACAGGGTAGCTCATTTAGGATGATACTTCTACATAAGGTGTGTTTGAGACCATCAATACATGGTATCAAACAAGGGAAGATGTAGATATGGTATTTCTACACATAATTTCATGTTTAAGGCAATAAATGATACATCATCATGTTAATTAATAAATCTCCCTTATATGAGGGTTGTATGGTCAAATATTTACATGTTCTTCAACATATGACTAAATATAATAAATATTATGAAAGTAGGTGTAGATTTTCTTTGTTAAAAAATCATGAGATGCACATTGTAATTGACTTCCATAATTGTGTCCATGTAGAATGAGACTTAAAAATGTTGATATATTTGAATTTTGATATGAAATAAACAAAAAGTTGCTTCCGATATGAATTTTCAATGACAACCGTTGGGTCGATGATAGGGTTGAGCATCGTACCGGGCCGACCCGACCCAGCCCGCTACCCGGCCCGTCAAACCCGACCCAGACCCGACCCTAATATTCTAAATGGGCGGGCCGGGCCGGCATTTTAGGCCCATTTTCTTATCTGGGCCGGGCTCGGGCCACCATAAACCCAGACCCAAAACCCAGTACCCGAACCGCATAAATAATCTATACCATATAATATAAATACACAAATATGTATATCATTTTAAAACTTCTGTTTTCCATAATAGGATTCGTCTTCTAATGATTGATATAATCAGCCAACTCCCCCTATACTAATAGTTGGTTATAATAACAAGTCTAATAGCTGATCGATACGAATCAACAACTAGCAATAACATTGTGGATTATTAATTTGTCTGCTCATTCATATTATGTTCAACCTTCACGCAAAGCACCACCATTCCTAACACAACGACATTCTAAAATTTAATAAATATGTGTACAACAAATATATTTATACTTATATACAAATTCAACATTGATTGTAAATCAAATACGTCATTTTGATGAAACCTATTGTTAGACGGGCTGGCCCGAGCCCGGCCCGAAACCCAGATTTTTTATACTAGCAGGGTATGGGCTCGTCTTTCTTAAAACTTTTCGGGCCAAAACTCGGCCCGTGGCCCGCATAATAATATGGATATGGATCTGGGCTTGCCAAAACCCAGGGTGACCCGACCCGATGCTCATCCCTAGTCAATGACAATTCTCCGCATACAGTTTTATGACCTGGATGAATAGCTTAAAGGGGTATAGTTTTATGGACCATAGAATAAAATTAAGAAATCATAAAGAGCCTCAAGTTGACAATTATGTGATAATATATTGATTTTTAGTGTGCTTAACATATGCTGGTCAAACATACTTGAGCACATTTAATGGAAAAATCAAATACATCCTATCTCATGGTGATCACAAATGCTACACATTTAGACGGGATCTTAATGATCACACATTAGGAATTAATGTTGCAATTTAAAATGACAATCGTGAGATACGAAGCACACCAGTTTTACCCCAAACTTTAGTACAAGATCACTGAGTTTATTCTTATGAAAACATCCTTTGAAGAAATCACACAGTTTGATTTTACTCTTGTTTTCATAGAATATATGATATGATAGTAGTACGTAGGCATCTTTATGATTTTATTTCAATGTCAATATTACTTGAATCTCATGACTTAATGTCCTTGAAGATAATATCATTTCTTAGAACAGTTATCATCTGTGTATTATCTATCTTTAAAACTTTTCCCGATGCGCATATGAGATTGCATAAGATTGTCAAACTTGATTTCATGAGATGTGGGTTTGAATCCTAGTGGATCATTAGGGAATGGTAAATAGTACACCACTCTTTTTGAGTTTGTGGTTGATTGGATTTCTCTCCCTTAAAAAGATTGAGTTTAAAAGTATCCATTATTTGGAAAATAGGTGTGCATCTATAACCCTATAAATAAACAACAATGTTTTGTCTTCACTAGCAAGTTGTTTTGATTGCTAGCTCACTTTGATGGTGTGGGAATTTTGTGATCATATTAATTCTATTGTGGACAATCAGTTAAACTTAACTAAGGGAGAAATGTATATTGACACGTCTCCTTTACTTTGAGGTACTTGTATGCATAATTTTTTAACTAAACAATATGATATATACAACTCATGCTACTTAAGTCTAAACCCTTATTTGCCTCCTAATCTATATTTCGACATCCGTTAGTCAAAAAATTCATATTAGTCTTATCTGGATTCAGTCCTATTTCATTTGGCAACTCAATCCCTTTGGAGGTACTAATTAGATTGGACTAACTTTGGTATCAATGTTTTTGTATATAAAACAAAACAACACATAAGACAAAGCTAAATCCGGACTGAGGTTTCGTGATCCCCTTAAAAGCGGGTCTGACTTGATTTAAATAAAAGGGTTATAGATTCAGAAACGGACAAGTTTGTCAAGTTTTTGCAAAGAAAAAGAAGATCAAAGCAGGATAGGATTGGTCAGGATTTATGCCTACGTCGCAAAGACAAAACCTAGTCCCGGTTCTAACAAAGCAAAACCTAGTTTTTTTATTTTGTCTGATTTTTATCATATATAATAATTTATTATTTGTACATGTGTACCCATTTGTACTTGTGTACTCATTTTCACATTTATACCAGCCTATTATTTGAACATGTGTGCTGGTCTATTCTTTGCACATATGTGCTTGCTCGCAACTTCGATATATGTGTCAACCATATGTAGTTGTGTGCCACGTTATGTTGATCGTTTACTTTTCTTCTGCTAATTATAAGTGACATCAATATATCGTGATGTTAATTTGCTTCCATTGTTGCATAGCTTTTTTATTAGAGTGTCTATAAATTTAATATATAAAATAAAAAAATAAGGACCAACTTTTAGGTTAAGAACAATTCTTATCAAGGTCACATTAGACCGCTGAATCAGAGTAATAGCCAGACCTGATACATGGTGGCAAGTCACACACTATTGAGTGTGCAATTGTTGTTCTAACAATGCTTCCAATGATTTTCAATTGAAAATGTTTACAAAAGTGGAAAATATGAAACTCGAGCAATTTATTTTAGCTATAATTTGTTTTACCCCAGCAAGAGGGGTTGGCGTTAGGTGTTATTAAAAAAATACTAAGATGTCATGTAATTTGTTTATCGGAGTTGTGGTATATTTATATAGATACAAGAAAGAATATGTGAACTGTCGACATATTTTGTCATCTTTTCTTTTGTTTCATAAACCCCTCATAGGCTATTTGATACGAACATGCCCACTCAAAAATAATAATTTTGAGACTAGATATGTGATGACAAGTCATCATATGTTAGAGAGTGCATCTCCTATTGGAGCCCTTTGCTAATGATGATTTCTAAAAATAAACTTCACAAAAGTTGTAAAACAACTATCTTAAGACGATTACTTTTGGAGAAGTATCATGATTTAGTTGCAAAATTTACTTGGATCATCCTAATTCATTAAGTGCTTACTTCTAACTTGGCATGAATACATGAAAATATGACATGTTGAAAATTTATTGTGTCAGTCTTGCTGGCAGCATGATTTCATATTCTAGTCTGGATTTGACTCTGTCTTTTGTGTTATTTTGTTTTATATGATGGACTGAAAAACATAAGTTACGAGGCCAATCCAATCTAATGAGTGCTTACAATGAAATGAGCAGCAAAATAAAAACAAGATTGTATCCAAATAAACTAATCCAGATCTATTGATTAACACAATCCAGATTTCATAATCTCGATCTTGAACCAAACAAGGGCTAGGAGTTGCACCCTTCAATTTTATTTGAAAAAACAAAAAGACAAATGCGTACATGGTACCATAGTTTTTTTTTGTTTCTAGGTATTTAACTGTGGAATTAAGTGCAATGTTTGATGTTGTAATCATTACTAAGTTTAAGTATTCAGTGAAACAAATCTAAGCACATACGATTCATCCTTGCAATTTGTTTATTCATCATCACATTCCTATACCCTTAAACCCCAGACCACTAAAGAAAAGAAACATATCAGTTTCAGGAACAATTTCTACCTGCAAGTTGCAACAAGGAGTGGCGGTCGGTGATGACAGAGCTCATCAACATCGATTGCATTGTAAGTGCAGTCATAACCGTAAATATCTAGTAAACAAACGTGTTATTTCCTCTTTTAGACTGAACCAACAGCATCTTCTACTATATATAGTAGGATACCTGTTATGGTTCCTGATCTTATGTCCCAGAAGATGTATTCCGGATATGTCCCATATAATGGTTGTCATTAATATACTTTATTATGTTTTTTTAGGAGTGTGTTTTTAGTGTTTATGTATGGTTGGAATTGAATGAGACATTGTTTGAAATATATTATTGGAACAGAAGATTTGGAGTGACATGTTATTGCTTCATGACTCAGTCAACCCGCGCAAAGTTTGAGCAACCGCCGCATACTATGACATTATGACTACTTATGGGAAATTGAGATTTTACATTTAGCGCCCTAGCAGCCTGCGGGCTAGGTCAGCAACTTTCCGAGTCAATCAAGAAACATTGATTTCTTACGTGCATAGCACGTGTTTATGATCTCCATTGCATAAGACTGGTGCGGGAAAGCGAAGATACCAGAAACATCATGTCGCCATGCAGAGAGTGCGTGGTAGGTCTGAGGTGCTCATAAATTTGACACATTACCGTTGGTTTGAGGTGCTCAAAAGTTTGGCACCATTTATTTTTCAAAGTCGTAAACATGTGCAATGGATGTTGATTGTGATTTTTTTTATTTAGTATGATATTTAATATAAGACAGCCTGAGGAGGGGGCTTTGGTCTATTATTTTTTAAAATTACAACACTTTGTTTTGAATTTTTTTCCAGTTTGTCCATTGTCTTACTACACTTTTGTCTATACTTTATAAAATTATATATTATTTAATAAGAATCACTACTACATTTTTAACCTTTGGTGTCACTTTTCTCAACGTCGATTTTAACAAAAAATTCAACACTAACCCTAAAGTGTTCGGTTGGTAACACAAACGTCATTATTGGTCAAATGTTGCCTAGTAAAAAAATTACAATACCACTTTTACTATAACATCCGTTTCTTTGTGAAGAGCCAACGTCTAAGATAGATAAATTAATTTTTCATTGGAAATATTGCGTCGGTTGTAAAAAAAATTGAAGTGAAAGCCCTTTCTAAAAAATAGATTTTACATTAAAAAGATTATGTCATCGATTTGTACATTAGAAATCAACGTCGTAGGTCAAGTACACGGAGAATAAACTTTGTCTCTATGAATTTTGTGTCGTCGATTTTTTTCTATAAGACCGATCGAAAATGATTTCTCGCCACATGCGCCACAAATATTTTTTCCCTTCAAATTTGGGTATGTCGTTAGTTCTATACTAGAAATCGATGCTTAAATTCTTAACGACGTTGATGTGTTTTGTTAGGGATAAGTACATATGGTGTCAATTTTTTATTGGGCAATCGACGATATAGAGTAAGTTATGTCGTCGATATTTTGCTGGAAATAGACAACAAAGATTTGCAAATTGTGTCAGTTTTTTGGTAGCAACCAATGACTAAAGTCTTAGCAAAGTTGGCATTTCTCTATTAGGGATAAGTACTTGTGTAGTTGATTTTTTCATGGGAAATCAACGATAGAGGTTTACAAATTATGTCGGTTATTCTGGTAGCAACCGAGATTAAAATTTTAGCTATGTTGGTGTTTTTTATTAGGAATAAGTACATGTTTTGTCAGTTTTTCGTCAGAAATCGACGATAGAGGTTGACCTATGATGTCCATTTTTTACTACAATCGGGTAGTAAAGTCTTTATTGTCAATTTTTTGATGAGAAATCTATGATACACGTTGACCTATGACGTCAATTTTTTTTTACTACAACCGACGACTAAATTCTTTGTCGTCGATTTTTTTGCAACAATCGACGACTAACTCTTACTTAACAACACTCCCAAAACATACATTTTCCCATTCTAGTGTAGAATAAATACTCAACTAGATACCTATTTATTCAGTCATATTAAAGACTTGCTATTAAAGTTACAAGCTCCTTCTACTTAAATTCATTTCTACTAGTTGTGATTGAGTGGGTCAATATGTGAAGGCATCACCTCAAAGTATTCCCCAACCCATTCAGATGAAAATCCATCCAAACCATTTCCATAATTCCAGACATCCTTCATTTGATCAAAGAGGTAAATGATTCTCAAATATCATATATCAACTTTCTTGGATGTGAGCTTCCCTCTATCATATTCCACCAAAAAGGTAGGCTAGAGACGCATATGCCCCTTACCTATCTCTCCTTCCTACAAATAGAAGCCCCACGTCATTGTTCTCATGGTTTAAATTTTTTCCCACTCCACATCATTCTTATTTCACCTTCTCCTCTATTTCCCCACATCCTCCCTCTCTATAGGAAGTGTATCCATAGACAAGGTTGCTTATTTAGGATGATACTTCCACATAAGGTGTGCTTGAGACCATCAATACATGGTATGAAACAAGGGAAGATGTAGATCTAGTATTTCTACACATAATTTCATGTTTAAGGCAATAAATGATACATCATCATCTTGATGAATAAATCTCCCCTATATGAGGGTTGTATGCTCAAATATGTAACATGTTCTTCAACATACAACTAAATATAATAAATACTATAAAAGTAAGTGTAGATTTTTTTTGTTAATGATTCGTGAGATGCACATTGTAATTGACTTCTATAATTGTGTCCCTATAGAATGAGACTTAAAAATTTTGATATCTTAAAATTTTGATATTAAATCAACAAAATGTTGCTTCCGATATGAATTTTCAATGACACAACCGTTGGGTCGATGACAATTGTCCGCATATATTTTTATGACCTGGATGAACAACATAAGGGTTACACTTAGTGAGGATACACTAGTCCCCATATGATAATATATTGATTTTTAGTGTGTTCAACATATGATGGTGAAACATACTTGAGCACATTTAATGGAAAAATCAAATAGATCCTATCTCATGGTGATCACAAATGCTATACATTTTGATCTTAATCACACATTAGGAATAAATGTTGCAATTTAAAATGACAATCGTGAGATACGAAGCGCACCAATTTTATCCCAAATTTCAGTACAAGGTCACTAAGATTACGCTTATGAAAACACCCGTTGAAGAAGTCACATGGTTCAATTTTACTCTTTGTTTCATAGAATATGATATGGAGGTAGCACGTAGGCATCTTTTATGATTTAAGTTCAGCGTCAATATTACTTGAATCTCATGATGCAAGATAATATTGTTGCTTGGAATGGTTATCATTTGTGTATTATCTATCCTTCAAACTTAACCCGGTACACATACGAGATTGCATAAGTTTGTCAAACTTTCTTTCATGAGTTGTGGGTTTGAATCTTAGTGAATCATTAAGGAATGGTAAATAGTACACCGCTCTTTTTGAGTTTGTGGTTGATTGGATTTCTCACCCTTAAAAAGATTGAGTTTAAAAGTATCCATTATTTTAAAAATGGGTGTGCATCTATAACCCCATAAATAAACCACAATGTTATGTCTGCTACTCGAGATTTTGGTTGCTAGCTCCTTTGACAGTTCTGGTTACGAGTGAGTTGTTTTTTCACTAAAGAGTTATTTTGATTGCTAGCTCGCTTTGACGGTGTGGGAATTTGTGATCATATTAATTCTATAGTGGACAATCAGATAACTTAACAAAGGGAGTAATGTATATGCCACGTCTCCTTTACGTTGAGGTAGTTGTATGTATATTTTTTTAACTAAACAATATGATAGATACATCTCATGCTAAACAAGTCTAAACCCTTATTTGGTTCATAATCGATATTTCGAAGTCAGTTAGTCAAGAAATTTAGATTAGTCTTATCTGGATTTGGTTCTATTTCGTTTGGCAACTCAATCTCATTGGAGGTACTAATTAGATTGGATTGGTTTTGGTATCACTGTTTTTGTATATAAAACAAAATAACACATAATATAAAGGTAAATCTAGATTGAGATTTCGTGGTCTCCTTAAAAATGGGATTGACTTGATCTGAATAAAAGGGTTACATATTGTGAAATGGATAAGTTAGTCAAGTTTAAAAGAGGATCAAAGTATGACTGGATTGGTCAGAATTTACGTCTATGTTGCAAAGGCAAAACCTAGTCCCAGTTCTAACAAAGCAAAACCTAATTTTTTTTATTTTGTTTGATTTTTATCATATATAATTATTTATTATTTGAACCTGTGTGTCTGTCTATTCTTTGTACATATGTGCTAGCTCGTAATTTCCATACATGTGTCAATCATGTGTAGTTGGGTGGTTGTAGTTTGTTTTGGTCTGTCACGTTATATGGATCGTTTACTTTTCTTTTGCTAATTATAATTGACACATCAATATATCATGATGTGAATTTGCTTCCATTGTTGTATAACTCTTTTATTAGAGTGTCTATAAACATAATACATAAAATAAAAAATAAGAACCGACTTTTAGGTTAAGATCAATTCTTATCAAAATCATGTTAGACGGTTGAATCAGAGTAATAGTCAGACATGATACGTGGTGTCAAGTCACACACAATGAGTGTGCAATTGATGTTCTAACAATGCTTTCAATGATTTTTTTCATTTAAAAAGTTTACAAAAGTGGGAATATAAAACTTGAGCAATTTGCTTTAGCTATAATTTGTTTTACCCCGGCGAGAGGGGTTGGCGTTAGGTGTTATTAAAAAAATACTAAGATCTCATGTAGTTTTTTTATAGGAGTTTGGTATATTCATATAGATACAAGAAAGTATATAGAAATTGTCAACATATTTTGTCATCTTTTCTTTTGCTTCATGAACCCCTCATAGGCAATTTTATACGAACATGCCCACTCAAAAATAATAATTTTGATACTAGATATGTGATGATAAGTTATCATATGTTAGAGTGTGCATCTGCTATTGGAGTCCTTTGCTAATGATGATTTCTAAAAATAAACTTCACAAAAGTTGTAAAAAACTATCTTAAGACGATTACTTTTGGGTTCTTATTGGTTTGTCGTAACTGGTCCGAAAAACCTATGAATTGGAGTTTCGTGACTTCTGGTGAGTTATACATTTACATACAAAATAAAGTTCCTGAGTTCCCTCTTAAAAAGAGTGAAAAATGAGTTTCAGAACAACTAACAATATTTCTTATACAATTATATTCTTAATTCTTTATAAGTGACACATGCAAATTATTTATGACTACAAACATTAGCGATGGATATAGTTCATTGCTAAAACCACATCATAATATGACAAAATATTATACACTATAATTATACTATGTAAAATATTTTATACTATAACCATCATTATCAGTACGATCTACAAAATAAAAAATACAAACATTATGAAAAAAATACACTGCACCATGTGAAAACAATGTGGTTCGCATAATATATTTTCATTCTTCATGTTTAAACAATATGATGTGAAAAATAATAATTAACTGTAAGCATGTACAAATAAAATATTAAAATTTCCCTACATAAATAATGTAAAAATTAATATTTTACACTACGTTAAACAATGATGAATCAAAACTTCTATTTACAAGCACATGAAATGTAGATATTATTAGAATACGTTGTATACCCAAAGTGAAATAAAATTACTGTGATATAATTTTAATCATAATATTTTTATGAAGATTATAATTACACCACAAGAAAATATTTTTAAAGGAACAACATCTGCAACATAACCACTTGTTGTGGTTATTATGATTTAAGAATATTATGATTTTTTACGGACATGATTTTTTTTTATGCCTTTTGCATCCTCACTTATTTATATTATACAGTATAAATTAACAATATTTGAAATGATTTCTATGTTTACACTTACAACAAACAAATCACATAGAAGTGAATGGAACTTAAGTTCGAGAAATTGAACAAAGTTCTCAGCAAATGGATTCCACAGAACTCATCACTTACACCAAACCAATAAGAACCTTGGAAAAGTAGTGACAGTAGATGGTGTTAGACATTATCATGGTTTAGTTGCAAAATTTACTTGGATCATCCTAATTCATTAAGTGCTTGCTTCTAACTTGGCATGAATACATGAAAATATGACATGTTTGAAAATTTATTGATAAGTTCTTTAAACTTTGACTATGCATATTTTTTATTGCTCGAACGACCTATATGTCTAGTAATCTTATTTCAGTTTTGTCTATTGCTACATCGTCTTTTATTTATTTATGTACCTAAATTGGTGCTTGATTCTCCTATTTTAAAATGTATATTACAATAAAATGATTACTTTCCTGATTTCATAGCAGCATTTCATGACTTTTTACTTATAATAATGTTGATTAGTTGGTTCTAGGAGAGTCAAGAATCTAGGTCAGAGTCATCAAAATACTATTTGTACAAGCTATTTCTCTAATGTGTATGTGTTTTAAATGTAGTGAGGCTCAACTACAGATATAGGGAAAAATAAAATTTTGATGTCGAGGAACCCATCCCAGACAGGGTTCCATTGGACTCACCCATGCATCATAATCGACAATGTTAAATTACATAGACAAAAAAATCTAAAATTCCCTTCAATAAATACTTTTGACTAAAATACAAATTGTCGTAGATTTATTTTCTCAAATTTCTTTGTAAATATCTTCTTAAGTTCAAATTAGTTATTTTTAATTCAAACCATAATGAAGTTTAATGGATTCATAAGATTAAAATGAAGTTAGGTGTCGATCCAATTACATTTTCAAAATAAATAATGAAATAAATAGATTCTTATGCTTAGACATTCTATTTCTTATTCTACATTCTATCATTGAAAAAATAATTCAATAAAAGATAAATTAATAGATTCATAATTCAAAATGAGAAACGTATACAAACTAAAAACTATCCCATGATATCTATCACTACATACGGTCAAAGATATTTAACTACTAATATATAAATAGAAAAACATATCGGTGTCAATTCAAATTTTATTTTTTCATATTGGTGCTATTTCAAATATAATTCACGCACGTACACCCTGCTAGTTCAATTAAAAAGAATGAAAAATCAAGATTAATGAATGCGCTGGAACATAATGGAATGTTTACAGAGGAAATTGAAAGCTGACAGGTGACGTTTCTGGTCTTTCCATTGTCAACGAGATTGACCGTACTGGTTTTGGTAAGAACTATAATAAAGTGCCGGTCTCACACCGCCATTGACTGTCAACCGGTTGCGGTCTCATTTTGGAGCTGAAGACCGATGCGTGAAGCATAATCTGTGGTAGCTAAAGACAGATACAGCTAGCAATTGCTCTTTTTGTTGTTATATAATCATTGATTTCTAAATATGCATCGAGTGCTCTTAAAATATTTATTTTCAACGAAAGATGCATCATGTGAAACGACCGCTATTGTGGCCATCACACGGGAAGTTGTAGTATAGTAGGCCCTACAGATTTCTTGAGAGCTTGAAGTGGCCGACAGCCCAAGGGAGAAGGAACCAGTGAAGGAGAAATAGGATCTCCGGTAAAAGCAGCATGCGAGTTGAGCTGGCCGTCATTCATTCACTAGGGTGTTGTTTGGTTCGCGCCCTTAGTTCGGATTAGGGCGTTGTCTTTTTGTGCCACGTAGACACTGATCCCCACTAATTCAGCTCGGTTCCAGTGTGTTTTGTTTGACAAAAATCGGATTGACAGAGTCTGTTTTGGGTTTCGTAATCCTCAAATCCAGACCAAGTCAATCATGTTGGCAGTCATATTCTAATCTAAATTTGACTTTGTCTTTTGTGTTATTTTATTTTATATGTTAAACTGAAAAACACAAGTTACGAGGTCAGTTCAATCTAATGAGTGCTTGCAACGAAATGAGCAGCTAAACAGAAACATGACCGCATCCAAATAAACTAATCTGCATCTATCGACTAACCCAATCTGAGATTATGCTCATAATCTCGATCTTGAACCAAACAAAGGGTAGGAGTTGCACACTTCAATTTTATTTGAAAAACAAAAAGACAAATGCGTACATGATACCTTCATTTTTTTTTGCGTACAGGATAACTTAGTTTTTTTTCTGAGTATTTACTGTGGAGTTAAGTGTAATATTTGATGTTGCAATCATTGTTAAATTTAAGTATTCAATGGAACAAATCTAAGCACATGCGTCTTTCCAATTTATTTATTCATCATCTCATGCCTATACCCTTAAACCCCAAACTACTAAGAGAAAATAAACATATCGGTTGTTTATTTTTTTTATACTAACATTCATTTGAATGAATGCTAGTAAAAAGAAATTACAACCAACAAAATAATTTCAAGACAAAGTTGTAAATGCAAGGTTACAAGAAGTAAGTGAGTATCTACCGTGATGAGGCCAAATGACATTATGTGTCTTCCACAAATAAAATAGGTCAACAAAAAGAACAATGTTCATCATAAAAAAATCTAAAAGGGGTGAGATCCATCTTAATAATCAACAAAAAAGTTAAAAGAACATCTAAAAGAATCATCATCATCATCTTTGTCCACTAACACCTTCCATCAGTAGTCACCACCAAGCCCTAACCTCAAGGATCTTCATCTGAAGCCTCCAAGAGTGACTCAAAGGCCATAAATTGTTTAGAAGCCCCATCGTCACCCTTATCATGTATCATGATGACCCTAACAGGGGCCTTCACCGTATCCATGTGCGTCCATTCTAAATTACATGCGAGGATGGTTCCAAGAGGAGAAGAATTGTAAAATTTTCTAAGTTGGTATGGGTTGCATTGAAAATCATCCATCTTATTTCTTTCACACTAGATATTTTAAAACGTACATGTCGCCAACATAGACTGACTCTCTTATCATATGTGCTTATCAAAACATTATTAAAACGTTATGAAGTGTCCAAAGAAAGGGATACAAAATTTATATCGTGAATGTACATATGAAAAATGTGATATAAACATCACCAATTTCTTGAAGCATAATTGAAATGGTGTGGACCTAATCTTTCTCTAGAGTATCAACGAATTCCAAAGAGAAGAACTTAAATCATGTACCATCAGCCTGGAGAAGGGTCATAACTTTCATAAAACATAATTAAAAAAAATTATTCCCATGTGAAGCCTAGGAAGACAAACTATATGCCTTTGAAACTTTGAAATTGGCACCCCGTGTCTATGATAAATGTTGTTGAGTAGAATTTTGTGAAAGATTAAGTCTAATGTCTGAGGTCTCCCATGGTAAAAATTTCTGCAGAATAAAGAATGCATTTAAGAAGGATTTTTCAATTTGAGCTAAGAATATTGGCGTCTTTATGGATATCTATGTACATTAGGGATTTATTTAAAGAAATGTTAGGTTTCACATTCAAAATATTCCTACTTTTCATCCAACGATTTGACTAGAAATAATGATATTTGTGGTGTATTGATTGTATTTTAGGGTGATGTAGAGAGTGAATTGAACATATTGTAAGGGTGAGGTTTAGTGATCATGATTCCCCATGTTCCATGTCACAAGGTGTCTAAATGGTATCATTGTTGATTAGAAGAGCATGCATTGAGCCGACTGTATCTCCCGAAAAAAAACTCACATCTATAAATTGATTTGTCTTTACACCTAGGTAGGTAAATATATGTAGCTCAAAAATTTAAAGAAAATGTTAGTCAAAGTTTCTTTAACTAGAGTGAGTCTTTCTTCTCAACTGAGAAAATATCCTTCCAAGTAGAAAAGGTTAAAATAGTTTAGAAAATAATAGATCTTGAGACTAAATTTTGAAGTTTAGATGGTGAAACTAACATGCCTTAATTGTGTGTGTGAAACGCAAGTGTATGCATCAGAGTAGTAAAGGGACTCAACGAGACCCGAATGTCAAACTAATAGAAGTTAGAAACTACAACTAACTGAAACATGTCAGCTAATCCTAATAAAAGAGTTGATCTGGTGATTAAAAACTAAGAATGATAGCTAAAAGAACAGAGAGTAAAGTTGGTGAAAGATCAAATAGATAATTTGTTTAGGATACCAATTTTACCACAATGTCAACCTATACATATATTTTATTAGATAAAAACAACTTATTTTTGTTTCCTTATATTAAGGGTTTGTAGCTTGTATTACTCGCTTTCATAACATAGCACACTATTTAGCCTAGTTACTAATCTGCTTTCACAACATCAATATAAGAGACTAGATGGTAAGTAAAATATCTAGACTAAGCCCATTTTTGCAGCACATTATTGACTATGGTGGTAAAGGCTTTTCTAACTATTAGCCCCACTTTCACAGTAGTTAACTGTCCATTACAAATTAGTGGTGAGAAAGCATAAATAACGTAGTTTAGCTTCTCCATTATCAAAATCCAAAGTAAAAGATCATATTGTATTAGATCAAAATAGAACATGCATAGAGATAACGAAGGGCTACTACTGGGTCCAAGAATGGGAGTTTAGTTCCCAACACTCTACAAATAATTAGAATAAGGGAGGAAGATGAAGAAAGTCATAGAAGACTCTTGAAGGTTTGCTCTGAACTCTTCATCTCCTCCTTCTTGAGATCTGGTTCCTCCAAGGATGGCCGGTGCGATAGCCTCTAGATGAGATGCCCCAAATGAAATTTGTAACATACCAAAACCTAGCTCTTATCCTAGTCCATGACTATAAAGTTAGTAAGTTTTGTTTCTTGAATTTGACCAAACTAGGATAAATGTATGCTTTAATGAACATTATTAATGCATATAACATATTAAGTAGTATATGGTTCTATGCTGAGCATCACATATTTAATTATATATTAACATAAAACTAAATTTATTAAAAAATTACATATGCTTATGTAACAGGCTCACTTTTTAACATTCCCCAATTAAGGATAGACCCAAAAAGTTGAGAACCATTACCTAAAATTTCCCAAGATCAAGATTTAATCAAATAACAAATAATAGAAAATATTTCAAAATATTGTTTACAAGATGCTCCACTAAGTAGTTACATAAATTACTATCATTAGAACTGTACATATGAGAAGAAGTATCTAGGTAATCCTCCTTTACTTAATTTTAATGTCTTTAGGTAATTTCAACTAATTTCCATGTCTTGTTCTCTTCTAGTTTAGCATGTACCAAAAACAACATGAAATAAAATCACGAATATCAAAATAAATTATGTACATGGGGAACATATATTCACATGTAGGTGTAACAACATATCAACCATATCAACAATTAAGATTACAAAATTGAACAAGCATTTTCATGTTTAAACCTTGCCACCCTTATCCTCTTTTTCTCTATGATGTGCCCTCTCTTTAGGGAAGCCTCTTTATGGGGAACCCTCTCTTTAGGGTTTGGTCCCTATAGTGGGCATTCATAACCTTCCCTCGCCCGATCTTGGTTTTATACATAGGCCTTCCTTTATTGGCTTGTCCTATGGTGATCTTCCTTTCTAGGCTTGATCACTCGCCATTCCCATAACGACTTTATTCACCCCTTTGTCCTTAACTCACCAGAGATGATTCAGGATTTGAGTAGGCTACATTTATATAAGATGCTATTCATAGTGACTTTATAGATTGCAAGTAGTAAATAAACATGCAAGCATTAAATTGCAATCCAATCAGGAAAAACTCTGAGAAACCATGGGAGACGGTTAAGGAGAGTAGCCATAGGCATAACCACATACCTTTGGTAGAACCATGCAGATGTCATGTCATAATACTTTAAGAAAATAATCCAATCAAGCAAGAAATGGGGAATCCAAAAAATTAAACATTAAATCTGCATGTATATAAATCCTAAAGTGTCACCATCACGTTATTCAGATTAAACCCTACTTGTGTCCTAATTGAGTTTAGGGAGGTCTCATGTTTTAGATAAGGAATAAGGGTATAAAACCCTAATTCCATTGCACCATATTTTAGGTTATCAGTCCACATTAGACAATAGGTGAAACTGTAACTATATAGTTAAGCCTTTTAGACCATTTTGAGTAACTATGTTAGACTATGCAACTTAAATTATTATGATAAGACATATTAGGTTTTGAACACTAATTACCATGTTTATGACTCAATGTTTAAATCATGATCTTTTTTACTCAAAACATATCAAGGATTACGATTCTCATAAAATTAAAGACATCAAGCTATTAAGAATATCAAAAATAGATCACTTACATTTAATCTCATCACAATTTATATTATTGATTCTTTATTCCTAATTACACATGTTGGTGATCATTATCCTAGAAACCCAAATTATACAATACCATCATCATTATCATCTTAGAGTTCAATTATTGTCCACAATATCATGTTATGACATTATTTGAAAAAAATATTATATTCGACACTTTAATTTTCAATTCTAGCGTTTTATGTATTAAACACCACTTAATTAGGTGTTAGACCTACTTTTAGAATAGGAAGCATAATTAGAATTCAATTATATTTTATTCTCACTCTTTGCATTTTTCTAATAGATTTGCATTTATAACATGTCAAGATTGGAGCTACCAATGATATACTAGCATATCTGCAAATTAATTATGGAAGGGCCAATCAGACACCACCATGTTAGCACATATACCTTTTCTTTGTCTTTATTCCTTTTCTGGCTTGCAGATTCCTCGCTCAGTCTATTTATCCAAAGAACCAATTCCTCCTTCCCCCTTTCTTCTCTCTCATTGAACTCCCACACATGGGCTCTGTTACCATAGGGAACCAGAGCGCCTGCTGTGCCACATGGGACAAGGGGTCTAGGGAGGCCAACGCCCATGATCAGCCCTCCAAGTAGTCGTTTGAGCTCGGCGAGACTCCCCAGACTTGTTGATACCTCAATGGGTTGCAAAGAGGCCTCAAGGAACTTGTGTTTGGGAGTACCGTTATGGAGGTTAAATGGCAGAGATGTCGGTTGGCGAAGGAAAGAAGGGTGGGGAAGGTGACCATGGGGAACAAATTGTGCAAAGGGTCTATTCTCTAGAACCGCAAACACATATAGGGCTCTTATATAGGAAGAAAAATAGGCATGAGGGCTCTGCAACCCTCTATAGACTGTAAAGCTATCAGGACTCTGGGTTAGTCCAACATTGAGGGAAAGAGGAGACTCTTCCCCTTCAAAAATATTTTTCTTTTGATAAAACCCCCAAAACATAAGATTTAGATCTATCTTCTCATAAACTCTTTTCCTATATAATTTTTTTTGTGAATCCTTCTATTTCTCATTACTCTTTTCTTTGGCAAAATATATGATCCAAACTATTTGGTTAAAAACTCCAAACGTGCCTTTTTGGCAAATTTTAAATAATTACCTATTTAATTTCCTAGATCACAAGACATATTCAAAAGTATTCCTTTTTATTCATAAATATCTATTTGGATTAACTTTCATCTAAAATTATATCACAAAAAATTATGGACACAAAATAATTCTTTTTCTGATTTTGTATTACAGGGCCCCATATGGTAAACCTTTTTTTTTTAAACCTTGATTATAGAAAACTGAAGTAAATTATATTTCTGTCTCATCTTTTAACCAATTAGTCCCAAAATTAAAGGAAACATTTTAATAACTAAATCTCATTTTGGGCAAGGTTTGGCGGCATAATATGAATGCTAAAAGTCCTTTTCTTGAATCTTAAGAAATTCCTTTATTTTATTTATTTAAGGTATAAATGAACTTCTTTTTCCATCCAAACTCTACAAGAACTCATTTCGAAATGGTTTCTTTTTAAGAAAAAGATTACGCCAAAACAAACTTATTATTTGCTTTCAACATATATTTTCTAGAAATTTCCACACAATTCTTATTTAATTACCAATTGTCTATTACTTTTATAATTTTCTTTATTATTGGACTTTCCACTCTTCTTTAGCCAATATTTATCAGTGGAATATTAAAGATAGTAAAACACATAAAATCCACTTAATATTGGGAATTTGAATTCTCAAACCAAACTTGTAAATAAGATATGAATCTTTCTAATGCATCCTTCTCAAACCAATATTTGCATTCAAATATGTTGTATAAATACATGTGAAAATCAATGTTATAACATTATTTCCCTCTTATAGGAAATTTTTCCTCAAAATTCAACTATTTATCTAAAAGGATGGGTATGGGACTTTTCCAAATCCATATTTAGCTCCCATGTGGTTTCATCCTCACAATGGTGCCTCCAATGAAACTTTACTATCTCAAATTCTAGAATTATCTTAGTATTATTATTATTTCCAAGTATACTAAAAGTCAAATTCAATTATCTTTATTTGGTGTCTCAATACTTGTGATGCCATATGTGGTTAGATAATTGCTCTTATGTTACTTATTCATACAAAATTGAGGATCTAACATTCACCCCTCCTTGAAAAAAAATTCCCCAAAATTTAGGACATATTAGACTAAGGTCAATGATAACTCTTATTAAATTTTCAGACCTTAGGTTTAAAAACCCTTCTTGGATGTCTTTATTCAGTTCACCTAAATGACTTCTATTGATGTGTGAACTCTTCACATATTATGGTTTTATTCTAATTCGATTTTGGGATATATCCACAACCTCATTCATTGCATGTTCATGATTTCAATTCCATTTGGTAATTACATTTCCCTTTTGACTTTCACTTGGTGACCACTTCTTGACCAAGGTTTCTAAAATATTATTCTCTGTTTTCACATAAGGGTGAGGTAGCACCTCCAATTCTAGAATATGACATTACCTTTTTAGCATTGGTATTCGTTCTCATATTTTTTTTGTAAGATGTGTCTATCTAATCTCTCACACTAATTATCCAAATTATCCAAAGCAATAAGTTCTACATCCACTGTCGGGTAAATGACAGCTGCTTCATCACTTTTATCTATGCGTCACCGAATGCTAACAGAAGACCGATTTTGTGGGAGCACTTAATCACTATTAGTCAATCTATTAACCTCCCGTGGGTTACTCTAGGGGACTTCAACTGCATGTTGAGCCCGTCGGAGAAAATGGGGAGCAGCAGGTTTAACCTTTCTGAGGCCAACAGATTTAACAACGCTATGATTCAAGCTGGTTTGGCGGACATAGGCAGTACAGGCTACGCGTTCACATACAAGAAGGGGCTTCTGCATGAGCGTTTAGATAGAGCCTTGGCAAATGACAAATGGATTCAGCAGTACCCTATGTTTATCTACGAAAACCTTCCAAGAATTGGATCCGATCATAACCCAATTGGAATTCTCAAGTCACCTATTCCCAAAAAAGACAAGAGATTCAAAACGAAAGCTTCCTGGCAGCACCAGCCAGAGTTCCAAAACATGCTGAGGAGAGTTTGGGATGGTTCGTCTTCCTTTCATTCCGCACTAGGCAGAGCTGTGGGAGCTATTACTGAATGGGACAAGCTAGCTCGATAGAATCACAGGAAAATTAAGAACAGACTTTTGTCTCGCATCACCAGACTCCAAAAGCAACTGGAATCCTCCTTTGATGACGATAAAGACCATGAATGTCAACAGCTAGAGCTGGACCTCGAATCCCTTCTCGCTAAGGAAGAGGAAGACTGGCGCCAACGAAGCCATATCACCTGGTTAACAGAAGGAGATAACAACTCTAAGTTTTATCATGCTTACGTTAATAGTAGGCGAAGATCTAATATTATCCGCAGCCTAAAAGATGATAGCGGCAAATGGATTACACAGCCCGATGATTTAAAGCAGCTTGTAGCCAGTCATTTCAGAAACCTATTCACAGCAGCCTCCACGCCTACCGTTTCCACCATGGATAAAATTCCTGGTAACTTTAAACCTCTGAAGGCACAACACCTCCGCAATCTGGGAGCCTCTGTCACTGAGTATGAGGTATGGAAAATTGTTAAAGATGCTAACCCGTTTAAAGCTGCAGGTCCTGATGGCACCGATATGTACTTTATAAAATCAAACTGGAAAATTATCAGAAACTCCATTCTTCTCACCATCCGAGGTATCCTCAATGCATATCCAATACCTGAAGCTCTTGGGGACTCGAGTATTGTTCTCATTCCGAAGATAAAAATCCCAACTAGCTGCAACCAGCTGCGTCCCATTTCACTTAACAACGTCTGCCTTAAGCTGGCTTCCAAAGTCATTGTTGAAAGAGTCAAGAGGCACATCCCATCCTGGATCTCAGCAGAAAAAACTAGCTTTATCCCTGGTAGATGCATATCTGATAACATTATTCTTGTCCAAGAGATGATCCACAACTTCAGGAAGCGGTCTAGTGCACCTTACATGGCCATTAAAATTGATCTATCAAAAGCATATGATCGTATGTCCTGGGCTTTCATCGAAAACACTTTGAGCAAAATGTCATGGCCTGATAATATCAAGAGGTATATTTTGAATTCCATCTCAGCTGGGCAAACAAGTATTATCTTCAATGGGGAGGCTCTTCCTCCTTTCAAGACCTCTAGGGGGCTACGCCAGGGTGACCCCTTATCCCCGTATCTTTTTGTTCTTTGCATGGAGCGGCTTACTCAACTTATCCACCAGAGTGTTGCTGAGAAACAATGGCGACCTGTAAAGTTCTCCCAAAAAGGACCTGCAATATCTCATATCTGTTTTGCTGATGACATTATGCTCTTTGCACGAGCAACAGTGGAGCAGTTGGTGACCATCAAAGAATGTTTCAAGATGTTTGAGGATGCTTCTGGGCAACAAATATCGATTGATAAATCCAGAATCTACTTCGCTGCTTCTGTGGACCGAAATACAAGGAAAAATATTTGCCAGTTGAGTGGTATCCAGGAAACGGGTGACCTTGGTAAATATCTTGGTGTACCCCTTTTGCACAAAAAAGTGAACAAAGACACATATTCCTACTTGGTGAATAATATGGAGACAAGAATAAATGGCTGGGCTGCTAAACCTTTATCCCTTGCCGGTCGTATCTGCCTTGCAAAGTCAGTTCTCAGTGCGACTCCCACCTATGTTATGCAAACAACAAAGATACCAATGTCAGTCTGTACTAAACTGGATAGGACAGTACGCAAATTTATTTGGGGAGGAGGGCAAAATCCAAATCCTATTTCTCTTGTACCGTGGAAGGTTATCAGTACCCACATAGACAATGGAGGACTAGGCATTAAGTCCATGTCAAACTGGAACAAAGCTTTGCTATGGAAAAACTCTTGGAAATACATGAGCTCTCATAATTCCCTTTGGAAGACAGGTCTTAAGCACAAATACAAAAATCTGAACAAGAATGGGAAGGGTCGAACTACACCTTTCTGGAAGTCGCTGGCCATTGGGCTTGAGTTTGTAAAGGATAACTGCTCGAAGGTAGTCAACAATGGGATTACCACTGCGTTTTGGAGAGACAACTGGGTCCCTAACTATGGCAGTCTCTCAACCATCAGCACGACACAGGTGCCCGAGGATATACAGGATCTACAGGTCACAAGTGTAAGAAATCTCCAAGGGGGATGGGACATTGACTTCCTCACCAGCTATCTTCCTGCTGATTGCGTTCAACTAATACAAAAGCTTCATCCCCCAGACGCAGCCAGGGGGGATGACCTGTGGAAATGGAACCATGATGAAACTGGTTGTTATACAACCAGCTCAGCGTACGATATCATACATGGCAGTCGAGTGCTCCCTATCAATAAGATTTGGCATACTATATGGCACATGCATGTTCCTAGAAAAATCAAAACTTTTATCTGGTTAGCTGGCCATGAAGCCATCATGACCAACGCCCACCGCAAGCAAAGACATTTTACGGATTGCGCCATCTGCCCACGTTGTGGGGCAGGAAATGAGGACACTTTACATGCACTATGGACTTGTCCTTCAGATACTGAAGTTTGGCTGCGGTTGAATATACAAACAACCATTAACCAGCATCAGCAGTCTGTCCAAGAATGGCTATCCAAGCAGTTGGTGGGCAACGAGGAAGAAAAGATGAAGTTTTCCGTCGCATGTTGGACAATATGGAGGGCCAGGAACACGCTAGTCTTTGAACAGACCACCATAGATACAAATAGGCAGCTTAGCCAAATTTAGAGCACATGTAAAGCTGTAAATATTGGAAAAAAAAAAGAGGGCACCTCGTATACCTAACTGGGATGACGAATCCACCTACCAGCAGCCTATCAACTCACCAATCAGAACCACGGTAGTGGATGCAGCAGTTAAGGGTAACAAAGCAGCTGTGGCAGCTGTTATCTTTGACAAAGAAGGCCAATGGATCAGGGGAGAAGCAAGTACTATCTTCACATCTTCAGTTACGGAAGCTGAGATTAGAGCGATCCATCTAGCACTGCAGGCACATGTCGAGAACATTAACGAGCCTCTGATGATCGTTACAGACAGTAGCAAAGCTACTAAAGCTATAAAGGGAAACTCATCAGATTATCCAGCTTACTATCCATGGCTACAGGAGATCAACAATATCATTGAGAGGATGTAACGATTGTGAACCTACCCAGGCAGCACACTGTGTTTGCCGATGCTCTGGCGAAGCATCATCTTAAAAACTACAATGAGGGGTACACCTATGTGAACCCTCCTTTCGACCCTGTGGGTCAACCCCTTTCTTTTTCCTTGTGTAATGGTAGGAGTCCTACCATGTTTCCTTTATCCAGAAATATTCCCTGTAGTTCTACTCTGATCCCTGCAAGAGGAAGGTGGGTTGAATAAAATAGCTTCCTAGCTTCACCCAAAAAAAAAAATCTCTCACACTAATAACAATATGAAATGAATATTTGGATATTGTCAAAATACAAAGTTCATCCCATTCTAAGGGAAGATACGGTGTATTCACACATTATTTTTGACTCCATACCATAAATACCTTTAGTTCCATAATTTTCTCACTATTTCATGCACTCACATGGAATGTAATCTTTATCCTTTTGAGTTCTTATTCAACATCATCACATGAATTTTACATCTCATGTTTCCTTTACTAAGTCATTCCTTTAAGATCTCTGGGGTATAGGTACCTTTGAAGTGATCGCCTCTTGTTTTCCAAGGGTTATATGCATTTATGGAGTGCCTCTCACACTATTGCCTTAGGCCTCATCAACTCATGAAGGAGACTATTCTATTGACCCCATGGGCCTTGGGTACACATGGATGGTTGTAACACCCCAACCTTGTTATGCAATCTTTTTCAAACTATTTTATTTCTTGCATGCTCTTTTTCTAAATTAGATGATTGTTGAGGACCATTATGCAAATTACCCATGATAATTTTCGCAATTTTTTTTGTCCAATTGCTCTATTATCCTTTTTTTATGTAAAGAAAATCTTTTCATGTATATCTATGCCCTTTTGTTTAATAATAAATGATTTATGTCCAATTCCCTCTCTCTTATGGTAATTAGTGATTTACTTGTTTCATTATTTACTTAATGGTCTCCATATTGTTAATTGAAATCAAACAATGTTGAATGCAGGTTTTCATATTTTGCAACCCTTATTTGAGAAATTAATGACTTTATTATGCACTATTTATATTCATTTAAGTGCACATGATGACTTTTGTTACATTGGGCCTCAAATGTGTACAATCATGAAATCCATTGGCATGAGAATATTCTAGACACCCTAGTATACCTATGGTTCAAATTTGAACCCATAATGACCTTGTTTGACCCTCCAATTAATTGAGGGAGATTTGAATATAGTTTGACCTAGATTTGAATCCGATTTCACTGATTTCATTCAATTCCTCTAATGTTCGCACCTTAATGACTGTCACACGTTACATTTTGTTTATTTGTCACGCACGTACACTGTAACCATTGGATCAAGATCCAACGGTGATCGCTATCTCTTCTTCCTCCGTTTCTCCCCGCGAGCAAGGACGTTTCACAGTGGTTTCTTCGTCGCTCCTTCTCTCCCTCATTATGAGGTCGTTTCGCTTGATTTCTTCGCCAACGTCTCCGTCTCGCTCCCCCAGACCCAGAGAGCCTCCACTCACCTTCTCTCTCGCGCTACAGAGAAAATGCCCAATCTAGGGCTTGGACTCCCGAGTTGCAGAGGGCACGACCGTGCCTCTTCTTTCTTTTTAAAGGCCCTGAGAGAACCACCAGACTGCAAGCTCTCTTCCTCCTCAGTTAATTGCGACTCACCTACCCCCAAGCACCCTGACCTACACGACGTCCATCTTCGGTGTCAGCGACTGGGTACTCGAAGCTCCAACCACCCCAGCCCAATTCCAATCTTCGTGAGCATCCTCAGAGCCTCACCTTCGTTTTTCCTTTCTCAGTTTGTCTCACAGTCGCCCCTTCTAGTGGGTCCTGTAGAGCCGCCAATGGTGTTCGCCGGCGCCCAAGCTCCAGCCCACCCCAGTGGTCCTCCGACCACAAAAGTTTTGGATGTGGCTCCGCCTTCCCTTCACGAACTTATCCCGATCCTCATCTCATTGTTTCGGGCATGTTTCACCGGTTTTTGACATAGGGACCGTCGCCCCTATTCCATCTCGCAATTCTCTGTTTTCCTGCCTCTCCGGCAAGGTAGTACTGTTCCGGCCCTTGGCTTGGGTCAACGCCTTCGTCGCAAGTCCAGGAACCTGCCACATTTTTAGTTTTTCTTGGGATAGTCTTCTCCCGAGCTTCTTGTATTGGGCGCACCTCCAGGCAGAGTCCCAACATCCATGTCTATGACTGCAAAGAGCTGTCCCGAGCTCCTGTGCACATTAGGGCCCGACCTTAGGCTCAATGGCCTCGCCCTGGTACTGTGGATGTAGTAGAGATCTCAAATGTCACCAGCGTCTTTCTGCCTTCTCAGGTTTTGATCGGAGATAAACCTCATGATGCTACTCTCGCCATGGTGCAAGCAGGGAGCAATCCAGGTCTTGAAGTGACCTTGGTACCCCTGGCATTTCTAGTTCGATGATTCCAACCGCGAGGGTATTATGGGGTTTTTACATGCCCTCCCGTCTTTGATCGCGAGTCCTCAGGGGCAGTCCTCGCTGCTGAGTTAGCCACGCATGATTGGCCCAACTCATAGCGGGCCCGAGCCCAATAGCTGCTAACTCAGATAAAAATGCCCACGTGGCTTTTCTTAGATTTTCTATTGGTCGATTCTTTGGAAATTAATAGTAAATCGCCTGTTTATCGAAAAATTATGCAAAAATACATTTTGGAAAGGATTTTTTTATGATGAATCCGATTTTCTTGTTTTTATCACCTGATTTCTCTGTTTCACATCTCAACTCTTATATGAACGAATTAGGGTTTCAAGGCTATGAATTCATGTACATATAATGTTCTAATCTAATTTCAGGTGTTTAAGGGGATCCAATCAGTCAAACTAGGATTGACTTAGGTGATTTAATTCAAGATAAGCGGGCCATGCCCTTGGCATAGATAATACTTGGTTTATTGAATGTTTATGACTTATATTAAGCATTATATGTTAAATACATGATTAATGCATGTTTTCCTCAATGTATATGATTATTGGATGTTGATTGTTATAATCTAAGTCTAAGAGTAGAAATCACACTAAGATTATGATTTATGATTAAGATGCATGAAACTAAGATTAAGAGGGAAGATATTCCCACCCATGCCTAAGAGGGAGAAATCCCATTATGTTCAAGAGGGAGAAATCCCAATTAAGATCAGGTTTAGGTTATTAAGAAGATAAGTAAGGTCTAAGAAAGATCATGATTAATGGGAAATTGATTTAGATTTATATGCACCTTGTTATGGGCTTTCCGAGCATTATGGGCTTTCTGAGCAATTATGGGCTTTCCGAGCATTATGGGCTCCTTATGGGGGCATTAAGAGAGGAGCATATTCTTCTAGTCAATTTCTTTATGTAAAAGACGTCAAGAAACAATTAATGTTAATGCATGTTCATGTTTATGTCAAATCAATGTATATGTTATTTTTATGTCTTATAATATGTCAATGCCGCTTACTTACTATGTTGTTTTCCTTTGCATGGCTGGGGACGTGATGTCCGCAGGAGTTGGAGCTAAAGAGAAGGAATCATCTTAAGGATATCAAAGACCCAAAGATCTAGGAGTTGTTTCCTGGTGGGACGTCCATCTATGGAGATCCTGTCATTTATATATTTATCCAGTTTATGTTAGCATAGCTTTAGTATCATGACGTAGTTATCTTTCCAAGAAGAACTGTATGTATGAATCGATGTTTCTATGAATGCCAAGTGTTATTTATTTCTTGATATGAGATCATGCATGTGACTATCCCTCCCTAATATGCCAAGTACCCCACATTATGGATAATGTTGGGGATTAGGCTGTGCTTCCGCTGGTTACATAAGAAACCCTAGGGAGGGGTGTTACATTAATGGTATCATAGCAAGGAATAGATGGCCACTAAGGCAACACTAGAGATTCATATTATGTTCTAATATCATGTTATGTTTACCCTTTCAGATGGCCCCTAAGAAGAAGGAGAAGGTTGGTGAGTCAAGGAACTCACAAGGATCCTCTAGTGGTGATAAGACTGAAGACATGAACCACGTCCCTCCACCAGTCACCCTAGATGCCCTAGTAGCAGCCTTGACCAATGCCCTCAAACCTAGAGCTCCACCTAGAGCACAGCCTCATAGATTTCTTAAAGATTAGACCCGATGCTTTCCATGGTGAAGATGAAGTTGATGTGGTGACCAAGGCTGAGGAATGGCTTAGCAACATGGAGCATTGCTTTAGAGACTTAGAGTATCCCCCACATAGTAGGGTTAGATTTGCCACCCATATGCTCAAGGGTGCAGCCCGTACTTGGTGGGAAAACCTCTTAGCCTCTAGGGAAGATGATGACCCTCCTTACACTTGGGGTGAGTTTGTAGAAGTCTTCAATGACCATTATGTATCCGAAGCCATGTTAGAAAGAAAGGAGGATGAGTTTGTTAACCTTAAGCAAGTGGGTGACATGACTGTCACTGAGTATGCCATGAAGTTCCGTAAGCTCCAAAAGTATGGTCTTGAGTACACTGAGCAAAAGAGAGCTAAGAAGTTCATTAGAGGGCTTAAACCCGACCTAAGTTATGCTTTTTCTGGTAGAGGACATAGGACCATGCAATCAGCCCTAGATGCAGCCCTAGAGTTGGAGGATCACCCTGGGAGGAATCACAAGAAGGAGGTACCCTAAAACAATCATCACCATCAGCCCCATCAACCCCCTCCACCCTCCAACAACAAGAGAAAAGCCCCAGAGCCTTCCTCTGAGAATGGGAGAACCCCATGCCCTACATTCAAGAGAAATCATGGTGGTCCTTGTAGGTTTGGGACTTCTGTTTGCTACTATTGTGGTGAGGAAGGGCATATCAAGCTTAATTGCCCTAAGCTTGCAAAGAAGGATCCCAACCACAACCAAGCTAAGAACCCTAATCCTCCACCCAAGGTTAAACCAAGGCTCTTCACCATGCAAATGTCAGATGGAGAAGGGGAAAATGATCAAGGTAAGGGTAGTTAAGTAATTTATGTTGAATCATAATGCTTTGTTTATATATGCTTCTTTTGTAATAAAATTTATATGGAAAAAAAATTTCCAAGTTTGTGTGAAACCCTTAAGGTGGGTAGAAACCCTAGGAAATTTCGAGGACGAAATTTATTTAAGGTGGGTAGTATTGTAACACCCCAACCTTGTTATGCAATCTTTTTCAAACTATTTTATTTCTTGCATGCTCTTTTTCTAAATTAGATGATTGTTGAGGACCTTTATGCAAATTACCCATGATAATTTTAGCAATTTTTTTTGTCCAATTGCTCTATTATCCTTGTTTTATGTAAAGAAAATATTTTCATGTATATCTATGCCCTTTTGTTTAATAATAAATGATTTATGTCCAATTCCCTCTCTCTTATGGTAATTAGTGATTTACTTGTTTCATTATTTACTTAATGGTCTCCATATTGTTAATTGAAAGCAAACAATGTTGAATGCACGTTTTCATGTTTTGCAACCTTTATTTGAGAAATTAATGACTTTATTATGCACTATTTATATTCATTTAAGTGCACATGATGACTTTTGTTACATTGGGCCTCAAATGTGTACAAGCACGAAATACATTGGCATGAGAATATTCTAGACACCCTAGTATACCTATGCTTCAAATTTGAACCCATAATGACCTTGTTTGACCCTCCAATTAATTGAGGGAGATTTGAATATAGTTTGACCTAGATTTGAATCTGATTTCACTGATTTCATTCAATTCCTCTAATGTTCGCACCTTAATGATTGTCACACGTTACATTTTGTTTATTTGTCACACGCGTACACTGTAACTATTGGATCAAGATCCAATGGTGATCGCTTTCTCTTCTTCCTCCGTTTCTCCCCGCGAGCAAGGACGTTTCACAGTGGTTTCTTCGTCGCTCCTTCTCTCCCTCATTATGAGGTCGTTTCGCTTGATTTCTTCGCCAACGTCTTCGTCTCGCTCCCCCAGACCCAGAGAGCCTCCACTCACCTTATCTCTCACGCTACAGAGAAAACGCCCAATCTAGGGCTTGGACTCCAGAGTTGTAGAGGGCACAACCGTGCCTCTTCTTTCTTTTTAAAGGCCCCGAGAGCACCACCGGACTGCAAGCTCTCTTCCTCCTCAGTCAATTGCGACTCACCTACCCCCAAGCACCCTGACCTACACGTCGTCCATCTTCGGTGTCAGCGACTGGGTACTCGAAGCTCCGACCACCCCAGCCCAATTCCAATCTTCGTGAGCATCCTCAGAGCCTCACCTTCATTTTTCCTTTCTCAGTTTGTCTCGCAGTTGCCCCTTCTAGCGGGTCCTGTAGAGCCTCCAATGGTGCTCGCCGGCGCCCAAGCTCCAGCCCACCCCAGTGGTCCTCTGACCACAAAAGTGTTGGATGTGGCTCCGCCTTCCCTTCACGAATTTATCCTGGCCCTCATCTCATTGTTTCGGGCATGTTTCACCGGTTTTTGACATAGGGACCGTCGCCCCTGTTCCATCTCGCAATTCTCTGTTTTCCTGCCTCTCTGGTGAGGTAGTGCTGTTCTGGCCCTTGGCTTGGGTCAACGCCTTCATCGCAAGTCCAGGAACCTGCCACAGTTTCAGTTTTGCTTGGGATAGTCTTCTCCCAAGCTTCTTGTATTGGGCGCACCTCCAGGCAGAGTCCCAACATCCATGTCTATGACTGCAAAGAGCTGTCCCGAGCTCCTGTGCACATCAGGGCCCGACCTTAGGCTCAATGGCCTCACCCTGGTACTGCGGATGTAGTAGAGATCTCAAATGTCACCAGCGTCTTTCTGCCTTCTCAGGTTTTGATCGGAGATAAACCTCATGATGGTACTCTCACCATGGTGGAAGCAGGGAGCAATCCAGGTCTTGAAGTGACCTTGGTACCCCTGACATTTCTAGTTCGATGATTCCAACCGCGAGGGTATTATGGGGTTTTTACATGCCCTCCCGTCTTTGATCGCGAGATCTCAGGGGCAGTCCTTGCTGCTGAGTTGGCCACGCATGATTGGCCCAACTCATAGCGGGCCTGAGCCCAATAGCTGCTAACTCAGATTAAAATGCCCACGTGGCTTTTCTTGGATTTTCTATTGGTCGATTCTTTGGAAATTAATAGTAAATCGCCTATTTATCGAAAAATTATGAAAAAATACATTTTGGAAAGGATTTTTGATGAGGAATCCGATTTTCTTGTTTTTATCACCTGATTTCTCTGTTTTCACATCTCAACTCTTATATGAACGAATTTGGGTTTCAAGGCTATGAATTCATGTACATATAATGTTCTAATCTAATTTCAGGTGTTTAAGGGGATCCAATCAGTCAAACTAGGTTTGACTTAGGTGATTTAGTTCAAGGTAAGTGGGCCATGCCCTTGCCATAGATAATACTTGGTTTATTGAATGTTTATGACTTATATTAAGCATTATATGTTAAATACATGATTAATGCATGGTTTCCTCAATGTATATGATTATTGGATGTTGATTGTTATAATCTAAGTCTAAGAGTAGAAATCACATTAAGATTATGATTTATGATTAAGATGCATGAAACCAAGATTAAGAGGGAAGAGATTCCCACCCATGCCTAAGAGGGAGAAATCCCATTACGTTCAAGAGGGAGAAATCCCAATTAAGATCAGGTTTAGGTTATTAAGAAGATAAGTAAGGTCTAAGAAAGATCATGATTAAGGGAAATTGATTTAGATTTATATGCACCTTGTTATGGGCTTTCCAAGCATTATGGGCTTTCCGAGCAATTAAGGGCTTTCCGAGCATTATGGGCTCCTTATGGGGCATTAAGAGAGGAGCATATTCTTCTAGTCAATTTCTATATGTAAAAGACGTCAAGAAACAATTAATGTTAATGCATGTTCATGTTTATGTCAAATCAATGTATATGTTATTTTTATGTCTTATAATATGCCAATTCCGCTTACTTACTATGTTGTTTTCCTTTGCATGGTTGGGGACGTGATGTCCCAGGAGTTGGAGCTAAAGAGAAGGAATCATCTTAAGGATATCAAAGACCCAAAGATCTAGGAGTTGTTGTCTGGTGGGACGTCCATCTATGGAGATCCTGTCATTTATATATTTATCCAATTTATGTTAGCATAGCTTTAGTATCATGACGTAGTTATCTTTCCAAGAAGAACTGTATGTATGAATCGATGTTTCTATGAATGCCAAGTGTTATTTATTTCTTGATATGAGATCATGCATGTGACTATCTCTCCCTAATATGCCAAGTACCCCACATTATGGATAATGTTGGGGATTAGGCTGTGCTTCCACTGTTTACGTAAGAAACCCTAGGGAGGGGTGTTACAATGGCTATCTCATATCCTCATGGTCTTAGACACTCAATATACGATCACCTCCTAACCTCATTAGTCTTATGTGTAGGGAAATACGACATCAGATAAGCAGCAGAAATAAAAATTTTACTGACATATTTCCCATTAACTAGCAGATCACATCAATAACTATGTAATGGGAAGGATGGTTTCATGAAGATATACCTAGTCCTAGAGCAAGTCCAGAGACAATCCTCATTGATGTAGATGCACACTCTATCTTGGACAACGTCTGTGCATTTCCTAGTCATACTTGGACTTGTTTGACTGCTCCTCCATGGATAGAAGACTCGGACAACTACAACAACATCTCCTCTTACCTCGTCGTAGATTGTGAGTTGACTTTGCCCTCCTAATAAGATCCAGTCATCAACCAACTCACACTCTAACCTTATGTGGCATTATTGTCTATCAATCTTCCATAATGACAACCGATCAGGGACATAATGAGAATATGTATATTTACTCTTAACATTTGTATGATCTAATTTTTCCAATTCACATACTTGAAGGCATACTTCATTGAGTAATATCATTCTCTAGACATTTATTATGTAATTCATTATCTCATAACTGAATATACAAAATAAATTGGAATCTTCCCTTTGTTATTAATCAAATCATTTATATGTTATGCCATTGCAATCATCATATGATTGGCTCTCTGGGAATACATACCAAAAAAGTCCCACTTGCACTTAGAGACAATCACCCATGAATCTCATATCGAGTGACCTTGCATGACCATCATGCTTATGTTACGTAAGTGCTTTTATAGCGGGTTTAGCAACACTTGCTTTAAGTCAGTATTTTGCAATTTTCTCATCTAACTACTACATTTTTGGCCAGTAACGTCGTTGCCCATAGTGTTATTTTTATTAGAATAACCGACCTAATAGACTATTGCATCAGTTTTATCATAAAAACTGACCTTACAGGTTTCCCGCGGAAAAAATTCACGCGATTTTAGCTTCGCGCCTCGAACTATAGCATCAGTTTTTCCAAATAACTGATGCTATAGGGTCAAACAAAAACATGGGCACCGCTTTGGAACTATAGGGCCAATATTTATGGATAACTGACCTTATATATATTGACCTCTAGGGTCAGTTTTTTCAAATACCCGACCTTATAGATGGTCTATGAAATTTCGGGCACCACTTAGGCTGTAGCATCGGTTTTCTCAAATAACTGACTTTATAGACCCAACTTGTAGCGTCAGTTTTGTCAATTAACTGATGCTAAAGGTCGGGCTGATAACAAAATGCACGATAGACCCGATCGACTTGTGTTTCATTTCATTTTGCTCGAAAGCACAGTGCTAGAGACCCCCACCTTCTTTGTCGTTGTGTCTAAGGAGCCCATCTCCGTGTCCTTCCGACGCCGTCGTGGTGTCCAACGAGCCGAGTCGTGTTGTGGCCGCCGTGTCCAAGGAGCTGAGCCGTGTTGTGCCGCCGCCGCCAACTAAAGGTCGCAGGGTACATTTTATTAACTGAAAATCAGTCGCAAGATTCTCGGTTGTACGTGTTGTGCCACCACCGAAGAGCTCTTCTTGGTTGGAAAGGAGAGGCGGGGAAGGTGGGGGTTGTTGTGGTCGGGGCTGGGGTCCGGCGGTGAGTGGTGATGGGTGTTGCGGTCGGGGCTGGGGTCGGCAGTGAGTATATATAGGTGTTGGTGGTAGTAGCATGATCGTGCCATAACTACGACCGTTTTTCTTCTTATTGTCATGTCGCGATTGAGGAGAGGTTCGGAGTGAATATATTTGTTAGATAGCATGGCCGTGTTCGGTAGCACGACCGTGGTGGTTGTGGCTGAGTGAATGTATTTGTTAGGTAGCATGTCCGTGTTGGGTAGCACGACTGTGGTGGCTGTGGTTGAGTGAATGTATTTGTTAGGTAGCACGGCCGTGCCGTGTTGGGTAGCACGGCCGTGGTGGCTGTGGCTGAGTGAATGTATTTGTTAGATAGTACAGCCGTGCTGGGTAGCACGGTCGTGGTGGCTGTGGCTGAGTAAATGTATTTATTAGGTAGCACGGCCGTGCTGGGTAGCACGACTATGTTGGCTGAGTTGCTGAAATGCATTTGTTAAAATCTTCCTGCTCCTCTAATATTGATGTATATTGACCCTAATGTCTTACATTATAAGAGAATTGAATCGTGCATTTGTATTTGTTGCAGGTGTTGTTGACTTGCATATATTTCTTCATCCTTCAAGTGAGGTATAATATTCTCACTCTCCCAATGTGCCATTAGGCTTCATTTTGATTCAAATATTTAATACATACGGTAGCGCTTGGTACACATTCCAGAAATATGAGGGTAGACATTGTGTAGTCTCAGATTGACACTTTAGGGTTTATATATGAGATCATCGAATGCATGATGTTTAACTTAATATATAAATATGACAATTATATATTTGTACCTGTATCAACTTAGAAACCCGTTCAAAATATACTCATAGGAGTAAATTTTGGATAGTCCCCGGTTTGGGACTGGTTTTGGATATTTAATCTCATTTAGGATGTAACTGTATAATGTATGTTTAGTTTTGAAGAAAATTTTAGTAGTATTTCCTCATTTGTTCTGTGGGTACATATGTGAGTGGTTATTTAGCATTTACATCGGTGTACTAGGAGAACTTAGGGGAAATGCTGCTGAAATTTTCTTCAAAACTAAACATACATTATACAGTTACTAATGAGATTAAATATTCAAAAATGGGATAGGTGGTACACTTTAGTATAAAGTGGATGAGCCATTCACCATGGCAGACCAAGCAAAACAAGTATTCTATATTGATGACCCGGCAAATAAAATTTGGTCTTTCGTTCTTCATGGAAAAAGGCAGTTTACTGTAGATCCTATAAATGAAGAAGAATACTACGAAAAGTATGATGATTCCAGTCCATTCTCATTTGGTTTGCCAAGTGTAAATGTTGAAGATAACACTGATGAATATTATAAACGTCAAGACCATGCTGAAGGAATTTTCCTTGACTAACAACTCAACCAATACTAGAGGCATGTGTTCTTTGAATTATTTATTTTATTATCATTCAAGCAAGTATACCTTATCACTTGTGCTTTCATTATCACTTTTTTTTTATCATGTATACTTGCATGTTCTAAAATGGCGAGTGAAGATGAACATTCTGAGCATGAGCATGAGCACCACGAGGATGGTAGTGGTGATGCTAAGAAAAGTAGAGGTCCCACACTGATGCGTAGGTTGTAGGAGCTCAGGGCTAAAGGGGACAAATTGACAGTCCAGTTTGATATCACAGGAGAACCTGTTGGGGAACATGCTAGTGTTTTCAAGCATTACATAGGGGTGACCACACGCAGTAAGGTGCCACTAGATATAGAAAATTGGCATGATGTTCCTAATGCCAAAAAAGACCTCATATGGAAAGATATATCTGTGAGTAGAAGTGATATTATTTTAATATGTTTATTTATCTATTGATTCTAATTTAGTTTGCTTGAAATTAATTGCTTTTCAAAACAACATTATTAGTTGATTCTTTTGTATGTATAGGGTATTTTTCATCTAAATGAAAAAGATCACAAGAAAATAGTGCTACAACGTTGTGGTGTATGATGGAGGGGTTTTAAGACATATCTCGCAAGGGAATTTATAGATAATCCTAAATAAAAGAAGAAAGCAATAGATGTATATATTTTTATAGATCCTGAGGTGTGGGAAAGATTTGTTGCAGCTAGGAGATCGGAAGAGTTTCAGGTAATAAAGATTGTGATGTATTGTAAGAATATTTAATTTTATACAATTAAGGAGGTGAATCTTTTTATACATGTTTGCCAAGTCTGAATTGCAATATCTCATTTTAAATGATCAGGCTATCCACCACGCTCAAAAGGAAAGACGGGCCAAAAATGTGCATGACCATCGCTTGGGGCCTGGTGGTTATGCCTTCCGCCGCCAACTATAGGAGAAGAAATCCTCTTCTGGAGAAGAATCTAGTACAACTCAAGTTGAGCATCCACCCCGACACTTGACATGGATTGATGCTAGAAAAAATCGAGCAGGTGAAATTGTCAACCCTACAACTAAGGAGGTGGCACAAAAGATGGTAGGTTTATCCCAACTAAGTAAAGAGTAACTCCCACAAACTTAGATTTATTTATATCTAATTGATATTTTGATTTAATATTTTATTAACTATGAATAGATTGATCTCCACGAGCAAAGGAAGGAAGGAAAGTTCATCCCAACTGGACACATGGATGAACTATCAGTTGCTCTTGGTACAAAGGAGCATCCTAGCCGTGTTAGGGGATTAGGAGCTGGCATAGGATTCAAGTCTTATTTTGGCCCTTCGCAATCTAAAAGAGGTCGTGCAGGAGGTCTTACACAAGAGGAGGTTGAAGCATTAGTAGCGCAGAAAGTACAAGAAATAATGTCTTCATTTCAGCCTACTCAACCTTCTCAACCTATTCATACTGTGCGTCTCTCAAGTGATCAGGTACAAGCCCATGCTACAGTTGTAGAAGGTCATAGGAGCACTCCCAATGACCCACCACAACAATCTGCAGTAAGTTTTTGTTCTATATGTTGTGTTATTAGTATGATATATATATATATGATAATATATATAGTTGTAATAGGTATCTGTTCTACTACTTCTTATATAACCTATATTATTTCAATCTAGGTTGGTATGAACTATAAACTTGTAGTGGAGGTTCCAGAATATAATGTTGTGGCAGCGGGCAAGGTGTACAACCTTGGTGGTACATTGCATTGCCAACAAATTACTGATGACATTTGTCGTGTGTCCATCCATCTTGTGTATGACGGAATGGGGGACAAACCACTACCCATACCTAATCCTGAATATAGTACAGTTGAAGAAGCAGAGGATGCTATGGTGGGTTGCCCTAGACACTTGGTTATCAATGATAAGGTATACTTGAATTCTACCATGTTTTTCATATTTGACTGCATATATGAACTCGTGTAATAGAAGTATGTAATTTAATTAACAGGTTTGCAAATCCAAAAGTAAAAATTCTACTAGTGGTTCTCCTATGCCCAAGCCATCTATTATTCCAAAATCCACATTCGATGAGTTGGGAAGTAAATGTAAATGTTTGTGTCGATATTTAGCCAACCAAAGCTCTGCACTACAAATGTTGATCAATTTAATAGAAGATGCAACTGGGAGGGACTTTGACAATTATATTTTTCTTGATGATATTATAGAGTTGTTCCGTTATGATTGGATGAATACTTCGATATTAGAAGTATGGATAAGGTAAGGATCTATCAATATAGAAAATTCCAATACACATTTCTAGCTTATTTCTACATATGAAAATAATTACAAATGTTTAACAGCCATTTATATACCGAGGCCACAAACTTTGATATAAAGAATGTTGGATTCTTAGTTCCTTCGATCACTAGTCAGGTGGAGACACATATTGAGGAAGTGAGTGAGTACTTCTCCGATGCATTCAAATATTTTGCTACTGTGGGAAAGGAAATTATCCTAATTCCTTTTAACGTCCAATAAGTATTATTATTCAATATAATTTTAATAATGAACAAATGTTTTTATTTTAATGTTTGTTTTATTCTTACTCAGATCTAGACTTTGGGAATTAGTGGTGATTATCCCAAAATTAATGACTCTTTATTATCTTGACCCAATGGGAAAAACAACAAGGGGTCACAAATTGAAATTGCCAGCTATGGTGTAAGCATAAATATAATCAATGCTTCAACATGATATTTCTATTTAGAATTTCTATTTTACCAACTACCGTTTAATTGATAGGGGTATAAAAGCTTTTCGTGAAGGCAAAGGACAAATACCCACAAAATTAAAGACATTGACTTTGAAAAATGTCAAGGTAGCTACTTTGACAACAACTTAGTCTTATATTTATTAATTTTCAACTCTTATATGTCAACTCTTATAGTCTTATGTTTATAGTAGTTACTAACATTAAGTATAATTCGTTATGTGCAGTATCCTATACAAAATAATGCATGGGCTTGTGGTTACTATGTAATGAAATATATGCAAGCTATTGTCAAACAAGCATCAAATGACATTCAGACTATAGATCAGGTAATAAAGAATAACATCATAAATTTACAAGTGAGTTGTAGTCATTTTATAAAATATTAGCATGTGTATTTTCTATGCAGATCTGTACAACTCAGCCTTACACACGTGAGGACTTAAATGAATTCTGAGAAGAGTGGTCAGATGCTTTTCTAAATGAAGTCAACATAGCATTGGAATAAATATGTCAATTACGTTCCATTTATGTATGTGGTTTCAGTACTCTTTCATATTTATTTTTGTATCTGAAATTTAATATCATCTCAGACTTGCAATCTATCATTTTGTAAATTATGATGTGACTATGTGCACTCAACTCAATATATGAATCATTTTTGTTATGAATGTGTGGTTTGGAATGGTTACGGTTGAGCATCAATGCTCCCCTCTCCCATATCTTATTCTTGTTCTTCTATTTTGTTTTGTTCAGTTTTTGCAGAAATTTAAAAAAAATTGACCCTATAGCGTCGATTTTCTTAAAAAATCGACCTTATAGGTGTCTTGGCCGTTCCGCGTAGAACGGTCGTGCTGCATAAAACGGCAATGTTGGGATGAGGTAGAACGGTCGTACCACATAGAAAGGCCATGTTGAGATATGGTAGAACGGCCGTGCCAGCTGCATAAAACGGCCGTGTTGGGATGAGGTAGAACGGTCGTGCC
This sequence comes from Alisma plantago-aquatica, assembly GCA_963693085.1. Lineage (NCBI taxonomy): Eukaryota > Viridiplantae > Streptophyta > Magnoliopsida > Alismatales > Alismataceae > Alisma > Alisma plantago-aquatica. Next base: position 343,208,581 of record OY856410.1, read on the forward strand.
GCGTAGAACGGCCATGTTGAGATATGGTAGAATGGTCGTGCTGCGTAGCACGGCCGTGCTAATATAGACCAACACGGCCGTGCTAAGTGGAACGGTCGTTCTATTATATTCCAAGACTCTATTGAGTCAGTTTTTTAGAGTCGGTTATTTAGTAAAAAACCATCCTTAGAAATAATCTTTAGAGTCGGTTATTTATTAAAAAACCGACGTTATAGGGTTTAGGTACAATTTTATTTCTCATTTGGGTTTTGTTTTTGAGAGCCTATATGGTCATTTTTTACTATACCAGGTCGGTTTTTTTTGGGTTAAAAAAATCGACGCTATAGAGTAATTTATGTAGTGACGGCCACTTAGGCGTTGGCTGAAAAGTGACGCTATATGCTTAAAAAAACCGACGCTATAGACCATTTTTGGACTAGTGTCTCTTTGTTGTACGACTACTCATATCAGATGGAAGTGTCATAGTATGCTATCTGAGATTCCCAGCCTAACTATTAGCTCTATTTTTGTCATTAATGGTTTGGAACCTCATGCAAGTTCACCCATATGAACTTCTTGTTCCATACAATATATTTTGTTGTTCTTATAACACAGATATAATCGACTTCTTTTATAGATTTGAACAACTATCATTAGCTTAGATATCTTTCTAACTTATAGTTTTTGTTTGATGTCAAACACTATTCAATCATTTTGTCAGTTTGGAAGCTTGCATGGGTATAACCCTCTACATCCAACTCTTCCTTATTACCATAACCAAGGAACCAATCCTTTAAGTGCTTCATAAGCACATAAGGATATTAATTGTGGTATTCTAGTGACTCTTACTGGTATCTGACATATACCCTCTCGTCATGTCCAATACATACGAGATTGCTAGGTAGGTATATATGTATCCTCTCATCATGTCAATACATATGATATGACTAGATATCCTCTCATCATGTCCAATACATATGAGATTGCTAGATATCTTCTTGTCATGTCCAATACATACGCGATAATGGGATAAGTACATAGCATTGCATTCAAGATAGATCTAATGGCATCTATCCATATGTCCCTGTTCTTCATAAGAGTTGGGACACTAGGCTCCTGAAAGACTAACTCCAAGAAACATGGACAAGTTTTCTCTCATTGAGTCTTGCATGTTGAACCGTTCAACATCTTGCCAATGTATGTGCTCTTACTTAGGTCAAGAAGCTTTTTAGATCTATCTCAATAGACCTCGGTCCCTACCACATATGATGCTTTGCCTAAACCCTTCATCTAGAAGGTATTATATGCTCCCACCAAATCTTTTGTAATCACAGATGCCATGTTCATCTTGACTCAAGTCAAGCCCTTTGACTATCTTGTCAAATAGAAGATTCCAGCTCTGGGATGACTTTTATAGCTTATACACTTTATTTGCATTAATGGATTTCTAAAACCATGAGGTTGTGTCATGTACACATCCTCTTAATTATTCTAATTAAGGAATTTAGTTTTAACATCCACATGCCAAATCTCACAGTCATATTGAGATGCAATAACAAACATGATCTATATGGATTTAACCATGGTAACTGGTGAACAATTTCATCATCTTCAACACTTTGAACTTGTTTGAAATTTTTGCAACCAATCTACCCTTCCATGTTGGTCTCCTTATAGAGACCCAAATGCTCCTAATGGGTTTTACCCCTTCAGGTAGGGCTGGAAAAACAAGACCCAACCCGAACCCAAAATTTTAAGCAAGTTTAGAGTCTAATGTTTTTTGACCCCACCTGAAATTGACCCGAACCCAAAATTAATCTTGGGTCATGTCTGGGTTTGGAATTTATACCCAAATTGACCCGATTAACCCAACTCTAGCAGCTTTCCGAGTCAGTCAAGAAATGTTGATTTCTTACTTGCATAGCATGTGTTTATGATCTCCCATGCATAAGACTTGTGCGGGAAAGCGACGATACCGGAAACATCATGTTGCCATGTAGAGAGTGTGTGGTAGGTCTGAGGTGCTCATAAATTTGACACATTACAGCTGATTTGAGGTGCTCAAAAGTTTGGCTCCATTTATTTTCAAAGTCATAAACATATGCAATGAATGTTGATTGTGAATTTTTTTATTTAGTATGATATTTAATATAAGATAGCCTGAGGAGGGGGTTTTGGTCTATTATTTTTTAAAATTACAACACTTTTGTTTTGAATTTATTAAAATTGTATACAGCATAAGAAGTTTCATCTACACATACAAAAAAGCCTGCATAGGGGCTCCGTTTGTCCATTGTCTGACTACACTTTTGTCTATACTTTTTAAAATTATATATTATTTAAGAAGAGTCACTACTACATTTTTAACCTTTGGTGTCACTTTTCTCAACGTCGGTTTTTACAAAAAATTCAACACTACAACTCTAAAGTGTTCGGTTGGTAACACAAACGTCATTATTGGTCAAATGTTGCCTAGTAAAAAAATTACGATACCACTTTTACTATAGCATCAGTTTCTTTGTGAAGAGCCAATGTCTAAGATAGAGAAATTCATTTTTCATTGGAAATACTGCGTCGGTTGTAAAAAAAAATTGACATCAAAGCCCTTCCTAAAAAATAGATTTTACTCTAAAAAGATTACGTCATCGATTTGTACATTAGAAATTGACGTCGTAGGTCTAGTACACGGTGAATAAACTTTGTCTCTATGAATTATGTGTCGTCGGTTTTTTCTATAAGACCGATGGAAAAGGATTTCTCGCCACATGCCCCCCAAATATTTTTTCCCTTCAAATTTGGGTATGTCGTCAGTTCTATACTAGAAACTGATGCTTAAATTCTTAACGACGTTGCTGTATTTTGTTAGGGATAAGTACATATGGTGTCAATTTTTTATTGGGCAATCGACGATATAGAGTAAGTTATGCCATCGATATTTTGCTGGAAATAAACAACAAAGATGTGCAAATTACATCAATTTTTTGGTAGCAACCAATGATTAAAGTTTTAGTGAAATGTTGGCATTTCTCTATTAGGGATAATACTTGTGTAGTTGATTTTTTCATGGGAAACAATGATAGAGGTTTATAAATTATGTAAGTTATTCTGGTAGCAACCAAGACTAAAATTTTAGCTATGTTGGTTTTTTTTATTATGAATAAGTACATGTTTCGTCAATTTTTTATCAGAAATCGACGATAGAGGTTGACCTATGATATCTATTTTTTACTACAATCGGGTAGTAAAGTCTTTATTGTCAATTTTTTAGTGAGAAACCAACGATACAGGTTGATCTATGACGTCAATTTTTTTTACTACAACCGATGAGTAAAGTCTTTGTCGTCGATTTTTTGCAACAATCGACGACTAACTCTTACTTAAAAACACTCCCAAAACATACTTTTTCCCATTCTAGTGTAGAATAAATACTCAACTAGATACCTATTTATTCAGTCGTATTAAAGACTTGCTATTAAAGTTACAAGCTCCTACTTAAATTCATTTCTACTAGTTGTGATCGAGTGGGTCAATATGTGAAGGCATCACCTCAAAGTATTCCCCAACCCATTCAGATGAAAATCCATCCAACCACTTCCATATTTCTAGACATCCTTCATTTGATCAACGAGGTAAAGGATTCTCAAATATCATAAATCAACTTTCTTGGATGTGAGCTTCCCTCTATCGAATTCCACCAAAAAGCTAGGCCAGAGACACATATGCCCCTTACCTATCTCTCCTTCCTACAAATAGAAGACTCGCGTCATTGTTCTCATGGTTTAAATTTTTTCCCACTCCACACCATTCTAATTTCACCTTCTCCTCTATTTCCCCACATCCTCCCTCTGTATAGGAAGTGTATCCAAAGACAAGGTTTATTATTTAGGATGAAACTTCCACATAAGGTGTGCTTGAGACCATCAATACATGGTATCAAACAAGGGAAGATGTAGATCAGGTATTTCTACACATAATTTCATGTTTAAGGCAATAAATGATACATCATCATATTGATTAATAAATCTCCCCTATATGAGGGTTGTATGCTCAAATATGTAACATGTTCTTCAACATACAACTAAATATAATAAATACTATAAAAGTAAGTGAAGATTTTCTTTGTTAATGATTCATGAGATGCACATTGTAATTGACTTCTTTAATTGTGTCCCTATAGAATGAGACTTAAAAATTTTGATATCTGTAAATTTTGATATTAAATCAACAAAATGTTGCTTCCGATATGAATTTTTAATGACACAAACGTTGGGTTGATGACAATTGTCTGAATACACTTTTATGACCTAGATGAAAAACATAAGGGTTACACTTAGTGAGGATACACTAGTCCCCATATGATAATATATTGATTTTTAGTGTGTTTAACATATGATGGTGAAACATACTTGAGCACATTTAATGGAAAAATCAAATAGATCCTATCTCATGGTGATCACAAATGCTATACATTTAGATCTTAATTGATCACACATTACGAATAAATGTTGCAATTTAAAATGACAATCATGAGATACGAAGCACACCAATTTTATCCCAAATTTCAGTACAAGGTCACTAAGATTACACTTATGAAAACACCCATTGAAGAAGTCACATTGTTCGATTTTACTCTTTATTTCATAGAATATGATATGGTGGTAGTACGTAGGCATCTTTTATGATTTAATTTTAGCGTCAATATTACTTGAATCTCATGATGCAAGATAATATTGTTGCTTGGAATGGTTATCATTTGTGTATTATCTATCGTTCAAACTTTTCCTTATCCACACACGAGATTGCATAAGATTGTCAAACTTGCTTTCAAGAGCTGTGGGTTTGAATTTTAGTGGAGCATTAAGGAATGGTAAATAGTACACCACTCTTTTTGAGTTTGTGGTTGATTGGATTTCTCTCCCTTAAAAAGATTGAGTTTAAAAGTATCCATTATTTTAAAAATGGGTGTGCATCTATAACCCCATAAATAAAGGACAATGTTATGTCTGCTACTCGAGATTTTGGTTGCTAGCACCTTTGACAGTTCTGGTTACGAGTGAGTTGTTTCTTCACTAAAGAGTTATTTTGATTGCTTGCTCGCTTTGACGGTGTGGGAATTTTGTGATCATATTAATTCGATAGTGGACAATCAGATAACTTAACAAAGAGAGTAATGTGTATTGCCACGTCTCCTTTACGTTGAGGTAGTTGTATGTATAATTTTTTAACTAAACAATATGATAGATACATCTCATGCTAAACAAGTCTAAACCCCTATTTGGTTCCTAATCGATAATTTGAAGTCAGTTAGTCAAGAAATTTAGATTAGTCTTATCTGGATTCGATTCTATTTCGTTTGGAAACTCAGTCCCATTGGAGGTACTAATTAGATTGGACTGGCTTTGGTATCACTGTTTTTGTATATAAAACAAAATAACACATAAGATAAAGGTAAATCCAGATTGAGATTTCGTGCTCTCCTTAAAAACGGGACTGACTTGATCTGAATAAAAGGGTTATAGATTGTGAAATGGATAAGTTAGTCAATTTTTTGCAAAGCAAAAGAGGATCAAAGTAGGACTAGATTGGTCAGAATTTACATCTATGTCACAAAGACAAAACCTAGTCCCAGTTCTAACAAAGAAAAACCTAGTTTTTTATTTTGTTTGATTTTTATCACATATAATTATTTGTTATTTGAACCTGTGTTCCTGTTTATTCTTTGCACATACGTGCCAGCTCGTAATTTCCATACATGTGTCAATCATGTGTAGTTGGGTACTTTTAGTTTGTTTTGGTGCTGTCACGTTATATGGATCATTTACTTTTCTTCTGCTAATTATAATTGACACATCAATATATCATGATGTGAATTTTCTTATGTTGTTGCATAACTTTTTTATTAGAGTGTCTATAAACTTAATACATAAAATAAAAAATAAGAACCGACTTTTAGGTTAAGATCAATTCTTATCAAAGTCACGTTAGACCGCGAATCAGAGTAATAGTCAAACCTGATATGTGGTGTCAAGTCCCACGCAATTGACTGTGCAATTGTTGTTCTAACAATGCTTTCAATGGTTTTTTTCATTTAAAAAGATTACAAAGGTGGGAATATAAAACTCGAGCAATTTGCTTTAGCTATAATTTGTTTTACCCTGGCGAGAGGGGTTGGCGTTAGGTGTTATTCAAAAAATACTAAGATCTCATGTAGTTTTTTTATAGAAGTTTGGTATATTTATATAGATACAAGAAAGTATATAGAAATTGTCGACATATTTTGTCATCTTTTCTTTTGTTTCATGAACCCCTCATAGGCAATTTTATACGAACATGCCCACTCAAAAATAATAATTTTTATACTAGATATGTGATGACAAGTTATCATATGTTAGAGTGTGCATCTGCTGTTGGAGTCCTTTGCTAATGATGATTTCAAAAAATAAACTGCACAAAAGCTGTAAAAAAAACTATCTTATGACGATTACTTTTGGGTTCTGATTGGTTTGTCGTAACTGGTCTGGAAAACTATGAACTGGAGTTCTGTGACTTCCGACGAGTTATACATTTACATACAAAATAAAGTTCCTGAGTTCCCTCTTAAAAAGTGTGAAAAACATGTTTCGGGACAACTAAAAACATTTATTATACAATTATATTCTTAATTCTATATAAGTGACACATGCAAATTATTTATGACTACAAACATTAGCGGTGGATACAGTTCATTGCTAAAACCACAAGATAATATGACAAAATATTATACACTATAATTGTACTATTTAAAATATTTTATACTATAACCATCATTATCAGTACAATCTACAAAATAAAAAATACAAACATTATGAAAAAGAAACACACTGCACCATGTGAAAAAAATGTGATTCTCATAATATATTTTCATTCTTCATTTTTAAACAATATGATGTGAAAAATAATAATTAACTGTAACTGTAACATCCCTGACCTGGGTTATGTGTTAACCCTAGATGTTTTGCCTAATAAGGATGAGTAAATGCTTAATCTTATCTTGGGAAAAGTAATTAGGGCTCATGAGAAACTTATGTTTCAATTTTGGTCATGATTGAGCAATGTTGAAGCAATGTTTGCTTATTTTGGACTAAAGTGCAAATTACCCAAGTTGAGGGGTTAAATTGCAAATGTTGCATGATATGATGTTCCTCTGATGTTGAGACATTATACGAATGAATATGATGTAGTGGTATGGTTTTCACAAGCTTGGGCACCAAGACTAAGCTTGTAAAGCAATCCTTGTGCATTAAAACCTAGATTTGGTGTAAAGTGCAATTTACCCAAAACCTAGGGTTCAATATGCAAATTACCACTTCAATAAGGTCCCTAATGTTTCTTGGAATCATTTAGAGAAAATAAAATGAGAAGGGCGCCTCATTTGAATTAAGTTGGAGGAGAGAGAATCTTGATATTAAAATAATCAAGATTTAATCCTAAGTGAAACCCTAATTCAAATTAGGGCAAAAATGAATGTATTAATTAAAGAGCCTTCAACCAAAAATTAAAATGGTTGTATTCATATGTGTGTGTATGAGATTGAAGCCTTGCAAAGGCACGAGCATATCCTAAGGAGGTGAAATCCCACTCACCATTATTATAAGAAAAAGAAATATCCACTCACATATGGATATTAATATAATATGATTTAAGGTGATTGATTTGCTTTTCTTTAAATCATATATAATTGAGAGGAATAAGAGGCAAACAAGATATCCTCGTCCCTAAGGAAGATAAGGGGGAAGAGGCGGCCATATTTTTGGGATTAAATGAATTTTTATAAGGCACTTTCTCTCTCCTTGAATTTCTTATAAAAAGACCCTTTACAAGCCAAATGAAAGGCTTTTTCATTTGCATTTCTTTCCCCTTGCTTGGAAAACGACCAAGGAGATGTGGAGGAGCAGGAGTACGACCCCCAACCTGTTGGTAAGGTTCTTGACCTCCTTTCACCTTGAATCCATGGTGAAAATCGAAAATCAATGCATGAATTCTTCATATCTCGACCTCCTCTTCAATTCTAACCAATTCTTTTCACTCAAAGCTTGAGGACGACCCTTGGAATAGTGAAAGGAGTTGCATCCACCATTTTTTACGTGAGCTTGTAGCTTTTGAGCTCAATTGGAGGTGGGTTTTATAACTTGAACCCTTCTACATTGTTATTCAACCATCAATCTTGCAATTTCATTGATTCTTTCAATTTCCTGATTAATTGCTGGTTGAAATTGGTTAATTCACGAAATAAGAAGTACTAGGGACTTCAGGGACGAAGGTAGATGATGATTACATCATATTGAACACTTTTACCAAAGAAATCTTGTTCCAAACGGTTTCAACATGTTTGCCCATTCGGTTTCACCAAACCGTTTGAGAGCAAACAGTTTGAGACCGTTTGAGAGCAAACGGTTTCAAAACTATTTGAAATAGTTGACCAAGGGTTGAACGTTTTCGAATCATGTTCATAATTATGTTGGTTGATAACCCACCAAATTTTATGGATTAGTTCCAAAGGAATCATGAGTTGTAGGCTAATCAATTAGGCAAACCCTAATTGGATTAAGTGCTGATTTTCAACTTGATTGATTTGACTTATTGGGTTAATTAGCCCAAACGGTTTCAAAACCATTTGGGAATCACCCAAACGGTCTCAAGACCGTTTGGAGGTCAACCAAGACTGTTTGGAGGTCCAGGGTTGAGTATGGTTAAGTATTTGAAGATTCAAACATATGGTATAAACCCTAATTGGCTAAGTGCTGATTTTGCAATTGAATGAGTTGATACTTTGGGTTGATTGGCCCAAACGGTTTCAAAACCATTTGGGGATCACCCAAATAGTCTCAATACCGTTTGGGGATTACCCACGACCGTATGGAGGTCTAGGGTTAAGTATGGTTGACCAATTGAAGGTCTAAAGGTACCAAATCACTTTGCAATTAAGTGCTGATTTGATGATCAACTCAATAGCTCAAACCCTAATGATTTTTCACTAGAATTCAAGGGTTGGATGATCCAAACGGTCTCAATACCATTTGTAGCTCATCCAAATGGTCTCAAGACCGTTTGGAGGTCACCCAAGACCGTTTGGAGGTCTAGGGTTGAGTATGGTTAAGCAATTGAAGATCCAAAGATACTAAGTTGGAGTGTAATCAATTGGTGTTTTGGTGATCAATCCAATGATCCTAACCCTAATGAGTTGACTTGGATTTTGAGTATGTGATGGGAAAACGGTCTCAAGACCGTTTGTAGGTCATCCAAATGATCCCAAGACCATTTGGGGTCAGGTTATGTCCAAATTGGATGATGGTTCAATGGGTTCAAATCAATTCGACTCACATTGAAATATGTTGAAGGGTTATTGATTCCAAGCCCTAAACCAATTTATTCAAGCCTTAATTGATGATCAATTGAGGGTCAAATCAGTTGAAGGTTGACCTAATTAACTCAATTGATGATTGGCTAACATGTATAAGATCGATTGAGGGGATCAACATTGGAAACCCTGATACAATTGAAGTGGTTGAGACACTTTTTGGTCCATGCGGTTTTGAGGAGGTTTGGACCAAACGATCTCAAACTGTTTGGAGACCCAAAGTGCAAATGGTTTCAATACCTACTTTTTCTAATTGATTTCAAGTACAACTTGTTCAAATGGTTTTCAACCAATTGATGTATGAGAACCAAGATCATTGAGGGTCTAAGTAATTAACTTTTTGAAGATCAACATGGTTAATCCATTTGAGTATCTTATTTAATTGAAGGTCCAATATGGTGAACCTATTTGGATACTTAATGTAATTGAAGATTTCAATGGTTAACCCAATTGATCACCTTGTGGAATTGAAAGTTTAATTGGTCAATTCTTTTGAATTCCTTATATAATTGATTAGACCATTTGGACATCTAATATGATAAAAGATCAATTAGCTATGTGATTATTAAAGATGTAGAACCATGATGATTGTGAAGGTTAACCCTAGCTATGTGTACTCAAGTGAAGAGTTGACCTAGTTTAATCTTGGTGTAGTCAATATCCTAAAGAGGATGAGAGAGGGAATGAGAGAGAGGAATGCTTATATAATTAAGCCCTAATTCTCTCATTATGAGTAAACTATGTGATAAGGGTTGATCCATAATAATGATATCATGAAACCCTAATCAATGAGCCGTAACCCTAATTTGGGTATGAAGAAAGAGAAACCCCATTTAAATGTGAATAGAAAACCGTAATCCCTAAAATGGGGTAAGGTGTATGGAACCCTAATATAGGGTAGTGCCACTAATCCTATGTGAAGATTTAGCATTGGGTGATGTGTTGTGAAATCCATAAATATATGGAATATGCTATGTGAATCCTCAAATTATAAGTACGGAGAATATTATTCCTAATAGTGGAATAGTGATTAATGTTATGACAAATGTGATGAACTGGTGCATAACGTATTAGGATGGGAAATACCCTAATACCAGCTAAGTGTATGAACTCAAGTAAGATAAAGGTGTTGAGGGAAGTGATATATCAAGATATAATAGATATCACATCCAATACCCCAATACTGGTATACCTTGATGTGTTATAGGTCCAACATAATTGGATGAATGACACATGAGATGTGTCATGTCAATGGTTACATTGAGGTGTAATGCACACTATTGAATGTAGGCTAACATGTCTTATGAAAAGGTTAATCAAAACCTATAAACTATGATGTAATCATATTCTGGAAAAGATGAGAGAAATTCATGTTGTGTGTTGATAATACATTCAATGATGAATGATGAGAATAAATAAGTATGATTGAATACTTATGTTATCCATATTGATTCCTTGCTATGTGAAGTTCTAACACAGAGTAATCATATGTGAAGCTCAGATACAGACTAATGGGTTATGAATGTAATAAGATAACCCTTGTATTGCATAGTTCTGATATGTAATGGTATCATGATCACTAATCATGCATATATGTTGAGATGATGAGCATAGCCAGGTATGAGCTATGATGTTCTGTATACTAAAAATGTTCTATAGGCCTTATAAGCATTCATATGCTTTGTTGCTTAGTGAGAGGTAACCTACAATTAATAAGTCATGTGTGTCACATGATGTGCTAATTATTTTAGATTGTTTATGAGCTTTGTGAACTATGTGTAATGCTTTGTGTAGCAAGAATTATAATGTCACTGGGTCAGATGATATGAAGGTATCAAGTTACCTAATAAGTGGAAATAAGTGTTCCATGGTGAGTTATGGATTCAAATACCCAGATTCTATAATCATGATAATGAACTTATTAAAAGTGGAAATGTACTTGATGAGTTGAGGGACTAAGACCCCAATACTTTCTGAAAAGAGTATGGCTACAGGCCATAACACCCCAGTGACAATGCCAGGCATTAGATATATGATCTAAGACTGAAGAGAGTTAATGTTGTTGTGATGATTCTATAGTGAATAAATGTTATATGTGTTCTTCATATTCCTTAAAGGATAAGTGACATGTTGTTCTATCAAATTATAGCTATATTGCTTTTGATAAGAATGATGTTCTAATCTGTTAGACATTGAATTAACTGCTACCAAACAAATATAATTCCTTTTTCTATATTTATCTTCTTAAGATGCAATAATAATGTTTCTGACAAAGAGTTATATTTCTGGCTGGGGAAATTTACAATTGTCTCACCCCCGTGGGAATCACATTTTTTAGGTGGATGCGGACGAGGAGGTAGGAATCCTTCAGTAGGAGAAGGACTGCAGCAACAGAAGCAGGGACAACAGTGAAGTCTTAGGTGGAGACACTGGCTGTTATACCTTGTATAGATGTAGATAGAGTCCTATGTGTCGTCTCTGTACTCTCAGGTCCTCAGAGTAATAGTTAGTGCTTTTGAGATTTTGTCTCAGCGCCTCGAGATTTTATACTACCTGTGTTTAGCTTGACAGGATAATTAATGCTTGTAACTCACAGAAGGAGATGATACAAGTTATGTACTTTTGAAAAATAGAATGTAAATGTGTTACTTTTGTTCTATGTGAGAAAGTTTTTACTTGATGAATCTTTTGATGAAAAGGTTTTAATTTTTAGTGATTTTTGGTAATCCGCTGCTTAATGAATGCTTCCGCATTAGTTAATTATATTTTCATGAGACATACGTCACAATTAAGTGGTATCAGAGCTCTAGGTTCACTGAGTCTATAGAGACATAGGACTAAGGTTGTAAAGTCTGTTCTAAGTGTCTTCCAGCTTATCTGATAGTATCTTCTGCTCACATAGGGGAAGAAGAACTTGAAGATGTCTGGACAACATGAAGAACATGCTGTTGAGGGCAGCACTGCTGCACCGGGAGGAGGTGCAAGAGACCAGAATAGGGAAGGGCTTGTACCTGAACAACCCCAGATTGACCCAACTGTGATAGAAAATCCAACTCTCCATGCCCTATTTGAGAAATTCCTGACAGCCATGACACATATGGCAGACAGGATGCCACCACCTGCACCTAGGGTACCAGCCCATCATGAGGGTTATGGAGCCGACAAGACTTTCGAGAGACTTCGCCGGGTTGGAGCCATAGGCTATGCTGGTACATCTGATCCAGTAAATGCTGATCTGTGGCTGACAGAGTAGGAAAACTCTTTTAGGATTCTTGATATTCTTGAAGCTGAGAAGGTAAGACATGATGTATACCTCCTAAAAGGAAGTGATGGTCACTGGTGGATGATACAGGAAGATAAGAGACCAGGTGAAGAAATTGGATGGGAGGTTTTCCGACGAGAGTTCGTCAGTAGATAATTCCCTAATACTTATCTAGATGAGAAGATATCTCAATTTGAGATGATCAAACAAGGACAGATGAACATTAGTGAATATGAAGCTAAGTTCATGGAGTTGTTGAGGTTTTGTCTGTAAATGGCAGTTAGTGATGAGGAAAGATTTTGGCATTTTGAGAAGGGGTTGAACGCTGAACTAACCACTCCTGTGTCTGCTTTAGAGAACAGGGAGAGGTTTTCCACCTTTGTAGAGTCGGTAAGGAGGATAGAGAGGTCTGAAATGGAGAAACGACAGACCAGTGGTAAGATGGCGTACACCCAGACTCAAGAACAAAGGTCTAAAAGTTTTAAGAAACCAAGATTTTCTGCATCGACAACATCATCGAGATTCCATACCCAGACACAATGGATGTCAAGTAGGGTTAGGGATCATAGTAATGTTCCAAGTAGAGCCTCCGACATAGCATCAACATCGGTGACTGGATCTTACAGACATTTTCTGCCCAGGACCTGTTACCAATGTAGACAACCAGGACATCTGGCAAAGGATTGTCCAGACAGGAATTCGAGGATGACTCAACCTCAGGGGCAGAGTCAATATGGCTCACAAAGGAGGTAATTTTCTAGTAACAATAGAGGACGTGGACAGATGTCCCTGACAGGCCAGATAAAATAGTTTTGTTTTGATACTTCATTTCATGATTCTATGTGTTAAAGATATGAAAATAGTTGTTTTTGAATTCCTTGGACTATTCCTATAAGGACACAAGGGAAAGGAGAACTTATATCTTACTCAGTGTTCTTTAAAATGTTTTATGATCTCCCTTATCTGTGTGTTGAAAGACGAGATATAGAAATGATGCCTGAAGAAAATTCAAGAATGGAAAATCCTGTGTGTATAATGATACAAAAAGTGAGGAATATGATAGTAAATAAAGTGCATACTACCTAATCTCAATACTTGTATACCCTGGCCAGGTATATGATTATTGTAGATAAGGCAAGTATGAAACTCTTAGATTGTTATCTTTTTTATTACTCCGATCAAGTAATCATTCTGAAACAATTTAGAGAGTATAATGAAATTAAATAGGAAGAGCTAAGTGAAATTTTTCCAAACAAAATTACTTAGTGAACATACTTAGTGAACTTGCTCAATGGATATTTTCAAAACAAATTACTTAGTGAACTTGCTCAGTGGATATTTTCAAAACAAATTACTTAGTGAACTTGCTCAGTGGATATTCTCAAAACAAATTACTCAGTGAACTTGCTCAGTGGATATCTTCAAAACAAATTACTCAGTGAACTTGCTCAGTGGATATTTTCAAAACAAATTACTCAGTGAACTTGCTCAGTGGATATTTTCAAAACAAATTACTTAGTGAACTTGCTCAATGGATATTTTCAAAACAAATTACTTAGTAAACTTGCTCAGTGGATATTTTCAAAACAATTACTTAGTGAACTTGCTCAGTGGATATTCTCAAAACAAATTACTTAGTGAACATACTTAGTGAACTTGCTCAGTGGATATTTTCAAAACAAATTACTTAGTGAACTTGCTCAGTGGATATTCTCAAAACAAATTACTCAGTGAACTTGCTCAGTGGAAATTTTCAAAACAAATTACTTAGTGAACTTGCTCAATGGATATTCTCAAAAAAATTACTTAGTGAACTTGCTCAGTGGATATTCTCAAAACAAATTACTCAGTGAACTTGCTCAGTGGATATTTTCAAAACAAATTACTTAGTGAACTTGCTCAGTGGATATTTTCAAAACAATTACTAGTGAACTTGCTCAGTGGATATTCTCAAAACAAATTACTCAGTGAACTTGCTCAGTGGATATTTTCAAAACAAATTACTTAGTGAACTTGCTCAGTGGATATTCTCAAAAAAAATTACTTAGTGAACTTGCTCAGTGGATATTCTCAAAACAAATTACTTAGTGAACTTGCTCAGTGGATATTTTCAAAACAAATTACTTAGTGAACTTGCTCAATGGATATTTTCAAAACAATTACTTAATGAACTTTCTCAGTGGATATTCTCAAAACAAATTACTTAGTGAACATACTCAGTGAACTTGCTCAGTGGATATTTTCAAAACAAATTATTTAGTGAACATACTCAATGAACTTGCTCAGTGGATATTTTCAAAACAAAGTACTTAGTGAACTTTTTCAGTGAACTTTTACAAACAAATAAAGGATTGCTGAATGAATTATCTCTGTTAGATATATATATATATATATATATATATATATATATATATATTTCTCTTTTGGTAAATATTCTTGGATGATGATAGAAGTATGTTCTTTTATGCTTCTTCCTTTCAATAATATGGACATCACATGTTAGGGGTTTATGCTCTGCATAAAAATAAACAATGATAAAGAGGAATTAATGAAAGGAGCTTTGTGTGAATTATAGATCTATGGTATCTCCATAACATTAAGATGATATGTGGAGACTTGAGGGCATGATTAATGAATAATATGTCCCTCCTTTTTCCTGGGATTTCGGGGACGAAATCCTTGTTAGGGGTTTATAATCTGTAACATCCCTGACCTGGGTTATGTGTTAACCCTAGATGTTTTGCCTAATAAGGATGACTAAATGATTAATCTTATCTTGGGAAAAGTAACTAGGGCTCATGATAAACTTATGTTTCAATTTTGGTCCTAATTGAGCAATGTTGAAGCAATGTTTGCTTATTTTGGACTAAAGTGCAAATTACCCAAGTTGAGGGATTAAATTGCAAATGTTGCATTATATGATGTTCCTCTGATGTTGAGACATCATAATAATGAATATGATGTAGTGGTATGGTTTTCACAAGCTTGGGCACCAAGATTAAGCTTGTAAAGCAATCCTTGTGCATTAAAACCTAGATTTGGTGTAAAGTGCAATTTACCCAAAACCTAGGGTTCAATATGCAAATTACCACTTCAATAAGGTCCCTAATGTTTCTTGGCATCATATAGAACAAATAAAATGAGAAGGGTGCCTCATTTGAATTAAGTTGGAGGAGAGAGAATCTTGATATTAAAATAATCAAGATTTAATCCTAAGTGAAACCCTAATTCAAATTAGGGCAAAAATGAATGTATTAATTAAAGGGCCTTCAATGAAAAATTAAAATGGTGGGATTCAGATGTGTGTGGATGAGCTTAAAGCCTTGCAAAGGCACGAGCATATCCTAAGGAGGTGAAATCCCACTCACCATTATTATAAGAAAAAGAAATATCCACTCACATATGGATATTAATATAATATGATTTAAGGTGCTTGATTTGCTTTTCTTTAAATCATAGATAATTGAGAGAAATAAGAGGCAAACAAGATATCCTCGTCCCTAAGGAAGATAAGGGGGAAGAGGCAGCCATCTGTTTGGGATTAAATGAATTTTTAGAAGGCACTTTCTCTCTCCTTGAATTTCTTCTAAAAAGACCCTTTACAAGACAAATGAAAGGCTTTTTCGTTTGCATTTCCTTCCCCTTGCTTGTAAACCGACCAAGGAGCTGTGGAGGAGCAGGAGGACTACCCCCAACCTGTTGGTAAGGTTCTTGACCTCCTTTCACCTTGAATCCATGGTGAAAATCGAAAATCAATGCATGAATTCTTCATATCTCGACCTCCTCTTCAATTCTAACCAATTCTTTTCACTCAAAGCTTGAGGACGACCCTTGGAATAGTGAAAGTAGTTGCATAAACCATTTTTTACGTGAGCTTGGAGATTTGGAGCTCAATTGGAGGTAGGTTTTATAACTTGAACCCTTCTACATTGTTATTCAACCATCAATCTTGCAATTTCATTGATTCTTTCAATTTCCTGATTAATTGCTGGTTGAAATTGGTTAATTCATGAAATCAGAAGTACTAGGGACTTCAGGGACGAAGGTATATGATTATTACATCATATTGGACACTTTTCCCAAAGAAATCTTGTTCCAAACGGTTTCAACATGTTTGCCCATTCGGTTTCACCAAACCGTTTGAGAGCAAACAGTTTGAGACCGTTTGAGAGAAAACGGTTTCAAAACCATTTGAAAGAGTTGAACAAGGGTTGACCTTTTGAGAATACTGTTCATAATTATGTTGGTTGATAACCCACAAAATTTTATGGATTAGTTCCAAAGGAATCATGAGTTGAAGGCTAATCAATTAGGCAAACCCTAATTGGATTAAGTGCTGATTTTCAACTTCATTGATTTGATGTTTTGGGTTAATTAGCCCAAACGGTTTCAAAACCGTTTGGGAATCATCCAAACGGTCTCAAGACTGTTTGGAGGTCAACCACGACTGTTTATAGGTCCAAGGTTGAGTATGGTTAAGTATTTGAAGATTCAAAAATATGGTATAAACCCTAATCGGCTAAGTGCTGATTTTGCAATTGAATGAGTTGATACTTTGGGTTGATTGGCCCAAACGGTTTCAAAACCGTTTGGAGATCACCCAAACGGTCTCAAGACTGTTTGGGGATTACCCAAGACCGTTTGGAGGTCTAGGGTTAAGTATGGTTGACCAATTGAAGGTCTAAAGGTACCAAATAACTTTTGCAATTAAGTGTTGATTTGATGATCAACTCAATAGCTCAAACCCTAATAATTTTTCACTAGAATCCAAGGGTTGGATGATCCAAACGGTATCAAGACCATTTGGAGCTCATCCAAACGGTCTCAAGATCGTTTGGAGGTCACCCAAGACCGTTTGGAGGTCTAGGGTTGAGTATGGTTAAGCAATTGAAGATCCAAAGATACTAAGTTGGAGTGTAATCAATTGTTATTTTGGTGATCAATCCAATGATTCAAACCCTAATGAGTTGACTTAGATTTTGAGGATGTGATGGGAAAACGGTCTCAAGACCGTTTGGAGGTCATCCAAATGATCCCAAGACCGTTTGGGGTCAGGTTATGTCCAAATTGGATGATGGTTCAATGGGTTCAAATCAATTCAACTCACATTGAAATATGTTGAAGGGTTATTGATTCCAAACCCTAAACAAATTGATTCAAGCCTTAATTGATGATCAATTGAGGGTCAAATTAGTTGAAGGTTGACCTAATTAACTCAATTGATGATTGGCTAACATGTATAAGATCGATTGAGGGGATCAACATTGGAAACCCCGATACAATTGAAGTGGTTGAGACACTTTTTTGTCCATGCGGTTTTGAGGAGGTTTGGACCAAACGGTCTCAAGACCATTTGGGACCAAACGATCTCAAACTGTTTGGAGACCCAAAGTGCAAATGGTTTCAATACCTACTTTGTCTAATTGATTTCAAGTACAACTTGTTCAAATGGTTTTCAACCAATTGATGTATGAGAACCAAGATCATTGAGGGTCTAAGTAATTAACTTTGTGAAGATCAACATGGTTAATCCATTTGAGTATCTTATGTAATTGAAGGTTCAATATGGTGAACCTATTTGGATACTTAATGTAATTGAAGATTTCAATTGTTAACCCAATTGATCACCTTGTGGAATTGAAAGTTTAATTAGTGAATTCTTTTGAATTCCTTATATAATTGATTAGACCATTTGTACATCTAATATGATCAAAGGTCAATTAGCTATGTGATTATTAAAGATGTAGACCCATGATGATTGTGAAGGTTAACCCTAACTATGTGTACTCAAGTGAAGAGTTGACCTAGTTTAATCTTGGTGTAGTCAATATCCTAAAGAGGATGAGAGAGGGAATGAGAGAGAGGAATGCTTATATAATTAAGCCCTAATTCTCTCATTATGAGTAAACTATGTGATAAGGGTTGATCCATAATAATGAGATCATGAAACCCTAATCAATGAGCCCTAACCCTAATTAGGGTATGAAGAAAGAGAAACCCCATTTAAATGTGAATAGAAAACCTTAATCCCTAAAATGGGGTAAGGTGTATGGAACCCTAATATAGGGTAGTGCCACTAATCCTATGTGAAGATTTAGAATTGGGTGATGTGTTGTGAAATCCATAAATATATGGAATATGCTATGTGAATCCTCAAATTATAAGTATGGAGAATATTATTCTTAATAGTGGAATGGTGATTAATGTTATGACAAATGTGATGAACTGGTGCATAAATTATTAGGAAGGGAAATACCCTAACACCAGCTAAGTGTATGAACTCAAGTAAGATGAAGGTGTTGAGGGAAGTGATATATCAAGATATAATAGATATCACATCCAATACCCCAATACTGGTATACCTTGATGTGTTATAGGTCCAACATAATTGGATGAATGACACATGAGATGTGTCATGTCAATGGTTACATTGAGATGTAATGCACACTGTTGAATGTAGGCTAACATGCCTTATGAAAAGGTTAATCAAAACCTATAAACTATGATGTAATCATATTCTGGCAAAGATGAGAGAAATTCATGTTGTGTGTTGATAATACATTCAATGATGAATGATGAGAATAAATAAGTATGATTGAATACTTATGTTATCCATATTGATTCCTTGCTATGTGAAGTTCTAACACAGAGTAATCATATGTGAAGCTCAAATACAGACTAATCGGTTATGAATGTAATAAGATAACCCTTGTATTGCATAGTTCTGATATGTAATGTTATCACGATCACTAATCATGCAGATATGTTGAGATGATGAGTATAGCTAGGTATGAGCTATGATGTTCTGTATACTGAAAATGTTCTATAGGCCTTATAAGCCTTCATATGCTTTGTTGCTTAGTGCGAGGTAACCTACAATTAATAAGTCCTGTGTGTCACCTGATGTGCTAATTATTTTAGTTTGTTTATGAGCTTTGTGAACTATGTGCAATGCTTTGTGTAGAAAGAATTATAATATCCCTGGGTCAGATGATATGAAGGTATGAAGTTACCTAATAAGTGGAAATAAGTGTTCTATGGTGAGTTATGGATTCAAATACTCAGATTCTATAATCATGATAATGAACTTATTAAAAGTGGAAATGTACTTGATGAGTTGAGGGACTAAGATCCCAACACTTTTTGAAAAGAGTATGGCTATAGGCCATGACTCCCCAATGACAATGCCAGGCATTAGATATATGATCTAAGCCTGAAGAGAGTTAATGTTGTGGTGATGATTCTATAGTGAATAATTGTTATACATGTTCTTCATATTCCTTAAAGGATAAGTGACATGTTGTTCTATCAAATTATAACTGTATTGCTTTTGATAAAATGATGTTCTAATCTGTTTGACATTGAATTAACTGCTACCAAACAAATATAATTCCTTTGTGTGTATTTATCTTCTTAAGATGCAATAATAATGTTTCTGGCGGAGAGTTATATCTCTCGCTGGGGAAATTTACAATTGTCTCACCCCCGTGGGAATCACATTTTTTAGGTGGACGCAGACAAGGAGGTAGGAATCCTTCAGTCGGAGAAGGACAACAACAGGGACAACAGTGAAGTCTTAGGTGGAGACACTGGCTGTTATACCTTGTATAGATGTAGATAGAGTCCTATGTGTCGTCTCTGTACTCTCAGGTCCTCAGAGTAATAGTTAGTGCTTTCGAGATTTTGGCTCAGTGCCTCGAGATTTTATACTGCCTGTGTTTAGCTTGACAGGATAGTTAATGCTTGTAACTCACAGAAGGAGATGATACAAGTTATGTACTTTTGAAAAACAGAATGTAAATGTGTTACTTTTGTTCTATGTGAGAAAGTTTTTACTTGATGAATCTTTTGATGAAAAGGTTTTAATTTTTAGTGATTTTTGGTAATCCGCTGCTTAATGAACGCTTCCACATTAGTTAATTATGTTTTCATGAGACAGACGTCACAGTAACCATGTACGAATAAAATATTAAAAGTTCCCTACATAAATAATGTAAAAATTAATATTCTACATTGCATTAAACAGTGATGAATCAAAACTTATATTTACAAGCACATGAAATGTAGATATTATTACAATACTTTGTATACACAAAGTGAAATAAAATTAATGTGATATAATTTTAATAATAATATTTTTATGAAGATTATAATTACACCATAATAAAATATTTTTAAAGGAACAACATCTGCAACATAACCACTTGTTGTGGTTATTATGATTTAAGAATATTATGATTTTTTACTAACATGATTCTTTTTATGCCTTTTTCATCCTCACTTATTTATATTATACATTATAAATTAACAATATTTTTAATGATTTCTATGTTTACACTTACAACAAACAAATCACATAGAAGTGAATGGAACTTAAGTTTGAGAAACTGAACAAAATTCCCAACAAATGGATTCTACAGAACTCATGACTTACACCAAACCAATAAGAGCCTTGGAAAAGTAGTGACAATAGATGATGTTGGAAATTATCATGGTTTAGTTGCAAAATTTACTTGGATCATCCTAATTCATTAAGTGCTTGCTTCTAACTTAGCATGAATACATGAAAATATGACATGTTTGAAAATTTATTGATAAGTGCTTTAAACTTTGACTATGAATATTTTTTATTGTTCGGGATCGACCGACCTATATGTCTAGTAATCTTATTTCAGTTTTGTCTATTGCTACATCGTCATTTATTTATTTATGTGCCTAAATTGGTGCTTGATTCTCCTATTATAAAATGTATATTACAACGAAATGATTACTTTCCTGATTTCATAGTAGCATTTCATGACTTTTTACTTATAATAATGTTGACTAGTTGGTTCTTGGAGAGTAAAGAATCTAGGTCAGAGTCATCAAAATACTATTTGTACAACCTATTTCGCTAATGTGTATGTGTTCTAAATGTAGTGAGGCTCTACTACAGATATAGGGAAAAATAATTTTTTGATGTCGAGGAACCCATCTCAGACAGGGTTCCATTGGACTCACCCATGCATCATAATCTACAATGTTAAATTACATAGACAAAAAAAAATCTAAAATTCCCTTCAATAAATACTTTGGACTAAAGTACAAATTGCCGTAGATTTATTTTCTCATATTTCTCGGTAAATATCTTCTAAAGTTCAAATTAGTTATTTTTAATTCAAACCATAATGAAGTTTAATGGATTCATAAGATTAAAATGAAGTTAGTTGTCGATCCAATTATATTTTCAAAATAAATAATGAAATAAATAGATTCTTAGGCTTAGACATTCTATTTCTGATTCTACATTCTATCATTGAAAAAATAATTCAATAAAAGATAAATTAATAGATTCATAATTCAAAATGAGAAACGTATACAAACTAAAAACTATCCCATGATATCTATCACTACATACGGTCAAAGATATTTAACTACTAACATTTAAATAGAAAAACATATTGGTTTCAATTCAAATTCTATTTTTTCATATTGATGCTATTTCAAATATAATTCACGCACGTACACCCTGCCAGTTCTATTAAAAAGAATGAAAAATCGAGATTAATGAATGCGCTGGAACATAATGGAATGTTTACAGAGGAAGTTGAAAGCTGACAGCTGACGTTTCTGGTCTTTGCATTGTCAACGAGATTGACCGTACTGGTTTTGGTAAGAACTATGATAAAGTGCCGGTCTCACACCGCCATTGACTGTCAATCGGTTGCGGTCTCATTTGGTAGCTGAAGACCGATGCGTGAAGCATAATCTGTGGTAGCTGAAGACAGATACAGCTAGCAATTGCTCTTTTGTTGTTATATAATCATTGATTTCTAAATATGCATGGAGTGCGCTTAAAATATTGAGTTTTCAACGAAAGATGCATCATGTGAAACGACCGTTATTGTGGCCATCACACGGGAAGTTGTAGTATAGTAGGCCCTACAGATTTCTTGAGAGCTTGAAGTGGCCGACAGCCCAAGGGAGAATGAACCAATATTAGTGACGAGGAGAGGTGAGGTGAAGGAGAATTAGGATCTCCGGTAAAAGCAACATGCGAGTTGAGGTGACAGAAATCAGATTGACAGAAATCAGATTGTTTGGTTCGCGACCTAGTTCGGATTAGGTGTTGTCTTTTTGTGCCACATAGTCATTGATCCTGACTAATCCAGCTCGGTTTTAGTCTGTTTTGTTTGTTTGACAGAAATCAGATTGACAGAGTCTGTTTCGGGTTTCGTAATCCTCAAATTCAGACCAAGTCAATCATGCTGGCAGTAAGATTTCATATTCCAATCTGAATTGAACTCTGTCTTTTGTGTTATTTTATTTTTTATGTTAGGCTGAAAAACACAAGTTACGAGGCCAATCCAATCTAATGAGTACTTGCAACGAAATGAGTAGCCAAACATAAACAAGACCGCATCCAAATAAACTAATCCACATCTATCGACTAACCCAATCTGAATTTCATAATCTCGATTTTGAACCAAACAAAGGGTAGGAGTTGCGCACTTCAATTTTATTTGAAAAACAAAAAGACAAATGCGTACAGGATACCATCATTTTTTTTTTGCGTACAGGATACCTTAGTTTTTTTTCCTGAGTATTTACTGTGGAGTTAAGTGTAATATTTGATGCTGCAATCACTGTTAAATTTAAGTATCCATTGAAACAAATCTAAGCGCATGCGGTTCGTCCTTGCAATTTGTTTATTCATCATCTCATGCCTGTACCCTTTCGGCACGTTTGATTTGCAGTATTATTGCTAGGATATCATTTGAATACCACTCGTCGTCCTAATCCCATGTTTGTCTAGATAAAAATGACACAAGGATACTAATCCTTTTGGGATACGAAACTTATATGACCAGGACTTTTCCTTTCCGCCGCCCCCTAGATATTCGGCGGTATAAGTCTCTTTGCACCCCTCGATAACTCTGCCCCACTCCCGAAACATATCAGCGACGACGTCTCCAACTTCTGGATGAAGAGCTGGCGACGGCTCCAGACGGCTGATGAAAATGGTCGTATATCCTCGTATTATCTTCCTCGCCAAGGACATATTTCCTGTAATGGTGATGACTAACAAGCTTCACGCCGTCTTCTCGCCACAAGGGGTAAGCTTCTTTCGGTCTTCTTTGTTACAACATTGATCATGTATGTTCCGAAAAGCTACTATGAGAGTTTTTTTCAATTAGGCGATTGATTCCAGATCACGACTGACTTTCTCTGCGGCCACGACGGCTTAATGATTTCAGACCACGATTGCCTTTCTTTACAACCATGACGGCTTAAAAAAGCCATCGGCTGCCACACCAAACACAATATTCCATGTTTTCTTCCTCCACGAATAAAGACAAACAAGGTGCATTATAAAATTATTGTATAACTTTTAGATTAAAGTAGTGGGCAATGTTAAACTATAGTGATAATGATAATGTGGGGTATTATCAAATTTGTTCATGATCATTGTATTATATTTTCCGTCAAGCACTTACATATGTCAATTGCGGTTCTGGCTATACGTATTAATCAAAGTATCAATCATATATTGTGGTTCACCTTAATTTTTATAACATAATGAAGTTGATAAATTTGATGATAATCTGTTAATTTTTCTATTATATCAACGTCTATGAGAATATAATACATAAATGAAAGGGCTACTAGAAATAATTAGCCTGAAGTCGATCACTAGTCCTATCCATGTTACATCCAAACATAGGATGTGATCATTTAATCTCCCTTCCTTTACACATGCCGTCCTATCCAATTCTCATGAGAATCTCATTCAAATTCTTTCCGGCAAACCAAACATGCCGTTAAACCCCAAACTACTAAGGGGACGTTTGCTTTACCGGATACAACTCGATTGGATCGCATTTATAAATCCATGACCAGAAAGTTTGTGTTTGATTTGCTGGAGCTGGAAAAGATAAGAATCCCACTTGTCTCCCGCTGCAGTAGTTATTGGAGAATGGTTTACAGTTCAAATAGGCCGGACGCCGCAATCCAACAAAGGAACGGACAATCGAGCAGTGTGAACAGCAAACCACGCCATGACCTCCGTACAATTGCTATGTACCGCCTGTTGCGCTGTGTCCCCACCTATGAGGAAAGAGAAAGTACCATCCACATGAGGCAAACCTAAACTTCTACATTACTGTATTTTTGAGACCCATCAACTAATTAATACAGAATGACGAAAATCCAGAAATCTTCAAAATCCTACTAAATCCCATGAATCAAACATACCCTAAGAGAAAATAAACATATCGGTTTCTGGAACAATTCCTACCAGCAAGTCAGGAATCATTGTCCCATTTTCGGTTGTTTATTTTTTTTAGACAAACATTAATCTCAATGAATACTAGTAAAAAGAAATTACATCCGACAAAATAATTTCAAGACAAAGTTGTAAATGCAAGGTTATAAGAAGTAAGCGAGTATCTACCGTGATGAAGCCAAATGACATGATGTGTCTTCCACAAATAAAATAGGTCAACAAAAAGAATAATGTTCATCATCAAAAAATCTAAAAGGGGTGACATCCATCTAAACAATCAATAAAAAAGTTAAAAGAACATCTAAAAGAATCATCGTCATCATCTTTGTCCACCAACACCTTCCATCAGTAGTCACCACCAAGCCCTGACCTCAAGGATCTTCATCTGAAGCCTCCAAGAGTGACTCAAAGGCCATAATTAAATTGTTTAGAAGCCCCGTCGTCGCCCTTATCATGTATCATGATGGCCCTAGCAGGGGCCTTCACCGTATCCATGTGCTTCCATTCTAAATTACATGCGAGGATGGTTCCAAGAGGAGAAGAATTGTAAAATTTTCTGAGTAAAGTTGGTATGGGTTGTATTGAAAATCATCCATCTTATTTCTTTCACACTAGATATTCTAAAAAGTACATGTCGCCAACATAGACTAATTCTCTTATCATATACGCTTATCAAAACATTATTAAAACATTATGAGGTGTCCAAAGAAAGGGATACAAAATTTATATCGCAAATGTACATATGAAAAATGTGATATAAACATCACCAATTTCTTGAAGCATAATTGAAACGGTGTGGACCTAATCTTCCTCTAGAGTATCAATGAATTCCAAAGAGAAGACACTTAAATCATGTACCATCAGCCTGGAGAAGGATCATAACCTTCATAAGACATAATTCAAAAAAAATTATTCCCATGTGAAGCCTAGGAAGACAAACTATATGCCTTTGAAACTTTGAAATTGGAACCCCGTGTCTATGACAAATGTTATTGAGTAGAATTTTGTGAAAGACTAAGTCTAATGTCTGAGGTTTCCCATGGTAAAAATTTCTACGAAATAAAGAATGCATTTAAGAAGGATTTTTCAATTTGAGCTAAGCATATTGGCATCTTTATGGATGTCTAAGTACATTAAGGATTTATTTAAAGAAATGTTAGGTTTCACATTCAAAATATTCCTACTTTTCATCCAACGACCTGACTAGAAACAATGATATTGGCAGTGTATTGATTGTATCTTAGGGTGATGTAGAGAGCGAATTGAACATATTTCTTGAACATATTGTAAGGGTGAGGTTTAGTGATCATGATTCCCCATGTTCCATGTCACAAGGTGTCTAAATGGTATCATTGTTGATTAGATGAGCATTCTTTGCGCTGGTTGTATCTCCCAAAAAAAAACTCACATCTATAAATTGATTTGACTTTACACCTAGGTAGGTAAAGATATGTAGCTCAAAAATTGAAAGAAAATGTTCGTCAAAGTTTCTTCAACTAGAGTGAGTCTTTCTTCTCAACTAAGAAAATATCCTTCCAAGTAGAAAAGGTTAAAATAATTTAGAAAATAATAGATCTTGAGACTAAATTTTGAAGTTTAGATGGTGAAAACTAACATGCCTTAATTGTGTGTGTGAAACGCAAGTGTATGCGTCAGAATAGTAAAGGGACTCACCGAGACCTGGATGTCAAACTAAAAGAAGTTAGAAACTACAACTAACTGAAACATGTCAGCTAAGCCTAATAAAAGAGTTGATCTGGTGATTAAAAATTAAGAACGATAGCTAAAAGCACAGAGAGTAAAGTTGGTGAAAGATCAAATAGATAATTTATTTAGGGTACCAGTTTCACCATAATGTCAACCTATACATATATTTTATTAGATAAAAACAACTTATTTTTGTTTCCTTATATTAAGGGTTTGTAGCTTGTATTACCCGCTTTCATAACATAGCACACTATTTAACCTAGTTACTAATCTGCTTTCACAACATCGATATACGAGACTAGATGGTAAGTAAAATATCTAGACTAAGCCCATTTTTGCAACACATTATTGACTATGGTGGTAAAGGCTTTTCTAACTGTTAGCCCCACTTTCGTAGTAATTAACTGTCCATTACAAATTAGTGGTGAGAAAGCATAAATAACATAGTTTAGCTTCTCCATTATCAAAATCCAAAGTAAAAGATCGTATTGTATTAGATCTAAATAGAACATGCATAGAGTTAACGAAGGGCTACTACTGGGTCCAAGAATGGGAGTTTAGCTCCCAACACTCAACAAATAATTAGAATAAGGGAGGAAGATGAAGAAAGTCATAGAAGACTCTTGGAGGTTTGCATTGAACTCTTCATCTCCTCCTTCTTGAGATCTGGTTCCTCCAAGGATGGCCGGTGTGATAGCCTCTAGATGAGATGCCCCAAATGAATTTTGGAACGTACCAAAACCTAGCTCTTATCCTAGTCCATGATTATAAGGTTAGTAAGTTTTGTTTCTTGAATTTGACCAAATTAGGATAAATGTATGCCTTAATGAACATTGTTAATGCATATAACATATTAAGTAGCACATGGTTCTATATTGAGCATCACATATTTAATTATGTATTAACATAAAACTAAATATATTAAAAAATACATATGCTTCTGTAATGGCCTCACTTTTTAACATTTACCAATTAAGGATAGACCCAAAAAGTTGAGAACCATTACCTAAAATTTCACAAGATAAATTTTTTAATCAAATAACAAATAACAGAAAATATTGTTTACAAGCACTACTACATAAATGGCTTATAACATCACTTTTAAAGGCGTCAGTTGCATAAATACACCGACACCTAAACAATAAAGCGTCGGTTTATAAAATAAACCGACATCAATCTGTGAAGGGCGACCAGACACGGGTATCACTTTTATTCGGTATCGGTTCCTTAATAACAAACCGACGCCAAAAATTAACTGCCAAATCCAAAATTTCCAGCGAAAAAATTACCTCCAAAATTTAACATATGGCGTCGGTCATTAACTAATAAACCGACGACTAAAGGTTATTCACGAAACAGAAATTGGGCACATTTTGATCGTCGGTTTTACAACAATGACCGACACTTATGGGTTTTCCCGCGCTGTTCGCGGAAATGTTTTCACACCCTTTGAGCGTCAGATTTAAAAAAAAAACGATGACTATGGTCATTAATCGAGAACAAAATTTTTAATCGGCATAATTAGATAGACGTCGGTTTTTTTGTAGTTAAAATCGACGATTATCATTGAAAACAAGTGTCAGTTTTATTGGTTAACCGACACCTTTAGTTTTATGTGTCGGTTTTGTTGAATAACCGACACCGAATGTTAACTTAATAGCACGCGAGCGAGCCCGACTCTTCCCCTTTCTCTCTGTGCTTGCAATCGACTTAGGGTCTGGCGATTCCGGTGAGCAAGCAGACTCCCTCCGCGCCGCCACCCACTGCCTCCGTTCTCCTTGCTCGCCGCCGGCCACCTGCTGCTCGCCGCCGTCGCTCGCTGCTCCAGCGGCCTGGTCTCCTGCTCTTCGACGGCCTGCTCTCTTGCTTCTCCAACGCCTCCGACGACCTTCTCTCTTGCTGCTCTGGAGCCTCCGATGGCCTGCTCTCTTACTTCTCCGGCCAACTCCGGCGACCTGCTCTCTAACTGCTCCAACTCTGGCGCCGCCTTCCTGCTGCCTTCCGCCGTCGCCACTGCTCCGGCCAATCAAAGGTAATGGAACCATCTCCGTTTCTACGTGTGTGCTATGTGTGTGACCTGTAGGAGTAGCTTATAGTCTGGTCTCCATCTCTGTTTCTACTGTGGTTGATCCACTAGTTTCTATGTGTGTGCTATTGCAACTAGGAGTACCGTACAGTCTGGTCTCCATCTTCATTTATTGTATCCAATGTTGATTTCTGTAGGGTTCTTGTCTGACCCGACTCTAGTATTGGTGTCATTTTTACTTGATTAGTCCTTTAATACATTGTTAAGAGTGGATTTGATGTCTACCTGCATGGGAGTTGTGATCTTGAATCAATATATATTTTTCCAAAGTATTTAAGACATGACTTTGTGCCTAATATTAGATCCTCTAAGGGAGTGTTTATTTAAATTGAACATTGTATATGAAACAAAATATGATTGTCTAGTATTTTTCAATGATCACTTCCATTACGGATCAGGAGCTCACTGGCCTTCTGCCTAGCTACTCCAGAGCTCACCGCCTGCTCCAAAGCTCGCTGGCCTTCTACCTGTTCCAGAGATCGCCACTCATTGGCTTCCTGCTCCAGAGCTCACCGCCTACTGCCTGCTCATCGCCGCCCTTCTCCCTCCTCCTTGCTCGCTCACTGGTTGCCTGCTCACCACTCTTCCACGCTCGCCTGCCCGCTCGGCCTGCCCGTTCGGCTTCCACGTGCACCCATCCGTCTCGCCCTCTCTCCCTGCTCCAGAGCAAGACGCCCGACTGGGCTCAAACAAAGGTAAACATCCCCAAAAACCCTCTGTCTCACCCTCTCTCCTAGCTCCAGAGCAAGATGCTATGATTTGTATTTAATTAAATATTGATTTGTATTTACTTATCTACTCATTCGTTCATCTAATGATTTTTTATTCATCACATTATTTAAATTTAGGGCTTTACATTTATTCATCTACTTTTTAAAATTATTTAATCATCTCTTGATTTATATTTGTTTATCAATTGAGATGTACTTTTTTATCTATTGCTTTGTATTTGTTTATCTACTGATTATATTTATTTATCTAATGTTTTGAGTTTACTTATTTAGATGTTGCTATTGTAAATCAACCTAGGATATGAATAAATCTTGTGCTTGCATATATTTGTGCTTCTAATCCTCATGCTTGACCTAATTCAGTAAACCCTAGGAATTGATAGTATAAATGCACCTAAACATTCATAAGCTATTAATGTTGATTAATTTAGGAAGCATTGATATGTTGTTATGGCTGTCCACAAGTGTTTTTATAAGAAATTGTGTGTTGAATGGGGTTGTGAACAAGGAACTGGTGTTGTATTTGTTGGCCTAGAAACCCATCCAAGATTTACTCATTAGGAGTAAATCTTGGATAGTCCCCAGTTTGGGACTGTTCTTGAAAACCTAATCTCACTTAGGATGTAAGTGTATAATGTGTATTGGTTTTTCAAGAAAATTTTGGTAGAATTTCCCCGTTTGTTCTCTAAGTACATATGTACTTGGAGACTGCCGAAATTTTCTTGAAAACCCAATACACATTATACACTTACTAGTGAGATTAGGTGTTTAAGAATGGGATAGGTGATGGAGTTTTGCAACGCCACTAAAAATCCTAGAGATGATGAATCCCTAAGTTTAGCCTTGCTAGTACTATGGTAAGATCTCCACCCACGTATGCTAAGACACGCGGAAGTCTTATCGTAGTATAGTTAAGGGTCGAATCCTCGGGACAACGGTCTTGATGTAATCAAGATGGAAAACATTTTAGTCGTACTTAACTACTTAACAGTTGATATTTAAATCGAAAGTTTGATTTGGTTTTAAGCTAAGTGCAAGGAAAGTAAAGCAAGAAAGTAGAAATTAAGGTTGTAAACAATGATTAAAAACCACTAGGATGTTATCGGGTTTCACACCGCTACACATGGACCAAGACATGCAACATAATGAAACAACCTACAAAGAGAGTCAAATCAGTTAGTATCTTGTAGTCCTAGCTTCCTTTCGGATAACTAGCTACGAGAAGTGTGGAGTATTGCAACGCCAGCCATTCCATAACGAATAGTCACTTTCTTTGCATTACTCCTTCATGAAATGTGTTCCTCGACCTTACCAAGGTTGCACTTCCAGACGGGGATATATTGGTTATGGCAGATGCCCTCCGTGAAACCATACAGTTCAAAGGTTTCATGTCTGTAAGTGTAATGACTGCTTATCAATACTTACTCGCACGGAATCACCACACGGTCTATATGGTGTCCGCTTACATGAAGGACGATCTTTTAGGGCTGAAGAACTTCAGAACAAAGGAGACACTCATCTCTTATCTCCAACATACAACTCCAAAGTTCATCATGCTACCTTTGCTCCATCAAGAGCACTAGATGTTACTGGCAACCAATCTTCATGAAGGAACAACAATAATCTACAACAGTTCCGACAGCCAGTATGATCCAGACCGGAAAGCATACACTACAACTCCAAAGACACCAACGGAGAAGGTGGCGAAGGAGTGTGCTGACAAATTACACGATCTTTTGGGTCAGCACACGCGGGCATATGACAAAGATCACTTCAAACCACTAGCCTTCTACCATAGGTGCCCCCAGCAAATCAGAGAATCCAACGACTGCGGCTTCCACGTCCTCTTCTGGATGTATACAATTCTGGCCATTCACAAGCCTATAGAGGACATGACAGAAGTGGACTACCACGCACTACGTGGAAAGCTCGCAGCCACCTTACTCAGAACTCATGGGGCAAATAAAGGATTAACTGAAGCCTAATGCCCTTGTCCATGCATCTCTCAACCTATCACTTTGACACTCTATGGACAGAGTGAGTGATAAGTTAGGGGGGGAGTGCACTGGACAAGGGCGAGGTATCATTCTTCTTCAACCCTTCCTTTAACTCATACTTTTTCACACATCATCTTCAAACTTTATGTTCATATTTAGACTTTTTCCAGTAATTTCTTCAATAAAATAACTCTTAAGTATAACCTTCATCCTGGAAAGAATCACCCCTAGCTAAGTTAGAGATAAAGTAGTCCTCAAAAATAAATAACAAGATTAGCATACAGGCATGAATGGCACTCACAATTGGTTTTTATGCTTTTACTTCAATTCTATCTCAGACTCTTCACAGGTCAACTTCAGGGCCAAAGCAAACCGAAAACTCTCAAAGTCAAGAGGGAAATCAGGGGGAAATCCAAAATCAAGAAATCTCGCGAGCGGACCACCAAATAAAAATAAGTGCATGTCAGGAACCCTAAGAACAGTTTTCTTCTTCCAATAAAAGAGGCTTGGCCGCCCAATCAAAAACCCTAACAAAAACCCACTTCCTAAGCCTGTGAGTTTCGAATAAAAGCCAGAGTGTTGAATAAAAACATGAGAGTTGTGCCACGCATAAGGACCTATATGAAGAGCCAACAAAGATCTCACTCGGCCGGTACATACAGCTGCCCTCATGAACGCAGATGTGTCGTGCCCGGTAATGAGATCCTAAGGTTTCCTAATATATGAAAAGGCTGATAAAAGAGCTCACCCGGCCGGTACATTCAGCTGCCCTCATGAAGGCAGATGTGTCGTGCCCGGCAGTGAGTCTCTAAAAAGCATAGACAAACCCTTCCCCACTTGAAGGGGGAGTTACACAATAAGCCTTTTAAGCCAGCCCTCATACCCACTCTAGTTGCCGGTAGGTTTCTCAAAAGAAGTATAAAACTGATTAGAGTCGATGACATGCACGTAATAAGAAAGGTGGTCCCAATGCGAGATTCACGATATGAAAGGAACCTGAAATCTATGCAACTCTTGATACTCGAAAGAGTTAGTGTAAGCAGAAGCCCTAATAAGACCTTGGTAGATCTCTGATCTAGAATTGAAGCAAGAGTATGGAAACCCTAATTAATTAAAATCGCCTCACCACTGCATGCCTTAGCTCTATCTAACTTGAGAACAAGCTAGACTCTAAGTTAGGGGGGGTGATAACCTCCCATTTTGTGACGTTATCTTATTAGTTATCCTTAATTTTCCATACTCTTTCTTAGATAAATTAGATAGAATCATTAACTTTTTACTTTATTGTGGATTTACCAATAAACTAACTTTTCTTCTTTATCATTACAGAAAACACAAAAAATTACAAAGACTCCACACGGTCTCAAGACCGTATGAAGACCACACGGTCCCAAGACCGTGTGAAGGTCACTCGGTCTCAAGACCGTATGAAGACCACACGGTCCCAAGACCGTGTGAAGGTCATTCGATCCCAAGGCCGTATGAAGACCACACAGTCCCAAGACCATGTGAAGGTCACTCGGTCTCAAGACCGTATGAAGACCACACGGTCCCAAGACCGTGTGAAGGTCACTTGGTCCCAAGACCGTATGAAGACCATACGATCCCAAGACCGTGTGAAGGTCACTCGGTCCCAAGACCGTATGAAGGTCACACGGTCCCAAGACCGTATGAAGACCACACGGTCCCAAGACCGTATGAAGGTTACACGGTCCCAAGACCGTATGAAGGCCACACGGTCCCAAGACCGTGTGAAGGCCATACGGTCTCAAGACCGTTTGGGCTCAACTTGAGCCTATAAATAAGACCCCAAGGGTCACTTCAAAGGAGAGATCGCTCAGACGCCCAAAGGCTGCCGCTCCAGTTCCAGAGCTATTCCATCCTTCATCCATTGCCCCAAGGCTGCCAGTTTGAGATCCACGTTCCATCATCAAGCTACCTTCTCTCAATGTAATTCAATTGTTTGCAAATGAGATACTCTCCTTTTCAGTTCAACATCAATCGTTTAATGAATGCTAGTTGTTTGATCATCAACTTGTGTTACTTATTATCTTTCGGTATGAATTGTCTATGTTTGTACCCTTAGATCTGAATATCGATTGAATGTTGGTTTTAGATGTATGTAGTCACCATATGTCTGTTTCGGTATCTAGGAGTGCTTTCATGAGCGGAGTAAACTCACCCCCCCCCATCGTTGCACTTCCATACTATGAAATGGAATCAGTTGATTATTGCATGCCAGGCATGACCCTTCTATACTTTGTCTGCGTACCAGTGTTAGGGGGCGGTGGTGTGGTAGCATATGTAGTGGGTTCATCCTAATGGTTATTAAAATCATAGAGATCAAACTTCCAATTGTCCTTGTTTGTCAAAGTTATGATCTCCAAATCTAGAAGTTCAATGAATTGTTCATCATCAAAATATTGTCTGAATTTGGTATCATGATTGGCAACCCAAACAAGTAAACCAAAAGAAACTACCAATTGTATGCCAACTAGGTTCTTTCAAGGTGAAGCCTTTGGATCTGTAAAATTACTATATATTATAACAGGGGAAGAAAATATTGGGTCTAAGAAAGCATACCTTAAACCCAGTGGAAGGAGTTTAAATTCTACTTTTTCTGGTGTAGTCGTGGTGTTACTTGCCTCCTTCTCAGTT
The DNA here is from genome assembly GCA_963693085.1 of Alisma plantago-aquatica. Lineage (NCBI taxonomy): Eukaryota > Viridiplantae > Streptophyta > Magnoliopsida > Alismatales > Alismataceae > Alisma > Alisma plantago-aquatica. Next base: position 343,242,663 of record OY856410.1, read on the forward strand.
GGTACTTCATTAGATGGTGAGTTTGATGCAACTTTAGAATTTTCTTCATTGATAATAATCATTGAGTCTTATTTGTCCTCTTTTCCTTCAAGATCATCAAAAGTTTGTTCAAGATTGGTCTTGTCATCTTGTTGCAAAGTATCAATGTTATGCATCAAACAAAGATATTCTTTAGTGTTGGGTTCCTTCATAGCATCATAGATAGAAACTACTAGATTTTCCTCTCCAACTCTGACAGTTAGTTTCCCTTCTATAATATCTACAATACAACCTACAGTTTGAAGAAATGGTCTCCCAGAAAGGATTGGATTTGTCAGATCTTCATGCATGTCTAGGACTACAAAGTCACAAGGAATATAGAAATTCCCTATCTGCACAAGAATCTCTTCAACAATCCCTCTAGGATATTTAATTAAAATATCAGCTAGTTGTATTGTCATAGAGGTTAATTTCAAGTCTCTCAAGTCTAACCATGGTCGTAAGGAAAAAGGAATCAAGCTTAATGCTAGCACCAAGATCTACTAAGCCTTTTTTAAAAGTTGAGTCTCCAATTTTGCAAGGGAGAGTGAATGCACCTAGATCATCAAGTATTTTGGAAAACGGTTCTGAATGGTATAGCTTATTCTTTTAGATAGCATCACTATTTCATCTTGATCGACCACCTTCTCCTTGTGAAAATATCTTTCAAGAACTTGGTGTAAGAAGACATTTCATCTATCACTTCAACTAAAGGAAGGATCACATACAATTTGTTCAAGATTTCCATAAACTTGTTTAACTTAGGATCATATTTTGTGTTGGCAAACCTATGAGGGAAAGGAGCATTATGCTTGCTAAAAGAATAATCTTGTTGTGCATTTCCAACAGTTTTATTCATTTGGTTCTCAACAATCTCCTCTGTAGTTGTGTCAATAACTTCTTCAAATTTAATCTTTGAATTTGGTGAGGATAATCCAATAACTACTCCATTTCTAAGCGGCTGGACTTGTATGTTTCTTTAGGATCCATCTTCGGTTGGCTAGAGAAGGAGACGGAAGGTGTTCTTTGACTGGCTAGAGCTTGTTGAGAAATTTGGTTCTCTAACATCTTGGTATGAGTAGTAATGTCATCCACCTTGGAAGGAAGTTGTTTGATAGCATCTTTCATAAGCTGATTGTGTTGGCATAATTCCTCATTTTGTTTCAGTTGAGCTGAAACAAAACCTTCAGGAAGAGACTCCAAATTGGACTTTGGCATTTTTTGTTGTTGTTGGTTGATTTTTATGTTGACATTGTTGTTGAAGCCTAGAGGATTATTGGCAATTGGTTGCTTTCTCCCCAAATGATGTGGTTGTTTTCCTTGATCTTGTTGACAAATTTGAGAATTTTTGTTGCGGTAGGAGAAGTTTGGACGATCACGCCAACATAGATTATAAGTATTGGAATACGAATTTTATGGTTGTTTGTTTCCAAAGATTCACACTTCATTGCATTTCTCCACATTCTCTTCAACATGATGAAAGAAGTGTAACTGGAAAAAGCTAACTCTCATGGCTTCACTTGCATCACATATCAGATTTACAGGTTGAGATGGTTGGACACTCAACCTCTGAAACTTTTGTGTCAAGGAATCTAACATTGCAGAAATTATATCAATGACATCAATAACTTGTATGCTTGCTTGTTTCCCTGAAGAAACAAAAGATGACGCTGGATGAGTAATCCTTTTAGAACTCCATTGGCAATGATTGATTGTCATGTTTTCAATTATATCATATGCCTTCCTATTAGATTTGTTCATTAGAGCTTTATTGGCTATAACATCTATAGACATCCTGGTATTATAGTAGTGCCCATTATACAATGTTTCAATAAGCAGCCAGTTGCTTAAACCATGGTGGTGACAAAGACGTTGAAGGTCTTTGAACCTTTCCCATGTATCATACAAGGTCTCTCCATCTTATTGTGTGAAGTTGGTTAGTTGGCTTCTCAACTGAGTTGTCTTACTTTGTGGGAAGCACTTGGCTAAGAAATCTTCAAGAAATTCACCCTAGTTGTTGATGGAGTTCTTAGCAAAGAAACAACCCACTCCTTGGCTCTATCCCGCAGGGAAAATGGGACCATAAGTAGACATACACCATCAGAAGTAAAGCCATTAATCTTGTATGTGTTCAGAAATTGAAAGAATTCATCTACACGAAGGTTGCAGTCTTCCATTAGAGACCCTCTAAGTACTTTTGCTGAATCATATGCATGATTGTCGGGCTAATGAAGAAGTTGTTTGCCTCAATCTATGGGCTATTGATAGCCCCATTAATGTTGAATCTAGTTTCAATGGAGAAATCCTTGAGAGGACAGTCGTCTTTCATGATTGGTTCTTTGCTGTTCGGTGAAGATGGCGGTGAAGAATGAGGTGATGATGGTTGTGAGTCTTCCAAGCTTGAAGAGCCTTCACTCCTCCTTGATTGTCTACAACTACTAAGAGTATGCTTGATCTCTGGGTCTAGAAACATAAGAAGTTGAAGACTACATTTAGATCTCCGCATGCAGTCCTGCAAATTCACAAGTAGTGAGAACACTTAACAAACAATGGAAGAAAAGATAGATGATATAAATGACAGTTGAATTATGAAATGGAGGGTGAGTGATCTAGTCTCATTTACTAGTTAAAACTCTTACTCTAACATGAATATACCAATGCTCCCAAACAACGACGCCAAAAACATTTATTTTTGGAAAATGATAAGACCATTTATTAATTAGCTGATCCTACATAGGACCATAAAAACTACAAGGTTCGACATGGTTTTGATCAACGATGCCAAAAACATGTTAGCTTAAATGAGAAATTTTTATTATTTATAAATTCAGCACTACCCCACAAGTATATAGGTGCATGTAGCATAACAAGAGCGTCCAAGGGAGTAGGGTACTATTAAGCACAAGTGTGTTAATGTTCATAAATCAAGATCATTTTGCAAGAGTTGAGTTGGATTATGATTTACTAATTTGCAATAAAAGTAATAAGGAACTAAACTAAAAGGATTTAGTTTAGATTTTAGGAGATCTTGGTCATCAAATTTCATTTCCATACCATTACTCACATGCAACTACGAAATCAACATATCAATTAACTTGCAAAGGAGGTTGCCATCATCATACACCTCCTGGTGACATGAGATGGTTCTCATTCCAACATAGCACTCTTGTGCCTATATCAAAATTCAAACTGCAACCTTCAATCCTCAATGTATTCAAGCCACTCCCATGCTCAAGAGTTCATTGCCAAGAGAACTACTCACAACTTCTCTACACATCCTCCCAAATCGCAAAGAGAAGCATGAAGCATGTAGGTTTGATGTCCAAGCAAATATACAAGCAATTTATACCATAGAAACTCTTAGCAAAGCAAGATAACTAGATTTAGTTAAGAAATTTGAGTTCACATGAGTAATGGCATGGGAGCTACTCTCCCATGCCCAAGAAAAAGGGAACTACTCATCCATAATGAATAAACATGGGAAATAGCAATAGATTTTAGAGTTTCACATGATTAGAGAAGGAAAGAATAAGGAAAACCCAAGGAGAGAAGAAGTGCAAGGTGGAACTCCGATTTGTGGCTGAAATCCTAACTTACTGGTGCATCTACTCGGACAACCTTCTCCCTAGAGAGGTCTTGATGAGTTAGAGAATCTCCTATTGCACTCCTTGAAGAAAAAATGAGAAGAATTGAGTTTCTCTCCCGAGAAACCACTTCTTTCTCCCCAAAATTGCCTCCTCCTTGCTCTGGCTCTTCTCTAAACAAAGTGCTCCAAAATGAAAAGAGATAACCACCCCATATAGGTGTCCTCATATTTGAAATGAAGGGTGGTTGTTTTCAAACTTTGTAGAAACTGATGGAGGCACAATGTTTACAACGGCAGACAAGTCGTGTCATTGTGTGAAGAGTGCACACTGTGTTGCAGAAAGACATGACGCGTAACTACTGTCTGGGGTCGTCAGGAGCAAAATTGACACATCGTGTCTTATTAAAAATATGGCATGAAACTTGACAAAACCTTGGAATATAGCACTTGAATGTGCAGACACGCTGTGACTGAGTAGTAAAATTTCGTGTCTTCTGCTCTCCATCTGCGAATGCTAACTTACACAACGTGTGTTTCTTAACACATTACGTGATCTGTTCAAAATCTTCAAGATCAACTTCATCAAGCATGCAAAATTTTTGGGGATCCAACTAAGGTCGAATTTTTGTTGGATTGGCCCCATTTCTACATAAAAATCATGTACTTGTGATTACAAACATGAGGCAAGTAAAATAACTAATAAGGTGGGAATTCAAATATGATTAGAGGGAAAATGGAGTGCAAAATGGATTTAACGTGTGTGCACAAGTGGGTGAAAAGTCTATATAAAATGTGCGCATCAAATCCCCCAAAGATTCAACTATTTCTCGTTCTCAAGCAAAAAGAACATTAAAACATAAATGAGTTTTCTATCAAGGTCATTAATCAATTAAATGAAATGGAAAATTTTGTTCCAACCCAATTCAAACATAGAAAAAAATTATTGCAAGTAACGATAAGATCACCTTAAACACTCAAGATCAAAGTTTAGTTCAGCAAGGATTGTAAATAGTCAAATAGAAGAATCAACAAAACAACATCAAATGGAATTCAGATGACAAGACCAAAAGAGTAGTGAATATGCAACCTATTTGTGTCAACTATTGAAGATGTAAAGGATGAAAACCAAATTAACCAATGGTCTAGCAACAACATCTTTTCCATTAGATAAAATTGAAGTGTGTCTTCTGAGACTCGACAGCTCATGTAGACTTATGCATACCTGGAATGTTGGTTGGGATTATTTACCCTCTTTTTAAGATGTAACACCTAACCATCGCAGCAAGATCGAACTTACACTAGGCTAGCATCCTACGTGGGAAGTTTATCCATTTTTAGTAGGGTTGAATGCAAGAATTAGTCGATGATGATCAATAATGAGTTGGGTTTTGCTATAGAACCAGGAGGACTTAAACTAAAAACATTTTCCTCTAGGCATCAAAGAGATTTCTGGATTTTTAAGTTCATAGGATTTCAATCATTCATCAAAAACTTTCATTGAGAGTTAGGTTGAAAATGCTCTACAAGTTTGATAAGGTCATCTAGAATGCTAAAAAAGATTGTGAAGCTGATTGATCCAAGAAGATCTTTACTGTTACATGTATTTTTTTGGAAAGAATGTTAAAGGTGAACATATGTCTAAAATCAATAAATTAGGATGAAATAGGGTTTTTGGCTAAGATTCCATTAAATGATGCATGGTTTTATTTTCTTTCTTCAAATTATGTTTCAGTACAAGATGGGATAAGCAGTTCAATCAAATAAAGGATTTCAATCCAAACACAAATGATATGCCTTAGATCATACTAGATTTTCCACAAATAGGAGCAAAAATTTCAACAAAAGCAAGAAACAAAATGATGAAAGGAAAACTACAATTACATTACTGGTTGGTTTCTCCCCCCCTAAGCTTGAAATCTACAGCATCCTCACTACATCAATCAAACACAAATTGGTAGTAATCAGGTACCTACCATGGAGAATTAAGATGAAGGGACAATGCCCTCATGACCATAGGGTAAGTGCTGGTTCAGAAGATCATCATCATCTGATACATCTATAGGGGTCGGCTCTGGTTGAGGTTGAGGTGGAGGTAGAGGCATCATGGAATAGTGGCCCTGGGAAATATGCCACATGTCCATCCTCTATATCATCTCATGCATCATAGAATATTGTCGGTTCATCAGGTCTAAACGGCTATCATGTTGATCAAATTTCTATTGGAAGTAGTCGTATAGGTGTTGCACATTAGGCATGCCCAACTATATTGTATCTACATATCGATGGAGGGGGGTGGTGGTATCGTAGCATGTGCAGTGGGTGAATCCCTATGGTTATCAGGATCAAAGAGATTGAACTTCTAATTGTCCTTGTTTGTCAATGTTATGATCTCCAAATCTTGTAGTTCAATGAATTGGTCACCATCACAATATTTTTTGAATTTCGTATCATCATTAGCAACCCGAACAAGTAAACCAGAAGAAATGAACAACTATATGTCAACTAGGTTTTTCCAAGTGCAGCCACCAAACCTATAAATCAACATTTATTATAACATGAGAAAAAACTTTGGGTCTAAGAAAGCATACCTTAACACGGGTGGGAGGGGTTTAAGTTCTACCTTGTTTTGGTGTAGTAGTGGTGTCACTTGGCTCCTTCTCAGTTGTCACTTCATTGGATGGTGAGTTTGATGCAATTTTAGAATTTTCTTCATTGATGACAATCATTGAGTCTTTTTTGTCCTCTTCACCTTCAAGATCATAAAAAGCTTGTTCAAGATTGGTCTTGTTTTCTTCTATCAAAGTATTAATGTTTTCTATCAAACAAAGATATTCTTTACTGTTGGGATCCTTCATAGAATCACAAATAGAAAATACTAGAGCTTCCTCTCCAACTCTGACAGTTAGTTTCCCTTCTCTAACATCTACAATACAACCTGCATTCCAAAGAAATGGTCTCCCAAAAAGGATTCGATTTGTTGAATATTCATCCATGTAAAAGACTACAAAGTCACAAGGAATATAGAACTTCCCTATCTACACAGGAATGTCTTCAACAATTCCTCTAGGATATTTAATCAAAAGATTAGCTACTTGTATTATCATAGAGGTTGGTTTCAAGTCTCCCAAGCATAACTTTTTCCATAAGGAAGAAGGAATCAAGCTGATTCTAGCACCAAGATCTAATAAGCCTTTGTCAAGATTTGAATCTCTAGTTTTGCAAGGGAGAGTGAATGTACCTAGATCATTAAGTTTTCTGACAAATGTTTCTGAATGATACAACTTATTCTTTCAAATAGAATCACTGCTTCAGCTTGATCAGGACTACTTCTCCTTGTGAGAATATGTTTTAATATCTTGGAATAAGAAGGCATTTAAGTTGTCACTTCAACTAAAGGAAGGTTCACATACAACTTGTTCTAGATATCCATAAACTTGTTGAACTTAGCATCATCTTTTGGTTGGAAAACATGTGAGGGAAAGGAGAATTATGCTTGCAAAAGGAATCACCTTGTTGTGCATTTTCTAGGAATTTTCTTCCATTAGTTCTCAGTAGTCTCCTCTGCAGTTGTGTCAATAACTTCTTTATATTTCCTCTTTGAAGGTGGTGAGGATCCTCCAATCACTACTCCACTTCAGCATCACGGACTTGCATGTTTCTTTAGGATTCATCTTCGATTGACTAGACAAGGATCTGGAAGATGTTCTTTGATTGCTTGTTGAGTAGTCTCGTTCTTTAACATCTTGGTATGAGTAGTAATGTCATCCAACTTAGAATAAATTTGTTGGATAACATATTTCGTAAGCTGACCATGTTGGTGAAATTCCTCATATTGTTTCAATTAAGATGAACAAAACCTTTAAGAAGAAACTCCAAATTGGACTTTGGCAGTTGTTGTTGTTGTTGGTTGAAGTTTCTATTGACATTGTTGTTGAAGCCTAGATGATTGTTGGCCATTAGTGGCCTACTCCCCAAATGCAATGGTTGTTGTCCTTGAGCTTGTTGAGGAATTTGAGAACTATTGTTGTAGTAAGAGAAGTTTGAATGATCATGCCAACCTAGATTATAAGTATTGGAATATGGATTGTATGGTTGTTTATTTCTAAAGCTTCCCACTACATTGCATTGATCCATGTTCTCTTCAGATCGGATGAAATAAGAGTAGCTTGAAGAAGCTACTTGTCTCATGGCTTCACTTGCATCACATATTAGATTTACCAGTTGAGATGGTTGGGCACTCAACCTCTCAAGCTTCTGTGTCAAGGAATTTAACTTTGCACAAATAAGATCAATGACATCAATAGCTAGAAGCCTACTTGTTTCTCGAAAGCAATAGAATATGAGGAGCAGATGAGTACTCCTTTCAAAAATCCATTGTCAATGATTGATTGCAATGTCTTCAATTATAACATATACCTTCCTATAAGATTTCTTCATTAAAGATCCACTGGCTACAACATCTATAGACATCCTAGTATTATAGTAGAACCCATTATAGAATGTTTGAAGAAGCATCCAGTTGCTTAAACCATGGTGGGGACAAAGATGTTGAAGTTCTATGAACCATTCCCATGTATCATACAAGGTCTCTCCATCTTGTTGAGTGAAGTTGGTATGTTGGCTTCTCAACTGAGATGTCTTGCATGGTGGGATACTTGGCTAAGAAATCTTTAAGAAGTTCATCCCAACTATTGATGGAGTTCATTGGCAAAGAAGAGAGCCATGCCTTGGCTCTATCTCGTAGGAAAAATGGGAATAAAAGTAGGCATATACCATAAAGAGCAACACCCTTAATCTTAAATGTGTTCAGATATTGCAAGCATTCAGCCACATCAAGGTTGGGGTCTTCCATTGGAGTCCCTCCAAAGAAGTGTTGCTAAATCATTTGCATGATTGTTGGGCTGATGCAGAAGTAGTATTCCTTGACATGTGGGCTATGGATATCCCCACGGATGTTGATTTTAGCTAGAACAACGACAGTCATCTTCCATGATTGGTTCTTGGATGTCTGGTGAAGTTGGCAGTGAAGAATGAGGTGATGATGGTTGTGAGTCTTCTAAGCTTAAGAGCCTTCACTCCTCCTTGCTCATCTATGGAAGATAAGAGTATGCTCAATCTCCAAGTCTAGAACCACAGATAGTTGAATGCCACATTTAGATCTTCACATGTAGCCCTGCAAATTCACAAGTAGTGAGAACACGTAACAAATAGTGGAAGACAAGATAGATGATATAAATGAAAGTGGAATGATGAAATGAGGGGTGAGTGATCTAGTCTCTCTTACTAGTTAACATCTCTTACTCTAACATACATATATATATATATTGATGCTCCCCGACAACAGTGGCAAAAACTTGTTAGCATAAATGCTCAAGTTTTAATAGTTATAAACTCAAGAACTACCTCACAATTATACATGTGCATGTCGTATAACGAGATCGTCCAAGTGAGAAAGGTACAATTAAGTTCAACTGTGTTAATGTTCAACAATCTAGATCATTTTGCAAGAGTTGAGTTGGATGATGATTTACTAATTTGAAATCAAAGAAACAAAGAACTAAACTAATAAGATTTGGATCATATTTTAGGAGAACTTCGTCGTAAGATTTCACTTGCATCTCATTACTCACATCTAACATTTAAATAACATGGCAATTAACTTGCAAAGGAGGTAACCATTATCATACACCTCTTGGTGATATGATATAGTTCTCATTCCAACATAGCACTCTCGTGCCTAAATCAAAATTTCAACTACAACCTTAGATCCTTAATGTATCCAAGCCACTCTTGTGTTCAAGAGTTCATTGCCATGAGAACTACTCCCTCCTTCTATACACATCCTCCCAATCGCATAAAGAAGCATGGAACATGTAGGTTTGATGGCCAAGCAAACACACAAGCAATTTGTACCATAGAAACTCTTAGAAAAGCAAGATAACTAGCATTAGTTATGAAATACGAGTTCACATGAGTGATGGCATGGGAGCTACTCTCCCATGCCCAACAAAAAGGGAACTACTCGTCCATAATGAAGAAACACAAGAAATAGCTTCAGATTTCAGAGTTTGACATGATTAGAGAAGGAAAGCACAAGGAGAACCCAATGAGTGAAGAAGTGCAAGGTGGAATTCTGGCTTGTATATGAAATCCTAGCTTGCTGGTGCTTCTACTTGGACAACCTTCTCTCTCGAGAGGTCTGGGCGAGGTAGAGAAGCTCATGTTGCACTCCTTGAAGAAGAAATGAGATGAATGGAGGTTTTCTCCCGAGAAACCACCTCTTTCTCCTCAAAATAACCTCCTCCTTGCTCTAGGCTCTTCTCTAGATGAAGTGTGCTCCAAAATGATGAGAGATAACTACCCCATATGGATGTCCTCATATTTAAAATGAGGGGTGGTTATTTTCAAACTTTGTAGAAAGTGATAGAGACATAGCGTGTACAATGGCATCCATAATGTGTCACTGCATGTAACTGCTAGCTGGAATATATTTTAGGAAGAATGCACAACATGTCACTGAAAGGCAAAACATGTAGCTATTGTCTGAGGTCGTGTTGAGCAAAAATTACACATTGTGTCTTAATAAAAACATGGGGTGCAACTTGGCAGAACCTTGGAACGTAGCACTTGAACATGCATACACACTGTGTTCGAGTAGTAACACTCTGTGTCTTCTGCGCTCTAGCTGGGGATGCGAGTATCTGGTAACTTACACAAGGTGTGTTTATTAACACACATTGTGCTCTCTTAAAAATATTCAAGATAAACTCCATCAAGAATGCAAACCCTTTGCAGATGCAACTAATGTAATATTTTGGTTCCCATTTCTTCGTCAGAATCATATACATGTAATCACAAACATGAGGCAAGTAAAATAACTAAAAAGGTAGAAAATCAAGTATGATTACAGGAAAATTATAGTGCAAAATGGATTGAAAGTGTGTGCAAAAGTGGGTGAAAATTCTATATAAAATATGGACATCAGTCCTCAACCTCTTGGTTCAAGTATTCTCCATGTCGATTGTATCAAGGTATTTTAGTACTAGTAACCACCTTTAGAAATTGTTCTAAAAGGTCTACATACATTAGTATGTGTGAGTCCTAATAGATCACTCACTCTCTCACTATTTCCAGCAAAAGGAGCTTTTGTCATCTTGCCCAGCAAACAAGAGTCACATGTCTCTTTTGGTTTGAAACCAAAATAGTCTAGATGACCATCCTCATGGATTTTAGAATTGAGTTCATTATTTTTTTCCCTAGATAACATTATATACATCATTTGAGTGATCGAGTCATTTTGTATATATGATATATATATATTTGTCTCTAGAACTATTGAGTATAGATTTGAGACATTAGGACACTTCCATAAATGGTTTCATCTTTAAAATAAAACGTCAATCATTCATGATACTCTTGTCCAAAATGATACATATATGATGTTTCTATTAATGAAAGGTACATAATAGCAATTCAATAATTCTATTACATGCCCATTAGGCTATGATAAATGAGGGGTTCCAAGTGTAGTGGAAGAAATACTTGCTTCCTGTAGTTCCACCTAGTTTGACTTACTTTGTTGGAACCTGCACATCATTATGTGTCTAGAATCATCATTCAGTATCATATACCTAGATGAATTAAACATGTCTATCTCAATAATGTATACATCTGAAGTGGATATCTCTATCCCCTACTTCTTGTTCCTGAGTTCCCATAAGGACAAATTCCTTTTGCACTTACCCTTCTTCTAATCTTGAGTAAAAAAGACTTCGACTTTGGTTTAGCCTCATATCTTTTCTTGGTCTTGCCATTTCACTTAGACATCCCTCTACCAATCACCATCATAGTTTTTTCCTTATTCATCTGTTCTTCGACATTATTTAGCATGTAAAGCAATTAAAATAGCGGTTTGGCCAAGTTACTCAAATAAAAGTACTCGATAAACTGGATATACGATTCAGGAAATGATTGTAGAATCATATCCATTGCAAACTCTTGGTGCAAAGGAAATCCTTGTCTCTCTAGATGTTCCACATTCCCTATCATATTGAGAAAATGGGGATTTACTGGATCTCCTTTTTTCATCTTACACTCAAAGAGCACCTTAGAGAATAATATCTTTCTTGATTTGCATGATTCTTAAGATGAGTTACCATCTTGAAAATGTTCATGTTTTCATGTTGTTTATGAAACTCATAGTTCATAAAACCTACAATAAGGTCTTTTTTGTCTCCAAAATAATTGGCATGCATCAAGTAAGTATCCATTTCAACCTTAGGCACATTAGCAACGGGTTCCTCTAAGACTGGTGTTTCAAGGTCATAGAATTTGCACTCCTGAGTGAGAATGTTTCTCACAAAACTGAATTAGTTATGAAAGTTGGTATCATTTAGTTTTTCCTTATTAAGTACCAATCATAATGAGTACATGTTTTCATTTGTTTCTATAAAAAGAATTTGCATTTGTCAAAATACTTCTGATTTGATTTGATAACATTAGCAATATTAATATGAACTTCTATTAATTATCACTTCCATTATTTTTTGAAATTGATAGCCATCACTATCAATTCAAAATATTGCAACATAAAATATTCTAGTGATATTAGATCCAAAAGAACTAACTTATTACCCAGCCAACACCGACATCCATAATCAATTAATAAGGTAGGCAACATTTTCTAATTGCATCTCATGTAAATCAAGGATACATGGTATGTACAACTCCATGTCATATTCCATTTCTATGTTTCTAAGAACTTAATCTCATTAAGGTCACCTACTTAATCCTGGCTAAAAAGTTGACATGATAGAAATGCACCATGCTAAGGCAGACCCACTTAACTACCATCACACTTCCACGAGATTGATGGCATACCACGCTATAGTGTTCCCACACTTGGTCGATTAAGTGTTGTCTCTTATGGAGAGCATCTAAGACTTAATATTTATTAATGGATTTTATATATAAATACATATACATATCCAATCATCATGTACTTATAATATGTATCATATACATACTATATCCACAAAGAAAACATTAATCACAAACATACAAGTGATTGTCATGGCCATACTAATGAACTTCTTTAGAGACAGAAAGAATTATTATCCACTTAAGGTCAAACATTACACATTACAACTTGTAAAGGGAAAAGTATTATGTTGGAAACAAACCGGTCCATAGATTGGACTCTTCCAGTTGATCGATTTATCTTCCTGTTAGTCAATTTTTTTTGTCAGTCGGTTGATTGGCTTCTAGGTCAAGCGGTTGTCTGGAATCCTTAAGTTGGTCTATTGGCCCTCCACTCGATCAATTGTCTCCTTTAGTTTACTACCTCTTCATTCCTCTAGCCGGTTGATTTGACTTCCCAGTCAGTCTATTATCTTGATGCACAACATATTCTCTTCACGAAAATAGAAATTAAAACTAATCATATTATGTATTGAAATGTACAAGTGAAACATTAAGTTACCTTTGAGGGGAGTCTAGGGAGGAAATCATTAACTTACATATAAATAAAGTGAGAAAGGCTCGATATTCAAACTTGAATTTAAAAGACATGAATTAAACCATTCAACCATGCTCACACATCCAAGGGGTATTGACCATAACCACACATAAGTTTTTTCTTGAGGCTAAGATTAATTTCTGGCCCAGGCTGGCGGAGCTGCCCAGATTCATCATCGACAAGGCTAGGAGCATTATGAGTGGTTTTCTATGGGGCGGGAGAGGGCATGGTGTTGCTTGGGACACGGTTGCGAGGCCGAAGGAACTAGGGGGCCTCAGGCTGTTGGATCCTCAGCACTTGGCGGACAGAGCTACTGGTTACCGGATTGACAGATTCCTTATGAGCCTAGGTTCCCCTTGGGTGACTTGGTTGAGAGTAAGATATGGTGTTAATCTCAACGTGCAACCGGTGATGGGGGTTTCCCTGGTCTGGCATAAAATGATCAGTATGTCGCCGTCAGTTAAGCACGAGTATAACCAGCTGAATCAAAATCTTTGGTGCCGTGGTGTTCCGACTCAGATTCTAAGGATGGTTGGGCCTCCAGTTCCTTGGTTCATGGTTGTTTGGAATAAAATGCATACTCCCAAGTGGAGTTTCACCCTCTACAGATGTATTTTGGGTCAGCTTCCTACTGCGGATAGGATGATTGGGTGGGGGCTGCAGGTTGAGCCGATTTGTAGCTTGTGCAAGCAACTAAATGAATCCCATGGACATCTCTTTATTTACTGTGATTATTCGAAATATTTGTGGGTACGCTTGATTATCAAATGTGGGTGGGGTGGGTCTCCCCCCTCTTCTCTCGAGGATATCCTGGATTGGCTGCACACCAAGATGGCTAGGGACCATTTTTGGGGCACTTTGTGAGTATAGGCTTCTCGGCGCTGGTGTACCTGGTTTGGCAGCAAAGAAATGCCAGGTTACATGGAGGGAGGGTGCTGGATAAATTCCAAGGTTTTGATGTGTTGACGGAGAGGCTATGTTTTGTTTGTAAGGCTAAACCTATGCTTTATAAAGGTTTAGACCTCAATGTGAAAAGACGATGGGGCTTTTGTAACTAGTACCCCATGGGTTTTGTAGTTACCTTGTATAGCACGGTATAGGTTCCCTATACTTCTGTTCAAAATAATATTTTACCCGATCCAAAAAAAACAATTTTAGGGTGACACACACACACACACACACACACACACACACACATATATATATATATATATATATATATATATATATATATATATATATATATATATATATATATATATATATATATATATATATATATATATATATATATATATATAGAGAGAGAGAGAGAGAGAGAGAGAGAGAGAGAGAGAGCATATATGGGACATTATATAATGTATGTGGTATTTAATCGATATGAACATTAATCATTTTAAATATTCTCATCATATGAAATAAAATAAATGATAAAACAAAAAATGATCATATCGATTAAATTCTAAAAATAGTAAATTAGTCTCCTCTGATACCATTGTATGAAATATGGGGACATAGATGGTAAAGGAAAGAATATTTTCTTTGTTATATTCCCCATAAATAGAGGATTGCATAAACAACTATGAAGTTTGAAAGAGGGTTGCAATGTATGTACCTATTCCAAGAGCAAGTCCAACAACAATCCTTGTAGAGTTGTGCTTCTTTCTCAAGCAGCACACAAATGGTCGTTGGCAGCGGCCCCCTAGTGTAGCACAAAAAAACACGACGACGGCATTGTACTAGTGTGATGGAGACAACTTCCACTCATATACATAGTCCACAAAGACCACCATAAACTCCACATAAATCTTCTAGATCTTACAGGAAGGAGTTGTTTCTTTGTGTTGTCAACGTGCTAGCATCAATTTTTCTGCTCTTTGGATATCTCTCCTTTTTACAGGTAATATGCCTTTGTCTCTCATGTTAAAATAAAGCTAAGATGAGGAGTCTTGTGATACAAGAGTGTTGAGAACCTTGCCCCCCCCCCGTATATAGGAGTGTATGAGAAGATTTTCACAAACCCAGGGACACAATCCGACAGATTTCATGATTTTTCACTGTTGCAAATCACCAGTCGATCAACTAGGCACTTCCAATATGTCCATTGGCTAATTTTCCTATTAACAAACATAATATCTTTTAATGTGATGATTGATTTACATCATGACATCAACATCAATTCCTTCATCCAATCCTAATGATCATCTAGTCGGTCAACTGGTCACTGTAATCGATCTACTGGCATTCCTAATCGATCGACTAGTCATTGCAATCGATCTACTAGCATTCCCAATTGGTTGAATGGATAGTCTAGTCAGCCAACTAACACCTAGTGTTGTTTAAGTTGATTACTAAAACACTTAGTAACCAAGTTAAACCTTATCTATGAGTAAACTCCTATTTCACGTGCATCCTATGTGTGTGACCCTCTAGGCCTCAAATTACGTTGCCAATGAATGTCCATAACTAGATTATGACATCACAAGCAATGACTAGTATCTAGAAACACATCATTGCTACCCAACTAATTGTAAAGTTGGAGAACAACTCCAACCTACATCCTTGATAAGTGTTACAATGATCATATAGTTCCTTTGTCTCTGATATGTAGATTAAACGCAAGGCATGGAATCGTTGTACTCTTAATATTCCATCAATGTTTCTTGAACTTGAGTGGACTATATGAGATGCATGTAAGCTCACATATCACATATTAAGTCACATAAGTATGGCCATATGTTCCTCAGTCTTGCTAATGAAGTGGCCAGATTATCAACTTCTGTAGGAGGGAAAAATCTCATCCACGTTACTCACAGTCAATCTCCATGTGTCACAATGTATCCAAACACCACCTTTATGGAAACTCTTATTCAAGGTCATGTTGGATGGTGTCAAAGTTCATTGAATTACATGTGATAAGTGTGGTGAGTTCATGTCTAAGAACCACAATCACCGGTATCACTTTGAGATCTGATTGTGAATACAATTCCATGGTTTCATGTATTACTTTAAAAGTGGATCTTGTCTGATACACTATTCTCTAGCAGGTACCTATGTGTTTGATTTGATATCTTATATCATGACTAATGAGACTCTATCATCATTCAACACACATTCTAGTAATATGCATTACTTTTGTCTATCTTGCTTCCATAATAATATATGACTGGGGACATAAAAAGAACGTATGTACTTTTATCATACATATGATCTCATTGTTCAGGTCCTTAAATTGAAGACATAAGTCATCGAGTAACATAATTCTTTAGACATCTGCTATGTATGTCTCATCATCTCATGGCTGAGAGAAATATAATAGGAATAATGTAAAAACCTGAACTTTACGATTAAATATTTACAAAATTTCATCAGAAAATATAAACAAATCATTTCATTCATATAATTTTCTAAGAGTACATGGTGTTTTATTTT
Source organism: Alisma plantago-aquatica (assembly GCA_963693085.1). Lineage (NCBI taxonomy): Eukaryota > Viridiplantae > Streptophyta > Magnoliopsida > Alismatales > Alismataceae > Alisma > Alisma plantago-aquatica. Next base: position 343,259,216 of record OY856410.1, read on the forward strand.
TTGAAATGATCATATACATTGAATACTAAAATTTTACTAAATATAATCTTCATCTTTTGATACAGAGTTCTATAATGCATTTTCTTCTAGGTTTTCATTGATCATTGACCCATGAGTTCCCAGAAGGAACAAAAACCACTCATGGGCCCCAATAAGAGAAACATGGGTCAGAAATATTGGTATTAAATCAGTATTTGGAAAGTAAAATAATATGAAGCAATTTACAATAGATTTTTATCACAAAATACAAAGAAATATATAATGTAGGTAAGTATCAAAAGTAGAAATGAGTTTCCAAATTCAATAAGATGCAATATCCAATTTTGAAACTAGTAATCCAACTTTCTAATAGATAGAACATGTCAATGTGTATGCTGTTGGGGAAGCCATATGTTCTCTTCATGAGAATGAAAGAATACCAATTGTGTTTCCCAATATACTAAGGTACATCATGTCCTTCTCTATCCACAAAGTCATCAAAGTGTTATTATAGTAAACGATGGGCATTAGACTACGGTTTTTAACATTAAAAAATGTTCTACTATTTTCCAAGATTTGTTGTTTGTGCCTTTCAAGGAAGAGGTCTAAGGTTTACAACAATTTTAAGTCAATTGACCTATCTAATTATGCATGAAATCAATGAGGGAAATAGCTTTCCAAATAGAAATAGAAATTTTGTACATTTGTATCAAAGTATGTAACATTGTGAATTCCAAATGTTCATATCCAAGAAATTAATTCAAAATATAGAGATAGAGAGATAGGTAGGTGATTTACAACTGGTCTGGTCCATATGTTGGAAGGTATCCCTTCTTCTTCCTTTGGATGGGTAAGAACATTCTCAAGTTTTTCTTCCTTGAGGGAGAAACAACATACCCTAAAGGTCTGATATCAAACATGAAAGAGTTGTCAGGATACATGAACAAAGCGATCAAAACTTCTAGGTGGTGTTTCTTCTTTGTGTAGTGGCTTGAGTAATCGATATCACAATGATCTTGGAGAAGAAGTTATGGCATGGTTTATGATAGCTTTTATACTTGAATCATTGGAAAAACAAACTACATTGTGGGATGGATTTTTAGAACTCGAGGTTCTTAGAAGGGTTGGAGAGAGTAGTGGATGTTGGAAGAACTATATGAAGGTAGAAACATCAAACTCAGATCTATAGTAAAAAATTCATGTCGTCAGTAGCAGTAGCACACTGGGTCTTATATCTACACCGGGGTCATTTTCCTTGCCTAATGTTATGAGGAGGTGAAATACCTTGTCTGGGTTGGAGTTTCTGGAGTGATGGTATGAAGAGGAGGTTAGTCAGGCAAGTTTGAAGCAAGATGTCATGAGGAATCAGGATTCCTGGTGGCCAGTAGTAAAGTGTAGGGATATACTAGGGGACGATGGTCCCTATAGCAGTAGGGTTTCCAAGCATTGTAGGTCACCAGGTTCAGACTATGCAATTGGGATGTGAGCCATCATCAGGTGATTGCAGGCCTATAGTATGGTCAAGTGGCTTGGAAGACAATCATGACAATTTTGGATTGATTAGATGAGCTGGAGGTGTCATTTCTACTAATCTCATATCTGGACAGGCTTGAGTTAAGGACATATTATAGAAGCGTTGCATCCCCTGATCAAGGTTCTTAGCATCATCAATGTGAGTGGATGTGTAAGGGGTTACAGTGTGTGTTGGAGGCGAGCAAGATGATCATTGGCCTATAGATTCTAGGTCTTGCTTTGCTAGGGACATGGTGATCAAGTGGAAAATAAGAAGAAGACAGCTAGGTTTTTGGTTCCATTCTCGTTGATATGTGTGTTTGTAATGGTGGTCAACTGGTAATGATGGCTGGGTAGCTGAGTTGTAGGTAAGGGATGGCGTTTGGAAGGTCATCACTAGTCAAAATATGGGAGGGGTGATGGGATCTGTGTTGATGAGGATGAATGTGGTGACATAGAAGATGATCTATAGTTTGCGGGTTTGTTGTTCTTAGACTTTGGGGTGTTTGCGGGTTCGTTCCTATGGGTCAGTGCATTTAAGGGTTTATATAATCAAGAGAGGATATGTTAGGGTTTTGGAAAGAGTCCTATCATTAGGAGTAGTTTTGTGTCAAGAGAGTTTCAATTAGCTATGAAGAGGTGTGATGGTCAGTAATGGCTGCACATTGCCTTTTCTTCGGCTTGGGACAAGAAAACTTGGCAACGACCCTCTAAGGTTTAGGAGGGCATTCGTTGTGGACAGCGGCTGGAGGTTATGGATGTTGAAGGAATTCAAAGAAGTAGAGGACGTGACTGCAAAGCGCTTGTTGTGGTTTAGGCTAGGGTAACATCTACACAGAGAATAAGTGGTAGATGTGCATTGATCTGGTCAACTCTAGTTTGACCAGGAAAATTTTGTTTTCTTCCTTCATTTAAGACCTTAATCACCTAAGCTTTGAGAATTTATATCTTCTAAATCACTAATCCCTTTACCTTTTAATTTTTACCATGTGTTTGTAAAAATGTTAAAACATCTATTTATGATTTCTAGGTGGCTAAAAAACATAGTATTGTAAATAACTCTAATGTAGTTATGTATTAATCAAGATTGTATTATATTTTTTGTGATTCTTATGTTAGTAGTCCATAATTGGGTTGAACTATTCCATTGTAGGTCCCAAATGGGAAGACTAAGTCAAAATAAGGGAAAATTGTAGTTTGGTGCTTAAATTTAAGATATTTCAATGAAGTATGAATTTGAGTGGAAATTTAGCAAAATACATTTTTAGAAGGGACAATTATGCATAATAGCTCAAAAATAGAGTATAGTGCCAATTATTGGTATGTCATAACTCCCCACCCCTTAAAAAGGATTTTGTCCCCCAAATCGGTAAATCCATGGTCTATCCAAGTATTACTCTCCACCCCTTTAAGGATTCAACTAAAAAGTTAGAGATGTGAATAGATTATACCAACTTGTTCCTAGTATATTTTCAATTTCTCTTAACTATCACCCTACACCAAACACTAGGTGGTGAAAGTTTCAGTTAATTCTTTTCTAGGGTTTTATCAAACTTCCTTGATTATGACTTAGCTCAAGACTTCGTCAAAAAAGTTCCACAAAAACATTTTATGTTGTACATATAGCTTTATAAAAAAAAATTCTTAAGAGGAAAACTTGTTGGTGCAAAATTGAAAAATAGCCAAAATCCATGTGAGAACCAAGTCACAATAACCTCATATCTACACTCTAATTACTACTACTCCCTCATACCAACTACTTGACATATCATTGAATTTATATTTCCATGAAGCATAAAAAGTCACCTAAACACTTAGTGCCGCCTAGTCCATATCATTCCTCTAAGGTCATGTACCCTTTCCGAAGTTAAGAATCTAATTCACAAATATCAATTTTTTATTTAAGACAAAAAAAGATAAACTTAAAACATTACCAAATTTACTCAATATTGTCGTCACTAATCCTTATGTGATGTTTTATTGGGTCAAAAATTTAGATATAATTAATTATTATTTCTTTATCCATTTTTAATTGGTAGGATTCTACATTAATACTATACTTAGTTCAATATACATTATCCAAAGTTATATAAAAATTTCAGAGTTCAAAAATCTAGAGGTCCTAATATTCATCAAATTTTACCATTCAATTATCTTATTATGAATTGGGATGGAATCCAGAATCTATATATATATATATATATATATATATATATATATATATATATATATATATATACATATGCATATAGATGTATATATATGTATATATATATAATGTTGGATTCATAATTTTTTTTTTGTGAATATCTCAAGAACATATATAGAAGGAGGACCTTTTCGTGAAGTCTCATTTATCATATTTTGGTAGGGGCTTTATAAAAACGTTATCATGAGGCAAAAAAACTTTGGAACAAGTTTTGTATTAGTAGGGTTTTTCATCGATGTCTTAACAGATTATTTCCTCTCTACTGAAGGTGATTCAATATACACCCATTTTTTTCTTCAGGTTATTGACTAAATTCAAGATTAGGGTTTTTCCTAGTAGTAGACATTGCTTTAACTAGGTCAGTATGTAAAGTGAGGAAACCCCACCACCACATAATTCGATTAATAATTATGCCAGAAACTTCACTAAACATCATTTCTTAAACATTACTAAACATCATTTCTTAGACATCTTGGCTCATTCCATTGACTTGGTGATATATTATTATCAAAATTTGGAGTAACTTATTTATGCCACATCACTCCTAATATATTTCAAGGTTCCAAGTGGAAGTTATAGTTTACATGAAACTTACAATTTTATGGTTAATGTTATATTTTTCTTTTCATGTTGCAATCATTTGTAGTTGTCCCAATTAAAGAGAAAGACTATGGTACTATACCAAGTTGTATGCCTATAATGGTGATTGTTAATGTTCTAAAGGCCTTATTGTTGATATATATACATGCATTTTAAATACTTCTTCTTCAATAATATCTCCAAACAAATCTACATCTAAGGGAGTCCAAAAACTAGTTGATGGGGGTAGGTATCTTTCATGACTTTCTTTTGAGGTACATACTCCACATCCTAGGCTCTTAGTGTTTCATACTCGTAGTTTGCGTATATCATAATAATTGAGTCAGCGATACTAAGGTTTATTGTGAACTATGTACTCAATTTATATTCCTAACGAAACCCTAATTTTCCAAGATGTGCATGAGTGTTGACTGTTTATAGGCTCTGATACCATCTTGTAAAAACCCGATCTTTATTATTAGATGATTTATAATATATCATCAGAAAATATAAACAAATCTTTTCATTCATACAATTTTCTCAGAATACATTCTATTTTTTTAAATGATACATATACATTGAATACTAATAGATGGATATCTCATGGTGTCTCTTTTAGGTCTTCTCTGATCACCTACCCATGAGTTCCCAGAAGGAAAAAAAAATCACACATGGGCCCCAAGAAGAGAAACATGGATCAGCAAAGTTGATACAAAATTAGTATTTGGAAAGTAAATCAATATGAACCTAACTACAAAGTATTTAATGACAAAATACAAATTAATATACGATGTAGGTAAGTATCAAAAGTAACAATTGGTTTCCATATTCAATAAGATGCAATATCTAATTTTTGAAACTAGTAATTTAATTTTTCAATAGATAGAACATGGCAATGTTATGTTGTTTGGGAGCCATATGTGATAACCAAGATTTTCTCTCTCATTCAACTTATGTACATATTGACTCATTGTATTCTTTAATGTGCTCAATAACCTTCATCTCCCTAATTTGATGGCTTTGAGTCACTTCATGCTCAATTGACAAGTTAACTTTGATTAGGTGTCACTTCATACTTATTTATGACTCTAATTTGGGTTATGAACTAAATGCCATGCTTATTATGAATCATCAACTTGTAATCACAATTGAACCCTTTCAATGAACTCATGAAATATATGTCATATTGTAGAGGATTAAATTAGGAGCCCAATAGTGCAAAAATCACCTCAATCGAACATTCTTAGTCCAAGTTATGACCATTTGAAATTTACAAATTTAATCCTTGTTTTACAAATGTTTTAGCTTATTTTCGGTCTTAAAGGGCCCAAAGATGGGCTCATCCCACTTCCCCACCTTTTTCTCAGCGATCCGAGTCAATACCTTTGGACCAATCACTTGCCTTTATTTCATGGATCATGAACGTTAAGTCTAGGATATCCCACCCTCAGATCTGAACTCCATCTAATGGTTGTCCTTCATTCCCCTACCTCCATGCACCACTAGTGCAATGTGTTTCGGTCGCCACCTGCCATGATGAGCTCCATCAATACCCCCACTCGAGTCCCCTTTCTACCATCTAACCCTAGTTTTACATATAAAACTCCTTCCCTGACTCATTCCCACCTTTTTCATTGCTCTTTGAGACCCCTAGCTCCTTCTCCATCTTCACCTTCAACCTTCAAAGACCTAGCCTCCACCTCTTTTTCCTAGCTCCAAACTCCATTTTGATGCCATTGTGGCTTCATCCAACACCACACCCACACTCATAGCAGGCATACAAAGTTGGGTGGCCACTTTGGGTTCTACATTGGGAATCCATCGCCCCTCTTACTCACTGCCTCAGCAAGCTATAGAGTCAGACCACCACGTAGGGTGATGCCCACACCACACATGTGTTTTGGCACATTGGTGACCACAACTGTAGTCAGAGACCCAGAGCCATGGGTAAACGTTTGGCTAGGGTTGTGGGTGGCCAGGTACCAGAGGTCGGGTTGAGCACAACCAATTTCAGAAGGCCACATGGTTGGCGGCTCCATGCATGACCCCACATGGTTTGGTTTGATGTTGACCATAGACCTTTATGGGTTTCTTGGTTGTGTCTTGGACGAGACACCTTCCTTGGATGGCTTTGTCTCGACCATGATGGTCTTTGTGGGGTTGGGTTGAGACAGTTGTCTTCTTGTGGTGTGTATTGACCTTGTGTGCTTGGTGACCTTTTTTCTTGACCTAGACAAGTTTTTTTGGTGTTATCTCGACCCCTTAATGTGTTTGTGACCTTAATAGGTCGATACCCAACATTTTTTGTATCACCATATCATGCATGCATGCATATAGTGGCTTCATGGCTATGTTCTTAGTTGACAAGTGTCCCTTTGGTGCCTTTAGGTGTTAATACATCATCTCCACCCTACTTCTCTCCCCCTTCATGTATATAACCTATTTCTTCTCCTTGTGGGTGAACCTTTCGGCCCTTCTTCTTCTCCCTCTTGCTAGTAATTGACCTTGGATCTTGAGGAGCTTGGAGAGCGAGTTGACCTTGAATCTAGGGGGGGCGGCCAACCTCCCTTGGTGCATGTGGTGACTCTTGGTCATCTCCAACCTTGATAAGTGTATGCCTTTCTTTGATGGCATTTTCCTTTGATCTTGCACCCCATCTTCTTCTCCTTTCTTGACCATCGACTATGGACTATCTATGGTGGCCATCTTGAGAGAAAACTCCTCATCAAAAAGGGTTAGAGACCACATTTTTACAAGGTGGTACCCATGTGAGAGGAAGTTTTCTTCTCTTTTTCTCCCTTCTTCCTTTGGATTGGCCAAGGGTTTCTTGCCCTCTTTTCTTGATCTATCTTTGACCTTGGTGTCTTATTCTTGAGGTAATCTTGTGACCGAAAGTGGAACTTTTTGTGGAGCTTCGTATTCCTCCTTGGTGATCAAGATCTTGGAGCATGGTCCTCTACCTAAGGCGGGATATATAGTTCTCTACCCTCTTCAATTAATAGCACTCTCAATATTTCTTGCATGTTGTTGTTTCTATTTCAAAAATGTGATTGTAACATCCTAGGATTTGAGGCCTTGGATAAAACACTCTTAAAAGGAATGATTGGATTACCCATATCACCAAGGTGCACCTCCTTTTCTAGGAGCCCATCACTGTAGAAATCCATAGTTAAGCGTGCTCAGCTTGGAGTAGTACTGGGATGGGTGACCTGTCGGGAAGTTGATCCTGACATGTGTGTGAGTGAGGACAAAGCGCGCAGTTAAGGCTAGTGGTGGTCTGTGGGGACAGTCGTCATTCCTGAAACTCTACTAGAGCCTTGGGCAGTGGGCCCAGGCGTGACAAATGGTATCAGAGCCATAACCCCTCCAGTAGGTGGGGCCCGCATGGGCATGTGGCATGCCTGTCTTGAGCCGTACGGTCCAGGCATGTAGGAAAGGGCTGTCCATGGTATACGTAGCCACCCTTGCGCTGGTATTCTGTGATTGGGAGCTGAGTGTCCATGGGTCATTGTGGGTCTGCACTGAAATGGGGTCAGATTATGAGGCCTTATAGTTCAGCCTTGACGAGGACGTCAAGAGTCTAAGTGGGGGAGATTGTAACATCCCAGGATTTGAGGCCTCGGATAACATGATCTTAAAAGGAATGATTGGACTACCCATATCACCAAGGCGCACCTCCTTTTCTGAGAGCCCATCACTAAGAACTTCATAGTTAAGCATGCTAAGCTTGGAGTAGTACTGGGATGGGTGACCTGTGGGGAAGTTGATTCTGGCATGCATGTGAGTGAGGACAAAGTGTGCAGTTAAGGCTAGTGGTGGTTTGTGGGGACAGTCGTCATTCCTGAAATTCTACTAGAGCCATGGGCAGTGGGCCCATGCATTACAAATGGTATCAGAGCCATAACCCCTCCAGTAGGTGGGGCCCACATGGGCATGTGACATGCCAGTCTTGAGCCGTGCGGTCTAGGCATGTAGGAAAGGGTTGTCCATGGTTGAGGTAGCCACCCTTGCGCTGGTATTCCGTGATCGGGAGCTAGGTATCCATGGGCCATTGTGGGTCTGCACTGAAATGAGGTCAGATTATGAGGCCATATAGTTGAGATTTGACAAGGATGTCAAGAGTCTAAGTGGGGGAGATTGTAACATCCCAGGATTTGAGGCCTCGGATAAGTTGATCTTAAAAGGAATGATTGGACTACCCATATCACCAAGGTGCACCTCCTTTTCCGGTAGCCCATCACTAAAGAACTCCATAGTTAAGCGTGCTCAGCTTGGAGTAGTACTGGGATGGGTGACCTATTGGGAAGTTGATCCTGGCATGCGCGTGTGTGAGGACAAAGCGCGTAGTTAAGGCTAGTGGTGGTTTGTGGGGACAGTAATCATTCCAGAAATTCTACTAGAGTCTTGGGCAGTGGGCCCGAGAATTATAATTGTAACATCCCGAGATTTGAGGCCTCAGATAAGTTGATCTTAAAAGGAATGATTGGACTACCCATATCACCAAGGCGCACCTCCTTTTTCGGGAGCCCATCACTAAAGAACTCCATAGTTAAGCGTGCTCAGCTTGGAGTAGTACTGGGATGGGTGGCCTGTCGGGAAGTTGATCCTGACTTGCGCGTGAGTGAGGACAAAGCACGCAGTTAAGGCTAGTGGTGGTTTGTGGGGATAGTCGTCATTCCTAAAACTCTACTAGAGCCTTGGGCAGTGGGCCCGGGCATTATAAATGGTATCAGAGCCATAACCCCTCCAGTAGGTGGGGCCCACATGGGCATGTGGCATGCCAGTCTTGAGTTGTTCGGTCTAGGCATGTAGGAAAGGGATGTCCATGGTAGATGTAGCCACCCTTGCGCTGGTATTCCGTGATCGGGGGTTGGGTGTCCATGGGCCATTCTGGGTCTGCACTGAAATGGGGAAGAGATTATGATTCCTTATAGTTGAGCCTTGACGAGGACATCAAGAGTCTAAGTTGAGGAGATTGTAACATCTTAGGATTTGAGGCCTTGGATAAAACACTCTTAAAAGGAATGATTGGACTACCCATATCACCAAGGTGCACCTCCTATTCTGGGAGCCCATCACTGTAGAACTCCATAGTTAAGCGTGCTCGGCTTGGAGTTGTACTGGGATGGGTGACCTGTCGGGAAGTTGATCCTGACATGCGCGTGAGTGAGGACAAAGCGCGCAGTTAAGGCTAGTGGTGGTCTGTGGGGACATTCGTCATTCTTGAAACTCTACTAGAGCCTTGGGCAGTGGGCCCAGGCGTGACAGTGATCTTAACATGCTAGATGATGTTTCTATAATATAGGGTTGAATCTTGGTGATGATCCTATGTGTTTTGCCCCTTTCCTTAAAACCCTAAACTTGGTACCCAATTTTGGGAAATTTATGAGGTAGATGTGCTCCTCTTGTTTTAGTCCAAGGTTTTTCTTCAACATGCAATGGTCTGGGTACCTTGATGTGGTGGAGAAATTAGGTTCTATTTTTCATGTGTTTATCATGAGATATCTCTCCTACATAAAGTTCTTTCATGGTAGTTTTCATGGTATATGGTTAGAGTTTTGGTGACCACCTTAGCCTAGAGTATTTTGAAGGAACTGGTGATAAGTTTTCCTTGATGATAATCTCCTATTTTGATCCCTAATCTTTATGCTAATGTTCTATATGAGGTTATCATGATCTAAGGTTTAAGACTTTGTAGTATTGTCATTAAGATTACTCTTTCCCTTAAATCCTAATTTCTTGTATCCGACTTGGTCTGTGTTGGTTGAGGTGATTTTGATACATGCAACATGTTTCTTGATTTCTTCACCATGCTTAGATTCTTTCTTTGTGTTTTCTTGAGGATTTTGAGTTGGTTTTCTTGAGGTTGAAGCTTGGTCTTCTTCCACCTAATTGGTTCTTGAAGGTGTTCATGTTGAAGTTAGGATTTTGAGGTTTTGAAGCCCTTTTTGCATGGAGACTTTCCTCTTGTTGATGATGGTTATTCTTGATGATGATCCTACATGCACCATGACCTTTGGTTTTATCACCTTGCTAACTTTTTGGCCAACATGTTTTCCTTGAAGGTTTGAGTGGTTTTCATAGGTGTTGAGGCTCAGTTTTCTCTCTCCTAATGTGGTTTTAGTTGATTGATCTTCATGGTGTTTGTTCTAGGGTTTGATGATCATGAAGATATAAGTTTTGAGCATAGTGACACTTTCTTTGGTGTTGCAGTCGAGACACCCATGTGTTTCCTTGGGCCAAGACACCTTTTCATTGGTTTTGGTTGAGACAGATGTGTAGGTTTATGTCCTAGTGAAGACATGATTTGATGCCAGTCGTAACATGTTTGACACTTTGGCTTTGGTCATGACACCTTCTTTGAGACTGGTCGGGAAATGCTTCTATATGGGTTAAGAAACATGATTTTTTTGACGTGTTTGGGTCGCAACCATGATGTGTTTCGGTCACTATCATGCTTATGTGTATCGGTCATGACTAGCCTTGAAGGGTGGTCGAGACACATATGTTATGCTGGGTTGTTTCATACATGAATATATGGTTGTTATGTATTTAAGACATGATAAGAATGCTACATGTGTACATGTAGTTGATGGTTGATGCCTAATTATGTTAATATGCCTATTTGATCCCAATAATGGTAATGCTTAACGCTAATGCACTCCACCTATTTGAGGAGTGAGGAATCTAAGGCTTAGCGATTGAATAATGTAATGGAACACTAATCGGTTATAGGTGTGAATCCCTAACCCTAGTTTTGGGTCTTCTAATGTGTTTCTTATCATACTTGGAGTGATGATCATATTATAATGTTTTCAATCTCTTGTTTATGAACCCCTAACCTTGCAGGTGAAATGAATTCCTCGGCTTGTGTATGCTATGATAATGATTATATGATACACGGTGATGGTTATAAGCGTTGATGAGATATGATGAGATCATTTTGATGTGATGGGTCCTATGACCTGGTGATGGCTTAATGCCTATTGTGAAGTGATATCCTCTAGTGATGAGATTAAGGGATTGATATCCCTCAGTGATGTGAAATTTGTCATAGCGTTGTATGGTTGTGTGACATTGGTGATGGCTTTATGAATGATAGTGTTACAAGTATCATGTGATGATGATGTGACAAGTTCACACTTTATACATTTTATATCTTCAGAACTAATTAGGGTTTTGGACGTCTGTATGATAAAGCCTTAATTCACCTAAGTGTCATAATGAATAAAATGAAACCTTAATCATTTAGGTGACATGTGCCATAGATCCATTCCAGTGTCAGTCTTAGTGTTGGATGGTGAAACAAGTCATTCCTACGGTAAACTTGAAGTGCATATTTTTGAATATCTGGGGGAGCAAATTGATTATCTCCTTGCATCCATAATGACAGATTGTGTGAGAAGGCCATGCGTGAGATTATCTCCTTGTGATATGGATGGCCATGTGTGAGCCAATTCTTCTTTTTAAGAATGGCCATGTATGAGATTCTTCTTCTAGCGTCGTGACCTGTAACAAGGCGGGCTAGGTGTTTTATATGGATGGCAATGTGTGAGCCAATCCTTCAGCTTGACTATATGTCATTAATACTCTTGTACTGACCAAGAGGTGTTGGGGAGATTGTAGATTCTGACTCTTCCATTGACATTGTATGGTATCGATTTTGACTGAAAAATGGTTGCTTGGATTTGATTTCTATGACTCAAATCCTCAGGACAATCATAAAAGACGTAACATAGCCGTGTAGTGTTTTTTTAGGGTCAAATGTGGATAACATTAGATGCCCCCCTTTGCCTTAATTTTGTAATATTTTTTTTGGAAATAGGTAAATATTTAGTTGATAATAGTTATGTGTGTTCTTCATATTCTTTCTTATAGTATTAATTGTTCTACTACTCAGTAATAACTGCATAGTTTAGCTTAATGTACTTTATCTATTAGAGACATACCATTTAGTTTAATCTGCTCAACCTAATAATATTTTGATCTTTCTGCTTAAATCTACATGTGCTTTTAATAGACGTTGGCAGAGAGTTATATCTCTTGCTGAGACGTTTGGTCTCACCCCGTGGGTTTCCACATCTTTTAGGTGGACGTGAATGTTGGAATAGAGATTGTGTTGCTGAAGCTAACAATAAGATGAGCTATTGTCGTTGGATCATGGATATGCCGCTAGTGTTAGTAGTAGATTCCTATGTGGCATCCTTGTACTCTTAGGTCCTTGGGGGAGTTTTATAGATGTTGTACATCAGTTCAAGTTTTTGGCACTATACCAGGGTGGTACACATGTGATTTGTATACATGAACAAGTTATCACATGTAATAGGTTGTGGGTAGCTAGCCAATGAACAATGACATGTAACATCTTTTGGCATGAATGAAATATAAGTGGCACAAGTTCTGTGGATTATAATATGATGTATTCAGCTTGAGATGCCTCCATGTGACCGGTCTTAATTTATAGTGATAATTCTATGCATGTTTTGAGTAATATCGCTTTGTGTGGCAATGGGTGTCACAATTAGATTCTTTATATTGATCAATAAATGTCTGGTAACACTCTAATCACTTTTCCCTATAGTTTTGATGCTAACATGTCAAAAATCATATCTTGCACATCCTTTAGCCAAATATGGCATATGATACATGAATTTTCATCCTCTTGATGAGATCTATTCAATGGAACTAGTTTTAGAAACCAAAACCTCTTTGTTTTCTATTTAGATACTAAAATGCATGTTTTTGAAGTCACGATGTATGCTAAAGATTTGGATATGTTCATACTTGTACTCCTTTTCAACCTAATGATGTACTTTGAGCCTTGAATATGCTTAACATGGATAGTTTGATGATAAAACTCCAACCTTTCTCAAATGACAATCTATATTATATAGTGGTGTCAATCAGTATCTTAGTGATGTTTATGATGCCTAACCCTTATGGACCCCATCTACTCTCCAATGATGACCATCTTACCTGATAAAGACTCAAAATGGCTTGTTTGACTATGATGATGCTCATGTTGAATAATATTACTTTGATCATATGATCACTCCATCTAAGATCTTAAAATCCTGATCTTATGGTCCCTAATCTTAGTTGTGATGTGTCACCCAAAGTACTAGATGAATCCATAATGTATGATGTAACTTGAAATGAACTTGCATGATTAGTTGAGAAGTTGAAAACCATGTTGAAGGAAATGGATGCCTAGACTTAGGTGACATATTGAACCTCCATGATGATGATTACTACTATCATGTATGCTCGTATGAATGTGTGGCTAGATAAATACTTGTTTGAGCTACTATTCCCTATGAATACTACTATCATGTTGATTATACTACGTTGACAAACCTTAAACACAATTTAGAGAAATCCATTATATACCCCGGTGCACCTACTTGATGCTTGGGGTAAGGACACCAGGTTGGGTGTCTTACTTGATAAGGTGGACCATTATGATACAAGGGTTACCTCTTGGCAATAACCTTGAGTCCCCTATGGATAGGGTAGCTAATGTTGAGCACCCTTATAGACTCTTCTAGTGAGAAGTTATTCTAAAGGCTTACGGTTGATATAATGGATAAAGAAACCTAAAACATGCTTTGTTTAAAAGAAATTCGTTAAGTGTTCTTGCAATGTTTCTAGTTATTTCTTATTATGATGTTTCTAGCCAAGTATGTTTTATGCTACTCTTAAACTATGGTTAAATGTTTTTCATAGTGTACTTAATGCATTAGCATTAATATGTTTTGTTTATTAGATTTGTAGTTTCCAAATGGAAATCCACTTCACTCAAGAATATAACATTTGAAATGAAACACCAATGGGTACACTTGATATAGAAATGGGTATATATCTCTTGTCTCCTTGTTTAGTATCTTGTTATCTTTTTAGTTTGTTATTGCCTTTTCATATATATTGCTTGTGTGAAACTATGTTCCATTCTACGGATAGACGTCGAAGTCCACTCGCCTTTGGCTTTGTATCCATTAGGGGTGTGAACTTAGGATAACAAATAGTTCTATGACAAATGGTATCATATCCTTACACACAAGTCTCTATATGTTTTTAAAGCATAATATATCTTAGGAACCCAGGGAGGACTAAAATCCATTCCTTAAAAAGCTTAGAGAGTCTTCTAGTATCTCACCTCTTCTATAAGGACCACCTAAGCCACCCAAGTATACGATGATTAGCTAGTATTCTCATCCCTTCATGTGATTGTTCTCTCTTGACTATTAACACATTAATGCTTAACTATACGCATGGGGAAACTAAAATTCACTTGAAATAATGAGATTGATTTAAGACTATAATGACATGACCTGATCTTAAATTGAAAACACTATTTGATGTAATAAAGTACTCTGGAAAGTGATGTACTCATGCAAACTCAATGTTACCAAATTAGATGTAAATTCTTTCTAGGTTTGAGGTAAATCCTTTTTATGGTGAAATAAAGTGGAGCTCATATTTTACACCTCATGTTTGATGAGGTCCCTATTGATTAAAGCTATGTTGTCCCTATTTTGATCAAATCTCAAATGTATCTAAGCAAAACTCACCCTCTTAATATGTATCATGCCACATACTCTGATATCACCATGCCTTTGGACCCCTAGATTACATTGTAAGGAATTGTTACAAGAGGAAAAATCCCTTATTGACCATTAACTCTCTTTGCAGACCCAATTTGAATGATACGATGGACCTAGATCTAAATCTTGCACTATTATGCTCAGACCCTTGAGTTCTCAATTTGACTTCTTGATTTCCAAAATAAGCCCTTACCTTGATCATGACAGTAAGGGAATTCTATTACGACCTTGAAATCACAAAACCTTGAAATATGGTTGCCCTAGTAGTGATATTGATGTTTGACTTGTGATCTCATTAAATATGATTTATAGTTGATATTCTCCCTATTTGGATATGCGGATAACTCATGATTAATATGGACTAATGAGCTAGATTAGGGTGGTATAGGACTTATGAATCCCCTAACCTAGGTCACATATCTATATTAACTACCTCTAAATTCTCACCTTGTGGATTATTAGAGTTTGGAAAGGTTACCCCTTTCATACTATTCTGATTTCCTGACCTAAGTCTCTAATAGATCAATTCTGTGATGATTATTGGTATTCGATCTTGAATATGTGATTTGATAAAAATCTTGGAATATGATGATGTTGAATATAGTTAGTCATTAAGTTACTAGAAAGACCTAGGTATAGATCATTCATCAACCATGAATACCACGAAAATGATCTTGATATTGATATCATGAAAGATTGAAAAGTGCTCGAATTGTTGCCAAATTATTTCCGATTGGTGTATACATATGTATGATCACCCTAAGGTCTAATTAGGCATCTAATGTTGGTAAGGTATGCCCAAAGAGATAGTCATGTGATGATTGACATGGCATATACCATAAAGTATTTAATTAATACTCATAAAGGCAAGCTTCCAATTCATTTTGTTTCATTTAGTTATGAGATAATGAGGAAACATTATGAATGTCTAAAGAATGATAATACTCAATGATGTATGTCTTTAAGAATGTGACATGGAGAATGAGATCATACAAATGCTAAGAGTATGTACATTCTAATTATGTCCCTAGTCGGTTGTTACTGTGGAAGGTAGATAGACACCGGTAACATATAACACTAGAGTGTGGGTTGGTTGATGACTGAATCTCATTAGTCATGATATGGCAATTATAGACAAAACACACAAATACATGTTAGGGAATAGTGTATCAGACGGACCAACCTTGGGAGTAACACATGGAAACCATCATTGGTAGTCATAGTAAACTCTCATAGTGAAGGTGGTGATAGTGGTTCTTAAACCTGAAATCATTGCACTCGTCACATGTTGTTGGGTGACTTTGATATCATCAAACGCAGTCCTGAAACATGGGTTGTCATAAAGGTGATGATTGGGTGACTTTAACACATGGGGATAGACTGTGATTGATAAAAATTAGATTTGTCCCTCCTACTGGAGTATGAGATCCTATCCATTTGATAAGCGAGACTAAGAACACATGTGCATGCACATGTGAATCAATATATGATATTAAGGTCACATTATCTCAGACAGTCTGCTCTTGGTTCAAGAAACATGGAATGAACATTGAGAGGATTTTGAGTCCATGCCTCGAGTTCATCTCAAATATCAGAGACAAAGTAATTATACAATCACTACAACACCTTACACAGATTGTACGTTGAAGTTGTTCTCCAACTTTCCATTCACTTGGGTAGCACTGATGTGTGACTAGGCACCACACTCTGCTTGTGATGTCATAAGTTAGTTATGGACATTCATTGCCAATGTGATTTGGGACCTATAGGGTCACACACATTGGAACTAATCTAGAAGAGGAGATTAATCTTGAATAATGATTGGATTCATTACTAAAGTGTTGAGGTACTCAATTCACTCAATAAATCACTTGACTGCACCCCATCCGATCATCTCATAGGGTTAGACGGTCATTTCATTCACCAGAAGATCGTCTCAAATATTGAGATGGTCATTTGGGTTGTTGGTCTGATTAGAAATTAAATTGGAAAAGTTCTTCCCAAACTGATATGTGAACTGTCTGGTTCATTGCATTGAACTGATCGGCTTGGCTCGGCTCACCAGATGACCATCTGGGTGAGCAAGACAATTGTATTGCATGTGCAAGATCACTCAATTAGGCCAGAGGAAGGTTCTAGATACTTTCCCAGATTCATTTTGATTGTACAACTCTTGCAATGCAAGGAATTAATGTTTAACATTAATGGGAAATGAATTTCAATTTCGTATGAAATTGGAAAAAATATGAAATGACCATCTCAGAGTGTGAGATACCATCTTGTAGTGTCATATGACCATATGGGTCACCAGATGACCATCTTGTGGTTCACAGGTTGTGAAAATTCAAGATCTTGCAGTCCCTTCCAATCCCGCACAAATCTTGAACATATTGGGAACCCTGGCCCAAATCCATCCTATTAATAGAGGGGTATGGGGGATTCCCAGAGCACAACAATAACACAAATAGTTGAGGATCAGTTTCTATGACAATTGTTGTCCTCTCTGGCTATGGAAACCAAGAGAGCCTAAGGAAGTCCTACCCGACTAGGGAGGGATAGCAAAGGGAGAAAACAATTGAGGATCATTGTTGTGGGAGAGAAAGTTGGTGACTAGTACGCCAATGGGAGGGACAACTCCTTCCTATCATTTCTAGTTGAACGACATGAGTTATAGTTGGTCCGTGTGGACTACTCTAGAGGTAGGAGTCCTTTGGCTACTTCTAGGAGAGCAAAGTAAATATGAAATCCATGGAAAAACCATAGGAGTCGCTACAGAAGTTGTCTTGTTCATTGTCTATGGTGAAGACCAAGATTTACACAGCCACCATCCAAGAGAAACTAGAAGATAGTTTCATCACAACGAGTTGTTGTCATTGGACATGCTTCAAGACTAGGTATGAACTTGTTAAAACATCCTTCCTATTTCATAGTAGTTGACGCAATCTTGCTAATATGGGAATATGGATGGATAAAAATTTTGTTTCCGCTACTATACTCTGTGCCTGTATTTCCCAATAGTGATATCAGAGACATGTCAATTTAATATGTTTTAGGATAATCAATGTGATCGAATTTTTGGTCTTATTATTTATTTATTGCATACGATGCAAATATTTAAATGGTCTCATATGTGTATTCGATCAAAGATTACATAATCCCAATATATATATATATATATATATATATATATATATATATATATATATGATACATATACAATTTACATGTGTTGTCCTAAAAGAGGTTTTGATGGTGGATGTGTAGAATGGTTATGGCCAAAAGCCAATATTTGTGTGTGTGGTTCTATGGTTTGATTTTATTCCTATTTATCTCATTTTGTGTACTGAACCTCTACCTCTGTATCCCTAATGTAAAGTTAATTCCTTCCTACCTTTGCTCCCCTTGAATGTAACTCAAGATTTCTCTTTACAATGTAATAAAGTAGAAATAGGGTAATTTCTTTCTTGCAACAACGAAGAAGATGATCATCACCAAATGAAATGATCAGTTTGTGAGGCAATCCGACTGTCTAGAGGACCATGGAGGACAGAACGATGGAATTAGACGACCCCCTGGTGTACCCAACCGATCATTTGGAAGGAGTCCAAACGTCGGTTGGATAGGAGGCTAGATGACCATCCGAGAAATCCCAACTGACCGTCTAGAAGGTGTCCAGACATCAGTTGGACAGGAGGACTAATTGACCAGACAAGAGGCGAGACAACTAGTTCAAGGGTTGAACCAATCTACCCAGATTGGCAAGAACAGATCTAAACCAATAGCAGGTTCATACATATGATGTGATGATTGACCTAGCTGGTAGTAATTCCTTGTGTCTCCAAGGAATTACAGTAGACATGGCCATAACCATCACTTTTTGTTTTATATTGCATCATTATGTTGTGGGATATAGGATGTATATGATACGTACTATATATGTGGTGATTGCATACAACTATGTATACATATATATGATATATATAAAAATCCCTCAATCAAACATATTAAATCTAAGATGCTTTCCAATAGAAATACACATGAAAATCGTGTTCGACTAAGCATAGGTTACACCTTCCCACGGTGCATCATCTACCTCGTGGAAGTGTGATGGTAGATATGTAGGTTCTACCTTTGCAAGGTGCATAATTATCATGTTGGCTATTGGGTCAGACTTAACTGGTGATTCTTAGAGTGTCTAATCCTAAAAGCATGCACATGATCATGGCAAGTAGTTGTACATATCATCTATCAAGAATTGCATATGATGCAATTGGAAAAAGTTGCATACCTTGGTAATTAACTATGTTTTGTGGCATTGGTTGGGCCATAGTTGAATTATCTTGGATCTTTCTCATTAGAAAATTGATTTGTTATAATTTTCCTAATTGATACATGAGGGTTATCAATTTGATTAAAATAATGAGAAGGATAATTAATTAAATACCTAATTATTATCACCCAAATTTTAATCCAATCAAATCAAAAATGAGGAAAAAATTGTAAAATTCCTTTATAGAATTAAATGGCAACCAATAAAAATCACTTTTCTTTGTGATTGGTCCTTGAGAAGGACAAACTAAATGGGAACAACTTCCACAATTCATTCAGGATGTTGAGAATCATTCTCACACAAGAGCACAAGCTCTATGTCTTGGAGATGCCAGAACCATATGAACCCCTTCCGACTGCACCTATGGCTAACAAGGATGCTTACAAGAAGCATATTGAAGTTGTCATGGATGTCAAGTGTCAGATGCTATGCTCCATGAACTATGGTTGCAAAGGCAGCAGGAGAACATGGATTTGATTGAGATGGTCACAGATCTTAAAAACATGTTCCAAGATCAGGCAAGAGAAGAGAGATATGATATCTCCAAGGCCTTATTCAAATGCAACATGGTAGAAGGAGACCCAGTAGGTTCTCATGTACTCAAGATCATTGGGTATGTGGAGAACCTTGCAAGACTGGGATTCCCCTTGGATCAAGAGTTGGCCACTGACGTGATTCTGCAGTCTTTGACATAATCTTATAGTTAGTTTGTCATGAACTACAACATGAACAAATTTGACAAGTCATTGACAAAGTTGTTGGGCATGTTGAGAACAGATGAGGGACAAATGAAGAAAGACAAACCTAAGTATGTGATGGTGATCAACAAGACAAAGGGGAAGTCTAAAGGCAAAGGCAAATCTAAGAAGAGTTCTAAAGCTGGCCAGAAGCCCAAGTCTTCCAATCTTAAAGCTAATGGAGGAGTAAAGAAAAGAGGCAAATGTCACCATTTTCAACAGCCTGGACATTAGAAAAGAAATTGTTGACTCAGGTTAGTGGAATTAAAGAAGAAGAAGGAAGGCACTGAGGCCTCCACTTTAGGTATAAACATTATAAGATAAAATTTGACTACTT
This sequence comes from Alisma plantago-aquatica, assembly GCA_963693085.1. Lineage (NCBI taxonomy): Eukaryota > Viridiplantae > Streptophyta > Magnoliopsida > Alismatales > Alismataceae > Alisma > Alisma plantago-aquatica. The sequence goes on from OY856410.1 coordinate 343,279,503, forward strand.
CTTGGTTTGTGATACCAAATAGAGATCTGACATACTTGATGTGCAGCATATGACGAGAAGTAAAAGTCCTCATGGAAGGACAAATATGGATAAGGCGGACAAAAAGTTGTGGAAGCTTTAGTCTATAGTTACAATTTATCTTAGCCCAATGGACATTTAATAGAGTTTGTTGAACTACTATTTCATTACACCAAGAAAATAGAAACATTTACTTTAAGCATCTTGTTTGACAAGAATGATGAATCAATAAAGTGAGATATTAATGTTTCTATTTCAAAAGATATGATCTTGCATGGCAATGCCCAAATATCTTTTTTTTTAAGTTAAACAGACAAGTTTCATTATGGAGGAGCCATACGGCATCTACATGAGGAAAAAATAAACTAAAAGACCACACAAAGATCAAGAATAGATACAAACCACCACAAAAACTCATATCGGAATCTGATAAGGACAATGATGTATAGATCCCTCTTCTCCTTCGCTGGCTAAGGCAGATTTCTATGAGGAATACCTTCAACCTGAGTATGTATATGTGGTAGAGTACCTGCACCAAATCGGTGTTCTAAAAGGATATTTTTCCCGCACTTGTTGCCATACAAACTCCACAAAAAAATTTACCGAGAAAGAAAAATCTACCACGAGAAGAGAAAGCATCGCTGATTAACAGCTATATAGACAAAACAAGAGAACAATCTAAACAGAAAGCCAATAAAAGAGAAAGGGGATAGGAAACTCGTCGCAGCCGGGCTCAACGACAGGGAGGAAGAAGACCGCTGCCTCCAAAGACACCACGCTCACACACCTCCCGAAGAAGAGACCCTACTGATGATGAATGCCCAAATATCTAATCATGGATAAATGTTTACAACATTAATACCAGAGGATTATGATTGATAACTCAAGATTATCATTAGAAATAATCACCTTGGACGTATATAAGAAATGCATGTTTGGAATACATATTGATGTTAATCTAGATTCCCTTGGTTATCGATCCTAAGAAGACATGCAATTCTTACTTACGCACAACGTGACATAACATCCTTCACTAGATGTGGTGGGAGGATAAGTTTTTCACTAGACCTCAAATATATGATACATGATGATATTATGGAACGAATGCTATAGATAATTACGTATACTTCGTTTCTTTTACTGGTAGTACGATGATATGTACATAGTAAAATAGAAACATAAATCTCTTGAAGTTTTTGAGGATATTATAAATGAAGTATAACTTTGATAAAAGTATGAAGAATATTTTTTGAGATCAAATGTTGAAATACTTTACATCCATACCTTGAGTACCTTCAAGAAAGAACTATGATAATGTATCACAAGTCAAATCCATCTGAACATGATGATGTGTTAGACTGACGGAATTATATCATGATGAGTCATGATATAATTATCAATTAATCTAGTTGTCTTATACCCTCATAAATAAATACCTATCACTTAATCAATACCATCTGTATGATTTACAAGACATCATATATGATATGATATGGGAATGCCCCAATATGTCTGAAGGATTGAAGCCTACATTGAGAAAGTAGTTTCTTGAAAAGGTTTATCCACAAACCATAATTGTTGAATGTTACTATTAATCCCAATCCAATAACAAAAAATTGTTGATAGGATAACTGAATTCCTATAGAATCTGTGGGAGTAAAAGTAGAACTCAAAAGGTTCGAGGTCAAAAAGGTACACTAAGAACTAAGATAATCACAAGTTGTTGTGGAAATCTCAAGTTCGGCATGTGACACAGAACAAAATAGTTCTAGCAGAATACATCTGAAATTGAAGGATTATGTAATCAACAATTCAGATAAGTTGGTTATAACATGATGAGCCAACTAATCAACTAGAAGCTATTAAGTACCATAATCTAAGAAAAGTCTCAAGGTCATTATGGTATCCATGTAAGCTAACAAGGTAGGACCTTGATAGAGCCACCCAAAGGGGTAATACCTAAAGGCTTCAATAGGGTCTTGTGGTAAAGACATACATGGATAACATAAAAGAACAAATTGGTTGAATAGTTTTCAAATCATTCAAGTTGTTGAACATTATAGAATTCCTTTACCAATTGTCATGCTTTTCATTGTAGTTAAAATAGACTAAGAAATTTGGCATATGAAGATAAAAATGGATTTCTTAAAGGGAATACATCAGAGGATGTGTACGTGACACAACCTAAAAGGTTTTTATAACTTCAAGAATACAAATAAAGTCTATAAACTACAAAGTTCAATCTGGGATTTAAATAAGCATCTCAGAGATGGGATCTTTTGATTTGATAAGATAGTCAAAGAGTTTGACTTGAATCAAGATACAAGATGAAATATGTGATTACAAAAGATTGAGTGGCAACATATATGAATATTCCACATATTATGAGAAATAACATCTCAATGTTGTGGATATTGAGATTTGGCATGGAAAACCCCTTCAGCAATAAAGGATTGAGTGAAGCATCTTATCAAATAAGGATTAAGGTCTATAAATATAGTAAGGATTGAGTGAAGCATCTTATCAAATAAGGATCAATGTCGATAAATATAGTTGTTGAATGTTTCACAATATAAGTTTGAACACATGCAATAGCAATGTGCTGAAAGATTTTAACACAGAAGGATTCAATGAGAAATAATATAGATTAGTCTCTCATGAACCAAATATTCCAATTCTTGTGAAGAATTGAAATGTCATGATAAGATGCCATAGGCTGTTGTAATGGATCTATCATGAATGCTATAAATATAATTATCCCATATAATCTTGCATGTATTTGACATGACAAGATGATATTTAATTCCAATAAGGGTTATTCAAATGTCATTAAAGATATCCATTAGTAATTGAGAAGTACTTAAGGATAGATTGATAGTAATTAAAGATAGAAATAAAGGAAAAGTTGGATGCAAAGGGTTACATCGATGCAAGCTTCCATAATGAGAAAAGTGATCACAAATTAAAATATGTTTGATTTAAAAGGAGACATTTTATTATTTGGAAGAGTTTCAAACTAATAGCCATTAATTCTATTCTACAATAGAAGTTGAGTATACTTGTGTTATGAACACATGGCTATACTATATGGATCTATAAGTTCATATGATGAACTTATAGATGTTCCAACTATTGATGACTCAGTAGTAATACTATGATAACAATGGAGCTACTTGTTAGGAAAGGAATATCAGATACCATATTATAGTGGATTCATCTCAGAGCTACCGACTAATAGGAAAGTGTTTCTAACCCCTTGAATTATCACTAACATAGTAGAAACATGGTGGACATGTCTAAATCACTAAGAATGATATATGTGGGTGATTGACTCTAAGTGCAAGTGGGAGTCTGTTGGTAAGGTATGCCCAGAGAGCCAATCTTGTGATGATTGACATGGCATATAACATAAAGGATTTGATTAATACTTATAAAAGCAAGCTTCGAATTCACTATATTTCATTCAGTTATGAGATAAAGAGGAAACATTATGAATCTCTGAAGAACGACAATACACAATGACGTATGTCTTCAAGTAACTGACTTGGAGAATGAGATCATACCAATGCTAAGGGTATGTACATTTTTATTATGTTCATGTTCGGTAGATACTGAATCACATTAGTCATGATATGGAAATATCAAACCAAACACATAGTTATGTGTTAGGGAATAGTGTATCGGACAGACTCACCTTGAGAGTGACACATGGAAACCATCAGAGGAATGCCATTCTAATTCAAACTCCACTGACGACATGCACTAAATCATAAGGAGTAGAATGCTAATCATCGCTCCCTATGAAACTTTCTATGTAATATGATCAATCAAGCCTATCGCTGATTGTGCGCCCGTTGTGTTGATTTCACACATGTCTGCTACAGAATCAAAGGTTGAAACTTTTAGGATATTATGGTTTTAAGATAATGAAATCACTGCACTCGTCACATATCATTGGGTTCACTTTGACATCATCAAATGCAATCTTGAAACATGGGTTGTCATAAAGGTGATGATTGGGTGACTTTGACACATGGGATAGACTATGAATTATAGAGATGGGATTTGCCCCTCCTACTGGAGTATGATATCCTTGCCACTTGATAAGAGAAATTGAGAAATGCATGCGCATGCACATGTGAATCAATACATGATATTGAGGTCATATTTCTCAGACAGTCTGCTCTTGGTTCAATAAACATGGATTGAATGTTGAGAGGATGATGATTCGATGCCTCGAGTTCATCCTAGATATCAGAGACAAAGGAATCATACAATCACTACAACACCTTACACATATTGTAGGTTGAAGTTATTCTCCAACTTTCCATTCACATGGGTAGCACTGATGTGCAACTAAGCACCACTCTCTGCTGGTTATGTCATAAGTAGTTATGAACATTCACTTCCAGCGTGATATGAGACCTATAGGGTCACACACATAGGAACTCGTCTAGAAGAGGAGTTTAATCTTGAATAATGATTGGATTGATTACTAAAGTGTTTATGACTCAATTCACATAATGGATCAATTGACTGCACCCTAGATGATCATCTCATAGGGTGAGATGGACGTTTGCTGCACCAGACTATCGTCTCAAATGTTGAGATGGTCGTTTGGGTTATTGGGTTGATCACAAATTGAATTCTCTAAGTTCTGCCCAAACTGAGATGTGAACTGACTGGTTCTTTGTGTTGAATCAGTGGTCTCATCTTAGCTCACCAGACGACCATCTGGGTGAGTGATATGACTGTCTTGCATGTGTTTGATTGCTCAGTTAGGCTAGATGAAGGTTCTACTTACTTTCCAAAATTCATTTCGATTGTGCAATTCTTGTGGTGCAAGGAATTAATGTTTAGCATTAATGGGAAACAAATTGCCATTTTCATATGTGATTGAGAAACTATAAAAATACTATCTCTCAGTGCTAGATGATCGCCTTGTAGTGCCATATGACTGTTTGGGTCATGATACGACCTGAAAATTCAAGATCTTCTAGTCCCTTCCTCTCTTGCATAGATCATGAACAGACCGGGAACCCTAGCCCTAACCCCACCTATAAATAGAGGGGTACTGGGGGCTTCCCAGAGAACAACAATTACACAGACAATTGAGAATCAGTTTCTCTGACAATTGTTGTCCTCTCTAGTTGTGGTAACCAAGAGAGCCCAAGCAAGTCCTACCCAACTAGGGATGGATAGCGACGTGAGAGAACAACTGAGGATCATTATTGTGGGAGAGCAAGTTGGTGACTAATATGCCAACGGGAGGGACAACTCCTTACTATCTATTCTAGTTGAATGACCAGAGTTCTAGTCGGTCTGTGTGGACTACTCTAGAGGCAGTAGTCCTTTGGCTGTTGCTAGGAGAGAAAAGTCAATTTGTAGTCCGTGGCAAGACTACAGGAGTCGCTGCAGAAGTTGTCTTGTTCATTGTCTGTGGCGAAGACCAAGAGTTGCGCAACCAATGTCCAAGAGAAAGTAGAAGATCGTTGCATCGCAATGAGTTGTTATTTGTGGACTTGCTCCAAGACCAAGTATAAAGTCGTTAAACCATCCTTCCTATCTCATAGTAGTTGACACGATCTTGCTATTATGGAAATACAAATAGATAAGTTTTTTGTTTATCTTCTATAAACTATGCACGTATTTCCCAACATCTAAACCCTAGCTTCAAATGTTTGGACCTGTTATTTTGATGTCAAAACTTGACACTTGACATTTTTTTATGAAATCTTGACTCGTGATTATTGATCCTGATATTGATTTGACTCCTATAATCACTCTATTTGGACTAGAGATAACCCTCAATATATGATTGATGACTTTCATATTCCCAAATCTTAAAATTTGAAATTATGACTATGTTGAATCACTCGATTTATTACTTAAGGTTAAGCTCCATGTGGACTAGGGTGGGCCCTTCCATCGACTTAGAGCATGAAATCACGATGTTGCAATATGATGTTTGTCTAAAATTGTTGAAATATGAATTCTCAATCATGGATGTATAACCACACCTAGGCCAATGTAGAAGATAAGACCCTAAATATTGGGAATGAAAGTCATTCTTTACTCTTGATTCAAAGATCTCTATTCGTTTGACCTAAAAATGTAATCTCTCCAAATTTGAAATCTATAAGATGATCTCTCCCAATTTGTGACTCATATGATGATCTTCCTAATTTGATGATTAATGTGATTGTGCCTTGATCTAGATACTCAATTTCTCAATTATGGAATAGTGTGGAGGTTGAGGGAATACCAAGTGATTACAATATTGAATATAAAATATCAAGTCTCAATTTATGGATTGAATTTATTTTGGGGACAAAATTCCTCTTAAGGTGGGGAGGATGTTATGACTAGGATTTTCTGTCTTATTCAACTTATGTACATCTTGACTCATTAGATGCTTTAGTGTACTCAATACCCTTCATCACCCCCAATTTCATTACTCTGAGTCTCTTCGTGTTCAATTGACAAGTATGCTTCAATTAGGTGTTACTTCATACTTATTTATGACTCTAATTAGGGTTTTGAACTAATGTCATGCTTATTATGAATCATCTACTTGTAATCACAATTGAACCCTTTAAATGAACCACTCTATCTGTGAAATATATGTCATGTTATAGAGGATTCAATTATGAATTCAACCATGAAAAAATCACCTCAATCAAACATTCATAGTCCAAGTTATGACCATTTTAATTTACAAATTTAATCCTTGTTTTACAAATGTTTTAACTTGTTTTCATCCGTAATGGGACCAAAGATGGGTGTGGCCCACTTCCTCGACCTTTTACTTGGTGATCCGGGTCATAAACTTTGGACCAATCACTTACCTTAAATTCATGGATCATGAACGTCAACTCTTGGATCTCACGCCATTGGATCTGAACCCCATCCGACGGTGGCCCTTCTTTCCCCTACCTCTGTATGCACCATCAGTGCAATGAGTGTCGATCACCGCCTATCATGGATGAGCTCCACCAATACCTCCAGTCGAGCCCCCTTTCCACCATATAACCCTAGGTTTTCCTATAAAACTCCTTCCCCGACTCATTCCCACCATTTTCTTTTCTCTTCGAGACCCCTAGCTCCTTCTCCATTTTCATCTTCAACCTCTAATGCCCTAGGCGCCACCTGTTTTTCCTAGCTCCAAACTCCATTTTCATGCCATCGTGGCTTCATCTAACACCACACCCACTCACAACGGACATACAAAGTTTGGCTGCCACTTTGGGGTCTAGATCGGGGAGCCATCACCCCTCTTACTCAATGCTCTGGTGAGCTATAGATTTGTGCCACCACATTGGGCAATGCCTGCACTACACTTGTGTTTTAGCACGCTGGCAACTTCAGCGCTAACTGGTGACGCAGAGTAGCGGGTAGGCGGTTGGCTAGGGTTACGGGCAGCCAGGTATTGAAGGTCGGGTAGAGCATAATCCATCATAGAAAGCCACATGGCCGATGGACCCGTGCATGAGGCAAGATGGATGTGGTCTAGAGCTTCTATTGGATTACAGTTTGATGCTTTGGATTTATCAATAAATGTCATGGTGACGCTCTAATCACTTTTGCCTATAGTTTTGATACAAACATGTCAAAATCATATCTTGCAAATCCTTTAGCCAAAGATGGCATATGATATATGAATTTTCATCCTATCAACAAGATCTACCCAATAGAACTAGTTTTAGAAACTAAAACTTCTTTTTTTTCTACTAATATCCTAAAATTCATGTTTTTGAAGTCATTTTATGATAATTATCCTTTTAAAATGCATTATCTTGATCTTTTATGCCCCAAGATATGCTGATAGCCTAATATCAATATATTTTAACTCTTTATGCATAAAGATTCGAACTTGATCTATCTTTGTACCCTAGAATGATCTAATGTGGCTTGAATGACCTAAAATGGGCATTTGTGCTATAGGTTACTGCTTTAATGCCTAACCTTGATTCTTTGTACCCTAAGACCTTACGCTTGATCCAAATCTATAGTTTTTGTTGCATTCTATACTAAATATTTGGATATGTACATACTTGTACTCCTTTTTACCTAATGATGTACTTTGAACCTTGAATATGCTTAACATGGATACTTTGATGATAAAACTCCAACCTATCTCAAATGTCAATCTATATTATATAATGGTATCAATCAGTATCTTAGTGATGTTTATGATGCCTAACTCATATGGGATCCATCTACACTCTAATGATGACCATCTTACATGATAAAGACTTAAATGGCTAGTTATGATGATGCTCATGTTGAATAATCTTTCTTTGATCTTATGATCATTCCATCTAAGATCTAAAAATCCTTATCTTATGGTCCCTAATCTTAAGTATGATTTGTCACCCCAAGTTCTAGATGAATCCATAATGTATGTTGTAACTTGAAATGAACTTACATGACTAGTTGAGATGTGAAAACAATGTTGAAGGAATGAATTCCTAGACTTTGGTGACATATCCAACCTCCATGATAATGATTAATGAGACCCGATCTTGCTGAGGTTAATCTAATTGCACTCTTTTGAAATGTCAGGATCTCTAATGTGAAGATCTAGTCAAGATGATAGTTATGGTTTGCTAATCATGCATCTTAAATTTGTACTCTACTCACAAGGTACGCTTAATCTCTTGACCCTACTATAGTACTGGCTTGTTTATATGTATGCTCGTATGAATGATTGGCTGATAAATACTTGTTTCTGCTATTGTTCCCTATGAATACTACTTTCATGTTGATTATACTATGTTGACGAACCTTGAATATAATTTAGAGAAATCGATTATACACCCTGGTAAACTTGCCTAAAGTTTTTGGGTAAGGACACCAGGTCGGGGGTCTTACTTGATAAGGCGGTCCATTATGATACAAGGGTTACCTCTTGGCGATGACCTTGAGGCCCCTTACAGACAGGGTATTTAATATTGAGCACCCTTATAAACTCTTCCTGTGAGAAGTTAGTCTAAAGGCCTACAGTTAATATAATGGATAAATAAACCTAAAACATGCTTTGTATAAAAGAAAGTCGTTAAGTGTTCCCGCCTTGTCTTTAGTTCTTTCTTATTATGATGTTTCTAACCAAGAAACTTGTATTCTACTATTAGACTTTGATTACATGTTTTTCATAGCTTACTTAATGCTTTAGCATTAATATATTTTTTTTATCAGATTTGTAGTTGTCAAATGAAGATCCATTGCACTCAAGACTCTAAGATCTGAAATGAAACACCAATGGGTACTATTGATATAAAAATGGGTGCATATATCTTATCTCCTTGTTTAGTATCCCATTATCTCTTTAGTTTGTTATTACCTTTTCATATATATTTCTTGTGTGAAAGTATGTGTCATTCTACGGAAGGATGCCCAAGTCTACTTGCCTTTGGCTTTGTAGCCATTAGGAGTGTAGACTTAGAGTAACAAACAATTCTCTGACACCATATGTTCTCTTCACGGGAAGGACAACACACTAATGATGTTTCCCAATATACTAAGGGTCCTCATGTCCTTCTCTCTGCGCTGAGTCTTAGAAGTGTTATTCCATTAAACTATGGACAATGGCTTTCCCTTTTTGATGTTAAAGCAATGTACTACTATTTTTCAAGATTTATTGTTTGTGCCTTTCAAGGAGGAGGGATGAGGTTTATAATAATTTTAAGCCAACAAACATATTGATCGCTCTTTTTCGTGGGTCAAAAGTGTAAACATATTTATCCTGTCAAAGAAATTGGACTTTGAATTTATATCCGACTAGTAGAGACATATGCAACTTGATACAGATTCCTTGTAGTAGTGCAGGGTCAATATAGGGACAAGGAGAATAATAGAGTAATAACATGAAATCTTGGCTTAGTCTAATCTAACCAAAGAACAAATTTTATAGTGTTTTGGTGAAGGAACTAATTAAATCTAATGAGGAACTAACCTAAATTATGAAACATCAAAGGAATAACAAAGATAAATTTAGAAATCAAGATAAAAGGGGACTTGGATTGGGTTTCACCACTCAACCCAACCACAACCATGTAAAACTTTCACTCATATTTTATATATATTCTCTACTTGTTTTGCAAACAGCGACAAGAAAATATATGTTCCTTCTTTCTCTCGAGATCCAGATAGAATTCTATCTAACGGGGTAATCTCTCTCGTGGTAATAACTGAAAGATCAAGGGAAAATAGTATGACTTTTTTTATAGAAACTCATCACACTCTTGTATCATTACTATCCTATACTCCACATCTCTTTGAAATCATTCTCTCGAACAATATTCATATCAAACGTTGGAAGAGGGTAGCTAATCATCAAATGACGCAATAAAATAAGAGTATAAGAAAAAAATGTTAAAGAATGTATGCCATAATTAAAATAGAAAGATGAACAACTATATCATTGGGAGGGCCTGACGGCTACACCCAACCTCAGTTAATGAATTCAGCTACGCACGGATGAAGAAATGAAAAGAGTAAAACTAGAATAAGTCATGATAAGGGAAGGGAAAGAAGAGGATCAATACAAAGTTAGATCGAATGATCGATCTACCAACCTCTTGGAAGATATCCCGCTGGTCGATAGTAGTGTTGATAGGTTTCCTCCTCCTTCTAATCTTGGCTTGAAATGAGAAGGTCCTTCAAATCACAGTGACGATAATCAGAGCCTTTGAGGAGCAAGGTTGACAGGCTGGATTAATAATCTAGGTTGGTCGATAGGTGTGTCGAGCACTGGCTCTGGAACTTGAGTAGACGTGGCGGTAGCCTCTTGGAACTTTGACTCCATGGATTCAAGATGTGTTGAAAGTGATGTCCTGGGGGTTTATTTATAGTTATTGACTGGGGGTATATCGAGGTGACTTGTCCATGTGCCATTGATGCAGACATCGATAAGGGCGTCAACATGAGACTCCTTCATCAAATTTTGTCGATCGACAAGTATGTTGATCTCTTCTTGTCGTCGACAGAGTTCTTCTATCTATGTGATGATGTCGACTGGGAAAGTTGATGAATGCATTTTCATCTTAGTTTTAGTCACCACTTTTGGCCCAGTTTTGCACTGAAACCTCACATTCACCCCTTGAATATGCTCATATATAATTTTCCTCAGTTCCATATCATTGTCTACAGTATTGATCAAATCTATTTTGTCTCCATTTCAGGATCGAACATCACGCTATGTGTGATAGTGTGGGAGGTGTAGGGGACGGTGATCCCGCAAGTCGATGGCCAGATCCTTCATCAGAAAGCATCCTCATCATTCAGAGGATTCATCGATGCAGACCATTCGACCCTCACCAATAGCCCCCCACCTGCGGTGGTGGGTTTGATCCATGAGATCCGTGACCATGGTCAAGGTGAGAAGAATCACGACTGCGGCATGAGAACTACGACTGCAGTCAAATAGAGAAGAACCGCGACCGCGGTATGAAAACCGCGACCGTGATTAATGCTAACCGCGACCGCGGTATCAACTAATCATGACAGCGGCAAAACAACCGTGACCTCCTCTTCTGGCCAAGACGGAGAAGGATCGCGACCAAAGAATCGTTACCAAAGATCGCGACCTGTTGCCAAATAACTATGACCAGGCTAATGGGTAATCACGACCAGAAAATTGTGACCTGCTATCAAACAACCGTGATCGTGAAAGTAAGTCGGTGCCAGCCAGCCTATAAATAGAATGCGACCCCCAACCATTTAGAGATCATCTCCCGGCGTCATTAAGATGCAGGTCTGTCTTGGGCCTAAGTAGACAATCTCCATAGCCAAGAGCCTGCCTCCATGGTGGTCTTGCACCCCGTTCACCCAGATATGAAGTGGAAACTCAGATCTACAAGCCACTCCATCCAGATCTAGATCCGGATCTAGATCTGTTGCATCTACGGTGTGCCTACGCCGCCATCACGTCCACGAGTTGCTCCTCCTGCTGCGAGCAAGGACTACGAGAAGAAAGAGAAGGTGGAGAGAGAAGATCTGACCCATCTGCCGTGGTGTTCTTCCCTCCTCGTCTGGATCTGCCCCGACGTTGTGTAGAATACCGTTTCTCCACCGAGTTGTGACCATCTTCTTCACCATTCTCATGGCGGAATCTTCTCTCTCTCTCTTGTTTGTCTTGTTTCTCTCATCATGAGTGAGTAGTTTCCTTTCGCTGGGGTGCGGGGACTAGCCCCGTTGCCTATGCTTACATGTTCATTTACTAAACATTCCATGGCATGTATATAACTTTTCACTTTGTCGTTAATCGTCGATGTGTGCTTGTGGATTCATCACCTACTTGCATTTATCTTATTCTTTTCCTATGTTGCGAGAACTTCAATACGTAGGAGTTGAATGTCAATTAACGTGGTTGACTCCCTGATGAGAAATCGGATGGGATTCCCTGAAGTCGTAAGTGTGTGATCCGTGAGGTGATGAGACATCTAGCCCACGGTGATGCTTCTGTGTGCCTGACGCCCGTACAGGGGGCCCGCAACTTCAGTTGGATATCTGTATCTTTGGAGCGGTAAGTATGTGATCCAGATGGTGACGAGACATCTGATACCTATGGGGATGTTTACGCGAACCTGACGCCCGTATGGGGGGTTTTGCAGCAGCTCTATTTGTATAGTTATATCTTGCCTGGATGTTTGTGATTTGATGTGTTTGCATGTGTAGTGGTGGAGAAACCCATGACCATCCCAGCGATTCCATATCATTAATCTTTAATCAACTTTTAATCTTGCTCTATACTTTCCTCGCATTTAGTTTTATTAAACTCAAATCAACCAACCTTTGTTCTAAATATTAGTCTTGATTCAACTAGATTCGACTAGTAAAATATTCTTAAAAACTTTGTCCCTTGGGATTCGATCCTCAACTATACTACGATAAGACTTGTCCTCTTGCGGGTGGTATTATTGCACAAGGTTTTGGTTAAAAACCCAGGGATTTCAGCCCTGGGTGAGTTTCTTAGTGTGATAATATTCCACATCAAAGGTCAATCGGTTTGTCGAGGTGATTCATCGACAGTTGTCTTCTGAGCATCAACAGTGATGTCGATGTGGCTATCGACAGAACAATCGATGGGGGTATAGAGGATCCTTTATTTGACAGGTGTGTCAAGGATTGGCTCGATAGATTCAGACTTACAAGGATCTATCGGTGTCGATGGAGTGGACTGTCGATGTCTAATTGACATATGTGAAACTTGAACTTTTCTCATCATTCATTACTCAACAAGATGGTTGTCGAGGTTCTTCAATCCAACAAGTTAGTGCTCGATGAGAGTGTTGAGCTTGAGTCGTCTAGTTTTTCTTGTCAAACTCATGGTGAATACTTATCTTGTCGACACATTGGTCGATTTTTTGAAACAAGGTTTTCCAGTCTTCATCAATTTCACTGGAAATGCACATGATTCCTTTAAATATCCTCAACACAGAATTAGAGTTTTATCATTTAAGTAAACTGTAGTAAAAATGGGAAAAACTAAACATCTAAACATTATTCCTCTAGATCTTTCTCATGTAAAAGGCTATTGAAAGTGCATCAAAACTACTATTATCAACTCCCCCAAACTTATATTTTAGCTTTTCCTCAAGATTATGGAATCATTATTTTGTAACCAGCCAAACAAAAATACAAAAATTACTAAAAACATATTTTTATACAACCTATAATCAAAACTAATTTTATCAAAGATGTCATTTTGTTAACAGTTTCTTTCTTTATTTGTTTTTGTGCCCTATTCTTATCTCCAATATATTTGTCACTTTGTTTAAATTAGCTTTCACTCTCGTCAAGGTATTTATGTGAAACAATTAGGTAGGCATAAAGTCTTATGGATGTTCCCTTATTCTTCTTGGTCATTGAAGTACGGGTCCATTTAGATAGGTGAGTGAACGTTGTGTTCCAAACTAGATGGTTTTAGGGCAGTGATTGCACATCCCAAGTATCACTAACCCGGATTGCAATACCTTTAAATGAACTCCATTAGAGTGAGCTAGTGGTTGTGAGACTAAATAAAATTGACATATCTCCGTTCATGAGTGCAACACTACACCATTTTAATAGTTGTAATACATGGGATATCTTTCAGATTCTTTTTCACTCCTTATTCTTTAAGAGATAAAATATTAGGGAGAAGATATGAGGTAGCTCTTTCTTTGTTATTGTGACAACATACCTTTGCCAAGATAAGACTTTATAATTATATTCTTTTGGTAAAAATCAATTGATGACATTGTAAAGATAAATGATGTTTTTCTAAGAGGAAAACATAAAAATTATATCAGTAACAAAAATATTTTTCCTTGAGATATCATGCAAAAGGGAATAGTTTAGGAACAAACTAGAATCTTTGTGGAGGGAGTTTTTCCATCAACTGCAGCTTCATTTCATTAGCATGTTTGAAATTGGTGAATGAAAATAAAGAAACTATGAAAAGAAATATTAAAGAAAAAAGAAAGAAAGCAATTTTTGTGATACAGTGGATACCTAACTCACGGGATTACACCCCACCAAACTTACAACAGGCATTGTCCTCAGAATGTTAAAAAGAACAAAAAATAAACTGTTAACATGTGAGTTTCTCAGTGAAGATCCATTGTTGCCCATGGGGACTCGAGCAGCATCAGAGCGTAGTGTCCTCGAAGGAAATGATAATTATCATTGTGAGTTTCTTCAACAACAGCATGGAGGACTCTAATGGTGTACATCCAGTGTAGAATGTAGAAGCCACAATCATTGGATGGTGGATGTTGTTGAGGACAATGATGCCAGAATTGGGTTACCTTCCATCTTTTTGGTTCCTAAGAAGAATAGCCACTTCCAAATTCTCAAATCAGTGGAATAAGCACCTTAGAACATGTGTCAATAATACTTTCATGTGTACTATGGATTAGTACAGAATATTTAGGGCCTTTAGGGTAAAAAGAAGAATTACAACTATTGTAAAGTGCGACCTTCCTTTCATGAGTAGAGACAACAATCAAGGTCCAATGCGCATCATGAAGAATAGGTATATAAATATAGAGGGGAATAGACTCATGTAGCCAGATGAAGAAGAAGATCTTTTTCACCTGAATCAGAGTCTTGGCAAAGATCAGTGACTAGATCAAGGTCGGCCATATATACATCATCAACATCCTGGCATATAAGAGATTGATAAGACACCATGAGGCTATGAGATAAATATCCTCGTGGTTGAAGAGTCTCCAAGAGGTCATATTTCATAACCAGAAGGTCATCTCGACTGAAGACTATGTGATTTATGCCAGGTTTGAAGCACTACATCAACATCATCAGCTGAGAGAGAGAGAAAGTCTGCAGCATGAATTGTGGTCAAAGTTCTCAAAACCTGGTTCTATAGTGGAAATTGGGCCATATACTAGAAACGGCTTAGGCTCATCTAGGAATTTGAGTATATCTACAACTTCTTTAACTTTTGTTGTTTCTGTAACAGTAACAGGAGGTTTGGTGACAACATGTGATGGTGTAACCTGTCCTTCTTCTGCTTTCTCTTTCTGTAAAATAATTTTGAAAAGCCTCCTTCTTAGGTCAAGGAATAAGTGGATAAAGATCTCTTATATTTTTCAGCACTTCAGGGTCCTGAAAGAAGAACCTATCATGGATGACCTCCATAGCATAGCGTCCATGAAGAGGTGTGAAGCCATTGGGTTCCAGACTAGAAATAGGAGTTTATCGATTGAGGGATTCCATAACCTAGAGAATGATGAAAGCACTATCATTGTTCTCAGGATTGTGTTGGAAAGTTAGTGATGCAAATCACATAACTTTCCCAGTTAGATTGATAATACCGAACTTCACTGACAACTCATTGAATTCAGATCGGGATATGAGGTAGCTTTTTAGCAGCGTGATCCCTAAATCACATATCAGAATTTGTCAGCATTTCAACGCATGTGTTGAATAGAGTAATTCGGCATTTATTTAAATCAAAAACACAAAGTACCCATAATCATCTAAAATGAAAAGGTAACAAGATGACTCTTGTTTTCTTGAATTCAAGATTTTCCTACAAAGTCAACTGCTTGAGCCTTTAGATGCTTCTTGACTAAGCAGCTAGCTAAGGAGGGAGTTGCATTATAATATAGAAAATCCTTATCGCTAGGCCTGACGTCCTCTAGGTTAGTTGATGCAAGGACGGTGAACATTTTTTTGGTAAATTTGGTAGGATTGTGAAAAAGATTCTATAAATCTTCTCGTGATAGGGTGATGGATCCATTTTATAGACAACATGGCCACCATTACGTTGGTCGTCAAGAATGTCTTGTAAGCCAAAAATGTCATGAACTGGCATTTCCTTCAAACAATCCAGATCAAGTCCACTCATTTTTAGAGGATGCTGAGGTGAAAGTGGAAAAAGAGGTTCTAAAAAGATCAGTTCAGATAGATGAGGAGGAGGAGCTGATAGAACAATAGAGAGATCACCATTGTCATCATCATAAAAAATGTCTTCATTGTCGGAAGGACTGATAGCATCATCTTCGAGATCCGTGTGAGGGGTATACACTGCAACAAATATGTCCTCCTTTATATGTAGACTGAGCAGAGAACGTATTGGGCTCAGATTCAGCATTATTTCTTCTAGTTTTTGCTTTATGTCTGTTTCAAAAGAATCTTGGGATGATGGCATATTCAGAGGAGGAATATTCTCTGATGGACGATCTTCAGAAGGGTTGATGATAGAATTTGTATCAAAAAGAGGTAATACATCTACTACAGGATGTGGAATATGAGGAATGTGGTCCATTGAAAAAGGTTTGGTAGTGCCAAAAATAGACTCAGGTACATGGGATAAAGATTCCTAGAATGACCCAGCGACCGGATCAAGAGAGTGGTGATGAGCATCTTCATTCATAGTATCAGAAATAAAAGAATTTCCTTTGGAAGACTGAGAAGATGGTGAAGACAATGCTTCAACAAAACTACAGAGGTGCTCTCTCTGGTGTTGTCATTGAAGAGTGTGTTGTTCTTCTCGACATTGCCTTGATTTTTCTTGGTGGGTCACATGGAGTAGGAGGTGATGCTGGACCTTCAATATTTCATCAAGCTTATGCTAGAGGGTTACAATTTGTACAAGAATGTTTCTTAGCTCATCAACCTTTGTGTCTTGGCATTGAACTTGATGTTCTATGTTCTTTACAATCTTTCGAAGTTTAGAAAAAGTTGTCATAATTGCGCAAGTTACCCTATGAATAACATCAAATTCATGACAAAAAGCACCACCCAAAGTATTTGATTCTGAGGAAGGAGAAGAATGATTTTCAAATATGGGTACTTGATGAGAAGAAGATGGGCGATATGAATGAGGATGATGTCTTAGTGGACTATCAGGAACATCGTGCACCGTCTGTTGTGGTGGAGAGATAGGTTCACTGATAGCAGCAACTAGAACTGGGATGGTGGCGGGGCATTTTGTGGTGGGTTGAGGTTGTGGTTGCTTGCATGTAGGAGATGATGGAGTAACCAGAGATCTTTCTTCTTTTAAAATTAGAGGGGAATCCGGGCCATGCTCGGGTGACACTCGCAGTTCTTCAAAATCATACCTGACTATTCTTCTTTGTTCACTTTCTTTCGATATTTTAGACAGAGGCCACTTAGGTTTCTTTATAACAATAGGCTTTGGTTGGACCCGACCATATGACTTGTCTGGCTATGTTGAATTTGTCATCCAGAAATTTTGAATGAGCTCAGTAATTTCTGTCTCAGAATATAGTAGCTTGTCTTTTTCATAATCTTCCAGTCCAGGTAAAGGAATGGAAATCTTGGTTCTTGTGAACTTGTAGTGGCCAGAATTGTTATGCCTTACCAAGATACCAAAAGACATCAGGTACCTGATGGTGATAAAGTTGTCACCTGGCATTTCCTTGAAAGAGGCATAGGGCGGGTGTCCATATCCTGAAATATGAGTCAAACCAGACCACCCATATAGTATTCTTTTTGTGTAGCCGAGTTGATGAACAACCATTTATCAATCAGAAGGTGGCCAATGTTGACAGGTTGTCCTTCCATTATGCGAGATAGTACATAGAGTTCCTTGAGATAGATGCTTCCTGTCTCTACCTTAGTGAAGAGAACATTGGCCATGATCTCGTGCATAATTCTCTAAAATCCAAAATGTACCATGGATGCCTTGGAATGCCCATATTGATACTTCTTTTGGCCAGTTAATCACTCCCAATATTTGGAAGCATTGAAGCTTGAATCTTCTTTTTTTAGAAAACCCAAAGAAGCTTTGGTAGCCTCTTCTTCTAAACTAAAAAAGATTTTGTGCAAGATTTGATCTACAAGAACATGATAACCATTATTGATGCAGACTTGTAGTTGTCTAGATGAGACCTCTTTAATAGAGGGTATCAATTCCAGTGTTTCTTCCACATAAGCTCGAGGTTTTACAAAACATAGGTGAGCTAGATTGGATTTGGCCAACATTTCCTCCACTCTTGCCCGGATGCTTATTTGTTCAAGAGAGGTGGAAGAGTTGAAGTGAGTGGGTTTGAAAATTGCTCTGTTCATCCCCTTGAATGCCTTTAGATGGTCTTTGTTCTGAGGCCTGCAGGTTTCAGAGTAGGGAAGCTCCATCTGTGAGCCTCGTTGAACATCTGGCTCTGGTTCAGTAACCATGGCTCCCTTTTATCCCTTTGTTGTGGGTTGCTAAGAGAAAGGTCTCTTCTCCCCCTTCTTTGATGGGATGGTGTTACCTTGCTAAGCCATCGCTGTAAAAGAAAAAGAATGAACACAAAATAGGTATGATTTAACTTTTTCAATTTTTA
Source organism: Alisma plantago-aquatica (assembly GCA_963693085.1). NCBI lineage: Eukaryota > Viridiplantae > Streptophyta > Magnoliopsida > Alismatales > Alismataceae > Alisma > Alisma plantago-aquatica. The sequence goes on from OY856410.1 coordinate 343,298,318, forward strand.
TATTTATGCAAGTGTTGATAAAATTGCGCTAAAGAAGGTGGTGTCGACATGTAGAAGGAAGTACAGTCGATTTGGCTGTAGATTGATCATAGTTAAAACTAAGTAAGTTGATAGCTTTATTGACCATACGATCGATAAGAGGTGAATCAATCATTGGAATACAAAATCGATCGGCAGGCATGTCGTGAAAAATGGTCGATAAGGTCGTTGATCGATGATCGTTGTTGCATGGGTTGACAAGGATGTAGACTGGCGTGAGCATGTACTTGTTGATCAGCTAAGATCACATTCGACTGGAACCCAAAAGTAAGGATGTGACCGAGACGTCGATAGAAGGTTTGTCGATCGGGACGTCGACAGTCGAGTAAACGGAGAGGTAGGGCTTCACTAGAATTAGAAGATGGTAAGAAATTCTTAACGTTGAGCCTGGTATTTATAGTTGCGGTTAGGGTCGGTGAAAACTTAAGTCGGTGATTTAGATGGTATATCTAGATACGGCAACATGTTGTCGATCTACAAGGGTGTTGACTAGGAAGGTCAACACTGTAACCATATTGGCTTGTCGATTGTCTCCTTGAAACCTATCGATTGTGAAATCCATAGATGGAAATCAAATATTGTCGATCGGGACATTGAAAGAAAGCTTTCCGATCGGCATTACCTGAAGGTTGACGGTGAGCTCCAAAAGGGAAGGCTAGAACTAGTTGGTTGACATCAGTCAAGCTAGATGGGTCGACAACATTGTTGACCGTGATGATTGACAAGGTACTTTAGAACCCTTCTATGTAAAATTTGATATGTCAGATCTGAATTTAGGTTGACAGGTCAGGTGTGATAGAGTGAACTTTTGGATCTTTGAATACCTAATGAGATAATTGAATACATGTGTTTGGGTTATATCGACAGTTCCAAGTGTTTTGATACAGTTGAATGTCAAATGATATTTATATCATGATTAAGATCCCTATATCAAATGTCCTTTGAGGAATTTAGTTAACAAGTCAAATAGTTGAGTTTGTCACCAAATTTGAGTAGAATGTTGCTTGAGAGGTAGTAAAGCTATGGTTAAAATTTAGTGGCAATAGGAGTATCCTAAAAGAAGTTATTTAGGTGTGAAGTTTTTGAAATGATGTGTTTTATTTGGTGTTTGATGGACCAAAGTTTAATGTTCCTACCCTAGGTTGGTTGTGTCACGTGCCCCTTTCTAAGTGATGGGCTACATGGGCTCTTGTGAGCCTGAGATTCCTGTGTTGGGTGGTCTTGCACAAAAGCAGTGCCATGGATTGGCTCTATGCAAGGCTTTTAACAGCCCCTGGATCTGTTTGATCGAACGGGGACAAAGTAATATTCTACACAGCGGTAAATGCAAAGTCAGGTACACGAGCTCCCACAACTTTGATCTCGCCCGACATGGTATCATAGGTGGTTATAACCCATCGGTTGGCATCGGGGTGATATAATCTTTCAAATGAACCACTACTCAAGGTGTGAGAGTGAAAGAAGAGAAAGACTCAAACCCATCGCTCTGTGTACCTCTTCACAACATTTTTTTACAGGTTTGAGGTTAAAGATACAAAGGGTGAAGTAGAGAAAAGAGGATACTAGAGGGAGATGAGTAGGCAGGAAGGAAGGTCTAGATCAATTGAGTCGCGTAGGATTGTTCTCCAGTCTCATCATGGTGTAGGTGTCTACTGATAGAGACAATCCTACTGGAGAAAATCCTACCTCTAGGTTAGCTTCCTTCAAGTTTCCTTACCTACAATTGGAGGATGTAGTCACATCCAGTAGGGTATGGTGTAGCTTGCAAGTCCAACAGAAGGATGGAGGAGGGTCATAGTGCAAATGCCCCTTTTTCCTAATGCTACTCCATCACAACGTCAAGTAGGAGTCTAAGGATCCTAGGATAGTCCTTCTCATCGATACTAGAGGGTCTCAAGGAGATTGTGAAGGTGTTACGAAGCTTTTTGAAGCTTCTTTCTGGAACGAAGATGAGAAGAGGTTGTTTGCCTCTTAATACTGCCACAATCAAGTCCAGGTGGCGGCGCCCTAGTGCAGACTGAGCTCCACGGCCAAAGACTAGGAGATGAGAAGTCCTAGGCATCCAAAAGATCTCAGTGAAGCTAATGGTAGCCCTAGAAGCTGGCGAGAAGCACCTCATCTCTCTCGATCACTCGCCGAAATGAAGCCCTACGACAGCGGCTCCCAAAACAGAGTCATGCTCATGACTCAGATGAGGTGAACGAAGGAGGCAGAGAAAGAAAGAAAGGATGCGGACTGGCCCAGATCACAAACTACCCAACTTAAGCGAAACAAGGCAAAGCAGCGCGCCCCTATAGTGGACACGTGTCGAATTTCGATTGGCCTCTAGGTGAGAAAATGTTTTGTGTTACCAATAATGTACAAAATTTCAATAAATCATAGTAAATACATTCGATGTCAGAAAAATACAAACAAGGTACCAAAATTCTCAAAAAAATGCGTAGAATAACATGGAACCATCATATTAGTCTTTTTATGGTTAAATAATAATGATATCATGTAAGTTTTGAAATTCTTATTTCATGGATAATTAACATCAAACCATGGCCTAAAATTATGATAATATGTCAGCAAATCCATATTCATGTTTGTAATCTATTAAAGTTTAGTGATTATGATGTTAATGCACAAAATCTTGAAGTTTGCTCAATATGGATATCTAGGGCTAATAACCCTAAAAAAATGTAGAAAATACATTAATGATAAATAAAAGATAAAATTCATAGCACACCCTCATATCACTAACTGGAAGCCAATGTGGAACTTTGACATATAATCCATGTTACATGAAGTTGGCCCTTAATACATGATTTGAAACCCTAACTTAGGTTAATGCATGTAACCCAAGGTTGTTCTGTTTACACAATAATGTGCAACATAATTATCACTAAATGAACTATGATATGAAATATGATATCAGAAAGATAACTCCAAGATGAGAATACAAGTAATTATGAGAATATTCTCGTGAACCAAGATAAACCCTAAAATTGACACATTAGGGTTAAGATGAGATGTAAGATGATGAGAATCTAATGATAGTACCTGATCTTGTCTTGATAAGGGTTTGAATAAGAAGATATATATGACATAAGGAATGTGATATGTGATGATTAGAATATCTGTGATCAAGGTACTCCATTACCTCTTACTTGGCTTATTATACAATATGCTTGTATTATATGCGTAGTAAATACTTGGCATTTGATATTATATGAGATGATCATTCTTGTGTTCTATGTTGCTTGATTTTCCATACTTACTTTTATGAACACATGAAACATAATATATATGTTCCATTATATCTTCACACTTCAACTCTTTGGTAGTCAAGTGCTGGAAAATAAAGTACTTCAACTCTTTGGTAGTCAAGTACTTGAAAGTGATCCAACTCTTTGGTAGTATGATCACATTATGAAATGATCCAACTCTTTGGTATTCGATCATAAGCCTTTCAGTGCATTAAACCTTCGGCGGTCAATGCATGGATGATATAATGGAAAATGAGCTTAAAATATGTGTTCGCTTTTGTTAGTGAACATCTTTGTGCAAGTATATGATTTTCCTTATATTTCTTTATAACTGATAAGTATTAATTTTATCTTATTTCCAAGCTTAGTAATGATAAGTATATAAAAAGACATGTAGGCGTACTCAGTACAATATTCTTGAATATTTTGCTGACGTGTACCACATGTAATCTTTTGTTTAGGTTGTGGTTATGCTTTTAAAGACCAGGATAGTAGAGAGTTGCATAGCGAGCTAATGTACAGGTGGACCTATTATCTTAAGATCTTGTTGTTTTAGTGGTAGTACATGTATATGTAGAAGTTTCTTGTTCAATATGTAATATCAAATATTGTAACAATTCATTATGTAATTATATATTGAAAGGTGAACGTGTGTTGTATGGTTTTATTATTGTTGATGTGCATGTGCTACTTTTGTTCCTTCTGACTTCCTCTAATTTTCTTCTTCTTAGCCTAGTGTGGGGTGTTTAAATTGGGATTCTCACTGAGGTGGGGTTTCAATTTGGACGTCACACATCAGATTAAGTTTTAGAAAATCTAGGGACGTCGCATCACGGTAAAATGACTATCTTCCAATCATCATTTTAAAAGGAAAGAAAATGATTGTCCACCTTGATTTAGTCTGACAATCCCTAAAAAGTTTTTGTATCAGAAAAACAAAATCATTGATAACTAATATAAATGACAGAAAAGATAAATGCTTGGCTTGCCTCCCAAGTAGCGCTTTGTTTATAGTCATGTAGCTTGACTTCTTGAACATCTCATTCTGCTTCTAGGGTGTCTGACAGCTCCAAGTCCTCCCTTCTGGTGATGGCTTCATCTTTGTAGTACTTCTTTAGTCAGTGACCATTGACTGAAAATGTATAGATTTCTCACTATGAATGTCCATCATTCCTGAGGGATAGATGATAACCATTGTGAATGGTCTAGATCAATGAGAACGAAGTTTTCCTAGGAAGAGACAAAGAGTAGAATTGAATAGAAGAACCTTGTCTCCTTCTGAAATATCCTTTCGCCTCATATGAGAGTCATGCCAAATCTTGGTGCGCTCTTTGTAGATTTTTGTATTCTCATAAGTGTGCAGACGGAGTTCTTCCAACTTTTGTAGCTTTAAAAAGCGATTCTCTTTGGCAAGTCCAACATCCATGTTTAGGGCTTTAATCGCCCAATAGGCTTTGTGTTCCAGTTCCAACGCGAGATGATAAGATTTACCATAGATTAGTCGATAAGGGGTGGTTCTTATGGGTGTCTTGTAAGCAGTTTGATATGCCTAGAGAGAATCATCGAGCTTAGATGACCAATCTTTTCTTGACTTGCTAATTGTCTTATCGAGAATTTTCTTGATCTGCCTGTTGGAAACCTCTACTTGACCTGTAGTCTGAGGTTGATATAGAGTGGCTATCTTATGTCTTACTCCATATCACTTCAAAAGAGCCTCAAATTGTTTTTCAACGAAGTGTGATCCTCCATCACTGATTACCATGCGGGGAACTCCAAACCTAGGGAAAATGATTTTTGTGAACAAACACATTATGATCTTGGGTTCATAGGTTGATGAGGGTATAGCCTCCACCCACTTGGAGATGTATCCAAGGCCACCGATATGTATTTGTTTCGAGAAGATGGTGGGAAAGGTCCCACAAAGTCTATCCCCCAAACATCAAAGATCTCCACTTCGATCCATTCAGCAAGGAGCATCTCGTTTTGTTTGCTAATGTTCCCAGTGCACTGACACGCATTGCATTGTTTAGTGAAAGTGTGCACATCTTTAAATATATTCGTATAATAAAAACCAAAGTTTAAGACTTTCAAAGTTGTCTTCTCAGCACCAAGGTGTCCTCCATAGGGGGCGCATGACATTTTTATAAGATTAAATGAGTTGTGTCTTAATCCACACAACAATGATATAAATTGTCTGTGTACTTTTAGAAAAGTAGGGGATCATCCTAGAAATAGTTCTTGATGTCATAAAAGAATTTCTTGGAGGTAACTGTTGGCATTCCAGGTAGTTGCAGCAATCAACGTACCATGAAGTTACTTGATCAAGAGAATGAATAACCAGTAGGGATTTGTCTTGATAGGATTTGTTGATAGGAAGGGAGTTGTTTTCTTCCACCTTTATTCGAGAGAGGTGATCAGCAAGGACATTCTCTGATCCCTTTTTGTTAATAATCTCATTATCAAATTCTTGCAAGAGGAGAGCCCACCTGAGAAGATGTGGTTTGGTATCTTTCTTCTGCATAAGATACTTAATTGCTCCATGATCAGTATAGATTGTCACCTTCCCACCTAACAGACAACATCTGAATTTGTCGAACATGTAGACGATGGCTAACATCTCTTTTTCAACGGTGGTGTAATTATTAGAAACTCATCAAGATTTTTGCTGGTGTAGTAGATAACATGATGTTTTTTGTCCTTCTTTTATCCCAGGACAGCCCCAACTGCATAATCATTAGTGTCACACATTATTTCAAAGGACAGGTCCCAATCTGGAGCTAGCATAATGGGAGCAGCAGTCAAGGCATCTTTGAGTGTATTGAAGGCCTTACGACACTCTTTGTCAAAGATAAACATAGTATCTTTTACCAACAGTTTGGATAAAGGTTTTCTGATCTTTGAGAAGTCCTTGATAAATCGAAGATAATATCTTGCATGTCCCAAAATATTATGGACAGAAACGATTGAAGAGGGAAATAGAAGTTTAGATATGGCCTCTATTTTACTTTTATCCACTTCTATACCAGCTTCAGACACCTTGTGTCTCAGAACTATTCCTTGTCGTACCATAATGTGGCACTTCTCCCAGTTAAGGACTAACTGCTTTTCTTCACATCTTTAGAGGACTAAGAATAATTTCTTTAAACATTCATCAAAAGATGACCCATACATAGAGAATTCGTCCATGAATAATTCCATGAATTCTTCTATTCGATAAAAAAATATAGCTGACATGCGCCTCTAAAAGGTGGCAGGGGTGTTGCATAGACCAAATGGCATGCATAAAAAGCATATGTCCCATACAAACAAGTGAATGTGGTCTTTCCCTGATCTTCTAGGTTGGATGATAATCTGATAGAATCTAGAATAACCATCTAGATAATAGAAGTGAGAATGATGTGCCAACCTCTCTAGAACTTGGTCAATGAAAGGAAGAGGGAAATGGTCTTTGCATGTTGCTGCATTTAAAAGTCTGTAATCAATGCACATACACCAACCAGTCATTGTATGAGTGGCTAATTCCTTTCCTTCACTATCTCTTACTACTATCATCCCACCCTTCTCAGGGATCACATGAACCGAACTTACCCAATTGTTGTCACTAATAGCATATATAATACCAGCATCTATTAGTTTGATGACTTCTTTACATACGACCTCTCACATTTTATCATTTAATTTTCTTTGACCTTGGACTCATGGCTTCTCATCACAGTTGAGGTTGATTCTATGCATGCACATTGTCTAGATAAGACCTTTGATATCATCTTTACAATACCCAAGAGCCTTCTTATGGGTTTTCAGTTTGGATAACAGTTGCTCTTGGTGATCGGAAGGTAGTTGTGCATTAATGATCACCGGATTTCTCTTCTCTTCATCAAGGAATTCATACTTTAGACCTTCGGGAAGGGGATTGAGCTCTGGATGTAGTTTTAGAACTGAGACATCTTTTGGTTCATGCTAAAGAGAAGCAAATATATTGTTTTATTAGTTCCATAAAATTCTTCTTCTTCTACGATGGTTGCTAAGTATGCTAGTATTTCTTCGACCTCGAGATCGTCAAATCTTGAAGCACGATTTTTAAATCTCACATCATGGGGTTGACTATAGTGTTGTGCTCTTCTAATTCTGCAAATAGCTGATTGCAACAATCAACGAATTAGCTTGTTTTTACTAAAGAGGGGCCCCTCATATGATCGAGTATGTGGAAATTGTTATATTCATTCCCAACTCTTATTGTGATTAACCCATCGTCCACATCAATCAACGCTCGTGCTATTGAAAGGAAAGGTCGTCTGAAGATCATTGGACATGTGGGATCTTCCGCTACATCGATGATGACAACATCACAAGGAATGAAGAAATTCCCAATCCTGATTGGTACATCCTCCACTACTACAGAAAAGGCCTTTGGTGTCGGTTATATAGAGCCTTTAGCGTCAGTTTCCAAGTGACGCCCAAGTGCACGCCACTAAAAGTCAACACCTTCAGCGTCGGTTTCTAACCGAAACCATAACCCTTCCCGCCACCAAAAATGCGCCAGCAAGGGAACTATAGGCGTCGGTTATTAAATAAAACCGACACTATATCATGGTTAACGACGTCGGTTAATAAATAAAAACTGACGCCATAACCCTTCCCGCCACCAAAAATGCACCAGCAAGGGAACTATAGGCGTCAGTTATTAAATAAAATCGACATTATATCATGGTTAAAGACGTCGGTTAATAAATAAAAACTAACGCCATAACCCTTCCCGCCACCGAAAACGCACCAGCAAGGGAACTATAAGCGTCGGTTACTAAAGAAAACTGACACTATATCATAGTTAAACATGTCGGTTATTAAACAATAACTGACACCATATCCCTGCCAGCACGACTGTGCTTCCCAACACGACCGTGGTACTTGGCCACAATAGGCGTCGGTTCTTACAGATAATCGACGCCAGCCATGGAAGAGACGTCGGTTTTTTTACTAATAACCGACGTTGTAAGTCTTTGTTGTCAGTTTTATACAAATAACCGACGCCTATGTTCTAATTTTTTTTTCTTATCAGTTTGCACGCCTGCTGTATGGCTGGTCGCAGGATGTAGAACCCGCAGTTCAGTTATGAACTGCAGGTTTACAACATCCATTGATATCAGCCAACAACAGGCCACAAACCTACAAAGTAATTCACATTCAGACACGTGTATTGATCAGATACATGTAGAAACATGCAAAGTCATTTACATTCACATTCAGTTCCATTCATTTCATCTCTTTTTACATTCAGACATTCATGTATTGATCAGAAAAAGTCATTCACATTCACACATATGACAATTCAGAAAAAGTCATTCACATTCACACAAAAATAATTATGAGAACAAAGTTTAGAAATATCATTCTTTATTCATCATCGTCATCATTATCATCATTTTCCCAATTATATTTAAAAATTCCCACTCTTTGTAGGGCTTTTTCCCATTCTTCTCTTACAACATCTAATTCCTCCCTCGTATAGGGAGTATGTACATCTACTAATTTTCCACCTGTGCTGAAGTCAGTTTTAAACACCTTCAAAGAGAATGACGTATATATATAATTAATAATATATAATAAGATTGATATATCTCATATTATCTAATGAGACTATATATAATACCTTATGTATAGTATCGATTTCCATTACGGCATGTTTGATGATTAGGTCCATAAATTACATCACATAGTAGGCACATGCCCAACCATTGTCTTGTGTAGCACACTATAAATTGAAACATATAAAATATTCAAAAATACAAATAAGCACAGTTCACATAAATAATATATACATTGGAGTTGGGAAATTACTTTCACATTCTCCCAAACTAGTGGTTGATTCTTTTTCCTGGGGACCTTTCCTCCAACTTTTTTGAACTCTTGTAAAGCCCTACATGTTAATGTAACACATTAAATTGCATAATTAAATAGTAATGTAATAACATATGTTAACGGATATAAAAATATGAAATATTTCTCATGAGAATAATGGCATTTTCATTGTGTGTCCATATAATGTATTCAATTCATTCCTTATAGGATCTAGATAATAGACACTGAATGTCTTGGGGACAATAATTAGTAACTCCCAATGCCTACCACTACAGGTAAGAAAGTTAAAAATTAATAACTGAAAATCCACAATAAAAATGTAATTTTCTTAAGTCTAAATTATAAGCAATGTAAACTTACTCGACATTGAATGGAACTATTACCACCTTAACATTTACCAAGAATTCACAAAAAGCTTTCTTCTACTTTCTCGACAACGTGTAACAAGCAGGAGGTAAGTATGTTCTCCGATCACTACTAACTACTTCTGTTAATTCTATCCTTATTCCCATTTAACGTAGGTCCATTCTGGATTTTATCCCATCTTTAGTCTTACCTGTTATATTCAACAGAGTACCGATGATGTTATCACATACATTTTTCTCAACGTGCATGACATCGATACAATGCCTGACTGACAAAAAACTCCAATAAGGAAGATCCCAAAATATTGACTTCTTCTTGAATAAAGATTTGTCACTCCGTGTGGCCATCGTACATCGTGATCTCTTACCAAATTCATTGACAAAGTCTTTTACTCTTTTGTAAACATCCTCCCCTGATATAGGTTTAGGTGCACTCCGTTCCTCATTCCGTCCATTAAATGCTTTGCGCAACCTACGATACGGATGGAATTTTGGAAGAAACCTTCGATGACCAAGATATACAGTCTTGCCTCCATGTTTTAGTCGTATTTAATCAGTGTTCTCTTCACATATAGGACACACTTTAGATCCTTTGACACTATATCCAGAAAAATTCCCATATGCTGGAAAGTCATTCACAGTGCAAAACAACATAGCGTGCAAACGAAATATCTCTCTTCATGAAACATCATAGGTCATCACACCTTCACCCCAGAGTTTTTTCAAGTCATCAATCAGAGGTTCAAGATAAACGTCAATATCATTTCTAGGTTGTTTCGGGCCCGATATCAACAACGACAACATAATGTACTTATTTTTCATACACAACCAGGGAGGAAGATTGTATATAATAAGCATAACTGGCCAAGTGCTATGTTGGTTGCTCAATGTCCCGTACGGAAACATCCCATCTGTACAAATCCCAAGTCTTAAATTCCTAACCTCTTCACCAAATTCAGGGTACAATAAATCAATCTTCTTCCACTGTGGGGAATCAGACACATGTCGTAGGATCCCATCATTATTTTTCTTAACATCTACATGCCACCTAAAATTATTCGCATCGTTCGGATTGGCAAACAAGTGTTGAAACAGTGGTATTATAGGTAGATACCACATCACCTTGGCAGGAGAACCAGTTCTGGACTCCCCCGAAGTCGTCAATTTATACCTTGACGCACCACATTTGGGACAATCTTTCAAATCCACATAGTCCTTTTGAAATAATACACAATCATTCGGGCATGCGTGTATCTTCTTGGCCTCCATTCCCATTGGGCACAACAATTTATTTAACCGGTATTTTGAGATTGGCCACTCGTTTCCTTCAGGAAGAATTTCTTTCAACAAAGACAACAATGACGTGAAGCTTTTGTCGCTCCATCTATTGTTAGCTTTCAGCTTAGACAATCTCAACATAGTGCTAAGCTTCGTCAACTTACAACCTGTGTATAATGATATCTCAGCATCATGCACAATATTTCTAAACATGGGAGGTAGATCAGTGTGCTCTATCCCACAACTATCCAACATCGCATCAACGATGTCTACTGGAACTGGTTCGTTCACATCTACGTAATCAGAGGCAATTTCTTCTTCCACACAAGCACTGTATCGACATCCACTGATTTCAAGTTTGAAATCTCTCCATGCCAGTGCCATTTTGTATAGCCTTGTACAATCCCGTTGCACATGACATGACTTTTGATTTCATCACCAGTGCTGACTTTGAAGTTGTTACCGCAATGCCTACATGGATAGTAGAACCTATCTCCAGGTTGTTTCCTATGTTCCTCAGCAAATCTAATAAACTTATCAAGACCAGAAATAAACTCTGGGGTGAAGCGATTTGGAATGGACATCCATGATCTATCCATTCTATGATCAAAGAGAAAACAAGTATATATTAGAACAAGATTAGTGTCTAGGGTTAAAAGATTAGGGTTTATGGTTAAAACATTAGGGTTTAAGGTCTTATATATAATAAATGGTTAAAACATCCTAAGTGAGATTAAGTGTTCAAGAATAGTCCCAAACCGGGGACTATCCAAGACTTACTCCTAATGAGTAAATCTTGGACGGGTTTCTAGGCCAACAAATACATGTGTTGTCATTCTTATATATAATAAATGTGTACCACCTATCCCATTCTTGAACACCTAATCTCACTAGTAAGTGTATAATGTGTATTGGGTTTTCAAGACAATTTTGGCAGCATTTCCCCGCTATTCCCCAAGTACATATGTACTTAGAGAACAAACGGGGAAATGTTGCCAAAATTTTCTTGAAAACCCAATACACATTATACACTTTCATCCTAAGTGAGATTAGGTGTTCAAGAACAGTCCCAAACTGGAGACTATCCAAGATTTACTCCTAATGAGTAAATCTTGGACGGGTTTCTAGGCCAACAAATACATGTGTTGTCATTCTTATATCTACAATCCTAGTTTCATCATTCATATCCTAGTTCTTCAAGTTAGGGTGATTATTGCTATCTTTAGAAGCATGATTGGCAATCTAGGGAAAAGTTCATCATTTACATTCCAAGCATGTCACATGTGTGCATTAGAGTTCATCATTAAGCAAGAAGGGTGATTATAATTCTCAATATACTCAACAAGGAAACAAGTTACCAATTTCATAGTTAGGACGGTAGAGATACCCTAGCTAAGATCTAGATCTAATGGTTCATAATGAGCCTGTGATAAAGTTACATCACTAGATAATTATATAATTTCAAAAAAAAAATACACGAATAGATTCAAATGAGTAGATAACTAAATAAAAAATAGTAGACAAAAAAATACAAATAAGTAGATGAATAAATACAAATCTATTGATAAACTAATATAAATCAGTAGATGATCAATTAATTCCCGAATCATTACATAAATAAATACAAACATTAGATGAATAAATACAGATCAATTGATAAATAAAGTTTAATCAGTTGATAAATAAAGTTAAATATGTAGATGATTAAACAATAACAAAATTAATACATAAATAAACACAAATAAGTAAATAACTTAATTAAAAATAAAAAACACCCAACAGCAGCCTAGGCGCCACCCAAGCTTCCACCCAGGCCGCCCATAGGCCTAACTAGACAGCGGCGGCAGTGGAGAAGTAGGCAGTGGCAGTGGAGGAAGCATACCTTTTGATCAAGAAGATGGGCGGTGCGACGGCGGCGAGCAGGCAAGCAGGTCACAACTGGGAGGAGCGGCGACGGCGAGTAGGGAGCTAGCAATCGATCATGAGTGGCAGAGAGAAGGTGCCGGTAGGCAGCAGTGCAGCGAATGGCGACAACAGGAAGAAGAGGATCGGCGGTGTGTGCGGTAACAAGCGGTGGTGGCAGGAGCGGCAGTAGGAGCAGAAGGCGACAGCAGCAGTTGTGGCGGAGAGAATCACCAGAGAGACCTAACTTGAAATCGGCAATCAAATAGAGAAAGGGGAAGAGTTTGTGGCTCTTCCGGGTGTTATTAAGTTAACAATAGGCATCGGGTATTCACAACAACTGACGCTTACAACAATAGGCGTCGGTTCCCAAAAAAACCGACACATATCTTCAATGATAGTCATTGGTTCTAACTAGAAAAATCGACGTCTATCTACATATGCCGACAAAAAAAAATCTCGAATTATGACCATAGTTGTCGATTTCTGTAGAATACCCGACGCCAAAGGGGGTGAAAATTTTCATGGGGATAGTGTGCGAAAACACATCGGCGTCAGTTATTGTAAGATAACTGACGATAAAAATGGGCCAAATTTCTATCTCGCGAAAAACCTTTAGTCATCGGTTTCTTTGTTAACAATCGATGCCTTATGTTAAATTTTGGAGGTAATTTTTTTCACTGGAAAATTTAGATTTGGCAGTTGATTTTAGGCGTCGATTGGTTATTAAGGAACCGACACTAAATAAAAAGTGATACTCATGTCTGGCCACTCTTCACAGATAGATGTCAATTTTTGTATTCAACTGATGCTATATTTTTTAGGCGTCAGTTTCTTATATACAACTGACGCCTGTAAATGTGACGTTATAAGACATTTCTATAGTAGTTCTCTACCACTCCAACTGGTTTAGTATAGGAATTATCTGCTAATTGAATTCTCATATTGGATTTAATAATGTTGGTGAGCCCCAACTTGGCTGCCAAACTGTAGGGCATGAGACTGATGTTGGCCCCTAGATCTGCATTACCATATCTTATTCATGAATCTTCAATGATGAATGGAATAGTAAAGTCACCAAGATCTTTTTGTTTCATTGGCATATTTGATTGACAAAAGGTGTATATCATTTTCCTAAGGCATATTGTCTCGACTTCTCCCCTCTTTCTCTTCTTCGTGATGATATCCTTTAGGAACTTGGCATATGTAGGCATCTCATCTATGACGTCAAGGAGAGGAATATCAAGATGAATTTTCTTAATGGTGTCAAGGAATTTTGTGTATCTCTTCTCGAGTTGTGCCTTGATGAAGAAATGCAGATAGGGGACTCCAGTGGGAATTTTGGTCACCTTCAATGACGAAACGGTGTTTGTGGCCCCTCTTGACTTTTTGCACATTGGGACTTTTTTGGGCTGTTGATGCTTCCTTCAATGATCGGTACTTTAGGATGTGGAACGGAAGTGAAACTCCTAGAGAAAAGTGTGGCCATTCTTGCTATTTCTTTCTTGGGATTTTGTTAGGTGTTTGATGAAAATTGTCCTATTGATCTTCCAATTGATGCGGCAATAGAAGCTAGTTGTTGATCAATCATCTGATTGTGAGTTTGAAGATCACTTATTTGAGTATTCACAATGCTCATCTACGTCTGCATGTTTTCCAATATGTTTTTGTTACTCATCAGACATTCCCCCATCTTCTCTGTTAAAGATTCCAGACTGGATATAGACTTCTGATGTTGTTGAAAGAGAATCCCCCTTTGCCCATTGAAAGTTCCCTATTATTGTGGCTGAGGTTTATTTTGTTGAAATTTGAGTGGGGTTCCTATACCAATGGCTTTCCCCCTTCCCATTGCTTGATAAGATTGATTTATTTGAAGTGGGTTTTCATCTGCAGAGGTGTTCCCATAAAAAGAATCCAAGATGATTGGGTCATTTGTAATACACATAGGACACATTCTTGGTTTGTGTGTCTTCTACTTTGTGAGTATAAATACAGTGACCAATGCCATGACCCCCTTATCCACAAGTGACATACTTTATAGATGCCTTAGTAAGGTGTCTGGAATTTAATTCCTTCAAAATTTGGACGTTGGATGCCATCTTATCGAGTTTGTTGTTTAATTTCTCCAGTAGCTTAGAATCTAGAGAATCACTGACGGCGGACATGGTTGTCGTAGAACCCATATCAAAATCACAGCCTTCTTGAAGAGATGTCATGTTATTGATTATCTCTTTGGAAGTTTCGGCATCATGTTTCATGAAATCGCTACCAGCTACAACACTTAAGGATGTTCTCTCGGCTGAGGTAAGGCTTTCATAGAAAGTAGTGATGATAAACTCATTATCATAGCTATGATGTGGATAGTCTCTCAAGTATTCATGATATCTCTCCCATGCATCATGCAGGCTTTGATTAGCTTTCTTCCTAAAACTGGTAATTTTAAGCTTACACCTTACTATCTTCTCAATTGGATAGAACTTGTTCACAAAGGCTTCAGACAATTGTTGCTACAAAGTAATGCCCTTTTGAGATGGATACCACTATAAGGCTTTTTCTATAAGGGGGAAACGAAAACCCTTCATGTAGATGACATCTTGTGATACTTTGTTCACCTTGATAGTATTGCAGAGGTTTTTGAAGGCATCTATATGATGATAAGGGTTTTCTTCAACAGAATTTCCCCCAAACATTTGATTTTGAATCATGTTGATGATACCAATCTTTAACTTGAAGTTTGGTGCTAGTATGTGATGAAGAACTATAGGATCTTGGTCATCATTGGCATGACTTGTGATTAGTGAACATAGAGAGGGATTTTCTTCAGGGACATTTGCTTCAAGGGGACCTTATGCTGCCATTGGATCGATGAGGAGAATATCTACCTCTGAATATTCAGCGAGGAACTGTAGGATTGGTAAGAAATGATAGTAAGCTACCTATAAGAAAAATATTGAATGAATTAGAGTCTAAGACTGGAAACATAACCAATATTCTAACAGATAAGTAGCAAAAGGATTTTCTAATAAAATATTTGCTAAATTTAGAAGTGATGACTAGTACTAAGTAGACCACATGTTCACAAAGATTATTTGTTTCCTTGTCTCTGGGAACGGTGCCAAAAGTTGATTCCTCTTTTCATGGGCCAAAAGTGTAAACACGATTGTCCTAGTCAAAGAAAGTGGACTTTGAATTCATACCCGACTAGTAGAGACGTCCGTAACTTGATACAGAGTCCTTGTAGTAGTGTAGGGTCGAACACAGGGACAAGGAGAATAATAGAGTAAGAACGCAAAATCTTGGCTTAGTCCAATCTAACCAAAGAACAAATTTGATGGTGTTCTGGTGAAGGAACGGATTAAATCTAATGAGTAAGTAACCTAAATGATTAAAGATCAAAGGAATAACAAAGATAAGTTAAGAAATTTAGATAAAAGGGGATTTGGATTGGGTTTCACCAATCAACCCAACCACAACCATGTAAAACCTTCACTCCTATTTTATATATATTCTTTACTTGTTTTGCAAACAACCATAAGAAAATATTGTTTCTTCTTTCTCTCAAGATCTAGACATATTTCTATCTAACAGGTTTATCTCTCTCGTGGTAATAACCAAAAGATCAAGAGAAAACAATATGGCTTTTTTTATAGCAACTCCTCGCTCTCGTGCATCGTTACTATCCTATACTCCAAATATCTTTGAAACCATTCTCTCGAATAATATTCCTATCAAACATCAGAAGAGGGTAGCTAATCATCAAATGACACAATAAAATAAGAGTATAAGAACAAAACTTTAAAGAATGTATGCCATAAAATAGAAAGATGAACAATTACTTCATTGGAAGGGCCTGACAGCTACTCCCAACTCAAGTTAATGGGTTTAGCGGCACATGGATGAAGAAATGGAAAGAGTACAACAAGAATAAGTCATGATAAAGGAAGGGGAAGAAGGGGATCGATGCAAAGGTAGATCAAATGATCGATCTACCAACCTCTTGGTTGATATCCCACTGGTCGACAGTAGTGTTGGCAGGTTTCCTCCTCCCTTCTGATCTTGGCTTGAAATGAGAAGGTCCTTCAGATACGCGGTGGCGACAAATGGAGTCATCGAGGAGCAAGGTCGACAGGCTGGATCAATGATCTAGGAAGGTCGACAGGTGGGTTGAGGATTGGCTCTAGAATTTGAGAAGACCTGGCGGCAGCCTCTCAATGCTTTAACTCCAAGGATTCAAGATGCGTTGAAGTGATGTTTTGGGAGTCTATTTATAGTATTTGACCGGGGGTCTATCGAGGTGACTAGTCTATGTGGCATCAATGTAGACATCGACAAGGTCGTTGACATGAGACTTCTTCATCAAATCATTATCGGCAGGTATGTCGATCTCTTCTTGTCATCGATAGAGTTCTTCTGTTGATGTGATGATGTCGACCGGAAAGGTCGATCAATTTGTCGAGATGATTTATCGATAGTTGTCTTCTGGACATCGACAGTGATGTCGATGTGACCATAGTCATAATAATCGATGTGGGCATCGAGGATCCTCTGTTCGATAGGTGTGTCGAGGATTGGATCGATAGCTTCAGACTGACAAGAATCTATCGGTGTTGATGGACTGGACTATTAATGTCTAATCGATAGATGTGAAACTTGCACTTTGCTCGTCATTCATTACTCGAAAGATGGTTGTTGAGGTTCTTCAATCCGACAAGTTGGTGCTCGATGAGACTATCGAGCTTGATTTGGCTGTTTTTCTTGTCGACCTCTTGGTGAATACTTATTTTGTCAACCTATTGGTCAATTTTTTGAAACAAGGTCTTTCAGTCTTAATCAATTTCACTAGAAATGCACCCATTCCTTCAAATATCATCAACACAGGATTATAGTTTTATCATTTAAGTGAGCTAGAGTAAAAATGGGTAAAACTAAACATCTAAAAATTATTTCTCTTGATCTTTCTCATGTAAAAGGCTATTAAAAGTACATCAAAACTGATGTTATCACATATATAATTATGCATGCAATCAACAAGAGAAACAACTTTTCAAATAGAAATAGAAATTTTGTACCTTTGGATCAAAATATGCAACATCATAAATTCCAAATGACCAGCTCTAAGAAATTAACTCAAAACAAAGAGGTAGGTAGGTGATTTACAACTAGTATGGTCCTTATGTTGGAAGGGATACCTTTTCCTTCCTTTGGCTAGGTTAGTCCATTATCGAGTTGTTCTTGCCTAAGGAGAAACAACAAACCTTAAAGGTCTGATGTCAAACTTGAAAAAGTTGTTAGCCTATCGTCAACAGAGCGATCAAAACTTCTAAGGGGTGTTTCCTCTTGGTGTAGTGGCCTGGTTAATTGATATCACAGTGATCTTGGGGAAGAAGTTCTGGCATGATCTATGATAGCTTCTGACCTTGAATCCTTGGAAAAACAAACTGCACTACGCGATGGATATTTGGCAGTGAAGATTCTTAGAAGGGTGGCAGAGAGTAGTGGATGCTAGAAGAACTGTATGAAGGCATCAAGATCAAATTCAGATCTATAGTGAAGATTCATGTCGTCGGTAGGAGTGACACACTAGGTCGTAGATCTACAAAGGGGTCCTTTTCCTAGCCTGGTGTTATGAGGAGGTGCAATACCTCATCCGGGTTGGAGTTGGTGGCACGATGGTCTGAAGAGGAGGTTGGTCATGTAGCAAGATGCGGTGAGGAGGCAGGGTTCATGGCTGCAGGGTTCATGGCGGCTAGCAGTGAAGTGTAGGGATTTGTTAGGGGTCAAAGTACCCTATAGCGGTGGGGTTTGTAGGCATTGCAGGTCACCAGATCAAGGTTGCGCAATCAGGATGTGAGCCATCGTCAGGTGATTACAGGTCGACAATAGGGTTGAGTGGCTTGGAAGATGACCACAAGATTTTGTGATTGATTAGGGATCTTTACATCAAATGTGAGTGGATGTGTGAGGGGTTGTAGTGTGTAATGGAGGCAAGCAAGCAGATCGATGACGTATAGATTCTAGGTCTTGCTTTGTTAGGGCCATGGTGAGCAAGGGGCGAAGAAGAAGAAGAAGACGACTAGGTTTGCGATTCCATTATGGCTGATCTGTAGGTTTCTGATGGTGGTCGACTACTGATGATACAGCAGCAGATTTGTGATCTGGGGTTGGGTTGCCGAATTGTAGGAGGAGTTCTTTATAGGTGGAGGTCGGGGTTTTGAAGATCGTCACTTGTCAGAAGAGGATGGGGTGACGGGATCTATGTTGCTAACGATGAAGGTGGAGACACAGCAGATGATCTGCAAATCTAAAATTTTGTAGGTTCATTGTGTTCGACCTTAAGGATGTTTGTGGGTTTTTCCTCTAGGTCAGAGCATTTTAGGGTTTATATAATCAAGAAAGGAGATTCTAGGGCTTCAGAAGACTCCTGTGATAAGGAGTAGTAGTTTCATGTCAAGAGGGGTTCAATTAGCTATGAGGAGGTGTGATAACCAGTAACTTCCACACATTTCTATTTCTAAGGCTTGGGAGAAGGAATCTTGGTGGTGCCCCTCTAGCTAGTGTTTAGGAGGGTGTCCATTGTGGAGGGCCATCAGAGGTAGTTATGTTGAAGGCATGGAAAGAAATAGAGATGGGGGATGCAAACCGCTCGTTGTGGTTTAGGCTGGGGTAACAGTTGCACAGAGAAGAAGAGGCTGATGTGCATTGATCCGGTTAACTCTGGTTTGATCAAGAAAATTCCATATACTTCTTTCATTTAAGATCTTCATCGCCTAAACTTTGAGAATATATGATTTCTAAATTACTAATCATTTTACCATTTAATTTTTACCATGTGTTTATAAAAAGTTCGAGGAGGATGGTTTTCCTTTGAAGTGCTTCCCCTTGGAGTAGTTAGCTTCATGCTCACTAGGAGCTTCATCTTCACATGAGGAAGGAGGAGAGGACCAGCAAGCAAGTTGTTGATGGAAAATAGGTGCCTCCACTTGAGCTTTGAAAGTACTATCTTTGATCTTCTTTGATTCTTTTTCTTCTTACTTCTTATCTTCCTCTTGCTTGTCTAGTCCTGGCTCATGAGCTTGAAGATTGCCAATGAACTCTTCAGTGGAAATGTCAACAAGGCTTCTAACCTCTTCAATAGAGGTCACCTTGGATTCTCATCTCTTGGGGAGAGACCTTAGAATTTTGGAGTAGATGGTCCCTATATCCATGGTGTGGCCCAAGGAAGCAAATCCATTGATGATGGTGTTGAGCCTTGTGTACAGCTCGACCACTTTGTCCTTCTTTCCCCTTTTGAAGTTTTCAAGGAGACCCTTGACCATGTAGATCGTAGACTCCTTGACTTGCTTTGTTCCTTCATAGGTGATGCACAACTTGATCCATATCTCATGTGTTGTGTCCCGAGAGGAGATCTGGTTGAACCCGGAGGGGGTTACGGCTGCATAGATGATGTTTATAGCCTTTTGCATTCAGTTGTTCCTTCTTGAGTGTAGCTTCATCCCAAGTAGCTACATCTCCCTTCTGCTCCTTGTATGGAATGATGATTACTTTCCACATGTTATAGCTCATCCCTTAAAGGTAGAACTACATTCTCCTCTTCCAATAGAGGAAGTTTGTGTCGTCGAAGATTGGGGGTCCCATGGAGAAACCACCTTCTAAGTTGAGAGACCCAAGTAGGTTACCTCCCATCTTCTTGTGGTGTAGGAGATTTGTTGGAGAAGACCGAGGCTCTGATACCACTTGTTGAATCAATGGGCACTAGAGGGGGTGAATAGAGTTCAAAATGACTTAAACAAGTTTCGTTAGACCTTCAAATTACTTCAAGATATGTGATTACAAATATTGTATTTGTAATGCAACTAAGCATACATAGCAAGGATGAGAGAGATTGAACAAACACAAGAGAAATCTATGGTTCAAATCTCCAAACTAAGAGAAAGTCAGTCTACTACTCAGAGAGGTCAAGCTCTAGGATTCTGCAACCAATGTATACTTATATTCCATGATAAAACATACAAGATGACCTTCCTTTTTCCACCGAAGGATACCCAACCTCCTTTTTAAGGACCAAAAGGAGCCAATAAACCAACCAAAGATTTACATATCCTTTGAGCTAGAGTCTTCTACCTCTACAAGGTCTTACCCACTCTTACAAGCAGTTGGACACTTTTGCCAAGGAGATCCACTTCTTGTACTGAGTCTTTTGCCTTGAAGGACTCACCCACTCTACTCCCGGATCTTCAGCCTTGACCTTCTCCTTCATCTTAGAGAAGCTTTTGCACCTTCCCCTTCTACTTGGAGAAGCTTTTTACCTTCTTCTTCACTTGAAGAAGCTTTCACCAACTTAATCTCAAGAAAAAGATTGGGGAAAGGGAAGCTTTGAGAGATTTACAAGACTACGATAGAGTAGCTTTCTCATACATATCTTATCTCACTCATATGGATGTTTTGATTTGCAAACAAAAAATAGAAAGGAGCTCAAGTGGATAGAATGCACTCAACTATAGATAGGAGCTTGAATAGCATGATGGAGCAACCTTAGAATGAAGTTCAAGAGGTCATATTTATAGTTGGGGATGTCTACTAGAGACTAGGAGAATTAAGGAATGTTTTCTAGCCATTTGGGGTGTTTCAACAGATATAATTTTGAGTTTTGCAACACTCCTACAGTTAGAATCACTTTTTCTGCACACGCTATACAATGCAATCAATCGAATTTCAATAAAGGTAACTCGACCAATTGCACTATGCGACAAAGAAAATTTTAAGCATCGATCGAGTTTATCCTGGATGAAACTCGACTGATCACTTAAATCTACTTTGCCAGTGCAGGAATTCGGTCAAGTTTTATCTAGGATAAGCTCGGCCGAACCTAGGCATTTGCGAAGACCAATCCAAGGCATCAGTCGAATTTCTAGGAAGGAAACTTGGCTGATCATACAGTCTGTGATTAATTTTGGAAAAAGTCACTAGAGTGATTAAACATTCAAATTAAGAGTTCATGATTTTTTCTCATCTTAGTTACAAGTCATATCATCAATACAAATGGTTACAAAAATTGTCCTAGGGGTTTTAGGGTGTTTTCTAAGAAAGTGCATTTGCATTTCTTTTGACTTCAAATAGGTCAAGATAGGGCTTGATTGAATTGATCCTTTTCATATACATAATAGATAAAATCACTCTCAAATCGACATATTAGATACATGTGAATGGAATAGTTAAGTCATCATTAAAATATGGACAATGTATAACACTTAGGTCAACAAAGCTTTCTAGAGAGTCCCACCAGTACAGAAATGACCTATGTTGTCGATTATTTTAGGCATACCTCGTCAGTTATAAATTAACGACTAAGTTGGCAACACTAAAATTCAAAATAATCGTCGTCCTTTCTTTTTATAAAAGAAAATCAACGACATACATATATGTCATTGGCTTCGCGTTACATACGAACCGACAACATAACATGTAAAATGTGATGAAAATGTTGTTTCCCTTAGCAATTTGTAACCGGTTAAACCAAGAAGAACCAAGGCGATATTTCATTTATTAGAGTCAGATTATGAAATGATTGATGCGATATTAGTGAATGAATGGTAAAAAAATAAGGGAGTTGGCGTCGGTTTATATAGAACCACCAATACAATGCTCCACTATGTAGTCAGTTCAGTTGAAATAACCGACGATGTATCAATGAAACAATAATAAAAAATAAGGGATTTGACATCACTTTCATTCAAACAGGCGTAGTATGTATATCTAGTCGCTTTTTATGAAATAACTGACCAGAAATGTCATTATTTTTTTATATAGTAGGATTGTAGTCCTGCCGTTCAGATACTATCCTGTCTATTGCCTCCAATTGATCAGAATTACAGGCCTCTAAAAGCATGGCAGCTTAAAAATATGCCAGCGAACCTGTAAGAAGAAAGATACATATACAAATACACATGCATTTGATATTATATACACAAATAAGCTAGCAAACCTCAACATTCAATCAATTTTTTACTTCAAATGCACACACATATGCATGGATTCACAACTCAATCGATTCATTTCTCAGCTACACATTCAATTTCATATATAGACACTTCACATTCAATTCACATACACATACTCATGAATACATATACACATCAAATGCCACAAAGTTTAAATCCATGGTGTATAATAATATAAAAATAAAAAATTGATATCAAAGTTTGAAAATATTCACATCAAAGTTTGGACAAGTTTGTGTTATGGAAAGCACTATGAAGGCTTTATGAATAATATGAACCACCAATCCAGGAGTTTCACGAATATGATGCTATACCCACGATATCATTAGGAGGACGCGTCTACTCTCCATGTGCTGAAGGACTGTTTCTTCACAAAACAAATCTAGACTCTAATCAGGAGCAGATCCTACGCAGACATCAAAGATCATAATGAGCTCATACCCGGGTTTAACTTGAACGTGCAAGGAGATAGGAATAATGAACAAAGATCCATATGGTTTTCCATAACTATAGATCTACTTTGGAAGTGGAGAAATCAGTTTATCTTCAATAACACTAACGTACAACCCCGAAAAGCATATCAGCAAATTGAGAGACAAGTCAAGTTGTCCAATATGGCTGTCGCACTAGATAACAAGGTCAATTTGAATAGACAACACACAAGCATCAAGTGGTCTAGACCTCAGGCAAGCTCACTCATGGTGAACGTTGATGGATCTGTCCTGAAGACATTTACCAGAGCAGCAACAAATTTTGTTTTGTGTGATCAACAATGGAGCATGGATATGGGAGGAGTGGAGAAGTCCAAATCCATGGACGTCCCTGAGGTGGAGCTCATAGCAATCCTAAGAGTGGCGTGGCTCATGAAAGATAAGCCTGGACCTATAACCATCGAATCAGACAGCAGTGTGTCCTGCAGTTTCCTAAATACTAATCAACTAGAACTCCCAAAGTTCAAGCAAATAGCAAATGTGTACCATGGCTGCTTGCGTACAAAGAAAGATCTAAATCTATTTTTGTCCCTAGATCTGCAAACCTCCTTGTTGATAGCTTAGCCAAATGGGCCACAAAGGCTGCTGACCAAAATTATACTTGGAGTAATTGTCCTGAGTTTGCCTCTAATGTTTGGAGTGATGAACACAAGACATAAGTAGATGTGTACGACAATGAAGGAAGCCTGAGCCAAAGCAGGATGAATAGAACCCCATGAAGAAAAAGAGGTTTGAAAATATTAACATCAAATTTTGAACTACAAAATATCAATCAATCATCTCAATTATCCAACAAGTCCACATGTTCAATGAAGTACTCTACGCGCTGTTCACATAGGTCATTCAGCCACTCCTATGTATAATCTTTCGTAGTGTCAAAAACTACAAAGAGAATGAGATGTAATTCTAATTAGATTTGATTGTTTGTATTATCAAATGATACTACTTTATTAATTATGATCTAAGCCTAATAACATTACCTTCTCTATAGATTTGATATGTGTCGTGTGCATGGCAATCCTCTCCATGTACACATCATGCAACATGCCCAATCATTGTCTTGTATAGGGTATTGTAGATTCATAATTATATTAATAAATGTAATTAAGCATAGTTGGTAATATATATGTATTGGAATGAGAAGACCACATCAACACCCCTCCAAGCTATTGGCTTCTTTGTTTATCTGCTTTCCCCTTGTTTCTATGGAATACTTTCATACTCCAATAAGTTAAATTAATAGATATGTTGTATTATTAAACTGTCATATGATGCAAACACTAACAAATATGTTGAGCATGGAAAAACTACACTTAGGTGTATTGCCAATTTAATTGGGTTACATCTGGTGTTAGTTTTATATTTGAATGATCAAATAAATACACAATATAGATCTCAGAATTAATCACTAACAATTGTCAATGGTTAATTCGAAGTGTATAGAAGGCAAATAAAATAAAATAAAATTCCACAACAATTATACTCAAAAGTTAGATACATAAATAAGAAGCTCAAAACTTACACGAAGTTGAAGGGAGCTATGATCACAGTCTTGGAATACTGAAAACCTTCATTACGGTAGTCACACAAAATTTGAAACCACTCAGATCTCTAGCTACGTCATTAATCATTAGTGGAATTAGAAACAACACATTTGATATTTTGAACTCAACATGTGCATAAAACAAATGACTGAACACACACACAAATGTTATATATATATATATATACACACAAATGACTAAACACACACACAAATGTTATATATATATATATATATATATATCTCTGTGTGTGTGTGTGTGTGTGTGTATATATATATATATATATATATATATATATGGAGAGAGAGAGAGAGGATTAGTCACTTGCAGACTGTGGACATGCGGACCATTGCCCATTGTGTGTTCCGTTAGTTCCCTTTACTTCTCCACATCCTAGTTCTGTAAGTCTCTTCCTTTGAATCCCAATTTATTACAGTCTGTGTTTCTCACATTCCCTAATTAATTTCTCTTCTATGTGTTGGACCCAATTTATTGCTTCCTATTCTTTTGTTCTCTCTCCATGCCCCCTCAACTTCTCTTTCAACAAATCTTAAATTGTTAAGCGGAGCCGATGGCAGATGTGCTCTATTTTATGGTTAATTTTTTATCTACCATCTCCTCCTAGATTCTTCCTTTGAATTCCTCTCTTACCTTCATCTAATGCATTCCCTTTTGATCTCACATAGTATAGGTTTGTTTTGTAGTTTATTGTTTCTTTTTTTTATTAAGGTTATCAAATTAAGAGTACTAGAAATCGTGGAATCATCATCTGTAGTTTTCTAGCATAAAGAAAAAAGTTGGTAGTGATTTTCTTTATTGGAAAAGATGACAACAGTGAGGAGGACAAGCTATCTAGTCTGGTACTTGTTTTCTCTCCATCTATATGAACAATGCTAATATGTATTCAGTGATGTGAGATCCTTTTTTTAATTTTAATATCATCTTGTTGTCCTTCCTCTAGCTTTACCAACATAGATGACTTCTGAACGCACCTCACATAAACTTTTCCAGGTTTGGATTCTTGTTGGACATGTATCTTTATTATTGTAGTAGATGGTTCAACTTTACATGGCATGACCCACTACGCTGGAAACATCAACTCTGCCTCACCAACACTTACATGCCAATTGTAATGCAGGGATAAGAGAAGGACAATTGTTGGCATAAACATAAAAATGGAAGACTCAACGGAGGACTTAGATAGGTAGATTAGATTTTTCTAAAAGCTTGATGTTTGTGTATGTATCAAATGATTATATTTTTCTTCTCAATAACTAATAGTTTTGGTGTACATTCTATATAAAATGACAACTTCTTAAAGATACATTGTTCACTCATTCTAGTTCAAATGTTATAGATTTTCAGTAGACATACATTGCCATATAGCTGCATTTTATTTATAAAAATTTATTTAAAGATATGTATTATGTCAAAGTAAAATGTTTCTGATTATACATGGATCTACTTATTTCTAGAAACAATGAACAACACAATGTAAACAATGTTGATTTAATGGATCAAAATAATAGTGGAATTCCTGTCATTGAAGATAATATGAGGTCACATGTTGGGATGACTTTCAACTCATTAGAAAAGGGTGAAGAATTTTACTACGCTTATGCTAAACTAAGTGGTTTTGGTGTTCGGAAAAGTTGTACAAAACATCATGGAGAGAAAAAGATGACCTTTACTGGAAGTTGTGTGTATGTTGCAAGCAAGGATATCAAGATAGTAGAAATGCTAGTGTTCAAGTTGAAGATCAAGTTTATACTGAGAATGCATCCACTAAATCTAAAAGGAATAGAGGATTGGTAAGAGAAGGTTGTCATGCTAGAATCATCTTTCATAAAGAAGATACTACAAGGTGGTAGTGATTGTTTTTCATGAAAACCACAACCACATGTTGTCTACCCCTAGAAATACTTCATTTATAAGATCACATAGAAAATAAATAGTACAATAAAGTATCTTCATGACAATTTCCATGAAGAAAATATTGGAACATCTGAAGTTTATACTATTCTTGACATTGAGGGTTGAGATACCACAATATTGGATGCACCAAGTGACCTTCAAAATTATGAGAGGGACAAAAGATAAGGAATCAAGGATGAAGATGCAAAAATATTGCTTAATCAATTTAAAGAAGAAAAGGAGATTAATCCATCTTTCTTTTATGCATATAATGTTGATAACGAGAATAGGATGACTCATATATTTTGGGTTGATGGTATTTCAAGAAAATCTTATGCCAGATTTTTTGATATAATGATGACACAACATATGGAACAAATCAATATTCTCTTGTGTTTGTACCACTTTACAGGAATTAACACCATCATCGGTCGATTAATTTTGGTTGTGGTTTGATCAAGGATGAGAAGAGTTCCTCGTTCACTTAGTTGTTTGAAAAAATCTTGGAGGTGATGTCTGGAAAGCCACCAAATGTGCTTCTCACAAATCAAGATCCCGCAATGACAATATCTATTCAAACAAGTTTTCCAACTACACATCAAAACTATTGGTTTTGGCATATCCTTGGAAAAATTTCTAAAAAGTTAGGTGATATATCAAAAAGATCTGTATTTATGGAGAGCTTTAATTCTTGCATTAGAAATTCAAAGAGTCTTGAGGAATTTGAAAATGGATGGAAGAAACTTCTTGAAAATGGGTTAGAAGAGAATGCATGGCATCATTCAATATACAACCTCAGGCATAAGTCGGTATCAATATATTCTGGACACATATTCACAGCAAGTACATTTCATATTTAACTATTTCTATCATTCGAATTTTTGGTTTTATCATCTATTTCATGAATAGCCTTATTTTTGTAGGAAAAAAAGTATCCAGAGAAGTGAAAGCATGAATTCATTTTACAGTTGTTTTGTGGGATTCAAAATATCTCTAGAAAAAATTTGTGTTCGCTTGCAAAGAGTGATTAGGCATCAAAGACATACTGAAAGAAAAGTTGATCATGACACTGAATATAACAAACCTAAGTTGAGAACAAAACGAAAAGTGGAGCAACAAAATGCACTAATTTTTACAAGGGTTATTTTCCATGGATTTCAGGATGAGTTGGTGGAGTGCTTGTATTATATTAGTGAATTAGTTGAACAAGAAGGCAATGAAAAATCTATGATTGTGAAGAATTGTAGAAATCCCACAATATCTTATAATATAAAATGCAACATAACTAAGAAATTTGCACATTGACATGTATGCTATTTGAATAAGAAGGTATCCAATGTCGGCATATTCATGTTGTTCTGCAAAATGAATATGTGATGGAGTTACCAACTAGCTACATCTTGGAAAGGTGGACATCAAATGTAATTAGGGAGACTTTTTAGACATTGGTATTGCTCTAGAGAATAGAAACAGTTGGAAAGGATTTAAAACGAAGTGAGTTCGCAAAAAGTTATGAATAGTAATGTCATGACTCCTAAATGAATGGATGTTGTGTTTCGGAGGATTGATTTTATTATTCAGAAAAGGACTAGCGGTGCAACTTGTTGCCCGCTTGTCTTCTACTTTGATGTAAACCTATATGCATTATGTAATATAGCTTCTAGTTATGTTTTGTAACTATATATTAGAAAGATTCGTTGAAAAAGAATTTTAAGGAGGGAAGGAGAGAGAATGGGAAAATAGGAAGCAATAAACTGGGACCAACATAGAGAAGAGCAATAAACTTTGGAAGATCTTCTCTGAATTTGTGTTTTGCAGTTCTTAAGCAGTTGGGACATGCATCTCAGTCTGATAGAGTTCACTTATAATAATAGTTATCAGCGGAGCATTGATATGGCTCCTTATGAGGCTCTATATGGAAGAAAGTGCAGATCTCCTTTATACTGGTATGAGTCCGGTGAGTATCAGCTTTTGGGTCCTGAGTTAGTACAACAGCTAACAGAAAAGATCAGAGTGATAAAGCAAAAGTTGAAAACGGCACAGGACAGACAGATGTCTTTTGCAGACAATCGCCGACGACCTTTAGAGTTCCAAGTCGGAGACAAAGTGTATCTCAAGGTCTCACCTTGGAAAGGCGTGCTAAGGTTTGGCCGGAAAGGCAAACTGGCACCCAGATATATGGGGCCATAACCGGTAATCGCACGTGTTGGCAAGGTAGCTTACATGTTAGAGTTGACGCCAGAGTTGCACAGGTTGCATCCAGTGTTCCATGTCAGCATGTTGAAGAAAATCCATCCAGACACAGGGACAGTGACACAGCCAGTTGAGGTTGAGCTGGATGAAGATGTGACTTATGAGGAGGGTTCAGTGGTGATCCTTGACAAAAGAGTAAAGAAGCTAAAAAGGAAGGACTTGGTTCTTGTAAAGGTTCTTTGGCATCATTGTGGTGTTGAGTAAGCCATGTGGGAGCTTGAGGAAGAGATGAGGCAGAAGTATCCCTCGCTTTTCTCTTCGGATTTCGGGGACAAAATCCCTTTGTAGAGGTTTATGGCTTGTAAGAACACTGACCTTTGTTTTGGGCTTAACCTATTTGTTTTGCCTAAACCTTGTGCTTGGTTGCCTGCAAATCATCTTTAGTGGTGATTAGGGTTTGCTTGTGCATAGTTGAGAGCTGGAGGTGCTACTTGCAAAATAACCTGAGTTAAGGTAGAAGAGCAAGTTTGTCACCTTGAGAGATGTCTTTCTCTCTCTTTGTTTCCTCTAGGGTTGAGAGGAAGGTTTGGGCTCGTGCCTTGAGTTGTCTTTGGCTTGGTTGAGCTCTTTTGGGCTTTGTTTTCCTTGTTTGGGTCTTTCCTTGTATGGTTGATCCTTGTATCGGGCAAGGTTGCTTTGTGTCGGCCATGGGGTATCTCCCACGAGGGTGTGTCGACCATGGAGGAGTAGTGTGTCGGTCATGGAGGAGTAGTGTGTCGGCCTTTGACCTTGTTTGACCTTCTTGCCTTGGTTGTGTCACCCTAGCTTGGACATGTGGCCGATCCTTGGTTGAGTAGTGGCATGGCATGTGCATGTGTTTTGCAAGGTGGTGAAACGTGTGGACAAGTTTCCCTTGGTAAGGTGACACCTTGCCTTGGTTTAACCTTGACCCCCCATCTATATATGCCTTGCCTTTCTCTTCCTTAGGAACCCTTTTAGCTCTTTTTTGCTCCTCTCTTCCTTATGTGCACGATACACCTCTCCCTTACAACCTTGATGGCTGATACCCTTGGAGGAGCTAAGTTTGGTGGCTGATCCCTTTGAAGGATCTCTCTTCTTCTTCCTTTAGCTTGGTGGCCGAACCCTAGGTGGGTCTTGTTTCCTTGGTAAGCATCTTCCCTCTCTCCTTAGCATCTTCTTCTCCATCTTGCCTACTCTTCGGCCACGGTGGTTATGCTTCTTGTTCCTTTTCTTGAGGTAGCCGAAGTAGTGTGCTTGGAGCTAGGAGCTTGAAGCTTGGAGCTTTGGAGCTTGAGGAGTTTGCTTAAGGCGGGTTACATAACTTCTAACCCTAGCTATATTGCCTTCTCTATGTTGCATGTCTCATATATGTTGATGATCGTCCATTGCATGCTATGTATCTTGCTCTAGTACATGTTGTTGATATTATGAGTAAGATGTTGTTGATGTTGTGGATGGTCTATGTGCATTTACACCTAGTTGGCCGAACCATGGTTTAGGGTTTCCTTGTTGAGCAATACCCCTTTCTCTCCTTGGTCTAGAGATGTGATTTTGAGCTCTAGAGATGTAGGCAATATCCCTCTCTCATTTAAGTTGAGAGGTGAGCTTATATTCTAGTTGCTTGAGCAATACCCTCCTCTCACCATGGATTAGATAGGTGAGCCTTTGGATAGATGATGACCTATGTTGAGATGGATCCTTGTGGTTGCCTGATTTGTGATAGAGGTTGTGCAAAACCCCTCTCTCTTGGTTGTTGTGAGGTGATCCGACCTTCTTGATCAATTAGGGTTTGGTGCCCTTGTGCTTGAGGTTGAAGATGATCTTGTGGGGTTGTGCCTTGCATGATATGACCTTGGAAGTTGTGCTTCCCGATAGCCTTGTTTGGAGATGTACCTTTGTGCGACACACCTTTTTGAGATAGTTGGCTTGGTTCCTGTTATGCGTTGAGCCTTAACCCTAGCTTGGGTGTTAGAGTTGCTTTGGGCGACATGAGTTGTCTACCCTTGTTGCATGATATGTTCTTGAGGTGGAATCCTTGGTAGATATGCATGCTTGGGCGTTGGGTTGATCCTTGTATCCTTTGGCCGATATCCCTTGTGGATATGTTGGACGATACACTATGTATAGCGGATTCCCGATGCACCCCCCCCTTGTCTTGAGATGGTCTTGGCCGATAGGCTTTGATAGCTTGGTGCCCGGCACAACCTTGGCCGTTATCCTTCTTTAGATGAGCTTGGACGAGATGGTATGGTGCCCAGTATGGCTTTGGCCGATACCACCATGTCTTATATGAAGTGTTGAATGAGATGGGTTCATGCCCGACATGCTAACCCTAGATGCTGACCATTATGATGCTTCATGGCCATGCACGACACCATTCTTGGGTGTCATGGGTACCCTGGCCAATAGGGTAAACCCTTTGATGATGCTGAGATGGTTGCATGATAGGGGTGCCTTGGGAGACACCCCTTTGGTCGATATGGCTCATGTTGAAGGTTAGCCGATAGTGAAACCTAACCCTAACCTCGGCTTGGTTCCCGATAGACACTTGGCCGATAGCCATGGTAGTGTTCCACGATATACCTTGGTGATGGCTGCCCGACACCATGCGTGCTAATGGAACCTTGATGCATGTTAAAGGATGTGCAGTGGTTGGCCGATATGGTGGTGAGCTTCTTAAGGGTTGGGAATCCTAGCCGATATACCAGGTATACCCTTTGATGAGGGTTGGCACTGCTCGCCATGCTTAGTGAGGGTTGCAAGAGTTTTGAGTGAGGGTTCTGTTAACTCGGAATGTATATAGTTGATGGTTCTCTTTTAATAACGATGATACAAGTGAAATGATGTGATCACTTTGAATCCTACAAATATGTTGATAAGTTTAAATAATAGATTGTGAACTAGGAAGCTTGGAAGCATATGATGTTGCTACACATGTTGATATGACACACACATATGGTCATAAGTGTTAGGCATAACATATGTCCATGATTGATAATAATACTATGAATGATAAAGCTTATGTGTGATGAACTCATGGATGCTTCTTTATACTTTATAGTATATTAATAATCATGTTAATCCATGATGTCTTAAGTTATCTTTGTGGATGTGTGCACTAACCATGCAGGTATTTCATGTGGATTCATAGCCTGGTCAGAGCTATGAGGTATATGTGCCTTGACTAGAACCAGGTGATGATAATCCTTGTTAATGAAATAACAAGTTGATAGGTTTGAGGACATGATATAAGGCTGAGTACCTAGCTGAGATGTTATCCTCTGATGATGTGATAAGGGATGTGTTCCCAGGATACTAATGCATGATTGTGATGCCTTGAGAGGCAGTGGTTGATATCATGAGGTATTGTGGTCCCAGGACAGTAAGTTGATGGCAATAATGATGTAATTCCATAAGGCTATGTTTATACTTTGTTTTGCCTCAATAATTGGCTTAAAATATACTAATTAGTTATAGATAAACATATCATGTAGTTTTCCCTGGCCATAGATCCATTACCGTCATTATTGGGTGATGGTGAAATAGTTTTATCCTGCAGGATTACTTGGAGTGCATATTGTTGAATATGCGAGGTTTCCCCTAGCCTAAAATAGGACGGTTGAGTGCAACTATGGTTGCAGACTCCAGATATATGGATCATGGTGAACAGGCCCATGGCTCAGGATATCTGATGATGACCATGATGCATTCATGGCTCGGATGTATGTACTGGCACCTATGATGAGGTGAGCTAGAGATATGGGTAGCTTGCAGAGCTGACCCAGAGGCTGAGGCCTATAAGCATAAGACTGCGGTTTGCTTGATGATTCGTGTACTGACCACGGGAAGGTGAGGTCCTGGAGTCTGGATCTCCTTGGACCTTCTATGGCACCGGATTGGGCTTCACATCCAATGGTCGGATTTGAGTAGGGAAAGCTCACTTCCTCAGGGCATAATAAAATGTAATCCAACCGATTGGTATATCTTGCTTAGAGCAAAACACAGAACATTGATTGAGGCCTTGCTTATATAGCTGATCTAGTTACACCTTGCATATACGTGTACGATCCTTATATTTTGTGATAATTTTTATAAAGCTTATCTTGTCAATCATGTTCCATAAAGAATACTTGGTTATATGCCTTCCGGATATCTTGGTAAGCTTTATGGTAATAATAGCCTTGTTCAGTATGCTGCTCTTGTTAAATGATTTATCAGTTATCTGTTGTTATCTGCTTTAACCTTTTGAGGTTTTATAGTTTCGGCAGGGAGTTATGTTTCTCACTGGGACTGTGTGTCTCACCCCGTTGGTTTACACCCTTTTTAGGTGATCGCTCTAGATGAGGTGGTGGTCGTGAGGTTGGGACGAGCAGCAAGAAGAGCAGTAGAAGGCAAGAGATGGACATGATGTTGTTTTGGTGGTTTTGAAGTAGCGTCCTAGAGTCATCCTTGTACTCTCAGGTCCTCGGAGGTGTTTTGACGATATTTCATGATCTCTTGCAGTTGTAATTTTTGTATATCCTGTTGCTGGCTGTACGTGGTTGTTATGTATGTATAAATAGGTGTCGAACTCTGGTACGAGCAGGTACAGCTGGTTTCGATAAGCTGTCGACCTATAACATAGCTTGTGAATGTTATATAACATCTTTCTCTGTAGGATCTGGATGTAAAAGTACTCTCATGTATGCTTTTCGCATTCGTTTTTAATTAACCCGTGTTTTTGGTAATGTGTGGTTCCGTACGTTTTCGCGTGTCATCTCGTTGTCTATGTGATGGCGGGGTGTCACAGTTGGTCTGGTATCAAAGCTCTAGGTTCGCTGAGTTTACATGGATCTAGGACTAGGTTTGCGTATGTTCTTGTGAGTTTTCCACATTTTCTTACAATAACCTTCTGCTCTCAGTAGAAGATAAAGCTTAAAGATGTCTGAAAACCATGAAGAACATGCTGCCGAGAGCAGTGATGCTG
Source organism: Alisma plantago-aquatica (assembly GCA_963693085.1). NCBI lineage: Eukaryota > Viridiplantae > Streptophyta > Magnoliopsida > Alismatales > Alismataceae > Alisma > Alisma plantago-aquatica. The sequence goes on from OY856410.1 coordinate 343,332,139, forward strand.
CATTAGTTGATGGAGCAGGAGGGTAGGCACATGAAGATCGGGTGCCTGAGGTCCCCCAACTTGACCCAGCCATTCTCAAAAATCCTTCCTACCAATATCTTATGGGGCAGATGATGGCTACGATGAATCACATGGTGGAAAGGTTGCCAGTGCCTCATCCAAGAGCACATGCTCCCCATGGTAAAGCATCGGGTATTGGGAAGACCTTTGAGTGGCTTTGCCGAGTCGGAGCTTCCGATTACGCTGGGATGGCTGATCCAGCAGATGCAGATCTGTGGATGACAGGTCTTAAGAAGGCATTCTAGATCCTTGACATCCCCAAAGCGGACAAAGTCAAGCAGGTTGTCTACCTTCTAAAGGGTAGTGCTGGCCACTAGTGGGCCATCAAGGAGGAGAAGCGAACTGGTGAGGAGATCGGTTGGGAGATCTTCCGGCGAGAGTTCGTCAGCAGATACTTTCCAAAGACGTATCTGGACAAGAAGATCAACCAGTTTGAGTGTCTACACCAAGGATCGATGAGAATCACCGAGTATGAAGCCAAGTTCATGGACTTATTGAGGTTTTGTCCTCACATGGCGGCAGCAGATGATGAGAGGATCAGGCGGTCTGAGAAAGGGTTAAGTGTTGAGTTGTCGACACCTATTGTTGCTTTAGAGATTCGGGAGCGGTTTGCCACGTTTGTGGAGTCCGTCCGCAGAATTGAACGCTCTGTTAAGGAGAAAAGGGAGTCCATGACCAGGAAAAGGCCTACTCAGTTCCAGGGACAGAGATTTGGTGTCCTCAAGAAGCCAAGGTTTTCAGCACCTTCCACGATGTCGAGTTCTCATGCACCGTCACAATGGTCCCCGAGTAAGGGAAGAGGTTATGTTTCCTCACTGTCGAAGGCGCATAGTACAACTTCTGTGGCAGTAACAAAGCCATCTAGACTGCAGACAGAAGGCAGGTCATGTTACCACTGTGGACAAACGGGGCATTTAAAGTCAAATTTCCCAAGAAGAGACGTTGAGGTAACACAACAGTTGAGACAGAATCAACAAGGATCAGACAGACAGCAGCCCAGTGGTAGCAAAGGGCGAGGACGTGGTCAAGCATCGCAAGCGGGATCGTCTGCTTAAGGAAGCAGAGGACGTGGACAACAAGCAACGGCTCGATTCTATGTTATGAGTCAACCAGAGGCGATAGTCAACCCGCGAGTGGTGACAGGTCAGATGGAGTTATTACATTCTGCTTTGTCCTCTTCTTGCTTTATATCTATTTTGGTTGACCCCGGTGCTACACACTCTTTTATCTCACATAGTCTGCTTGATAGTTGTCCTTTACTTGTTAATTGTAAGAAAAATAGCATGTTGTTAGAAACCCCGCTCGATGGTTCCTTGATGCTTCGAGAGGAGTGTCCATCTTGTGTCTTATCTTTTTCAGGACACAATATACAAGTGGATCTTATACCACTTGATATGCATGGATTCGATGTGATCCTTGGGATGTATACCTTAAAGAAGTATAAGGTCGTGTTGGACTGTGGTTCCAAGAAGGCAGTGTTTGATGATGATAGAGAGAAGTGGATCTTCCAAGGAGATAGGAAGATTCTTCCGATATGTGTAGTGTCAGCGATGGTGGCAGAAAAGTTGTTGCGGCAAGGTTGTAAGGCTTTCTTAGCTCATGTTGTGGATACCAAGTCAAAAGGTCTTAACCTTGAGGAGGTAACGGTTGTCTGAGAGTTTACGGATGTGTTTCCTGATGAGTTCCCCGGTGTTCCCCCACCCCGAGAGATTGATTTTGAGATCAATCTGGTACCAGGAACACAACCAATTTCATAGACACCATATCGGATGGCTCCAGTAGAGATGGCAGAGTTGAAGAAGCAGTTACAGGAGTTGTTGGAGAAAGGTTTCATCCGACCGAGCACGTCGCCTTGGGGTGCTCCAGTGCTATTCGTTAAGAAGAAGTATGGGTCGATGCGGTTATGTATAGATTACCGGCAGTTGAACAAAGTCACGATCAAGAATAAGTACATGTTGTTGAGGATAGATAATATGTTCGATCAGTTGCATGATGCTACAATCTTCTCAAAGATCGATCTACAATCTGGATATCATCAGTTGAGGATTAAGGTAGATGATATACCAAAGTCAGCGTTTAGGATGAGGTATGGTCACTTTGAGTTTGTGGTTATGCCGTTTGGGCTAACCAATGCACCTGCTTCTTTCATGGACCTGATGAATCGAGTGTTCCATCCGTTCCTAGATCAGTTTGTTGTAGTATTTATAGACGACATTTTGATCTATAGTCGGGACAGGCAAGAGCATGAATGACATCTTCGACAAGCATTGACTCTTCTTCGCCAACATCAGTTATACGCCAAGTTCAGCAAATGTGAGTTCTGGTTGAAGGAAGTGCCTTTCTTAGGTCATGTGATATCTCCAGAAGGAGTCCAGGTGGACCCTAAGAAGGTGGAGTCAGTTGTAGATTGGGAGAAACCAAAGACGCCGACGGAAGTTCGTAGTTTTCTAGGTTTGGTAGGATATTACCGGAGGTTTATAAAGGACTTCAGTGTGATCGCGTTGCCGATGACAAAGCTGACCATAAAGAATGTACATTTTGTTTGGGATGATCGTTGTCAGCAAGCTTTCCAAATCTTGAAGGAGAAGCTGACTAGTGCTCCAGTGTTAGTGCTTCCAGAACTTGGGAAGGGCTATGTTGTTTTCTGCGATGCTTCCAAGAAAGGCTTAGGTTGTGTGCTAATGCAGGAAGATCATGTGGTTTCTTTTGCCTCGCGACAGCTTAAGAAACATGAGGAGAATTATCCGACACATGATTTGGAGTTGGCAGTAGTGGTCCATACGTTAAAGATTTAGAGAGACTATCTTTATGGGGAAGTGTTTCAGATTTTTACAGATCATAAGAACTTGAAGTACATATTTTCGTAGAATGAGATGAATATGCGACAACATCATTGGATGGAGCTAATCAATGATTATGATTGCACCATTGAGTATCATCCTGGTAAGGTAAATGTGGTAGCTGATGCGCTTAGCAGAAAGTCTTCTTCTCTCCCCACGAAGAAAGCACAGTTGAGTTCCTTGGTATGCCATAAGTGGGATATGTTTGTCTCCTTGTGATAGATGAATGTGCAGTTGGAAGTTTCCTTGTTGGCACAAATGCAAGTCAAGCCTACTCTGAGACAGCAAGTCAAAGACGCACATCAGGAGGATGATACAGTACAGTTGATCAGATCAGAGCTTAGTAGAGAAAAGTGTGATGGGTTCCATGAGTCCGAGGATGGATTAGTTTTCTATCATGGTAGAATGGTGGTCCCCGATGTTGACAATCTAAGGAAGTTAGTACTCGAGGAAGCACACACATCGATGCATGTTATGCATCCAAGAGTCACTAAGATGTATCATAATCTAAAGGACCTGTATTGGTGGTCTGGCTTGAAGAAGGATGTAGCTGAGTTTGTGGCTAAGTGTGCAGTATGTCAGCAAGTTAAAGTTGAGCATCAGAAGCTGGCGGATACGTTGCAACCCATGTCGATACCACAATGGAAATGGGATCATATAACCATGGATTTCTTAGTTGGTCTACCAAAGATAGCTAGGAATCATGATTCCATTTGGGTAATAGTGGATAGGGTGACAAAATATGCTCATTTCATACCGGTAAAGACGACATATACAGTAGAGAAGCTTGCTCGGGTGTATGTGGATGAGATAGTGCATTTGCACGGTATACCAGCAACGATAGTTTCTGACAGAGGTCCTTAGTTCACAAGTCATTTCTGGGAACAGTTGCACAAAGCTTTGGGAACGCAGTTGAGGTTTAGTACTGCCTTCCACCCGCTGATGGATGTACAGTCTGAAAGGACTATTCAGACTTTGGAAGATCTTCTACGAGCTTGTGTTTTGTAGTTCCTAGGCAGTTGGGACATGCATCTCAGTCTGATAGAGTTCGCTTATAACAATAGTTATCAGCGGAGCATTGATATGGCTCCTTATGAGGCTCTATATGGAAGAAAGTGAATATCCCCTTTATGCTGGTATGAGTCCAGTGAGTATCAGCTTTTGGGTCCTGAGTTAGTACAACAGACAACAGAAAAGATCAGAGTGATACAGCAAAAGTTGAAAACGGAACAGGATAGATAGAAGTCTTATGCAGACAATCGTCGATGACCTTTAGAGTTTCAAACTGGGAGACAAAGTGTATCTCAAGGTCTCACCTTGGAAAGGCGTGCTAAGGTTTGGCCGGAAAGGCAAACTGGCACCCAGATATATGGGGCCATACCCGGTAATCGCACATGTTAGCAAGGTAGCTTACAAGTTAGAGCTGCCACCAGAGTTGCACAGGTTGCATCCAGTGTTCCATATCAGCATGTTGAAGAAAAGCCATCCAGACACAGGGACAGTGATACAGCCAATTGAGGTTGAGCTTGATGAAGACGTGACTTATGAGGAGGGTCCGGTGGCGATCCTTGACAAAAGAATAAAGAAGCTGAAAAGAAGGACCTGGTTCTTGTAAAGGTTATTTGGCATCATCGTGGTGTTGAGGAAGCCACGTGGGAGCTTGAGGAAGAGATGAGGCAGAAGTATCCCTCGCTTTTCTCTTTGGATTTCGGGGACGAAATCCCTTTGTAGAGGTTTATGGCTTGTAAGGACCCTGACCTTTGTTTTGGGCTTACCCTGTTTATTTTGCCTAAACCTTATGCTTGGTTGCTTGTTAATCATCTTTAGTGGTGATTAGGGTTTGCTTGTGCATAGTTGAGAGCTGGAGGTGCTACTTGCAAAATAACCTGAGTTAAGGTTGAAGAGCAAGTTTGTCACCTTGAGAGATGTTTTTCTCTCTCTTTATTTCCTCTAGGGTTGAGAGGAAGGTTTGGGCTCGTGCCTTGAGTTGTCTTGGGCTTGGTTGAGCTCTTTTGGGGTTTGTTTTCCTTGTTTGGGCCTTTCCTTGTATGGTTGAGCCCTGTATCGGGCAAGGGTGCTTTGTTTCGGCCATGGGGTATCGTCCATGAGGGTGTGTCGGCCATGGAGGAGTAGTGTTTCGGCCATGGACGAGTAGTGTGTCGGCCTTTGACCTTGTTTGACCTTCTTGCCTTGGTTGTGTCACCCTAGCTTGGACATGTGGCCGATCCTTGGTTGAGTAGTGGCATGGCATGTGCATGTGTTTTGGAAGGTGGTGAAACGTGTGGACAAGTGTCCCTTGGTAAGGTGACACCTTGCCTTGGTTTAACCTTGACCCCCCATCTATATATGCCTTGCCTTTCTCTTCCTTAGGAACACTTTTAGCTCTTTGTTGCTCCTCTCTTCCTTATGTGCACGATACACCTCTCCCTCACAACCATGGTGGCCGAAACCCTTGGAGGAGCTAAGGTTGGTGGCCGATCTCTTTGAAGGAGCTCTCTTCTTCTTCTTCTTCCTTTAGCTTGGTGGTCGAACTCTAGGTTGGTCTTGTTTCCTTGGTAAGCATCTTCCCTCTCTCCTTAGCATCTTCTTCTCCATCTTTCCTACTCTTCGGCCATGGTGGTTATGCTTCTTGTTCCTTTTCTTGAGGTAGCCGAAGTAGTGTGCTTGGAGCTAGGAGCTTGAAGCTTGGAGCTTTGGAGCTTGAGAAGTTTGCTAAAGGCGGGTTACATAACTTCTAACCCTAGCTATATCACCTTCTCTATGTTGCATGTCTCATATATGTTGATGATCGGCCATTGCATGCTATGTATCTTGCTCTAGTACATGTTGTTGATATTATGAGTAAGATGTTGTTGATGTTGTGGATGGTCTATGTGCCTTTACCCCTAGTTGGCCGAACCATGGTTTAGGGTTTCCTTGTTGAGCAATACCCCTTTCTCTCCTTGGTCTAGAGATGCGAGTTTGAGCTCTAGAGATGTAGGCAATACCCCTCTCTCGTTTAAGTTGAGAGGTGAGCTTATATTCTAGTTGCTTGAGAAACACCCTCCTCTCACCATGGACTAGATAGGTGAGCCTTTGGATAGATGATGACCTATGTTGAGATGGATCCTTGTGGTTGCCTGATTTGTCATAGAGGTTGTGCAAAACCCCTCTCTCTCTTGGTTGTTGAGAGGTGAGTGATAACACCAAATTTTGTGATGTTTTTGGCCCTTATTTTGTTATCAAAACTGCCCTTTTAAACTGCTTTCCCTCTCCTTTTTATAGTGTTTTTGAATGATTAGGCCACGCGACGCTATTATCTCAATTTTGTCATCTTTTGCAGAGTTTTCCTCAGTTATTAACACTTTTATCGGCAAAAAGGCCCGTCTCGGCCCACAAACATGTTCCACCTACATCAGCCTCCTTACCAACCAGCCGACTGATACGGTCACTGCCCGATAGTGCAGCCTGATACCCTACCGCGCGACACAAGGGCGCCGCGCAAGAGGGAGCAGATGAGCGACACGCCTTCTACCCGACAAGGAGTTGGACTCGCCACGACCGTTGTAGCGTGTCACGCGATACAGGCCACCCACCAGTAGGCACCACTCATCGCGATGACCGACAGCCCAACATCTTTGTGCCGCCCGAGATGCGTATCGGGCGCCCCTAAAGGCCACAATAAAGGAGCTGATGAAGAACACATGGCGTCCGGAGCACTATAAATTCCTCCAACCACTGCCTATAAATAGCAACTACAGGACTCCGATGGGACGGGTCAGAACCCTGTGAGATCTACCAGAGTACAGAGCTTGGAGCTATCGTGTCGTGCCTCAGAGGTTGTGTCGAGTGATTCTAGGTGAGCACTTCCCAATCTCGAGAGGGAGGGAATGGTTCACTTAGGGCTGTCCTGAGCACCACTGCAGGCCGATATCGGCCAACAAGGATACCCGATACAAGTGACTGATACTTAAAGTGACACTCTAAGCCCGACAAGATACCGAACCCCGATACGTATCACCTGTCACGGCGTGTCGCCCGAGAGGGTGTCGCCTGACATGATCGTATCGGGCCAGGGCGCCCCGCGCGATACATCTACTCATCATGAGCGTGTCGCCCGAGAGGGTGTGCCGCCCGACACGGGCGTATCGGGCGAGGCTCCTGTCCGATATCGGGCTGGAGAGTCGGTTGTTGTCTGTCGACCTTCTAAATCAAGAAGGCGACGTTTATCTTTGTTATTTCAGTCATTTACTTTTTTTATTTATGCAATGTAATCAGACCCTTATATGTTAATGGAATTAGAAGAGTTTTAATTATATGCTGCTTTATGTTTGGCAACTTCTGTTGGATGATTGTTGTGTTTGACATCTGAACTCTAGCTTGTACGCTTGGATCGCGCTTCAATTAGCTACCGAATCGTGTTTTCCCGTTGCAAAAGCCTCGAGAGAGGTGTTGTGGCTCTAGTGTTTGGTCCGATACGGGAGTACGAGAGTGCCCCAGATCGGAGCTGCTTTAGTAACCTTTCCACTCTAACCAAAGGTCAGCAACCTTGAGAGAGGTGTTGATACTTACTTAGAGGTACCCGCTTCGAGAGGAGGTGTACAGGATGTTTCTGCTGCCGCTTGTTTTACTGAAGCTTTCTCCTTCGTTCCTTGCTAAAGTAGTAGTTTTATCCTCTCTGTTTCCATTGCGCGAAAACCCTAAAAACTGATAAATGCTTAAAACCTTATTTTTCCTCATAGCTCCATTTGGAGATAGTTATCTTTTATTTTACCGATCCCTTGAGGAACTTTATCATCTCCTTACCCTTACCGGAGTGTAAAGTGTCGATTCAACGTTCCCAACACTACCACCCTTGTCCCTGTGTTCGACCCCGTATATCTACTTCGACCCCGTAAATAAAGTTGCGGGGGCTTAGAAGGTTTTGGGTTATAAATTTAAAAGTCTGACTACTTCAAATCCACCTCCAATTTTAGGACGCGCGATTTAGTCCGGTCAACTTTTTGGCACCATTGTCGGGGACAAGGTAAAACGGTACTGTCGACGAACCCGAATCCACTAACTACACTCCAGTGCCTCAAGCTTAGAAATAAGCTTGACAGCACTCTCTTTTTCCTTCTTTATTATTCTTTACCTAAAATGAGTGATTCTTATTATTAATAACAAATTTTCTAACTTGAATTCTACATGCTATGTAGGTACTCAGAAGGAAGACATTCCACTAACCTGAGCATCGACATAATCAAACATGCCACCTCGCGTCGAACAACCTCTTTCTGAAGGTGAACGCCAAAGGAGGGCTAGACCTCACTCGCCCCCACTGGAAGCTAACGGCCGCTACAAAGGCAATGATCAGCCCAAAGATCCAGAAATGGAGCAGTTCGAGGAAGATCATCGCCAGGATAGACGCCGTCATCACCAAAGGCAAAGGAGGAACCAAAATAATCAGGAATAGCGCCAGGAAGGCAGCGACAGCGATGATTCAGATGAAGAAGAAAAGACACTAAGAGAGTTAGCTTCCACAAAAGCTAACAATTCCAGATGCCCTGTCGTCATTCCGCGATTCAACGCCACCAACTTCGAGCTCAAGCCATCTGTTATCTCCATGATTCATAATAAAACCTTTAGAGGGAGTTTTAAGAATAACAATCCCTATCACCACTTGGATGCTTTCAAGAACATATGCGACACCATCAAGATGCGGGGAGTCCCGCAAGAGGTAATCTATTGTAAGGGCTTTGTCTTTTCTTTGGAAGATAAGGCTCTGTCATGGTATCTGGGGCTGCCCCACCAAGCTCTGAATGGATGGGGAGCATTGGCGAATGCCTTCGTGAACAAGTTCTATCCAACTGAGAAGACCGTGCAGAATAGACAAATGATAACTTCCTTCATGCAAAAGCCAAACGAGAACCTCCACGATGCTTGGGAAAGATATCAGGAATATTTGAGGGACTGCCCTCATCACAATTACTAGAAAGGTTTCTTTATCACCACCTTCTATAACGGTTTAACCCCCGAGGAAAGGGTTTCACTGAATGCGGCATCAGGAAGCAACTTTCTGGGAAAGAAGCCAAGCAAGTCTGAGAAGATCATCAAAAACATGGCTGATGTAACATCCCTGACCTAGGTTATAAGTTAACCCTATGTGTACCAAGATGCAGCTTGGGCACCAAGATGCAGCTTGTGGAGCAATCCTTGTGCTTAAAACCCTAAATTTTGGTGTAAAGTGCAATTTACCCAAAATTTGGGGTGCAACTTGTAAATTACACATTCTAAAATATCTTCTATGACTTTTGACATCATTTAGAGTAATAATGAGTAAGGGGGCACTTCATTTGAATAATCATAAAATAAGAAACACCTTTGTAATTAAATCACCAAGTTGTAAGTAAGGAGACCCTTATGTATATGTGCACCTTAGTGACAAGATGACCTTCTTTGCCTTTAGTTCTTGGTATTAGAAGAATTTTTACCTTAGATATAAGGAGGAGGGACGTGCCTAAAAGAAAGGAAGGACCTAGTTGAGAAAAGGAGGAGTAAGTTGTCCTTATGTTGGAAATGACCCCAAAGTACATATACTCATTTCCTTTGCAACCAAAGGCAACGTTTCCTTTCTTCTATCACTTATCACCTTGCTTGGACCAACTAAGGCAGAGCTTTAGAGCTGAGGGAGACGACCAACCTGTTCTAAGGTAAGAAGAGACCATCACCTAGCTCGAATTCATGGAGGAATTCCTTGTGTAAGGTTGGTTTATGGTTCTTCTTCTTTAGGTTTCTTGTTCTAACCGACTTTCCCCAACCTTTTCTTGGAGAAGCACCTTTGTCCGACCTGTGGAGCTCAAGACGCCATTAAAGTCTTGAAGCTTGGAAGCTTGGAGCACAAGGAACAACATTTAAGGTGGGTTTTATAACTCTCAACCTCTTGCTTTCTTATACATATACTTGTTCTTCTATGTAGTAGTTAGTTCTTCTTCTTCCCCATCTTTCCTTGCTTTCATGCAAGCAAATCCGTGAAGTAACCGACCTGTTTTGAGGTTGAAGATGATGGGAGTGATTCCCTAGATAACTTTACCAAATGACCTTGGACTCCTTTGGTCTAAACGGTTTGCAAACCGTTTGAAATCAAACGGTCTCAAGACCGTTTGATCTCATGCGGTTTTGCAAGACCGTTTAGAATCAAACGGTCTCAAGACTGTTTGGGAAGTTTGACCAAGGGAAGACCATTTAGAGGTCTGTTGTACACATGTTGAATTAATCAAATATAAAGAATCATGATCTAATTGCAAACCGATTACAAGTTGAAGGCACTTCAACCTTCTAAAACCTAATCGGGTTCAATTGATGATTTCAAGGATAGATTTTGGTGAACTTTGGGTTGAAGGGCCCGAACGGTCTCAAGACCATTTGGGGGTTCCTCAAACGGTCTCAAGACCATTTTATGACAACCCAAGACCGTTTGGAGGTCTAGGGTTAAAGTAATTTGATGAATTGGAGGTCCAATCATAATAGATTGATGAATTGATTAAAAGTGCTGATTTTAGATCTAATTAGGGTTCAACCCTTATCAAATCGACTTAGCTTTTGATGAAACTTTGGGCAAACAGTCTCAAGACCATTTGGAGGGTGTCCAAATGATCTCAAGACCGTTTGGACCAAGTTTGGGCCCAATTGAGTGTCAATAGATGGGCTCAACTTCATTGATGGTTAACTGATTGCAAACCCTAATTGAATTGGTTTCAACCCTAATTGGCTTTCAATTGAGGGTTAATTAGGTGTCCAATTTGTTAAGGCTAACTCTAATTGGCTCAATTAATAAGTGGTTAACAAGGGTATGGCCAATTGAAGGCTTCAACATAGAAAATCCTAATCGATTATAACCTTTGATACACATTTGAGGTCCATGCGGTTTTGAGCCCATTTGGACCAAACGGTCTCAAGACGGTTTCGATCCAAATGGTTTCAAGACCGTTTGGGCTCAAACGATCTCAAGGTCATTTAGATCCAATCGATTTCAAGGTCGTTTAAGATGAACCGGTTTCAAGGTGATTTTGTTCAAACGGTTTGGAAGTCAACTCTGATCAAACGGTCAACATAATCAAACGGTCTCAAGACCATTTAAAGGCAAACGGTGTTGAGTGTCATGCGGTCTTGGAGGTCAAAGTATCCAAATGGTCAACGCCCCCAAATGGTTTCAAAATCGTTTGGAGGTTAACGTGTGAAACCGTTTGGGGACTTTTAGGGCTGTGATTGCTTAGTAACTTGAAGGCTTAATCGGTTCAATGGTTGTCTAATACAAACCCTAATGATACCTAAAGACAATAAGGGGGTAAGTGATTAGTATATTGAACCATGTGATGATTAATGGTGTACATTACCAGTGTGCCCTTGAAGGGTTCAAGTAGATGACACCTTTGTGTAATCAAAACCCTAATGACATGATAGTGGTGAATTAGCTTATGATAATCAAAATTGACTTGACCTAACTTAATCTAGAGTGATGTAATCACCACCTATTAGTAAGAGGAGAGAGAAGATCCCATTCTTTTAGTTGAAACTCAAGTAAATTACCTTCAATGTATATGAATGTACATAATTAGGGTATGATCCATCAAGGTGAGATCATGGAAACCCTAATTGTGATGATTAATGAATCTTAACCTAAGTTGAGGGCATCAAGGATGATGGTTTCATGCATGATGACGCTATGAGCCCAATTCACTATGAAGTGAATAGTAAACCCTAATTCTAGGTTAATAACACGTAATGTGAATAGTAAACCCTAATTTAGGGTGATTTATGAATGAATTATATATGGGTTATACCTTTGAGTATGAAACCCTAAATACATGTTGTAACATGAGGAATCTTTATGCCTTCTAAGCTAAAGAGGTTCAATAACCCTATAATGAAGTGAACAAATCCAAACCCTAGAAATCAATGGTATGTTGTTGATCAGCACGACCGTGCTGAGGAACACGGCCGTGGTAGCTTGCTCTTGCACGACCATGCAAGAGAGCACGGCCGTGGTAGTATGTCTTTGCACGACCGTGTAAGGGAGCACGGTCGTGGTGTACTATAAAGACATTGATCTATTTTGATATTGTGCTAATACTGTTATATATGCATATTCTCAATTATATTAATCATGCAGATGGTTAGCAAGAAGTAATCATAACCAGGTAAAGGTTATGATATCATATTCATTGAAAGCATGTTATTATCTTTATGAATAGTGCCATACTATGTTGCCTAGTTCAAGTGGCATCATATGAGATTGATCAGATGTAAGAGCCATGAGTAACATCAAGGTCATACTGATTAGATGACTTATGATGAGATGATTAACAATCGATATCCATTTGATAATTGATGTGAGTTAGAATTCATACATTTAGTATTCTTCTTTTATAGCAGCACTTTAACAGTTTAAATGTTTGGAAACATGTTTGATGCTAAAAGAATACTAGAATGTACCTAACTAATCAAGTATAATCATACCATGTAGAGCCCTGATCATAGATCCATCATTGTCAGGAGCTAAATGATGGTGAAACAGGTTTTCCTAAGGGAACTCTTGGATCACATACTTTTGAGTATGTGGGGGAATATGGATGTGAATATCCTTACATCCTAGTGTAGGAATTGATGTAGATGTACCTTAATCTATCAACCCTTCACTATATATATATATTTATGCCGGGGTGATGTATCACTATTCTCCCGAGGAAATCTTTAAATACTGCATCGATGAGAGATAAACAAGAGATCTTTTGATGGCGAAGAGAGTACAGAATGCCACTGTGACTCTAATAGAGAAGTGCCAGAATACCCTGGTAAGCTATCTTAAGCAGAGACACGAGATGTCCTGCATGTTGATCCTCACACTGACTGAGGAAGATGAGGTCATAAGAATCCGACTCTTTTGATGACCTAGTATGATACTGATGCGACTCACTACTGATCGGTTGGAGTATGAGCGGTATACCTCATCTCCGTAGGGCATAATAAAGTTTGTAAAACATAATCAGATGCGTAGTATATCTGCTAGGGTTGAACTACGAGACACAATGATTGATGTTACACTGTTCATTCTAGAATACATGTTATTCTTGTTCTTTAAATGAAGTTGCTTTACATAATATCCAATCTGCTGTTGAGTAACTTAGATTACTTGCTCATGTTTTACTTATATGATATAACAAAGCTTCTGGCGGAGATTTATAACTCTCGCTGGGACAATTATTCAGATTGTCTCGCTCCGTAGGTTTCAACTTTTTAGGTGGACGCCGAGGACGGAGAAACCAATCCGAGGGTGAGCAGTACCAGGAGAAACAACACCAGGGGCAGTAGTGAGTCTCAAGTGGAGATCTTGGCTGTCCAGTCCTTTAGTTAGATAGTCTTATGTCATCTCTGTACTCTCAGGTCCTTGGAGTTTGTTGATTTAAGGTTCTGATTTTAAATCTTGAGATTTTGTATCTTGTTGTATATAATCACTCAAGAAGTGATTTAACAGAGATGTAAACTGGTTATCTTGCTTTTATGAAAGAGGTTTCATGTTTTCAAGATCTTGTCTCAAAAAGTTTTAATTTTTCATAATTTTTCATATTCCGACGCTAATCGATTGCTTCCGCTGAGTTTATATCGTGTTTTGGAGATCGGAGCCCACAACCGAGCTGCAAGACGACACTGACTATGATAGATCCGACAGGGGACAAGCTAAGAAGGCTGGTGAAGAAACTTCTCTTGAATCCAAGGCCCTAGAGACCATCACTTCTCAGATCCAGAGGATCGCAACTGATGTGAAACAACTGAAAGAGTCTAGTGGGAAGGGAAAGAAGCAATTCGAGAAGGTTATGAAGTGTGTTACCTATGTAGAGGGAGGACACGGGGTAGATAACTGCATCTACACCCGACCGGACGCATCGAGCGATACTAATTTTGAGGCTGAGGAGACTGAGAATGTCTCTTTTGTTAACTTCAAAAGGGCAGACCATCCTGGTTTCAGTTATGGTAACAAAGATGCAGCTGAAAACTCACATCAGCTGCATACTTCCTCCAAGCTTCCTAAATCCTTTGAGAAAAGGGGAGAGCAGAGTCAATTTGTCAAAAACACCCCCTTCCAGTCAAACAAAGGAAATTTTCAAGGAAAAGTTAAATACCAAGGTCAAACCAAAGAGCAGCGAAAGGACAAGGTTCCAAACCAATCAAACGTGGTCAGACAATTGTTTGATTTTGTAAAAAGACAGGACACAATTAACAACTAGTTGGCACAGAGTGCGCTTTCAAATTCAGGTGTTCTGAACTCATTGCAGGTCCAGGTGGTGGATATGCAGACGCATCAATGCCAGATTGATCAGCAGTTAGCTCATATGGCCGAATTAATAAAGAATCCCTCAGGAAAAATACCCTCTAACACTGAAACCGCCAAAAAGGCAGGGGTGTGATCACAAAAGGGCAGAGATCGAGTTGCGAGAGATGGATGATGCTGAAAGCTAAAAGTGGAGAACCTAAACTGGTCGAGCTGGCGACGCAAACTCCAGCGCTCCTCGGGAGGCAGCCCAAGCTTTTTATTTTTCCTAGAATAGAATGTTATTTACTTTTATGTAAAACAAATATTATGGACATTTGGACTGTAATAAGGCCCGAGTCAGTGTATGCGCCACATGCGCTGACTCTCCTGTTTTATGGGCCACCGCTCTGTTTTATAGACCTGTATGGGTAATACTATCTGAGGTCAGGAACTTAACCTTAGGCCAATGATGTTTTACTCATCGACTGCTTTTTCCCCGCTTTGTTTTTAAGTTTTTCACCTTGATTTTATTCTAAAGTTTTCATATCGGGAAGCAACTCAGCCGGCACCCAGAACCGCTCGTATCGGGCAACGGCATATCAGGGTTTGCAAAAGCCGTGATGAATGGTATTCCCGGGCGACGAGCACCCGTATCGGGCAAGATGAATAATTGCCCTTGATTAGATGGATGGAACCGCTCGTCTTGGGAATGACATGTCTCAACGGCCGACGCGCGCCCCAGATCTACCCGTTTTACCCCCAGTTGAGATTGCTATATATAGTATGGAGTTTTTACCGTGTCGGGCCATTACTTTTTGCTCTTCTAGCCACCCGTATCATGTAGTAATTTCTCCCTTTGCTCTTGTGACGGCCGGTGTTGCTTCAGATAGCAAAGGTATAGCCCGACAGCCAGCTTACCCGACACAAGCTTCTTATCACGAGCATCGTACCGGTGGATGACTTTCGTTGTTTTTCCTTGAGTCGCCCGACACGTGTGTCGCGCGATACGTTTTTCATACACGTTTGCATGATATGTCGCGTCGAGCGATAAACTGTGTCGCCCATTCTTGTGCCGCATCGCTTGTTCTTGTTATCGGGCGACACGTTTCTCTCTCTCTCAGGGGAAGTCCCTATCGGGTAGTTTGTTTCACGAGACCGTGTCGCTCGACACGGCAACAGGTGTGATGCGCATCTTTTCCTCCTTATCGGCCAATTTTGTATTGCCTAGGTTTTTCTTTTGATGGACGATACCCGGACTTTGCAATGAGAAGATACCTAACATCTAAATGATCAATGAACTTGATAACATGTATGGCCCGTACAAAGCAAACCGCCGGTCAAGTTGACAAACATGGAAGAAGAATCGACACTGCAGCCACAGCTGAAGCAACAACAGTCGGACAGAAATGCCAGAATCCCGAGGAAGTTGGGCCATCAACCGCCGAAAAGAGAGCAAGGACGGAAGAAGTAACGAGTCCATTTTCTTTCCCAGAGGATGCAGCCAAAACAAGTGCAAAGCTCTCAAGAAAAGAGTCCATTTTCTTTCCCAGAGATGCAGCCAAAGCAAACACAAGCCACTGGAGAAAGACTTCCACTGATTTTCTCTTTTGGAGATGGTCCTAAACCACCACAGAAGACATACTATGATAAGGAAATGGACCTCTCTCGGGGGCTACCAAATCAAGAAAAAATATTGGAAGAGATAAGGAGACTTCTCTGACTAGTTCAATAGATGATGAAAGTTTAAAGAAACTGAGATTGATGATTAGTCCTTTTGTTCATGTTCATAATGAAAGTATCTGGTTTAAAGGAATGCCTAATAGTCTTGGAACTTTCTCCCTCAGCAAAAGCGCATGACTGATCTCATTGAATCTTGCAATTCTGAGCCCTCAATTTGCCTTCTGGTACAACTGACTGCAACATCTTCATCCTCGAATGGATATCAAATAAAGAGACGCCTGACCAACTCCACCACATCGACTACCACAGCAAACAAAGAGAATATATGTGGGATCTTCTATCTAGCACAGGCGCACTCACCCACTAACCCTCACTGGGTTAAGCATTACCCTACCTTATCTACTTCACAACTCTGGGACAGAGTGTGGAGTAAGTTTGGGGGGGGTACCATGTACCAGTGAGGGAGGTACAAAAATTTAAAAATTTTCTTCCAGCTCCACCCTTTTTGTTCTTTTATTCTTCTTTCTATATCATGTGTACATATACATATGCATGCCTAATACAAATTTCATTTTGCTAAAAATTTTGAAAAATTTTGCTTATTTTGTCTCCATACTCTTGTGCAAAGACAATATATAGTAAAAACTTGATACTTTTTCTTGCCTGTTAGTTTTCTATGTGCCTAAGGAGATGCAAGTTTGTTATATCTTTATCATAATGCTGCCTCAAACAATAAAAGACCACGACTTTTCACATCAAAAATTTCGAAAATAATCTCGAAACAGCTAAGAGACGTGTATGCAGAAGGAAAAAGCTGCCCAAACAGCAAAAATTCCTCTTGTTTTCCCTTACCCAACAAAATCCCAAAAAGAGAGAATAGCCTTATGAGAGTGAATAAAAGCATGAGAGTTGTGTCAAAAGAAAAGAAATAATATATATATATATATATACACTTGTTTCCCAAAAGTACCCATCTTTAGGCATGGTAGATCCGGGGCAGTGGTACGTAGGATGTGAAATCACTGCTCTAAAGCCAACTGGCTTGGACCGCAGGGACCACTCGCCCACTAACGGACCCGTACCTGGATGGACTGATGGGAAACAAGAAGAAAACCCAAAAAGCCTTAGCCTACCCAACACACAACTTTCTGCTCCCCAAAAAGATGTTTGGTGTGAAAGCTAACTTCGAAATCATACACCCAAGTCTCGCCAAAGCTGTGGAGAACAATTTTTGCTTAAATAAGGCAGAAAAGGCAAAGTCTGTTGTTTGTGGTCGGGCAGTATTCTCTTTAAAGACATCTCAATGGTCGCTTAAACCTATGGTTTGAAAACTATACCGGTCAAGAAGAAGCATCGCAAAACAAAGTATAAAGATTGATTGAGGACAATCAAAATGCTAAGTTTGGGGGAGTTGATAACACCAAATTTTGTGATGTTTTTGGCCCTTATTTGTGTATCAAAACTGCACTTTTAAATTTTTTTCCTCTCCTTTTTATAGTGTTTTTGAATAAACGGGCCACGGGACGCTATTAACTCAATTTTGTCATCTTTTGCAGGGTTTTCTTCGGTTTTTAACACTTTTATCGGCAAAAAGGCTCGTCCCGGCCCACGAACACGTTCCACCTGCATCAGCCTCCTTACCAACCAACCAGCCGATACGGTCACTGCCCGATACCCTGCCGCGTGACACAAGGGCACCGCGCAAGAGGGAGCGGATGAGCGACACGCCTTCTACCCGACAGGGAGTCGGACTCACCACGACCGTTGTAGTGTGTCGCGCGATATAGGCCACCCACCCACAGGCACCACTCGTCATGATGACCGACAGCCCGACATCTCTGTGCCTCCCGAGACACGTATCAGGTGCCCCTGAAGGCCGCAATAAAGGAGCTGATGAAGAACACGTGGCGTCTGGAGCACCATAAATTCCTCCAACCGCTGCCTATAAATAGCAGCTACAGGACTCCGATGGGACGGGTCGGAACCCTGCGAGATCTACCAGAGTAAAGAGCTTGGAGCTATCGTATTGTGCCTCAGAGGTTGTGCCGGGCGATTCTAGGTGAGCACTTCCCCATCCTGAGAGGGAGGGAATGGTTCACTTAGGGTCGTCCCAGGCACCACTGCAGGCCGATATTGGCCAACAAGGATACCTGATACAAGTGACCGATACTTAAAGAGACACTCTAAGCCCGACATGATACTGAACCCCGATACGTATCGCCTGTCACTGCGTGTCGCCCGAGAGGGTGTCGCCTGACATGATCGTATCGGGCCAGGGCGCCCCGCGCGATACCTCTACTCATCATGAGCGTGTCGCCCGAGAGGGTGTGCCACCCGACACGGGCGTATCGGGTGAGGCTCCTGCCCAGTATCGGGCTGGAGAGTCGGCTGCTGTCTGTCGACCTTCTAAATCAAGAAGGCGACGTTTATCTTTGTTATTTCAGTCATTTACTTCTTTTATTTATGCAATGTAATCAGACCCTTATATGTTAATGGAATTAGAAGAGTTTTAATTATCTGCTGCTTTATGTTTGGTAACTTCTGTTGGATGATTGTTGTGTTTGACATCTGAACTCTAGCTTGTATGCTTCGATCGCGTTTCGATTAGCTACCGAATCGTGTTTTCCCGTTGCAACAGCCTCGAGAGAGGTGTTGTGGCTCTAGTGTTTGGTCCGATACGGGAGTATGGGAGTGCCCCGGATCGGAGCTGCTTTAGTTACCTTTCCACTCTAACCAAAGGTCAGCAGCCTTGAGAGAGGTGTTGATACTTAGTTAGAGGTACCCACTTCAAGAGGAGGGGTACATGATGTTTCTGCTGCCGCTTGTTTTACCGAAGCTTTCTCCTTTGTTCCTTGCTAAAGTAGTAGTTTTATCCTCTCTATTTCCGTTGCGCGAAAACCCTAAAAACTGATAAATGCTTAAAACCTTATTTTTCCTCGTAGCTCCATTTGGAGATAGTTATCTTTTATTTTACCGATCTTAACCTGTTGTTCCCTTGAGGAACTTTATCATCTCCTTACCCTTACCGGAGTGTAAAGTGTCGATTCCACATTCCCAAAACTACCACCCTTGTCCATGTGTTCGACCCCGTATATCTACTTCGACCCTGTAAACAAAGTTGCAGGGGACTAGAAGGTTTTGGGTTATAAATTTAAAAGTCCGACTACTTCAAATCCGCCTCCAATTTTAGGACGCGTGATTTAGGCCGGTCAGTGAGCCGACCTTCTTGATCAATTAAGGTTTGGTTCCCTTGTGCTTGAGGTTGACGATGATCTTATGGGGTTGTGCCTTGCACGATATGACCTTGGAAGTTGTGCTTCCCGATAGCCTTGGTTGGAGATGTACCTTTGGGTGACACACCTTGTTGAGATAGTTGGCTTGGTGCCCGTTATGCGTTGAGCCTTAACCCTAGCTTGGGTGTTAGAGTTTCTTTGGGCGACATGAGTTGTCTACCCTTGTTGCATGATATGTTCTTGAGGTGGAATCCTTGGTAGATATGCATGCTTGGGCGTTGGGTTGATCCTTGTATCCTTTGGCCGATATCCCTAGTGGAGATGTTGGCCGATACACTATGTATAGAGGATTCTCGATGCATCCCCCTTGTCTTGAGATGGTCTTGGCCGATAAGCTTTGATAGCTTGGTGCCCGGCACAGCCTTGGCCGTTATCCTTGTTTAGATGAGCTTGGGCGAGATGGTATGGTGCCCAGGATGGCTTTGGCCGATACCACCATGTCTTATATGAAGTGTTGGATGAGATGGCTTCATGCCCGACATGCTAACCCTAGATGTTGACTGTTATGATGCTTCATGGCCATGCACGACACCATTGTTGGGCGTCATGGGTACCTTGGCCGATAGGGTTAACCCTTGGATGATGTTGAGATGGTTGCACGATAGGGGCGCCTAGGGTGACACCCCTTTGGTCGATATGGCTCATGTTGAAGGTTAGACGATAGTGAAACCTAACCCTAACCCCACCTTGGTGCCCGATAGACCCTTGGCCGATAGCCATGGTAGTGTTGCACGATATACCTTGGTGATGGATGCCCGACCCCATGCGTGCTAATGGAACCTTGATGCATGTTAAAGGATGTTCAGTGGTTGGCCGATATGGTGGTGAGCTGCTTAAGGGTTGGGAATCCTAGCCGATATACCTTTGATGAGGGTATTGCTATACCAGATATACCCTTTGATGAGGGTTGGCGCTGCTCGCCATGCTTAGTGAGGGTTGCAAGAGTTTTGAGCGAGGGTTCTTTTAACCCGGAATGTATATAGTTGATGATTCTCTTTTAATAACGATGATATAAGTGAAACGATGTGATCACTTTGAATCCTACAAATATGTTGATAACTTTAAATAATAGATTGTGAACCAGGAAGCTTGGAAGCATATGATGTTGCTACACATGTTGATATGACACACACATATGGTCACAAGTGTTAGGCATAACATATGCCCATGATTGATAATAATACTATGAATGATAAAGCTTATGTGTGATGTACTCATGGATGCTTTTTTATACTTGATAGTATAATAATAATCCTGTTAATCCATGATGGCTTCAGTTATCTTTGTGGATGTGTGCACTAATCATGTAGGTATTTCATGTGGATTCATAGCCTGGTCAGAGCTATGAGGTATATGTGCCTTGATTAGCACTAGGTGATGATAATCCTTGTTAATGAAATAACAAGTTGATAGGTCTGAGGACCTGATATAATGTTGAGTACCTAGCTGAGATGTTATCCTCTGATGATGTGATAAGGGATGCATTCCTAGGATGCTGATGCATGATTGTGATGCCTTGAGAGGCAGTGGTTGATATCATGAGGGATTGAGGTCCCAGGATAGTAAGTTGATGGCAATAATGATGTAATTCCATAAGTCTATGTTTATACTTTGTTTTGCCTCAATAGTTGTCTTAAAATATACTAATTAATTATAGATAAACATATCATGTAGTTTTCCCTGGCCATAGATCCATTACCGTCAGTATTAGGTGATGGTGAAATAGGTTTATCCTGCGGGATTACCTGGAGCACATATTGTTAAATATGCGAGGTCTTCCCTAGCCTAAAATAGGAGGGTTGAGTGCAACTGTGGTTGCAGACTCAAGATATATGGAGCATGGTGAACAGGCCCATGGCTCAGGGTATGTGATGATGAGCATGATGTGTTCATGGCTCAGATGTATGTACTGGAACCTATGATGAGGTGAGCTAGAGATATGGGTAGCTTGTGGAGCTGACCCAGAGGCTGAGGCCTATAAGCATAAGACTGCGGTCTTGCTTGATGATTCATGTACTGACCACGGGAAGGTGAGGTCGTGGAGTCTGGATCTCCTTGGACCTTGTATGGCACCGGATTGGGCTTTGCAGCCAATGGATGGATTTGAGCAGGGAAAGCTCACTTCCTCAAGGCATACTAAAATGTAATCCATTCGAATGGTATATCTTGCTTAGAGCAAAACACGGAACATTGATTAAGGCCTTGCTTATATAGTGGATCTAGTTACACCTTGCATATACGTGTACGATCCTTATATTCTGTGATAAGTTTTTATAAAGATTATCTTGTCAATCATGTTCCATAAAGAATACTTGGTTATATGCCTTCCGGATATCTTGGTAAGCTTGATGGTAATAATAGCCTTGTTCAGTATGATGCTCTCGTTATATGCTTTATCAGTTATCTGCTGTTATCTGCTTTAACCTTCTGAGGTTTTATAGTTTCGGTGGGGAGTTATGTTTCTCGCTGGGACTGTGTGTCTCACCCCGCTGGTTTACACCCTTTTTAGGTGATCGCTCTAGACGAGGTGGTGGTCGTGAGGTTGCGGCCGAGCAGCAAGAAGAGCAGTAGAAGGCAAGGGATGGACATGCTGTTGTTTTGGTGGTTTTGAAGTAGCTTCCTAGAGTCATCCCTGTACTCTCAGGTCCTCGGAGGTGTTTTGACGATGTTTCACGATGTCTTGCAGTTGTAATTTTTATATATCCTGTTGCTGGCCGTACGTGGCTGTTATGTATGTATAAATTGGTGTCGAACTCTGGTATGAGCAGGTACAGGTGGTTTTGATAAGTTGTGGACCTATAACATAGCTTGTGAATGTTATATAACATGTTTCTCTGTAGGATCTGGATGTAAAAGTACTCTCATGTATGCTTTCCGCAGTCGGTTTTAATTAACCCATGTTTTCGGTAATGTGTGGTTCCGCACGTTTTCGCACGTCATCTCGTTGTCTGTGTGATGGCGGGGTGTCACATAAAGTAGCAGCTGACAGTTGGTGGCACATTAGGTGCACCAACAGTGCAGCTCTCTTGTGGATGAGAGAGGGCCAATGACTTTACCTTGAGGCAAAGTACCGATTGACAGTCGGCAACACAACGGCAGTGCATCGACAACGGAGGCGGGTCTGAGTAGCGGAGGATGTACATCAGTTGGTGACACTTTGTTAGGTGTTGTGACATCGACATCGACTACGGCGCATCCGAGCAGAGGAAGACGCTCATCAGTCGGTGGCTACAGAAACGATGACAGACTATCCAGTCAGTGGACGACGCATATCAGTTGGCGACACATAGGTGGTGCATCAACTACGACGGCGGATCCGAGCAGCGGAAGACGCACACCAGTTGGTGGCACACTATTGGTGACGCGACAATGGCAACGGTCCGTCCCATTAGTAGAGGATGTGTGTCGACTCTCTCAGGCGGAGAGAGTTGTGGCGATATGTGGGTGTTCTAGTTGGAGGCACCAACTAGAACCAGTACCAAGAAGACGGTAGCAAGGTAGGCGACCTCATCAGGATAAGAGGCGACCCGGTCAACGGTCGTAGGGACAACAAGCAATCCCAGCAGCGGCAGCAGTGTCGTGGGAAGAAAAAGTGAAAACGGAGTGTTTGTACACATTTGGTGTAATTCTGTTGTTCCTTATCTTTGTTCTCGGACAAGGGGAGCTTCCCAAATTTAGGGGCGATTAAATCTGGGCAGTGTGAGGTGTAATTCAGATTACTTAGTACTTGTTGGCCGGTATTGCCCCATGGTTTTTCTCTCCTAGTCTTCGGGAGAGTTTTCCACGTTAAATCTTGTGTCTTCAGTCTTACAGAGCATCGTCACTTACCCACCACAATTCCTAACATGTATGTCTCTAATTGGTATGTTTCATTCTATCGCCATCATTCGATAAAGACAATCTTTTATTCTTTCATTTATTTATTTTCGTCTTCTTACATTTTATCTTCTTTCCTACTGTACCTAGAAATGTAAATTTGGTAGTTCACTTGTGAGGAAAACTTCAGTTGAAGAAAATTACATACATAAATTTTTACAGTATTTTAGTGTTTGAAATGTATGGTTTTTGCATTTTTTTGTGAGTTTAGATATGTTACCGGCCGTTAGATGTAATTTTCCATTTTAAGGTGAATAATAATTTTTGGCTCCAAGATATGACTGAAGGACTGAAGGTGTGATGGTACCAGATTTCACAGTAATGGAGGTAGCGGATTTTATAGTGATGGAGCAATAACATCAAAACATTCACTAAACAGTCCGATCATGCCAATCAGCTTTCCGATGAAGCCAGCTTCCACTAATAAAATATCTTTCATGGAGCATATAAAACGATACTTCCATGTACGTGTGCCGTTCAAAACCAACATAGAAACATGGTCACTCTTCCATCTACTGGCGTGAGCAACCTACTTAACATTGACATTGCCCGGTAATTGGTCTTTAATTATACAATTTTCTTCTTCCAGCTAAAATAAGAAAAATAAATGATAATGAATAGTTGAGGAATAGCATATTGAAGTGGTTACAATCTTCCTGAATATAAAATACTTCAGCAACCATAAATGAGACAAATAAATTTGTTCGTTAGTAGCCCAACAATTTTATAGTATGTATGGAACCTTTTCGTGTTCTACCAACATGCCCTTCTGGTTATACACTTAAGTTACTGATTCATCTAACTTCACATGCAATAGACTGCATATGTGTATGCATTGACGCTATGACTGAATATAAATGTAACTACTTGTAACATGGACATATACAGACTAACTACATGTTTTTTTATTCGAATTACAATTAGTTCTTCATAAGTCGTTTCACAGTGTCACGTGTTCTAGATGTATCATCATACCAATTGAGGTATATCAACTCTATTATCATATTTAGCTGTACGGTAATTTGACTCTTTCTACATACTACAAATTTCTTAAGTGACTAAAATATACATTTACATAATCACTACGCTACTTATATCAAGTGCACAATAAGTGGTATAATTTTCTGTAGGTGAAGTTTTAGAAGAGATATTTGCTGGAACTATTGCCACTAGGGAGTTTTATCTAAAGTTATATAATAACTTTGAGCAACTTCATAGTTATTCATTTCCTCTTAAAGAAGATAGCATTTCATTTAGAACTCTTGCCTGCATTCCTACAATTTCAATTTGTCATTATTTCTTATTAATTGTGAATATATATATGAACTTTTTTGTCGTTAGTTTTAGTTGAAACATGACATTCTCAAATTGTAAATGGTTTAAAATTTATATTTTTCAAGTCCTCATTATGAAGTGTTATACTTATATTGTTAGAACTTGTTGCAATAAAAGAAACATATTTTTTTGGTACAATACTTTTGTTTTTATTAGCTAATTATTTTTGCATCTTATCAAAGTAGATTCCCTGCATCTTATTTGACTCTCACTTTGATGAATTTTTCTTTCATTTTTTTAAATTTACTTTTCTCCCAATTTGGAAAACTACCTCACAATAAACCACATGTCAACAACCTCACGAGAGTATGTTGTTAACAATATTCTATTGAAAATCAAACTAATTAACGTTTTCTATCTTCTCATTTTTTCCCTTATTATAACAGCCCATTACGGTTACTATGGTAGCCACGATCCCAATATCCTCTCCCATTATCAAGTCCTTTATCCTATGTATATTATCTTTATCCTCGTTGAATTGAAAACGATTCCAAAAATTGCTTAATTATATCCCACAACTGTTCGCCTATTTCTCAATAAGTCTCTCCAGTCTCTTTCTTCCTCTAATTAAATGCCGGCACATTTTCTTTTTGAGAGGGAATGCCAGCATAATTACTTTACTATGATTGTTCGTCCATTTTCCCATTCCAATAACACTTCATCTTCTTCTAGGCCACTCCGTGCACTCTCTCTTCCATCGGTCCCTGATGACGGCTTACTGTTTTCCACAACTCTTCGAATATCTCTTCCATAACGCTTCCTTCCATTCCTGTGGTTTTGATTGGTCATGATTTTTTATTAATTACGAATATATATGAACTGCTTTGTTATTAGTTTTAGTTGGAAACATGACATACTCGAGTTAGAAATAGTTTAAAACTTACATTTTTCAAGTCCTCATTATTAAGTGTAATACTTATATTGTTAAATCCGTTATGATATAAAAAACATATTTTTTGGTACAACACTTTTATTTTTATTCGCTAAAAAAAAATTGTAGCCAGTCAAAATAGAAGCAATCAAAATTCATGCATCCTATTTGACTCTCTCTCCAAAGATTTTTTTTTCCATTTTTTAAAATTTAATTTTTTTTCACCTTAGAAAACTACCTCGCAGTAGACCACATGCACTATTTCATCTCCTCCAACAACCTCACGAGAGTATGTGTCAACGATCTTCTATTGAAAATCAAGCCAATCAACGTTTCCAATCTTCTCTTCTTAGTTGTTAATCTAATCAATTTTTTCCTTATTGTAACAGCCTATTACGGTTATTATGGTGGTCAGGATCCCAATATCCTGTCATTATCAAGTCCTTTATCCTGTCTATAACAATGACCCACAAATGGAATGAATTTAAAACATTTCCAAAATTTGCTTGATTATATCCCCACAATTGTTCGCTTATTCTTCAATATCTTTGTCCAGTCTCTTTCTTCCGATTATTATATGTTGTGTTAATTACTTTATTGTGATTGTTCGTCCATTTCTCCATTCCTAATAATGCTTCATTTTCGTTTGCCCACAACTCTTACGTGTATCTTTCCAATCTCCTAATTACTACAACACTTTTCACCATCAACGCTAATGGTCTTACGATTCTTTTCCTATCCAAATTGACACTTCTCTCTAGGGTTGCACATATATCGGTTTAGACTGATTATTCGGATCAACCCAATTAAATGCCTCAAACAGAGGCGCAAAACCATGTGCCCCATCTCCAGGCGCACTATAGTTTTTAAGTAACACATGTAGTTGTCTTCTTCAACCCCTGTGAAGGACAAGAAGAACAGCACAACTAGTACTACAATGGTTCAAAATGGCCACCTCTCTTTGTTTGAGAGTGATTCTTCCACTGTCGAGGTCATTCCATTAAGGATTCTGCTATATGTACTAGAAAGGGTACCTAATTTTGGACCCTTTTTTCCTTATGTATGAATAAGAACAAAGCTAATGAGGGAAGTGTGCTACTTCCTTTCTTAATTTTGTTTTTATGCATACATGAAGAGAAAAAGAGTCTCAAATTTGGTGCCACCTTTGGTCCACATATCATATTCTTTCTATAAACTAGGCACATATTATTGTTGAGATCATCCTGTTACTCAACATCCTCATGGTCCTCTTAGAATCCTTTTTCAATTTAGACCACAATAGTAGATACGTAGAAGGGTGCTCCCTTCATAGTAATACCTAAAAACACAAGTATATAGAATTATAACATCACACTGATTAAGAATCACATTCTCAAGCGATTTAGAATGAAGTTTGTTTTTCACTGTATTCCTTAACCTTGAAATTATCTATTTCGATTATGATCCTTTATTTCCATTGTCCTCTCGGTTATATCTTGTATAGAGCCGTTTTTGCAGAAAAGACATGATTGAACCTTAGAATTTATATTATAACAAAAGAGATTAGCAACATATTAACACATCCATCTCATTTGATGAATTTGTATCCATCAATTAATTAAGATATTGACTTTTGTAGATATACTCATCTTACTATGAAGATCAACTAAGGGCATCTCAATATTAGACGGGGAATAATTCTTCTCACATAGAATGCTTTAATATTTAGTAATCATGAACATTTTCATACAAAATTATGTCTATCATTTATACTTTCATATTTAAATAATTTAATACATTATCAATTATGTTATGTTGCATGTAGTTCTAACATCACAATATGATATTTAGTGAATTATATGGAAGTGGCATAATTTTTTTGCCCTTTTTGTTTCTACAATTTAATTTTGTAGAACAAATTAGTAGGTTCGATATAAGACATTAACCTGAATTGACATTCAAACTCTTCAAAATATGTACACAATATGTACACAGTTTTCAAACTCATCTAATGTAAGTTTAACATGTTTAATATAGCACGTGTGGGGTCACTAATATATATATATATATATATATATATATATATATATATATATATATATATATATATATATATATATATATATGTATATATATATATATATATATGAGATAGTTTTAGTTGCCCGCGCGGGTAACTAGATTAAGCTACCCGGCAACAGTACTCCCGCAACCCGTAGCGGAAAAAAAGACCGGCGCGGGGAGAGAGCAGCTAGCGAACCCCAATTCGTCATCGTCCCCACTGAAGCAAAACCCCAGTTCGTCACCCTCCCCAGTGATTTTCCCATTGTTGTGCACCTCCTCCGTCATCACCTCCTCCAATCGCTCCTTCATCACCACCTCCTCCGTCATCATCTCCTCCAATCGCTCCTTCATCCACTCGTGGAGATGATGAGGACGAAGAAAGCCTTGTGGAAATAATCGATTATGCCTCCGTGGAGAAAGAATAGACCGACAGTGGTCGAAATAGATGACGACGACTTCAAAATGCACCAGTTTCAAGCCGACGAGAGGATGGAAAAACAGGCGGAAGAAGCGGGAAAAGCAGCATCGGCCGTGGAAAGGGAAATACAAGACCAGACTACTCTGACAACTCTGAAAGGGGATAAGAAAGAGGCTACCAAGGCCACATAAGCGTAAGAAGATGGGAAAGAAGAAGTTGCGGAAATGGATAAGGGGTATGCTGCTGAGACTCCTCAGACAATACAGAAAGAGGTCAAAACAGGAGCTGCGATTGCTACTGAAGGAGATAAGCAATCTACTTCTTCAACAACTAAGACACAAAAGAAAGGCAAAAAAAGAGGGGTTACATCTCCCCCATGGATCAAACCTCAATCAAAAAGTGCAAAGCGCAGTAAGGTTGCTACTGCTAGTCGTGGAGTCAACAGAGCAACTGAGAAGAAAGAACCTGCGCGCAACAAAGAGGGAAAATTTGAACGACAAGGTAATGCTTGAGTAACCGAGAGTAATGCTTGAGTAACCAAGAGTAATGCTTGAGTAACCGAGAGTAATGCTTGAGTAACCGAGAGTAATGCTTGAGTAATTGATAGTAATGGTTGTGTAACTGATAGTAATGTTTGAGTAACTAAAATTTATGCTTGAGTAACTATTACATACTACTTGAGTAACCGAGATTAATGCTTGAGTAACCGAGAGTAATGCTTGAGTAACTGAAATTTATGCTTGAGTAACTATCACATACTGCTTGAGTAACCGAGAGTAATGCTTGAGTGGAGAGGGTTGTTCAGTTACTCAACCATTACGTTCATTGTTAATTCGAGAACTAAAAAAAGCCTGTGAGTAACTGGAAAAGGACTGCGAGTAACTGAACAATGCATGTAATGGTTGAGTAACTGAACTGCGAGATTAATGCTTGAGTAACTGAGAGTAATGCTTGAGTAACTGATAGTAATGCTTGAGTAACTGAATATAATGCTTAATTAATTGAACCTAATGATTGAGTAACTATTACATAATGCTTGAGTAACCGAGAGTAATGTTTGAGTAACTGAGAATAAACTATAAAACAATATTGTTAAGCTAAATACT
This sequence comes from Alisma plantago-aquatica, assembly GCA_963693085.1. Lineage (NCBI taxonomy): Eukaryota > Viridiplantae > Streptophyta > Magnoliopsida > Alismatales > Alismataceae > Alisma > Alisma plantago-aquatica. The sequence continues at coordinate 343,360,930 of OY856410.1, forward strand.
ACATTCTTGGAATAACTCTATTGGTATGCAGGAAAAGAAAGCAAAGGGGATGAGGAGAGTACAAATGCAAGTCAGAAACAGAAAGAGACAGAAAAGGCTAACGAGAAAGGTAAGATTGTATGGATTTGTAATTGTTTTAATTTTCAGTTACTTACAGTTTATTAAATTGCTTTTACAAAATAAACAATGAGCTCTAACGATAAATTTTGATATGTTTGCGGTGGGAGTAAATAGACTGTACCACAGGTGCTCCTTAAAGAGCTACATCAATACCAGCAAGAGCATGGTGTATACAAAAGAACAACTTATGATGTTGAGCTCAAAAGCCTTTGCAAACCTCGTAAAGATGCCAAATCTTGCAGTTGACATAGGCTTGTTAGAGTATTTAATAGATAGATATGTCGATGAATACATATTTATGCTGGCCAACGGAGAGGAGAGAAGGATGACAGTAGATGACGTGGGGATAATTCTAGGTATCCCCAGCAAAGGTATAGAAATAACACAAACGAAAGATTCTGACATAGTAAAGTCGATATGGCAAGAGTTTGCCAAGGCGACTTGTAAAAATAGAAATGAAGGTGAGACCTCAAAGAAGTTGAGAGAAAAAGATGTCCTGCATAAGAACAACTTAACAAAACTTTGGCAAGAATATGCCAAGACCAACAATCCAGCGGATAATACAAATATTTGTCGTGTGTGGATGTTGCACCTACTGGCAACATTCCTAATCCCAGACACTAGCTATTGCACACCAATCTACATTATCCACTACCTAGATGATGCCACTGCCACTGGGCAGATGAATTGGGAAAAGCTGGTGCATGGGAGTATCATCAAGAATATGAAGATGCTGAAGGAGAATGTATAGCTAAGAAGGAAAGGAGAGAAAGGGGGCTAAGAACACCCTGTACACAACAGGTTGTGTCATGTGCCTATGCGTAAGTGAATAAAATCATATTCATCTACATTGATACAATATTGACTATGGGGGGGCAGTTACATATGCATTATATTTTCTATATATTACATGCAGGTTTGGGCATATGAGATGACAAAGATGGCAAAGCCAACATTCCTTGACTCCAAGCCAAGGATAAAGAAGTGGGATGTGCCGGTTGAGAAGTTGATGGAATTAGGGGCAGTGGACCCTAAGGATGTAAGATTATCTAATCTTTGTCACAAAATCTAATATACAACATAATCATATAGGTTTCATTTTGTTACACATTATTTTTATTTATATGTTGGATAGGTTTGTCAAATGATAGTGGTAGAGCAGGGAGATGATTGGTAGGCTGCAAAATCATCAAATGAAATTCCAGAAAAATGTACGCCAACAACCAATAAGGCACCAGCAAAGCCAATCATCAAAGAGGGAGACACTCTTGACACCTCCACCCTGGAGAAAAGAATCCAAATGTTGGAGGAGGAGCTCAAAATGCATAAGGAGATATGCACAAGAATAAGTGTTGAGAAATTCACTAAGCTGCAATTGGAGAATAAAAGGCTAGAAGAAAGAATAGCCAAGTTATAAGAAGAAAATAAAAATCTAAAAAGAAAGTGGGAAGATGAGGGTGACAAATCACAGTCACCTAAAAGTGGATTCAAAGAATTTGTAGAGGGATTTGCCTCAGTGAATGTAGATGAACCGAAAGACACACCGGCAAAGGATGTCGACCCACCGACAAGATGAAGAAGGCTGACCCTCAGAAGAAAATACGTGGAATCAGAAGATCACAGTGAGGACAGGAAAAATGCTGATGAAGAGGAAAAGAAAGAAAAAAAAGACAACAGTTATGAACAACCAAAGTCTGCAGAAGATGCAGAACAAAAGAAATAAGAAGAAGGGAGCGAACAGCAGGAGAAGATAGTAGAAGAAGAGGAAGGGCAGAAGAAGCCCAGAAAAAGATTGAAGAAGAATAAGACGATGGAAGAACTAAAGATAGGAAGCATAGAGAAAATTGTGAAGAAAAGAAGGGAGGAAAAGGTAAGTTTCATCTCCTTTTAGGTATATCATAACTGCAAGTAATGCTTGCATAAATGAACCTAAAGCTTGAGTAACTGAACCTAATGCTTGAGTAACTGCACGTAAGGCTTGAGTAACTGAATATAATGCTTGAGTAACCACACATAAGGCATGAGTAACTGAATATAATGCTTGAGTAACTGAACCTAATGATTGAGTAACTGAATGTAATGCTTGAGTAACTGAATGTAATGCTTGAGTAACTGAAAGTAATGATTGAGTAACTGATAGTAATGCTTAAGTAACTTGGGAAAAATGAAGATTGATTCTAACATGTATTGCTCTATTGTTGTTGACAGCACAAGATGTCCAATTTCATAGGTTTTGAACATTTCAAAACAAAAGAAACCAAAGAAATTGTCCATCACTTCATGGACAACATAGAAGAAATGTAAGAGAATTGGTTACTGTCAAGTGTAAAATGATAAAACATTAATGTTTCAATATCCAACTCGTATGTATAACATCTACAAAAATAATTGGCAGGTCAAAACGAGAATGGAAATTCAGTGAAGACACTTGATGCACGGGGAAGGACCTCGCCGCCCTCCTGTACAAGGATCAAATGACACAATCACCTGTAAGAGACAAGAACGTAGTGTAACTCTTTGAAATGGATAATTTGGATTGCTAAACTGAGAAAGCTTTTGGTTTTATTCAGGTTCTCGACTGCTTTGTACAGATGCTCAAGGAGAGAACAAGCAAGCGGAGGAAGAAGGGTTTGACGTGGCACTGCATGAGCACTTATGCTCCGGTAAGACAAATAAACGTTGTATACAAATTTACATGAAATTACAATATAGAAACACAAACTGAAACTTATAGATGTGAATTTTAAACTCTACATTTGCAGCAAAAGTTATCATTTCATGTTGAGGACATCACCTTGGAGTAGATAGACATGCTATCTCCACAATTCAACGTTCCAATGAAAGATTGGGACGCAATGGACTCGGTGTTCACAATACTAAACAACGACAACCACTGGCACTTGTATGAAGCAAGTTTCAGGGATGGAGCACACCGGTCTTATAATTCAATGAGTTGGAGTAGCAACTCAAGAAAAGAATTCAATAGATGGGTAAGTGATCTATAAAAATTAAGTCTATTATTAGTGGATTGAAAGGATTAATGATCTTTAATTGATGATGAATAAATGTCTTGTTTTTTAATGCAGGTGGGTATAGTGCATGAATTCTTTAGGGGTGCACCGAAAAAGGGAAGCCAGTTGTCCCAGTGGGAACGGGAGTACCCGATCTTCCCACAGCAGGAAGAAGACTCACTTGACTGTGGGATCTTTGTCATGAAGTACCTAGAGTGCCTAGTCAATGGAAAAACTATGGACTTCACCTGCAAAGACATACCAGCAATAAGGGCTGATGTTTTTCAGTGAATGATGGCAAGGGGGCAGCTGCAACCTCTAAAAGAGGATGAAAAAGATGAAAGCGAAGACATCAAAGAAGGTATATCTGATGATAACAAGGGAGGAGAAGTTGAAGTTGATAAACAACACGAAACAGAGAAGAATGAAGAAACAACAACAAAAATGGATGCAGAATAGATCTCAGAGGAAGAAATAGTTACAAGCCTTGATAAATGGCTAAAATAAGAACAATAGCCTTCTGTTATTCTGTTATATAAGTTGTGTAAAGCTGAATGTACAGCTGCTCTTGAATGTACAGTTGTTAAAAGTCTAAATTTACAACTGATCTTGATGTACAGTTGATCTTGATGTACATCTCATCTTGAACAATATTGATTTTTCCCTTATATTTTGGCTAAATGTACATCTTATTAAAATGGATTATTTATTAGTGTGCTGCAAAAAGACTGAATGTACAGCTGATCTTGAATGCTTCGAATACATTTATGGTGTGAATGCTTATGTTCTTGAATGCTTTAAATACCTTTATGCTTTGAATGTTGTAAGAGTAACTCTGAAACTACTACGAGTAACTGAACTGAAAGTAACAGAATGCTTGAGTAACCGAAAGTAATGCTTGAGTAACCGAGAGTAATGCTTGAGTAACTGAAAGTAATGCTTGAGTAACCGACAGTAATGATTGAGTAACTTAAAAAACATTTCGAGTAACTGAACAAATCCTGGGAATAGCTCTTGAGTAACTGAGAGTAGTGCTTGGGTAACCAACAGTAATGGTTGAGTAATTGAACAATCATTGTGGGTAACTATCACAACCCTGGAGTAACAGAAAAAGGACTGTGAGTAACTGAAAAACACTGCGAGTAACTGTCACAACCCTGCGAGTAACTGAACAAACACTGAGAGTAACTCAAATATCCTGCGAGTAACTGAACAACCCTCTTTGATTAACTAAAAAACACTGCGAGTAACTGTCACAACCCTGCGAGTAACTGAACAAACACTGCGAGTAACTCAAATATCCTACGAGTAACTGAACAAACGCTACGAGTAACTAAACCAACACTACGAGTAACTGAATAACCATGCGAGTAGCTGGACAACCATGTGAGTTACTGAACCCTCTCCGAGTAACTAAAAAAACACTCCGAGTAACTGAAAAACACTCAGAGTAACGGAAAAAGCACTCCGAGTAACTGAAAAAACATTGCGAGTAAAAATGTTCCGAGTAACTGAAAAAACATTACGAGTAACTGTGACAATACTGCGAGTAACTGTGACAATATTGTGAGTAACTGAAAAAATCATGTGAGTGACTGTAATAGCAGTTAGAGTAATTGCGAAAACACTGCGAGTAACTGTCCTACGAGTAACTGAACAAACAATGCGAGTAACTGAAAAAATTCTGCGAGTAACTGAAACAATTCTGCGAGTAACTCAACATTGCATGTAATGGTTGAGTAACTAAACAAACACTGATAGTAATGCTTAAGTAACTAATATGTACTTTTCCGCATGCTAACTGAAAGTATATATAATCAGACAAAAACACTGATGTTGAACATTCAAGATTACAACATTCAAAGCATAAAATGTTATATATTATACAGCCAGATCAGCTATAAAGAAGGTCCATCAACAGAACATAAAAATACAGAAAAATATAGCCAGATCAGCTATAAAGAAGGTACATCAACTGAACATAAAAATCAAATAGCTCAGGGGGTCGGATCCATCCCTGGCGAGAGATATCATACACACAATTCCCTCCATTGCAAATCATAGACATCAAGCCAAAACACATGTTTGTATCTGAGAAGTTCATATCTGTTGTAAATGAGTCAACCTGTAAAGGATTTACCCATGAGTCATAAATAGGTTTTGAGCCCAGGATGGTTGGGGGGCAGTATAGATAGTGATGGGGAAGATTATCAACCAAAAGGCTTAGGAGAAGAGGGCGGCGGTGCATACCTATTTATGATATGAAGGCTGGACAGAAGAAGAAGCAGTGTCTTCTGTAGATGTTGAGGTGTCCACTGTTGTAGATGAGTCAACCTGAACGGGATTTATAGTTGATCCCGGCACTGCTTGGTATTTGTCCCTAATAAAGAGATGATCTGCAGAGTCGTCTGATCCATAGAATACTTCGTCGCCAGGCATTCTGAAGAGCGGAACAAGCTCGGTTGGTGTTTCTAAGAACTGATCTGTGATCCATGTTGTAATAGTCGGGTGATCAGTTGGCTTGAGGAAGATGATCCAACCTTTGCGAATATTGAGCTGTGCGATCGTCCTTTTCCAGCCCTTACCAGTAGAAAGTGATCCGTTTTTATTCTGCATAAGGGTTATCTGGAATGTCTAGTTTCCGATATGGAAGGTGGTGTTGCCTGGTTTGATGTGAAAATGGAGATGTTTCCATTCTATAGGAAGTTGAATGGATTCCATTGTCTTGTCATCAAAGGTGTAGTTGATGGGCTGGATGAACGGCTCCATGATAGGTTGTGTTGAGGATTGTGAAGAAGGTAGGTTGTGAAGAAGTTGGCTGTGAAGAAGGTAGGCTGTTTGAAAGTGAGTGAAAGGGTGAGCTGAGAACACTGGAACTTAAAAGAAGATGACAGCAGTGCTCTGTGTTGTTGGTGTTGCAAAGATGGGCAGCAGTGCTCTGTGCTGTTGGAGTTGCAGAGATGGCAGCAGTGCTCTGTGCTGTTCTGATGACACAGTAGTGCTTTGTGCTCTATTTCTGTGCTTTTACGTTGTACAACAAACTCTTGTACATATCTTTATAGCTTTGTGCTCTCTTTTCTTCGCTTTTCTGCTGTGTCATATCTTTATAGCTATGTGCTATGTGTCAATGCTTTTATGTTGTACAACAAACTCTTGTACATAACTTTATAGCTCTGTGTCAATGATTTTACGTTGTACAGCAAACTCTTGTACGTATCTTTATAGCTCTGTGCTCTGTGTCAATGCTTTTCTGTTGTACAACAAACACTATGAGTAACTGAAAAAACCCTACGAGTAACTGAAAAAACCCTGTGAGTAACTGAAGAAACCCTTTCGAAGGTTACTGAACAAACACTGTGAGTAACTGAACAAACACTGCGAGTAACTGAAAAAACCAAGCGAGTAACTGAAAAAACTACGCGAGTAACTGAAACAAGCCTGCGAGTAACTAAACACTACAAGTAATTGTTGAGTAATTGAACAAACACTGCGAGTAACTATCACAAACCTGCAAGTAACTGTCACAACACTACGAGTAACTATCATAACACTGCGAGTAACTGAACAAACACTGCGAGTAATTGAACAAACACTGCGAGTAACTGAAAAAAAACCCTGCGAGTAACTAAAAAATCCTGTGAGTAACTGTGAAACACTACGAGTAACTGTGAAAACAATGTGAGTAACTGAACGAGCACTTCGAGTAACTCAAATAGCAGTTAGAGTAACTGTGAACAAATATGAGTAACTGAACTAACTACTACGAGTAACTGTGACAACCCTGTGAGTAACTCTAACAGTAATAAGAGTAACTATGAAACACTACGAGTAACTATGACAACAATAAGAGTAACTGTGAGCAACACTAAGAGTATCCATTGTACACAAAGACAAACACATATTCTTCAAAAAGAATAACAATTGATCATAACATATTCTTTGTAACATATTCAGAGTATACATACAACTGTTGGAGCACAAGGTAACACAAAGATAGATTACAAACACAAGTGAAGTACTTAGAAGGTTACAAAGTCACTTTCACAAAACTACACAAAAAGAACAACCCCGTTACAAATTTGAACATGCCTGAGTGACACACTGATCAACTACAAACTCCACTAAAAAAGATAGAACCACATATACATCAATAGCAGCAGCAAGAACACCAGAACACAAGAAGTAGAAATAGTAGCAGCAAATCCCAATCATAGAATGCACTACTTCTTAGGACAGTTCCTACTGTCATGGTTAACACCAAACTCTAAGAAATTCTTACACTGCCTCTCTCTTTTAGATTGGGCAATCTCAACTCCAGATTTAAACCTCGCATCTGTGGCTTTGGGTCTCCCCTTAGTTTTACAAACATTGGGGATACGAACCTTGACAGTGAAAGAAGAAGTTGTATTTGAAGCAGTTACACCAGCACCTGCATCTGCACAAGTATCAGCGAGATCCAATTCTAACAGCTCCTTTCACAAGGCTAGCAGTTTTTCATGGCAAATATCTATAGCATTGTTCCTACACGCTATATTCACAATCGAATTGCAGGCAGAAACAAGCTTAAGGGTCCTCCCAGTGGATAGATGACTAACTGACGCTTTGCCAAAAATCAAAGGATGTTCTCTATAGCCTTTGGTCCACCTCTTATATATGTATGGCTCGGGAAGAGTGCAAAAGTCACGACTCTTAAAATAAGACAGGATGTGCCTGAAAGGGATACCTTTGAATTCCAACATGTAACAGTTGCAATAAACAATCTCACTCGACGGCTTTTTCTTCAAGATTCGGGCAGATCCAAGGCCACCGACATGATACACTTCAAATACACCTTCTGAAGCTTCCTTTACATTATATATCATGCTTTTATGAACCTCACTCTGAAAGATCTTAAAAATTGACTTTGTGTATATACCTCTGATAACACCAAATTTTGTGATGTTTTTGGCCCTTATTTTGTTATCAAAACTGCCCTTTTAAACTGTTTTCCTCTCTTTTTATATGTATTTTGCAATAACCAGCCACACTACGCTCTGAACTCAACATTTCCATCTTTTGTAGAGTTTTCCTTCATTTTGGACCAATTTATCATCAATAAAGGTCATTCCGGCCCACAAGCATGATCCACCTACATTGGCCTTCCAGCCGGCCGATATGCATGCTGCCCGCCAGGGTAGCGCAATACACAGACGCGCGACATTAGGATGCCGCGCAAGAAGGGACTAACGGACGATACGCCTATCTACCTGACAGGGAGTCGGGCTCGCCATGACAACTGAAGCTTGTCGCGCGACACAGGCCACCCACCGGCAGGCACCTCCCGTCACGTCCACCGACAGTTGACATCCTTGTGCCAGGCGATACTGATATCGGCCGTCCACCGACTCCGTTATAATAAGAGCTAAAGAAGGACACGTGGCGCCCTGAGCACCATAACTTCCCCAACCGCTGCCTATAAATAGCAGCTACAGGAAGCCGAAAAGAAAGGGGAACAGGTTGGAACCCTGCGCAAGTCTTCTCAGGAAAGCTGCTAGAGCGAGTGTATCGTGCCTCAGTGTTCATGATGGGCAATTCTAGGTGAGCACTTCCCCATCCTGAGAGGGAGGGAATGGTTCACTTAGTGTCATCCCGAGCACCACTACAGGCCGATATCGGCCGACATAGATACTCGACATAAGTGACTGATACTAGATGTATCACTCTATCCCGGCAAGATATTGAACCCCGATACGCATCGCCCGTCACGACGTGTCGCCCGAGAGGGTGTGCCTCCCGACACAGCTGTATCGGGCTGGAGGGTCCACTGTAGTCTGTCGTCCTTCTATATCAAGGAGGCGACATTTATCTTTATCATTTCAGTCATTTAATTCCTTCACTTATGCAATGTAATCAGACCTTTATTTGTTTATGAAATAGAAGAGTTTAATTATTTGTTGCTCTATGTTTGGTACCATTGTTGGATGATTGCTATGTTTAACATCTGAACTCTAGCTTGTATGCTTGGATCGCGTTTCGATTAGCTACCGAATCGTGTTTTCCCGTTGCAATAGCCTCGAGAGAGGTGTTGTGGCTCTAGTGTTTGGTCCGATTCTGGAGTACGAGAGTGCCTGGAATCGGAGTTGCTTTGGTAACCTTTCCACTCTAACTTAAGTCCAGCAACCTCGAGAGGGGTGTTGATGCTTGGTTAGAGGTACCCGCTTCGAGAGGAGGGGTACAGGATGTTTCTGATGCCACTTGTTTTACCAGAGTTTTCTCCTTCGTACCTTGCTGTAGCATTAGTATTATCTCTCTGTTTCTGTTGCACGAAAACCCCTAAAAACTGATAAATGCCTAAAACCTTAATCTTTCTTGTAGCTCCATTTGGAGATAGTTTCTTTTATTTTATCGGTCTTTTCCTTCTATTCCCTTGGGGAACTTTACCATCTCTTTATCTTTTCCGGAGTGTAACGTGTCGATTCAGCGTTCTCAACACTACCACCCTTGTCCCTGTGTTCGACCCCGTATATCTACTTCGACCCCGTAAACGAAGTTGCGGGGGCCTAGAAGGATTCGGGTTATAAATGTAAAAGTCCGACTGCTTCAAATCCGCCTCCAATTTGGGACGCGTGATTTAGGCCGGTCAACTTTTTGGCGCTGTTGCCGGGGACAAGGCGAAGCGGTACTGTTGACGAATCTGAATCCACTAACTACACTCCTGTGCCTCAAGCTTAGAAATGAGCTTGACAACACTCTTTTCTTTTCTTTTGTTATTATTAATATTATTCTTTGCCTGAAATGAATATTTCATATTATCAAATAACAGGTTTTCTAACTCGATTCTTTTTCACATAATTCCAGGTAATCAGAAGAAAGGACATTCCGTTCGACTGAGCACCAACTCCAGCCGTCATGCTGCCCTGTATTGAACAACCTCATTCTGAAGGGGAACGTCAGGGGAGGGTTAGGCCTGATTCACCTCCACTAGAAGGAAATGACTGCTATGACGGCCATGATCAACATGAAGATCGAGAAGGAGAGCGGTCCGAGGATGACTAACACCGAGATAGATGTCGTCACCATCGAAGGCACAGAAGGAATCACAATGATCAGGAACAGCGCCAGGAAAGTAGTGATAGCGATGAATTTGATGAAGAACAAAAGACTCTAAGGGAGTTAGCCTCCACCAAGGCTAACAACTCTACATGCCTTGTTGTCATTCCGCGATTCAACGCCAATAATTTTGAGCTCAAGCTATATGTCATCTCCATGATTCAGAATAAGAGCTTTAGAGGGAGCTCTAAGAATGACAATCCCTATCACCACTTGGATGCTTTCAAAAGCATATGCGACACCATCAAGATGTGGGGAGTTCCCCAGGAAGTAATCTACTGCAAAGGCTTCATCTTCTCTTTGGAAGATAAGGCTCTGTCATGGTATATGGGGCTACCCCACCAAGCTTTGAATGGATGGGGAGCATTGGTGGACGCCTTCATGAACAAGTTCTATCCAACTGAGAAGACCGTACGGAACAGACAAAAGATAACCTCCTTCATGCAAAAGCCAAACGAGAACCTCCACGACGCCTGGGAAAGATATCAGGAATATCAGAGGGACTGCCCTCATCATAATTACAAGAAAGGTTTCTTGGTCACCACCTTCTATAACGGTTTAACCCCTGAGGAAAGAGTTTAACTGAATGCAGCGGCAGGAAGTGACTTTTTGGGAAAGAACCCGAGCAAGTCCGAGAGGATCATCAAAAACATGGCCGAGCTTCAAGCCGGCACTGACTATGATAGATCCGACAGGGGACAAGCTAAGAAGGTTGTTGAAGGAACTTCTCTTGAATCCAAGGCCCTGGAGACCATTACTTCTCAGATCCATAGGATCGCTACTGATGTGAAGCAGCTTAAAGAGTCCGGTGGGAAACGAAAGAAGCAACTGGAGAAGGTTATGAAGTGTGTTACTTGCGGAGAGGGAGGACACGGGGTAGATAACTGCATCTACACCTGACCCGATGCATCGAGCGATACTGATTCTGAGGCTGAGGATACTGAGAATGTCTCTTTTGTCAACTTCATAAGGCCAGACCATCCCAGTTTCAGTTATGGCAACAAAGATGCGACTGAAAACTCACATCAGCTGCATACTTCCTCCAAACTGCCTCAAGCCTTCGAGAAGAGGGGAGGGAAGAGTCAATTCGTCAAAAACACCTCCTTCCAATCAAACAAAGGAAACTTCTAGGGGCAAGTTAAATATCAAGGATCAGCCAAAGAATAGGGAAAAGACAAGGTTCCAAACCAGTCAGACGTGGTCGGACAATTGTTTGATTTTGTGAAAAGACATGACACAATTAATAACCAGCTAGCACAGAGTGCGCTTTCAAATTCGGGTGTTTTGAACTCATTACAGGTCCAGATGGCAGATATGCAGACGCATCAATGCCAGATTGATCAGAAATTAGCTTAGATGGCCAAATTAATGAAGAATCCCTTGGGTAAAATACCATCCAACACTGAAACTGCCAAGAAGGCAGGGTTGTGATTAAAAGAGACAAGGATCGAGTTGCGAGAGATGGATGATGCTAAAGGCTAAAAGTGAAGAACCTGAAGCGGTCGAGCTGGCGACACAAACTCCAGCACTCCTTGGGAGGCAGCCCGAGCTTTTTATTTTCCTAGAATAGGATTTTATTTACTTTCCTGCAAAACAAACATTATGAACATTTGGAATGTAATAAGGCCCGAGTCAGTGAATGTGCCATGTGCGCTGACTCTTTTATTTTATGGGCCACCGCTCTGTTTCATGAACTGGGATGGGTAATACTATCTGAGGCCGGGAACTTAACCTTTGGCCAATTATGTTTTACTCATCGACCGCTTTTGTTTCCCGCTTTGTTTTTAAGTTTTTCCTCTTACTTTTGTTCTGAAGCCTTCGTATCGGGCAGCAGCTCAACCGGCACGCTGAACGCGCTCTTATTGGGGAATGGTATTTCGAGCATCGCAAAGGTCGTGACGGATGACATTCCTGGGCGTCATGCACCTGTGTCGTGCAAGAGGAGTAATTACCCTAGTGATGATGGATTAACTGCCCGTCTCGGGAATGACCTATCCCAACGGACGACATGTGTCCTAGAATTACCCGTTTTACTCCCGGTCGGGACGGCTATATAAAGGACTGAGATATTACCGTGTCGAGCTACTACTTTTACTGTTTTCACCTACTCGTGTCGTGCTGATATTTTCTGAGTTAGCTCCCATGTCGTGCAACGTTCACCAGCTGTCATGTCGTGTGGAAGTTTAAGAGAACAGTAAAGGTATAGCCCGACAGACCGTATCGTCCGCCTTGCCCGACACGACCTACCCTTAGCAAATAACTTACCGGGCTTGCGGTTTCTTAGCTGAGCAACCTTGTATCGCCCGATACGTATGTCGTGCAACGTACCCTTTATTCACGATTGTCCGATACGCCATGTCGGGCGATAGCTGTGTCGCCCATCTTTGCACTGCCTCGCCTATTTTGTTGTCGGGCGACACGTTGTTTTTGTTTCAAGAAGAACCCTATCGAGTGTCTTATCTTTCGTGACTGTATCGCCAGACACACCCCTGTCGGACGACATACCTGACGCGTATTTATCGTCGTATCGTCTTGTTCTTTATCGCATGTATGATCTTCCAACGTGACAGGCGATACCCGTATCTCATATCGGGCACGAGACTTCACCTCTGAAAACCTCGTATCGCCCGATGCAACGTTATGGGATCGTGCATATCTTATCGTGCATTCAGTTTCCCTTATTTAAACATCGGCGCACTTAATTGACCAAGGAATTTGTTTAATGATTAACAAAAATGGCCCGCATCAAGCAGACTGTCGTCTGGGTTGATGAGCACGGTAGGAGGATCTACAACGAGCCCACAGGTGAAGCACCCACTGTCGGGCAGAAGTGCCCGAATCCAGAAGCAGCTGGGTCGTCAGCTGTAGAAAAGAGGACGAGGGTAGGTGTTACACCCCGATCTCACAATTTCCTCAAATCATGAGATTAGGGCGTAAGATAGGATTTGTATGCAACACAAAGAACACCCTTAACTTTTTCTTTTCTTTTAAACTCTTGTTTCTTCGCATTGAACCAAATATCATATTAACAATGGAATCTGAACATTTCTTATACTAATCAGACTTTAACAGAAAAGATACATGTATAAACATTCATGATGTCTTTCACAACTTGTGCACATAAAACTTGTTAACTAGCATACATTTCAAAGAGGAACAATATTACACATTGTAATTACAACTCTCTCTCTCTAAACTCTTACTGAGGACCTAGAGTGACAAGGACCGACTGACACAACTAATCTCATACTTGACTCCTGTGGCAGATCTACTCTGACGCTTTGATCATCTTCAAGTCCACGCGGTTAACCCTAAAATGTTTGAGTAGAGGGGTGAGCCTACTCGCTCAGTGAATGAGTACTTCATGGAAACAGACTAATGCACTAATGTGATCAAAGATATAATTTGAGTAAACGATATGAAATTTAACAACAATAAATACTACACTGAGCAGTTCTAAAACAATATAATTGAAATAGCAAAGAATATAAATATTGCATCTAAAGAATAATTACTAGAAAACTATGCTCTATTCTTTCTTAACTCTTTCATTTATAAGGAACTCTGTGAACCTATATGATCATATTTTAGATTATGCCCTAAATATATGCAGTGTACTCTGCATATAAAGATCCACAGCAAATTCATGCTACGGCCCCACCGTACAAGACTTAGCGACACACCCGGGAAATGCTAAGTCTGACTGCTGTCCTGGTCTGCGTCAGGACTCTCAGGCTCACTCGGCCTCACTGCACTCTCAAGGAGTGTACTCTAGACTCCTCCTTTAACCTAAGTACATCGGCGGAGGGTCACAGGGTTACCTTCGTGACGCTGCACGAATTGTGTTAGATAACTGTGTTTCTTTTCTTTCCAGTGCCACTGTGATACACGCACGGATTATTGTTGAACACTGCCTTTCTGCCCTCGTGCCACCGTGACACACGCACGGATTATTGTTGAACACGAGTCACCGACCATCTAGACACACGCTAGGTAGGTCGTTTCACCCCAAGGTGCAGACCTCACGAGGGGTTCTACGGCGTTAGGGCATCTAGGTCTATACTTGATTAACAAATAAACAATTAAACAGGAAAAACACATTTCATACTTATTTCACATTCTTAATATTACTTGAAAACACATATACATCATTTGTCATCTTTAAACATGACTCAGTAACATTCCTTTCTAGGGCATGTCATATCTCAACACCTGCAATTTACGAGATGTGTATTGAAAATAAGAAGCCCTGCAGTATGTAAATATCAACTCAGAGAGAACAAGCATATAAAGTTAAATGCACTAGAAACATACAATTCAACAGTTAAGCATCAGCACATCATATATTGAGACCTTTCATATTATCATAACATGATTCATTGAACACCCTATCCTTAGGGTTTAATTTTCCTTATTCATTCATCACATGCCATCACCCTACTCTTAGGGTTTCATTTGATATAAGCATTCACTAAATAAAGATTGTTCCAACAAATAATATACAATCATTATAGATATGAAACCATGGAAATTTAACTAAATTTAGGGTTTCCATATCATTCACTGCGATATCATGTATCCAGAATAAGATTCAATTAAGATAACCCATGAGGTACATCCTAACCACTTATAGGATTACTAGTCCTTTTCAATAAGGTTGAAACTCTAGCGATATCTCAATTAGGTCAAACCCTAATTACATCATTTGATATAAATCTAAAAGCATTCTCACTTGGAAGTGTTGTATACGTATCTGATATGAATCTACCATTTAGGAGTCATTCAAATAGAGAAGGAATCCATATCATATCAATTTACAATAACTTAAATCAAATGGATATTTCAGGATTTAGAATTCACATGCTAAGCATTTAGGGAATTGGATGTTATAATCAAATTCGTGCATTAGAATGTTTGAAGGAAGAACCCACTCACCCTAAGGTGTGAAAACACCTTAAAACTGCAGCTCAACTCAGGGAAATCTCGAATTCCTATCAAATCCCTAGCAAATCTCCCAATTCTTCTTCTATTCAACTCGGGAACCTTGAAAAAGAGGGATTATGAAGAAAGGGTGAGAAAAGAGGGAATTTCGACATCATCTTGGATCAAATCAGAGCATGGACGGAATCTTGACATGAGAGAGAAGATTCACCATAAAAGTCTATGCAAAGGATCCAGACTTACTTGATTTCACCACTCTTGGGACCGCAGAACCCTAATTCACCAATTCCCCCACTTTCTTCACTCAAGCCCTAACTCTCCCTCTCTCTCTAGATTTTCGTTTCTCTGGAGTGAATGATGAAGAATGAGAGCTGTGTGTGTGTGTGGTTGCTCATATAAGTCAATTGAGATGCTTGGGTCAATTGCATATTGACCCAACACTTAACTTTAATTATATTGGCTGAATATTCAGTTATACAAAAGTTACTGTAATTCGTTTATTTCAGAGATCAAACATTCTCCAACAATTATGGGAATTTAGCACGTTGTTTATAATTGATCTATAAAGCTTCAGTTAAAATTTGAGATCATTTGGAGTTACCAATAAATAATTAAAAGTAGAACAGTGCACTGCTATATTGCAGTCTGCAAAATATTCGGCCGAGTTTGTCCTGCACAAACTCGACCGACACTCTTACTGTAGGGATTCAAAAGTCATCCAAAAATTATGCCAATTTAACAGAGTGTCTAAAACTGTGTTTTTCAAGCACAGTTAAAATTTTAGATCAATTGAATATACCAATAAAAAGATAAATTTCAATTATCACACTGCTGTAAAATTCTGGAAATGTGATCGGTCGAGTTTGAAACTCGGCCGATCAACAGGTCAGAGCATTCTTCAAAAATTCTGATATTTTTCAATGTTGTTCAAATTTTATATATATAAATCATATCCAAATTTGAAGTAAATCAGAGTTACACATAAAATACTAAAAATCATTTAGTGAGACATTCTACTTATCAAATTCTGTATTCATGTATCATCAAAACCCTATTTTGGGCCGATTAGGGTTTATGCTTCTCAAACCCTAATTCTCAAGACCAAAAAAACATTTAGACATCTTATCATAGTTAAAACATCCTAATTGTGTTATCGTCATTAATTAGATTTCAAGAATGATTATTCCAATTAATCTTTGCAATTGTCTAGGTAAACCCTAGTTTACCAATTAAACTCAGATGGGGTCGTAACAGTAGGAGAAGTGGCGGCTCCATAGAGGGTAGAAGCACTCAAATCTAGGAGCACGCAATCTCCGAGAAGCTGCTGAACAAGATCTTCTCTTCCATTGAGGAGGAGAAGGATCTGATGAATAACGGTGAGAGAATCACTGAAGGAGACGGGTTCAACCCCGTGGAGCTCTGGAATAGGCTGACCGGCGAGTCATCATTTAAGTCGGGAAGCAAGGTGGCGGCAGTGCACTCATGTTTCTGGAGAATCATACACAAATTGGCGGTGTGCCTACTATTTAGCAAGAACGAGTCCAGCAACATTTACACAGAAGAACTCCACGTCATGTGGCACATGATGGAGGGAAGAGTGATCAACCTCAGACGGTTCCTGCTGAACAGGCTGCACCCAATAAGAGATGCCACCAAAGAATACTGCATGGGTGGCATCGTCAACCTGATTGCGGCTGGGCTTGGGTACCCTAAGGAGCCGCGAAGTCTGTCGAGGACACAGGGTGATGAGCTGATCGACCTCAAATACCTAATGAGTGCCAGCATTATAAAGAAGGAGGGAAGGTGCTATTTCTAAAAATTCACGAGGACAAACACCCTCCTCTCGCTCCCTAGCTACGCCACCTACGACGCAGAAAAGTTGGTTTTCACCGCCCAAGAAATAGAAGTTGTGGCGGTAGACGCAGCTTACGCCGCCACCACCAGACTTCAGGAAAGGGCGGCCGCGAGAGGAGAACAAATCCCTCTCGACCCAAGACGGGGAAAAACTTCAACGACCCACGCCGAGCCTACCGCAATTCTAGAGAAACTGACGACAACAGTTTATAGAGTTGTCGTCGCTCCTACTATACCAGCCACGACCACAACAATGACTATGGTGGCTGAAAAAGAACTGGTGATCGTTGAGGTCACCGAGACAGTAACTACGGGAGCTGCCGCGGAAGAGATAGCCGCAGCCCCCGATATCCCTGTAATGCCTATAGAGGCAGAGGAAGCGCATCAGCCAGATGCCAGTAATGGGGTGTTCGCCGAGATCCTAAGAATGGAGCTTGAAGGTGCACAGCTGACGCGGACACCGCCGCCGGAGTCCCCTGTTGCAGATGCTGAGGAGATCGCCGATAATGTAGAGGTGGAGCAGCATTCGCCCACACCACGGCCATCTCCACCACGACGAGGAAGCGAAGCGGAGAAGGCTGCAAGAGCGTCGACTCCTCGCCCGGCGGCATCTGCATCGCGAACAATTGAAATAGAATCTACCTCGTCTGGTACACCAACACGTGAGCAAGGTGTCACGAGGACGGAAGGGAGACCCGCAGGAACCCCTCCGTCACTCGGTAAAATGATGGGGCATGAATTCGACCACTTGCGGGAGGTAACAGAAAGCCACTCGGTTACTTTTTCTTCTCTAACCCACAAGTTTTTTTTTCCAGCAAAGGCTGAATGATCAGGAACGGGCACTGCTGACTCTAGTTGGAGTTCCTGACCAACTAGAGGCATTAAACTTGCTCTTCAGCAAGCCTTCCAGTGCCTTGACGAGTTCGAGGAGAGATTGAACAGAATGGACGACCATCTGCGCCGAAGGCAGCCGAGAAGGTCTCCATCACCTCCTGGAGTAGGCTCTCCACCCTCTTCGTCAACATCCCCCTCGAGATCGGCGCCCTCCTCCTCCTCCAGTGGGTCATCCACAATGCCCGAGGAAGGGACGCGACCAAGGACGACCAACGGAGCTCCAGCAGGACAAGAGAGCTCCCTTGGCCTGGAGGAAGAAAATCCCTCAGTCCCCCTGGATGAAATTGAAGATGATAATGGAGATATCAGCATCGGGGTGGACTCTTCTGATGAATCAGAGGGAGAAAAGGGGGATGTTTATGCAGCCAATCAAAGACACCTCCCTCGAGGAAGACGCTCGATGGCAGATAAGTTCGCTGATCCATCAGAGATACCTTCCTTTGAGATGGCCGACTTCGATAGAAGGGTCATCGACTACCTGACGATCAGAGACTAGAAACTGCTAAACAAGGTCCTAAGATCGCAGGCAGATGAAAAAGAAGTCGTCTGGAGCGACGGCTACTTCTTCGTACGACGGGGAACACTCCGCAGCATGTTCCGCTCGCCTGCCGTCATCGGCAAAGGAGTGTTCAGGGTCCTTGAAAGTGCGATAATAGAGAATATCGACAACAGGATAGGTCGGTAGATAGTATACAATGCCACCCCGACCATGGCAAGAAGGCTGATGTGGGGAGAACCAGACTCCGCTGCGGTGGCCAACATGCTGCAGCACATCGACGAGCATAACCCAAACCTCGTGTTGGCGCCGTACAAGCACCGCAACATATGGTTCCTCTGCGTGGTAGACCTAAGGAACCACGACGTCCGGCTGCTGAGCTGCAGCAGTAACAAGGTGTCACGCTCCAGGAATGTTTTCAGCTGCCCGGAGGACAAAAATTTGAGGCTTCTACCGCTGCGTCTTCTATGAGCTATCAAGCAAGGAGCCAAATGTCATGGTGGCATTTGGAACCTCTATTCTATCTATGACTTCCCCATCCAAGCTGAAGAGGGAAGCAGAAACAGTGCCTTCATCGTCTTAAGTTCCATAGAGGTTCTCAATACAATTGGAAACTTGGGGGCCCTTAGGGGACATGCTTCTATCGCCGCAGGAGCACATACGCCATGTTGCTGATTAAAGACAGACGTTATTTCCGAGACGCAGGGGTACCTGATAGGCTGCTGGACAGCGACCAAGAAGACGAATCTTCACAATCTAGCAGCTCTCCAGAGAGAGAAGCGGAAATAGAAACTGACACCTACGGGGAGGCAAGCTATTGGAGATCCTGTGGAAAATGCATGGATTTGAAGATCCTTCTTCACCTGTAACTCTAGAAGGACTAATCAACAATTTTGACCGCTTCTCATGCACTACGCTCACACAGGAGCAGGTAAATGAAATCCTTCTAAAGTTAGCAGATTCTACCCCGGCAGAGGTCATTTACAAGGCAGGCGATGTCGTAGTCCTGGTTGATGATTTAAGGGACATGGTAAAAGAAGGAGGATGCTTGGCTGTATCTGTGGCAGCTGCTTACATCCAAACATTATAGCCAAGGTTCGAACACGCATACATAGCTCATCCTATGCTGTTCAATTACGTTTGCCTCGCCGATGAAACAAGAGCAAAGCAGCATTTTTTGGTAGAGTTGGAGAGTGGGGTCCCTAGAAAAATTTTTCTGCCCATCCTGCATTATAACCATTGGACGCTCCTGACGATGAACACTCGCCAACGAGCTGGAATCTTCTACAACAGCTCAGACAGCAACAAAAACCATCCAGTGTCATGTACATCAGAACCGTTGTCATCCGTCGAACGCTTAGCTCGAAAATACTATGACGAGGTGTCAAAGATGATCCAACCATTCCTGGACACACAAGCAACCAAATGGCACGAACTCCAGTTCTACCACCGCAGTCCGCAACAGCTTCCCCTATCTAACGACTGCTGCATCTTTGTCCTGGAATGGATAGCAAATGAAGCAACGCCTGACCAGCTCCACCACATCGATTATCACAGCAAAAGAGGAGAATATGTGTGGGAGCTTCTATCTGATGCAGGCGCGCTCATCAGCTAACCTCACTGGAATAACATTACCTCACCTTATCTACCTCACAACTCTGAGACAGAGTGTGGAGTAAGTTTGGGGGGGTATCATGTACCAGTGAGGGAGGTATAAATTTTTTGAAAATTTTCTGATTTTTCTAACTCAAATTCTTTATTCTTTTGTTCTTTCCTATATCATGTGTACATATACATATGTTTGCTCATAC
Source organism: Alisma plantago-aquatica (assembly GCA_963693085.1). Lineage (NCBI taxonomy): Eukaryota > Viridiplantae > Streptophyta > Magnoliopsida > Alismatales > Alismataceae > Alisma > Alisma plantago-aquatica. The sequence continues at coordinate 343,381,146 of OY856410.1, forward strand.
AACAAAATTTTACCAAAAATTTTGAAAATTTTGCTTATTTTGTCTCCCTACATATGTACAATGTCACTATATTAGTAAAAACCTAATGCGACTTCTTGCCAGTCTGTTTTCTATGTGGCCAACGAGATCCAAGTGTTGTTATGTCTTTCTGATAATGCTGCCTCAAACGACAAAATACTACGAATTTCCACGCCAAAAATTTTGAAAAAATATAATAATCTCGCAACAGTTAAGAGACGAGTATGGAGAAGGAAAAAGTTGCCCAAACAGCAAAAATCCATCTTGTTTCCCCTTACCCAACAAAAATCCCAAAAAGAGAAAGTAGCCTTATGAAAGTGAATAAAAGAATGAGAGTTGTGCCAAATAATAGAATATATATATATATATATATATATACACACACACACTTGTTTTCCAAAAGTACCCATCTTTAGGCATGGTAGATCCGGGGCAGTGGTACGAAGGATGTGAAATCACTGCTCTAAAGACAACTGGCTTGGACTGCAGGGACCACTTGCCCACTAACGGACCCTTACCTGGATGGACTGATGGGAAACAAGAAAACCCCCAAAAAGCCTTAGCCTACCCAACACACAACTTTCTACCCCTAAAAGTTGTTTGGTGTGAAAGCTAACTTCGGAATCATGCACCAAAGTCTCGCTGAAGCTGTAGAGAAATATTTTGCTGAAATAATAAGGCAGGAAATGCAAGGTCCTTTGCTCGTAGCGGGGCAGTATTATCTCTAAAGACATCGTGATACTTGTCTTACCCCTTGGCCTAAAAGCTACACCGAGCAAGAAGGAGCATCAAAAAATAATTTTTAAATATTGATTGAGGACAATCAAAATGATAAGTTTGGGGGAGTTTATAACACCTCATCTGCTCCTCCAGAGGCCACATTGATGACAAAGGGAGATTACTATACTCGTTTTCAAAGTCTTTGAAATTTTCAATCTCCCGTACATGAGAGTAAGCAGTCTCCAATGAGCATACAAGTTCAAATAGAGACTTCTTACTATTCACATGGCTTCTAATGAACGCATTCAAGCTCTCGCTCCTTTGCGTTGTCCTCATGCCCGCAAAGAACGAAGACTGCATGTAGCACAGAACCCAATCTGAACGCATCACATACATGTCAGACAGCCAAGTAATGGACGACAGACCATACTGCTAAAAAACAGAATGCCACCTCTCTTCAAATATATCGACATCATCCACATTCCACACGCAATCATTCAAGGAGCTTATGATCTGCTCCTTGTTAGGAAGACCACCAAGCTTAGATGGAAGCTTTTGTAGGATGTGCCAGTTACAGAACCGATGCTTGCAATTCGGAAAAATAGTAAGGATAGCAACATTCATAGCCGGGTCTTGATCAATTATGATGGATACGGGCTCTTTGCCAAAACAAAGTAGATACTTCTTGAAAACCCTGACAAATGACTCATACTTCTCGTCAAGCATAAGAGCTGAAGCAAACAATACCATCTTACGATGGTGATCAACACCACCAAACATTCCAAAAACCATCGAATACTTTTTGGTGCGGTAGGTGGTGTCAAAAACAATCGCATCGCCAAAAAACCCGCAATCTTCAACAAAAACAGGATCAGCCCAAAACAGATGAGTCAAGCAACAATCAGGATCGTTTTGGTATGTATAGAAGAATTTCTGATCGAGTACCTTAAACTTGGCAAACCGATCCAAGACCATGTCGGCGTCGTACTTGGACGACTCTTTCCTCTTGCTACTGATGTGTCCATGAGCTTGTCTGCTCGTAAATGTCAGATTTTCATAGCCGTCAGACTCGGATGCCATCAATGCAATTTGTCTCGATACATGTATGTTAGCTTGGCTCATGGAAGAAAGGATATCTTTTTGAGTTTCATCAAGAGATGAGTTACACTTCAAGTAATGGAGATGTGCATCATCAAAAAGATCGTGGTTGTGTTCCTCAACAAAGGCAGTCACAACCCACGTGGATGAGGACTTGTCTAGTATGAATCAGATCATGGATCCACAACCACACCTCTTCACAGATCGCTTGTTCTTCTTAGACAGATTTTCCTGCAACTTACCCACTTTATCACAAACGGGGCTCAGAAGCCCTCTTGACCTCTTGGAACTGCCCATTGTACCCTGCTTGTCACAAACCAGATCTTTAGCAACGAGAATCTTAGTTCCCCGTTCATATCTATTGTCATCTTTCCTAATATTAAAACCAATCATGCCAGCGTAGCTAGAATAGAATGAGATAGCTTCATCTAAACTTCCAAAGTGGAGACCAATTTTAGGAACTGTAGCTGGCGGAAGAGTGGAAGCACCAACAGAAGGATAAGAATTAGCATTATCATTATCAATACCGACATTTGAATTAGCAGCATCTGTATCAAGCATGGGATCCATTACAACGTCTGGCAGTAACTCAGCAGTACAGAGGAGTAAACCTAAAACAACAGAGAGTAACTCTATCAGGCCGAAGAGTAACACATCATAACAAATGAGTAACTGAAAGAAGATTTGTATTCCAAATTGCAAATCAGAATAAAATAGATTTCCAAGTTGAACATAAACACTTAAATTGAAAAAGAAAATACAGATAGGTAACTTGTACAAATAAGTTTATATGTAGATTTTCAAGTGAGCTTCACAATAGCAGAAAAAAGAGCAAGGATTTGAAACAGCTACTACATCTGATACATGTCGTCGAAGGCATGAATTAAGAAAACAAGGCCAGGCCAAGTCCATAGAGGCACAATTCTCAAACAAGTCGACAACTGCAGAAAAAGGTGTAATGACATAGTACCTTAATAGAGAGAAGAATTGATCAAAACTACTGCTTGAGAATTTTTGCAAGCATTCGCTTGATCTATCCTGGAGCGTCGTCGCTCCTTTGGGGTGCCTAGGGCATCACTGCAGGCCGCTGGAGGTAGTCGGAGCAAGGCCGAGTATGGGAGGTCATCGCGAACAGGCGAGAGAGAAAAAGGACAGCGGAGAATGGTTCAATTCTAGGTTGGGCACCACTTTAAAATTGGGGCATTGCCCTACGGGAAGGATGGGCAAGATACAATAGTCGCGTCGTCAATGTAGCTTAGGAAGCAGTCACTATGTAGTTGGGGGCAATACAGGGTGATATGGCTTGACGGCGGAATAGCCTGTATGGAAGCGGCTTTCACGTCAGATTGGCGACGAGAATGAGAGCCGCGTAGATGGAGATTCAAGGCCACCTGCGCAATAGCCCTATGGGAAGGATGGGCAAGATGCAATAGCCGCGCCGTCAATGTAGCTTAGGAAGCAGTCACTATGCAGTTGGGGGCAAAGCAGGGCGAAGCAGATATGGCTTGACGGCGGGATATCCTGTATGGAAGCGTCTTTTGCGTCAGATTAGCAACGAGAATGAGCGTCGAGCAGACGGAAGGCCGCACACACGGAGAATGAGCATGTGACAGGTAGCGAGAGTAAGTTACCCCCATGGGTAACAAATATTTAGCCTATATATATATATATATATATATATATATATGGCAATTCACTCACTGACTGCGCGGGTAGCGAAGCGAAGTCACTCGTGCCACATTATACATTGCGTTATATTGATCTGAAGTAACGGTGGTAATAATTGTAATTATTTGCAGCTGATGTACGTGCATGGAATGGAATAGCGGTGGAAATAATTGTAATTATTTGTAGTTGATGTACGTGCATGGAATTGAATAGCGGTGGCACTATTGGTAATTATTTTATAAATAATTATATGTGCATGAAGTGGCGGTGCAAGTCTGATCTAAGAGTAAAAATAATAGGCACCAACCACGTCAATATTTGACACATACCAATCATAAAACATACCAATGCCCAATGTAACAGATCTAAAATCATTACAATGGCGTCGTTTTGTGGAGACAAATAAACATATGGGAAATAATATAATACTTCAGATTTTATTATGGAATGTCATCCTTAGTTATAAATATTTCTGTTCCATTACAGAATCTATCTTGTCATTACAATATAGCAGTTATCCTTACAGAATCTATGATACTCCCAGATTGTATTACGTAACGTCATTTTTAGTTACAAATTTCTCCGTTCCAATACAAATTCTATGTTCTCATTACAACATATCATTTATCCTTACAAAGTATATAATTATAAGAAATAACAACAAGTAAACAAGTGGCATTATAACGATGTATAGCGAATTACAACGATGAGTAAAGAAAGATGATGTTTTATAATAAGAAAGAAATGTCTGTAATCAAAATAGATAATTTATAATGGAAAGGAATCATATGTAATCAAGGGTGACATTTTGTAATACAAATCTGAATGCATCAAATTCCACTGTCTAAGAGAAATGATACTTCTAGATTTGTATTACGTAACATCATCCATAGTTACAAATTTCTACTTTCCAGTATAGATTCTCTATTCTCATTACAACATATCATTTATCCTCACAAAGATAATAATTATACAAAATAGCAGCAAGTAAACAAGTGACATTCTGACGACATATAGTGAATTACAATGACAATTACATGTAGTAATGAGAACTGAGAATCCATAATGAGAATGAGAAATTTGTAATTAAGGATGACAATCTATATTTGAAGTTTATTTCATATTCCTTCTTAGCAAGATAATTCAGACTCTTTTTACATATTACAGTTTATGTCTATATATTACATAATATCTATGGTATGTAAAAATTACTCATTTGTATTACAATATTTCCAAACACATTACAATATGTCCAAATACGTTATGGGTTATTCTCTTCAACATTCACTTTTTTTTACCTAACATGAATGTCACAATATCTACAGCTATCTTTCCCACTACTACATGCACTCATAACAAATTGTCATCTAGCTACTAATAGTGGCAGCACACTCATGCACTAGTACCAAGTTTTAAATTAAAAAATGATGCCATCGTGTTCCATGCATATGTAATTAACTTTCTCTTAATTACAATAGGTGCCACCGCTTCTCCATACATATGTAAATAAATTCTGCATAATTACAATAGCTGCCACCGTTAGCATGCAAGTGTAATTGATTTTTATTTTAATTACAGATCATGCCACCGCTACCTTATGGACGGGTATTTAGTCTGCCTACCCGCGCGGGCATTTAATATATATATATATATATATATATATATATATATATATATGTATGTATATATATATGTATATATATATATATGTATATATATATGTATATATATATATATATACTACTATAAAAAGAGAGAGTTTTTTCAAAAAATTACAAGCACTGCCATTTTTCCCTCCTCGACCAATCAGAATATAGCATTTTGAAATGCTGGTCTCTCATACAACCTCTCTCTTCTCACAATTTTTGCAAGTTTTTTTTTTGTTTTAGTTATTTTTCTGTCAACATCTCCCCACTAACTTGTCCCGTATCGTGTTCTCAACAATCACGATTACAATCTCAACAACTGCCTCCCACAACCCTCTCCAACTTCTACAACCATCACCACTCCCTTCCACACGACAACGGAAGTTGGGCCCAGTCGATCCGATATTTGTTGTGTCAGATGGACTGGAGACCGTATCATAATGGTGGAGTACCTTCAGCCAGCCATGTCCAAGAAGCCTCTAAACAAGGTCTCATACCACTCTCGGTCTTCAACTTCGACTATGAGAAGAATGACATCAGACCCCAGTGGTGCTGCAGTGCACCTGGGTGATTTTGTTGTCCGTGCTTATCTCCTGAACCCAAGACTATGTTCCCAGGCAGAAGTGGAAATTTTCTGGGGACTATAATTTCATTACCTCTTCATATCATTTTATTTAAGAAGAAGAGGCCGACATTCACCACCTCTAGCACTGCAGAAGTCGACACTCCCCTCCCTTTGACCGCCGAACTTTCCACATCGATCCTTCCTTCCTCCCCACCACGCCTTTGAGGCTAATTAGGTGCTACTCTTCTTCCCTTTTCTTCATTCCATGTGTTCCTTCACTTCCCAAACAATGGCACCTCATTCTCGCCCACAAGGTACTCAAATTTTTCATGTTTTGTATTCGTTCTGTATTCTTTGTAGATTTATCAGTTGTCTTTGTAAATGCATTGTCCATACCTGCCGCCACAACGCACCTACTTGTCTGGTTGATTGATTCTTCAATCTTTGGATGTTCCTTTTGGTATTCTGAACATTCCCCCTATCTTTCTGTTATTGCACAGTGTACAAGAAGAAAATGGCCAACTCAAAGCACCTTCTGCTCAATGTGTTGACCCTGATATTCTTGGCCGGCATAGCGAAGATATTGACTTCACAATAATGACAAATGTTTAATTGTGACCATGAATTTACTAACTAATCACATCGTCCTTTATGTGCATGTATTTAACCGTGTGTTCTTCCTTAACTTTCATGACAGATCGAAGCAGTGTTCAGATGTAATTAGCTGAATGTTTTTGTTCACCGAGGAACAAGAAACCATGTTGTCAAGAAAAACTACAATGACAGCGGTTAATGAGGCCCTTTGTCGAATACAACGATAAGCATAAATACAACTACCTCTATGTATCGGTTCTTATTTTGCATATTCCCTGTAATTATCTTTCGGATATTTTGCTTCATAATCATGAAGTCCAGCCCCACCAAGGGAAGAATTTGTGTCTTTCAATATTTGTTGGCCCCTTGTGTTCTTTGTTAGCTTTGACCGCACTACTAAAGAAGTCGAGGGGTACGTACTGAGGAATCTCTCCACACAGATTGCTCATATGAACACGATGCATCGTAGTGACAGGGATGGCATTCAGTTAAAGCATTATTCAGTGTGCTCTCTCATGTTCACTGCCGCTAGGGGGAAACCAACTTTCCCTTTATTAGTTGTGCCATTGCAACATATAATTACAAAAGTTTGAAAAATCATTTTTTATGTCTTCCATTGGTTAATTCAATTGTTTTTTAATTATATTTTGTACATCATGTGTGAGTCAAGAGTCTATTAATGTGTAGGACAAAGCAGTCCGTGCAACAATACAAGGATGTTAATATGCTTGAGTGTTGATGACAATATATACTTGTTTCCTAACCAAGATGGTTTTGATCCAAACCCACCCTCCGATATATGCTTTTCACTCTTCGCTTTTACTCCAACAAACCACCCACTCTCTCTTTCTATTTCAGTAACCATGCTTACCCTCTCTAATCTATACATGCATTTTTTGAACAAAACTAAGTCAGTTTATCCCTTCCTCTATCTCTCCTCCCTGTTCGCCGCTCCACAAGAGCAGACACATGTACTCCTAAATTCTTCCTCTCACCAATTAAGATAACCACTATCAGTTCCTTGATTTTCTCTACTTTTTATTCCCCACGGTGTATGCCTAAGCAACACCACCGACTTTTTCTCCACTAAACTATTTTTATCTATACTGCTCTATAAGGATTAAATAATTTAACTAAGCATTTCGTCTCACCGCCATATATGGCACATATGACCACGCTCTTTGATTAATTCCAATTAACTCTCCTAACAGACCATATTTGTTCGACGTTTCCTATTATATTCAACACTATCTCCCCCCGCCACTCTATCCATTATAATTACTACGTGAAATATAATAAAAAACAATCACTCTTTCCACGATCCTTTTCTTCGGGTCTAATCCCATGTAATTGCATTAAAACGTTAGTAAAATAAAATTAACGTGAAACACAATCTTCCACCCACCTTCATTATTTTCCTCCATGTCATGGCTGATTAACATCACACCAGAAAATAACTTAAGTTACCCTCGCATCCAATACTATGACAAAAGTATTACTTCTAATAATTATAATATGTACAATATAACAGAATCCAGACCACTTCATATACAGCTCAGAATACAAGTACGCTATACAATCTGGCAGAATGCATTTTTTTTCTGAAATCTTCTATATATGCATTAAAATAAATGATAAAATAGTTATTGTAATGACCAAAAGAAACAATAATACACGCAATACATTATTGTGAACAACTTGAATCTATGAAAAGATCATGAAGAAACAAAGAAGGAAAATGAAGATCTTCATTATGCAGCTATTTTTTCTCTTTTCATAATTATATTTGTGTTTCTTTATCTTTATTATCTCTTTTCCAAATTCAGTTTGTTTATAACTGCGTATCAAGTCACTCATTGAATATTTTAGAAAGAATTAGAATGATTAAAAATAAAACAATACATGTTATTACATTTATATTTAGTTTGAACAAAAAAATGAAAGACACTTACAAAATATAAACACTAGGATTCTTTATTACAAATAAGGTTATTTAACTTTATACTCATTTGATCAATGAAATATAGCAAATAGTCCACTTAAATCATTTTTTGTCCAAGAAATGTATTCCTATATATCAACATATGTATCTGTATTGAGGGTCTTCAGTAGCTTACATCTGCAATTGATTTTTTTTTAATTGACAAGTATTGGCAGACCTTTCGTGTCTCATGCATAATAAATGTACTTTCATAATAAATATAATTTATACCATATTTATTTTAAAATTTAAAAGATAAGTACACCTCATTATGATCGTTATGTTAATGAGCACCCATGTTTGGGATGGAAAATATATTATTTATCTAAATATTTTTATTAATATATATTTTTATCATATAATTTTTTTTATTAAAATAGAGCTTTAAAATAGCATTTACATATGTTAAAATTCACAAGTGTTAAAGTATATATCATTTTTGTCATTTTCATTGGATTAATGTCCGCCTTACTAACGTACAATGCCTTCACACAATAATGTTATATGAGCAAGGAATCTCATCTTAAATTTTTGACTATTTATATTTTAAACTAACAATACTTTAATTTTACAAATATATGTCAAGAATTGAATAATACATTTAGTTGATGTTCCAGTTTTAGTCGTAAAAGTTATCTATTAGAAACTCAACAAATTTAATTTGACATGTGCATGGGCACGTGTGTGTTTACTATTATATATATATACTAATGAACGCACACGTGCACATGCACGTGACATATAAAATTTGTTGAAAATGTGCGGGAGGGGACTCGTCCGTAAAATGGTCCCTACGGTAAAAGATATTTGTATTGGTTGTTTGAAAGGAGAGAATCAAGGAACCGTTTTCGTGGGATGGAGAGAGAAATACATAATTAAAGATAATAAAAGTTAATAAGAAAGTCTGGGAATAAATATTTTTATGAGCAAAATTCCTTGAAAAAAAGAAATAAGAGAGTGAATCAAGGAGAGCGCAGAATGAAACTCGCTCTTTTTATAGTAGTATAGATGAGATTTATTTAATGCCCAGGGCGGATAGTTTACTTTAAGTTACCCGGTCCACGCCACTACTAGCCATGTTCGTCTCTGCTCTGCGCTATTGTCTGCGCATATGTTCCTCTCCGTAGTCAAATCCTCACCCTTCCGCCTCAGCCTTTGCCGATCCGGTTACTATGCTACACTATCTGCGTTCGCTAATCACCACATTTCACTAGTCTCTCCGCTTTCGCATCCAAATTCTTGTTGACATCACCTCCCTTCCTGCTCGCCTCTACCCGAATCATCCTCAACCAAAACACCCTAGCCAAAGAGAAAATAAGTAGTAAAAGGAGGACTTTTGAAAGCTTTATTCACCAATTTCTTCCAGGAAGAGCATTGATATCTAGCTTCAGTGACTGTACGAGCCATGCAGGTAGCCGCAGTGGCTGAAGTGTGAGTACCGCCCTATCTCGTTGGAGCTCATGGAAGATACTGAGACACTTCCCACCGGAATCACCTACAAGGATCCAACATCGACCACTGGCTCTCAACATCTACCTCCTGCCCCGTCGCGACAGCTAGCTGCCGGAGATGGCCAAACTCACGCCCAACCACGCACGCCGGCATCCTCCTCTCATCATTATCATTTGTTAATTAAATTTTCTAGATCGTTGCTTCTTGCCATTTGTCGTGGCACAAGGCCCTTGGCTCTACAATCACGCATGAGACTCTAATTGGTCTAGGAGCCGTGAGTCATTCATGTGGAAATTTCGGAGGACTGTTTGGAGCTAAGCCATATAACCCAAAGTCAAAAGAGGAAGATCCTTCCATTCAACATGATGGTAGCGGATTGCGGTGAAAGCAGACATTATCACAACACAATCTAGATGCCATCTTCGATAGAAGAAGACGCGATCGGGAAGATCGGCACATGGAGTCGATTGGTCACTAGAGAAAGAATCATCGTCCTTGTTGATTGTGCTCATATTGCATTGTTGCCTGGTTCAATAAAGTCATAGGATTAAAATATGATCAATGGTGAAGGTGTGATAAAAACAGAACCGCACAGTGATTATGACTTTTGGGTTTCAAGCTAAGCCATCATCTGCGTGTTTCAAGGCCTTATTCAGATTGACTGGAGAAAAGCACACAATACCTGTTCGACAAAATGTAATAGAGGAGTACCGTTTAGTGGAGGCTTCAGCTAGCGTATCATTTGTCTTGATCTATTACCAGTGTACCGCCCAGTACACCACATTCAATAATATGATCACACAAACGATTCCCATCCCCAGTGCATGAAAAACAAGCACGACACTCAATAGGGACTGGTACATAATTTATCAAAAACATAAAGTGACAGGTGCATAACCAACACCACAAGGCCCCTCGTCATCCTTGTCTCCAGTTTCGAGGCAAAGCAGTAGTTGGTTCCTAGTCAGGGTGCACCACAAGGCCCCTCATCATCGTTGTCTCCAGTTTCTAGGCAAAGCAGTCGTTGGTTCCTAGTCAGGTCAAGATGCACTACATGGTGAATGATACGCATATATTTGTTCTGTCTTAGTCATACCAATTGATGATGACAATGGTAAATGTCATGGATCACTTAGTCTTGATTCTAGTCTATAGACTGTTGGTTAAAGAAATATTTTCTAACATTAAAGGGACGCTTACTCTGTGGGATTCAAAGGGATTGTATTTAAGTTGTAGACCTAGAATTCAAAACATAATATTTAGTTTGATGTAGTTGGCAACAACAACATTTCAAATTTTATATATAGAGTAAATGCCGGAAAAGGTGTCCATATCCAACTTGTTGGACTCCACCGTTCATTTCCTTTGTCAATATACATTTCTTCTATAATTTCTATTTTTTATTACTTTTAGTAATTGATTTATTACTTTTGATGACATATTATTACTTTATGTGATTAATAATTACTTTTAAGACCAAATAATTGCATTCTATACTACAGAGGTACTTTTGGAACTTATGTTGTTCATTTTTGAAGTTATATTCATTTTCACTTTGTACATCTTTACCTTCTATCTGAGTAATTTCCTTGTTCACTTTATGCAATTTGTTCATTACTTTTGACGAACATTGGTTACATTGTATGCAAAATAATTACTTACCTATATGATATACTTATTATAAAGTAAATAATTACATTTTGTGCAATCATGGTACTCTTCAGAAAATTTCTTTCAATTCGATTAGAGATATCATGTGCATTTAGTTATACATAGGTGTCTTTATGGAACGAGATCGCCATGAAAATTATATACTGATAGAATGAAATTCATGAATGGACTACAATGACATTAGTGTAGCATAGGCACCATTCATTACTGGTTCCCATTTGTAAAGCTAACAACAATGGGTATTGCATATGTTTGTGTCAATGTTAAGTTTGTTCTGAAGTCTAAACTGATGGTTTGAACAAACCAAGAGTTTTTCAATAAGGAGGATCATGCATGACAATGATTGGGAAAAGCAGGCCAGTGACTTCTTGCTCACCCTCGCAACATGCAACCCTATCATGCCCTTACTTGTGGATACTTATAACCTAGAAGAAAAGCCAATACACTACCACAAAGAGCAAGTGCGGACACGCTCGGGTCAACATCGAAAGAACGTGCCAGAGAGGAGCAAGATAGATATGGGGCACACGAGAAGTCTGAGTGTGTTTAAGTATGTGATTGGGTGCTAGTGTATGATCTGAATGATCTAGTTGAGGACCTTGACGGTGTTCACTAGCAAAAGGGGGCCAATGGCTCCTGTGGGAGGACGTCGAGTCATGAGGAGTTTGGATTGTTAGTGTGACACAGCAGTCACCCCAAGACGAGATAACTCAAAACAAAATGTGGAATTATCACTAACAACCACATTACCACAAAATAGGGTAAATTAAAACTGATATAACATAACCATCTCAAGCGGAAACATACCATATCTGAAGCTACAAACTTGTACCACTTGTATTGTATAACATGCCAAAAATTACATATCATTGTCCAGTGGCCATACTGCCACAAACCAGCTACAAGAGATACATGTTCATATATATATATATATATATATATATATATATATATATATATATATATATATATATATATATATATATATATATATATATATGTACAACAACTGCATCTTGCCAAAACCTCATATCTGTAACACCCCTGACCTGGGTTATGACCTAACCCTAGATGTTTTGCTTAAGTAAGTTGCTTACAATCTTGATCTCATCTTTTGAAAAGTAATTAAGGCCTTTGTGAAGTTTATTTTTGAATTTGAGCTTATATGCAAACTATGTGTGCATTATATGGTAATCTAAGTGAGAAATGTTATTTACCCAAGATGAGGGGTTATGTTGTAAATGTTATATGCTGAATGAATTCTAAGTATTTTGTATATCATGAAAGAGAATATGATGCTAAGTGGTGGATTGTGCAAAGCCTAATTCTAAGTGAATACTTGTGTGAATAATGCTAAGTGCTTGGTGTACCAATTGTAGCACTATTTGCTATATATGAACAATATATAGGGTTAATGTGTAATTTATCACCTCTAGGTTGTTTTTACCCTTACCCAGTATTACCTAGAGGAAAGAGAAATAAGGAGACAATATGTTTGGAGTCTCTAGAAGTGTTAGTACTCTTAATAATGAAGAAATCAAGAAAATGCATAAGTTGAATGTTGTATACATAAGACATATCAAGTTGTGGAGTTGGAAGGGGGTCCCTATCAGCCATAGAGCCATAAGAGAGCATCCTATCGGTTTGTGACTTACCCATAATGGGCAAGGCACATCAAGGAAGAAGTGGAGCATCGACTTACATCTTGTATTGGAAAAGATAGAGAAGAATATTATAATAAGATAGTGGGAGAAAAGCTTGCCTTAGATGACAACCCAAGAGTCGATCCTTGTCTTCCATTTTACCCTTGGACTTTTATTTTTGCATGGCTAAATAATAAGTGGAAAGCATGAAAGAGCATGTGTCGACCTTGCATGGCTAGGTGGCATGAAGTACCTTGAGCAACTGACACCTATTACACTCTTTTCTATAAACCACAAGTATATATACCCTAACCTTCATTTGTTGGAAAAAATTTCAGATCTAGCAAGTACCTTCCCTCCTGTATCGTGCAACTCCTTTCCTTTTGTCACCCATAGTGGGGAGAGAGTGAAGAAGTGAGGCTTGGTATCAGCCAAAGAGGAGGAAGGATATCGGCCAGGGTAAGTTGAAGCTGCCAAGAGAGGTGATATCGCCTAAGGTGACTTGATATATTTTGCAAGAGCTTGGAGCTCAAATCTTAGAGCTTGGAGAAGGCTCATCTTCAACATTGGAACGTGTGGAGTGAAGCTTGGTGCTTGGAAGCTCTTCAAGAGGTCGGTTATATAACTCAAACCCTTCAATATTATTATCATTTCCTCAATATTATTCAATTAGTTGATTAATTGCAAATTAGGGTTCTCTATAATTAATTGAGATAATCGTGAGTCCCAATATGTAATTAGGATTGTTATTCATAGTTTTGAGTCAATTGATGATTTTGAGGATGATGATGATGACATCATCATTGGGTACCCAATATGGGTTGATCACTCTTGAACAACCTGATATGATTGAAGACCTTGCAACCCGATATGGGTTGAAGGCTTGGGGAACCGATATGGGATCCAATATGAAGGCTTCACTACAAGAAATGTATGTGTTTCTCCACGCTTATATTATGATTTTTCCACCATTAAAAATGTGGAAAAATATGATATCCACATTGGGTAAAAGCGTGACCAAACTAAGAGTGGAAATCTACCCACACCACTTTTTCTGCCTTTTTTAACGTGCAAGAGAATTAGACTTCCACGCTTTTTAGAGTAGGAAAAGCACGACCCCATTTTCACTCTATAACATAGTGTGGATGATCTGTTCACTTTGTAAAGCGTGGAAAACTATTACAGGTTACAAGCGCATTCACACAAATGTTACAATTAATTCACATAGTGAATAGATGATTTTTAACGAGTATACTTTGTTACACAGAAAATACAACGCAGATATCTTGCCACAACAACAAAAACACATTTACTTGGAAAATTAAATGGGGCCTTTCAATTGTATTCATCCTGCACCCCACAGCAGGCTAACAATCGAAACAACAAAAGACAATACACATTTTTAAATGAAAAGATAGTATCCAAGTTTACACATATGAAATGAGTCTGCAGGAACATACTAAATAACTCACATTCTATTTTCTACTTCATAATGAAGAAACATGGAGACGTTGGGGCATGTTCAAGCCAACTATTCATACAAGGACAGCGAAAAGAAAACTATTCCCTATCCTAAAAATGGTACAGCAACACTCTGACATGGCTTTCATCATCTAGATCTTCTTATGGTAAAACTACAGCTCTTTATCTTCTAGGAGATGCAGCCGTCATCTCTTCCACATTGACCAGGGCGGGATGATATGCAGGCTAGTAACCTACATCCTTCTCAGCATTTTTCCAATTTGTTAGTAACATATTATTCTTCTTAGCAACACAATCAACATCTGCATCCTCCCTATGCACGAAGCAGCAGTAATAATGCATTGCCTCTTCAGCAATCCTTTAAAAATCGCAGCCTCCCGTGTGCATCCAACATTGGTGACACCACCTTCAACCAATGAAACACATTTTTTGCTATTTCACAAGTAGCATTTGCATATTCTCTGAGCCATATCAGATTGTTGGAGAAGTAGCTGATCACATAGCAGAAAAATTCTTCAGTTAGATAAAATCATCATACCTCTAATGTATAAACAGATATTAAATGACTATGTTGTGTAATGGGATTATATGCACACCAAAACATTGGCAGCCAATGAATTGTATTCCGTCCTTATTTAGGCAAACCAGACACCTGTACAGAAAACAATTATTGGCTCAGTGCAACTTAAAAAGAGTATATGACATTACAACACAAGAAATTGACCCTGCAGAGTCACAAAATGTTGCGTATCTGCTAAGTTCATCTAGTCCAACACAAGCACTGACTTTTCTTCCAGCCATTCTGAGTATTTCAAATATTTTTAATACCTGTACATGAGTGGACGCCCAGTTTAAAATTATATGCAGCTTCTCCATCATTACCATAGACTTCCTCCCATGGACTGACATCCAAGCAATAGCCTGAGCCTCAATCTTGCCATATCCCCAACCTAGGTAAAATTGGGCTATGTATGTCCTCCGTGCCATCTGCAAATAGATAAATGAACTAAGGTAAGTAAAAATAGTGCAAAAGACCATATGTATTCAATTTGCTCGTCAAGGACTTCTGTAATCTCTATATGACTTCTAAAATAGTGAAAAAGACCATAGCACTTACAATTAAGATCCTCACAAATAGATAGGAACCAGAAACACTCATATTTGACATCAAGTATATCAATGCAGTTTAAAGGTGACATTAAGTATATGTATAGCATAGCTTACCATTACAGAATATGGTCAGTTTTAAATTGGTGCAAATCAGAACATGTACCTACCTGAGTCAGAAATTACAGTAAGAAAGCGTGTTAGAAAGTTGATGTTGGGAAGATTGCAAAACAACAAGCATAATATATTACCTATACAGATGTATGGAAAACCTGATCAGATCCTCAGTCTCTCCAAGAAGGAGAGCAGACTCCCGGACACCATCCTCCCTCAATCCAATCTGACTATTGCAGCATCTCCTCAAAAGCAGTTCAGAAAGATTTTGCAAGCAGTCAACTATGACGAGAGTTGCACGCTTCTCCAACTCCTCCATCAAGAATAACCCATGTAGCTTTCCTGAAACGAAAAGGCTATCCAAAATAAAGATAACAACTTTCCATGAATGGGCGTGCTAGAATTATGGCAGGATGAAGGAGGATCTTTAGTAGTAATGCAAATGTATGAATCATATATTGTTTGTGTCTCAAAATCCTCGAGTAGGAGAATGTAAAGTGTCTCTATTTATTATTGCTTGTGTGGTGTCACCTTAAACTATGCAGATAGTCAAGGGCTTGTGCAATTCCTATGACCACAATATCTCTCATATGCTAGCTAAAAGTATTCTGATTTTGGCTATTGTACCTACCAATGTAAAGAGCAGTATTAATAGTAATCATTTAGCACTTCAAGAAATAATGAAGATTGAAAAAAAACTGAGGCAAAAGCCACACACCATACCTTAAAGGTTTACTTCAAGACTACTACTTGATGAGAAATCATAGACCAAAATGAGGATGTTATACTCGAAGAAGAACCCCACAAATGTAGAGATGTTTTTGTGATACAATGTCATAATGAAGATCTTACTTCAACAGAACAGTATTACCTCGTTTAGTGGGTTCCTTGATCCTGATATGTCTTTCAGCAACATGGGTAATTCCTTCAACTTGAACACAAAAGCCAACTCACTGAGGTTACGAATCAGCAGTAGCAACAACTGTAGAATGGTTTTGGCAACCAGATTTCCATAGAATTGCCCTCATAAACTATCAATCCATTTGAGATTGTTGCTAGTGCTTCTTCTTCTACTATTCTCCTTGATCTAGATAGCTGCAACACTGCTTGGAAAGGACCAACTGCGGCTCTGACTGCTAGATATTCAACGAACATGTTGCCAATAATCACATGTGACTTGGGAGATACACTCTCCTCCATACGCCTAGCTCCAGATAACAACTTCAGCATCATTGTTCATCCTAGCATCTTAGTGACATCTACATTTTCCGATTCCATGATCAACAAAAAAATCCCCATTGGAAGGGAACAACATTATGTAGGCATGCTTGCCAGGTAACTCCACCATTTTTTTAAATTCCAACAATAGTGGGAATTATCTGGCGTCAGGTTGGAATGAGCAGAGAAGTAGGACAGCAATTGGTCTGTTTCAGTCACCACCATCAGGTTCAGCTCTTACAACTGTTTTAGCATCCCCAAAGTTAGCCCCCAAGCATTCATCCATGGGTTATTCAAAACCAACACCACAGACGTACCTCCTATGGATGACCAATCAAGGTTCAACGTCGCTGGCCTTCCCTACCCACAGAACATGGGCCTCAAACTGTAGGGATTTGTTTCCAAAATCCTGATGAAGTCAAGAGATGAATACACAGTCATGAACAAATTCCTTAACGATCTCATACAAGTGTTTCTGAACCTTCCATGTCAGTTCCCTACCATCATAGAGAGCGCCTATTACACATAGTTGTTGTCCCCTTTTGCAATCAAATTCTCTGGAGCAATATAAAACAATTCATCAGAACCAATTGCAGGGGAGATATGAACATCAAAATAAGATCTGAAAACATGACAAAGGTACAAAAACAAACCATATTTTTTTGGACGGTGTGTATTTTTAGAATCTTTAAATTGTTTCACACACCTTTGCATATAAGGAATGCGAAAAAATAGGGTCATCTTTCGTTGGATATTTAAGGAAGAAATGAAAATGCTACCTTCTTGGCACTGCACATATCAGATAATACACTCGAATGAAAATAGAACCTTCATGTGTTAGTAGAAGTACATTAGCTAGATCCAGTGTTAGTATACATCACCTATATCATTGAGGTGAAGATTAAGCAAATGAATTTAAAAATATCATGCATGTTATTCTTGTCACGACATACTTTTTAGGTAATAAATGGAACCTCAAGTATGAGGAACCATGCCCTCTCCTTTCACATAATCCTTAATGTATTAAAGAAGCCAAATGATGAGAAAGTGACTGATCATTATGGCACCATCACTGTGTGTCTATTCCATATAGGGATAATAGTTCCTTTAGAAACTGTAGAAAATTTAGTTGAATCTAAAAAATCAGCATGCACTTCAGTAGCACAAAACTAGCACATGCATCTTATATGAGCAACTAAGAAACAAATCAAGAAGAAATAATAGGATGCATCAAGATGTTTGGACCTGAAGGGACTGGATGACTTATGGCTCGATCCAGCTGAAGATGCCCTATTACAAGAATGATAAAGCCTGTAGAAGAGGATTAGGTGAAAATTAACTAAACATATTCACAGTCCTCACTACTACGTGGCCTAGGGTAAGGATGAAAATTTAAATTATGTTAGAATATGTAAGGAAGTAAGGATCAAAGTGAGACAAAAAACAAATATATAATCTCATCTAACCTAAGTCATTTCAATCAATGGACACTGACATCTTTGAAACAGGAGAAGCACAAGAAATATACATCTCACTTCTAGTTGATTTTTTATGTTATTGAATTGTCTTCTGCTCTATTATGATCTAGAATCCAAAAAATCAGCATGCACATCAGTAGCACATACCCAACACATGGAGCATGTATAAGAAACTACACAAATTAAGAAGAAAGAATAAGATGAATCTTTATGATGGGGGCTAAAGATTCTACCTGAGGGACTGGATGATCTATGGATTGATCCAGCTGAGGTTGCCCTGCAACAAAAATGATAGGCCTGGAATAGAGGATTCATGAAAATTCATCATTTCAATCAAGGTACACTAACATATTTAAAGAAAAAGAAATACCGGAAATGGATAGCTTGCTTCTAGTTGAATTTGATGTGCTTATGAATCATCTTCTGCTCTGTTGTGCTCTAGAATGGAAAAAATCAGAATGTGCTTCAATCACACATACCCAACACTTAGAACTTGTATAAGAAACAAAATGGGATAAAAAAATTGGGTTCCATCTTTATGATTGGAGGTGAATATTTTACCTGAGCACTTGATGATGAATGGCTCGTTCTGGATGAGAATGCCCTACTACAACAATAATAGGCCTAGGGGAGAGGACGCATTAAATTTAATCGATCATATTAATGATCCTCACAACAAGATGGTCTAGGGTGAGGTTGAACAGTGACATCACATGAGCAGTAGGAAGGGAGGGAAGGTCATAGTGACACATAAATATATCATTTAATCTACAAT
The DNA here is from genome assembly GCA_963693085.1 of Alisma plantago-aquatica. Taxonomy (NCBI): domain Eukaryota; kingdom Viridiplantae; phylum Streptophyta; class Magnoliopsida; order Alismatales; family Alismataceae; genus Alisma; species Alisma plantago-aquatica. The sequence continues at coordinate 343,400,376 of OY856410.1, forward strand.
TGAGTCATTTCTATCCAAAAACATCAACATCTAAATGAAAGCAATAGTTCACTACTCAAATCATGTCTTAAGAATTACAAATAATAAGGAAACAAACAGAAACAAAGTACTATTAGGTTCTGAAAAAACAAATAGTTCATAGAACACAAAAACAAAATTAAAAAAGTTCTTAGATAAAACTATATCATATTTATAATATTCTATTAAACTCAAACTCCAGGTCTTGATCTATTCTGAGTTCTTTCTGAAATTCTCTGTCCTCTAGGAGCATGTGCAACATCCTGCAATGTGGAGCAAATCTAATGAATTAGTAGAGGAGACACATCGATAGATTCATCATGAAATGAATATTATTAACATGTGAAGATTGATTTTCAGATTTCACACTTTGCACATTGTCTATTTCAATAAAAGTAGCAAACAAATTGGCAATCAAAAATTAATTAAATATAGAAGAAAATAATTAATATTATATAACATGAATAGACAGATTTCCTACTTCTTCATTCGGCATGTTTCTTCCATATTTATTTCTTCTAACAGAATCATCAAGCACAATGCCGTTCCTAGCGAGTGTGGAAGTCAAAAGATGTAGTTGGGACTGCACATTTTCATATGCATTCCTCAAGTGTTTAGTCTCCTTTTCTACAATAGCTTTTACAGCAAGGGAGTCATCAACTGAATTTGATTTTCTCAAGTCAGCTTTTAACCCAAAAACTTGAGTTCGTGATACTCCACATCCGTAACCCACCACTCTTTGACTATAGTTAGCTTCATCATACATTAGTTCATTGAACACATCCTCTTCTATTGATTCTTTAGGCATTTCAGGGTTCTGAACAATACGCTCATCCACCAACTTTTCGGCTGTTTCCTATATCAAGAGGGTTGAAATGATTACTAGTTACTCCATCATACTTTCCAATTCACATTGAATTCATGCAATGAAATAAACCAAATTAAAATAGTAACAAACCACAAAGTCCTTTGTGTTTGTGTTTTCCACAAAGCTTCCATCCTTTCTTTGGTGAGTAATCTTCCAAACTTCCAAGATACTAGGCTCCCTATTCTCACTTATAGCCTAAATAGATACTTTAATAGAATCAGTAAATTAAACAAATAGTTCATTTTTAAGATGCAAACCCATAAAATGAAAATCTCACAAATTCAAATCTCATTTGGGCAAAACTTTTCGACCCTGTAGTATGACAATCAACTTTTTCTGCTCGTGCTCTCTTTCCTATTGCTGAAAGTTTCTGAAACTCAAAAGAATATTTATGAATCACATTACTTGACAAAATAAGTACTAGATCTTAATATGTCATCCAATTCTAGTAGAACATTCAGTCTTACCTTGCCTTTAGAGGAAAACCAGTAGCTCACCAAATGCATCCACTGTTCCCTAATCACTTTTGGGGGCACTTTGCTTGCAATTTGTTCCTCTGTTTTGTTAGGTTCCAAATATATAGTCTTCAATTTATGCCTATAGGTTTTCCATTTTCCATTGACATGTGATAGGATCCTTTGATCAATCTCCAAGTCCTTTGGCATGTGGAACTTACTCTACTTAAACAAAACAAGTCCAATTATGTGAAGTATATATTTAGAGCATTTATAAATTCATAATAATAGTAATAACCTTTTATTCCATATTCTACACATTTTTAGTTACATGTACAATCTTATATACTTTCTTATGAATAAAGGAAAAATATGAGCTAAACTTCTCCCTTAAAAAAAATAATAATAACTTACCCGAGTTAAACTAACAATCTCCAGTTTGTACGACTTGTGGACTTGGTGGCAACTAATTTCACCTATAGGACAAAGAGTCCCCCGCTTCGCCACCTCCCCAAGAAATCTTACCAACAAATGTCCACCTTTTCCTATCGGTTGTTTAAATTTATTGAAGTCAACAACAAATTTAAATCCCTCTAGAACCCATACTTGCGAAAGTTGAACTTGTCCTTTCTTTATGCCAATCTTTCCATCAGAATCTACAACATCATTTAAACTTGATCAACTTTTTTTTATCAACAATGGATAAAAATATTGATTTAAACACAATAATATGAAATATTCACCTATGGTTTTCAGGACATCATCATCCTCAAAGGAAATGTTATCATTCCATGCCCCACGTTGAGAGTGATCTTGTACATGTTGTGAATTTTCCATTTCATCATCATGATCTCCATCTTGAGGTGGTGAGGTTATGTTGCCATGTTCATGTGTACTTGCATCGCTTGGCATGAAAGTTGCAGTAGTCCTTCTACTTCGCCACATTGTCTCTACCAATCAGTGAACACCTGAAAATCAGTAAAATACAGCAGCGTATGAAGAAATAAACACATAGTTACAAGTTGAAGGTAAGTTTCAGGATTGGTGATATTTCAGATTTTCTTAGCTAGTTGGTATAATAAGTCTGAAAATGCTTACTTGTTTCTTACCCATACTCAATGAATATAAATATTAAATATAAATCAATTAAATATGCAAATGCTTGTTGAAATCCCAAGCTGCAATATGTAGTATGTATTCAAAGTTGATACAAAATCAATAGCTATATCATTACTCGTTAATGCACATAAAAAACTATGTACGGAAAAGAAAAACTTTACTTCAATGATAAAATATGATAAAATTAAATATTTTAGAGTTTGTAGCAGCAAAACAGTATCCAAAAGACATGATTTGATAGTAGTATGCCATAGTCCATCAGATCATGTATACAAAATGAGTAGTAGAAGACATGCATCTATTCTGTTTTTACTAAACTTTCTTCATCCATGATGATTCTCTATGTCAGTGCCATCATTAAAGCCTACATCATAAGAGTCTCTAATCCTATGTTGAACAACATGTAACCATCCTTTTTCTATCTCATCTTCTACATAAAAAACTTGCTTTGCTTGGGATGAAAAAATAAATGGATCATCTTTCAATGATTTGCCAGTGTGCATCCGCCTAGAGAAATTCACACAAGTATGATTGTTTTTGTCAATCTTCAACCCCCTTGATGAAGATATATCTACCCAATCACATCGGAAGATCACAACTTTATAAGTTCCATAATAATCCAATTCATAAATATCAGTGAGTTTTCCATAATATGAATGTCCATCAGCTTCAACCATAACTCCAGAATTTTGTGCCTTCCGATATCTCTCCCGGTCTAATGTATGAAACTTGTATCCATTGATTAAAAAGCCTTTAAGCCTTTTAGCATATACATTGAGTCCACGAGCTAAGGCCCTTTTTAGCACTCCTTCTTTGTTGCTCACATCAATATGAGGTGCCTAAGAGAGAGATAAACATATTTAGCACAATAAATCACTTTGAATTCAACCCTTAAATTCAGTCATCATGTATCCATTACCTGAGAATGAAGCCATCTAGAAAAGTCTTCTAGTAACCACTTAACTTCTAACGATTGATGGAACCTAATTCCTTTTTGTATACACTCTTCTTTCTTCTGATATAAGAATTGCCTACAAAAGCTGTATAAGTGAGAACTTTAATTTTTCTATGTATTAAGAGAGTGTTTTAGCAACATATCTTACTCTTTTAGGTCCTTCATAATGTCATCACAATGAAGTAGAACATAGCGATGTGCTTGTTCTATGCTTTTTTCATCAAGACGGATGGCTTTTTCAGCCCCAATGCAGCATCCACCGGAATTGAATAAGTATAGAGACTTATTTGGAAAGTTGTCATCATTTCTTTTAGATCTATTAAATATAGTCTCTGTACCTTCCATATATCTAGAACATATGGTAATGGTCTCTTCCAAAATATAACCCTCTGCAATTGAACCCTCTGGATGAGCTCTATTTCTCACATAGCCTTTCAGTCGAGCAAGATACCTATAGTGAAGTTTTCATGGTTATCCACAAAATATCTATCTAATAGAGAACATGATAGGTTAAAAAAATACAATATCACCATAAATTCTAACCTCTCAATAGGATACATCCAAGCATACTGAACTAGTCCTCCAAGTTTGACTTGGTCAACTAAATGGACCAAGAGATGAACCATGATGGTGAAAAAAGGAGGAAGAAATTCCATCTCTAGACGACATAGTGTTTCAACAATTCTTGCTTGTAACTCATCCAACTCATCCAGATCAATACAGGTAGAGCACAATGACTTGAAGAATGAAGACAAATCTGAAAAGACATCAACAACTTGAGTTGCACCAGATGCTCATAAAGCTACAGGAAGAATATCTTGCATGATGATGTGATGATCATGACTCTTGAGATTTATTAGCTTTCTTTGCTTTAGATTAACACATCTTGAAACATTGGATGCATATCCATCAGGAACTTTAAGCTTAGATAAGACATTTAGAAAGCATTCCTTTTCTTTAGAAGACATATAATGTGGAGCAGGGGGCATTAAAAAGCTTCCATCTTGTTGAGGTTGGAGCCAAAGATGCTGCCTTATATTGTTTTTCTCAAGAAACCTTCGAGCATTTTCATCATCTTTACATTTACCCTCTACATTCAAAAGTGTTACCAACACATTCTCACACACATTTTTCTCTATGTGCATGACATCTAGGTTATGCCGTAGACGATGATATTCCCAATATGGAAAGTCAAAAAATATGCTTCTTTTCTTCCAAAGTCCTTTGTCTTTGTCAGTATTTTCATCCATAACAATAGTACTAGTAGAAGCATCTCTTGTTCTTCTTCCTCTCTTCTTACTAACCTTTTTAACAGCCTTTCCATATTCAAAGCTAAGTTGTTGTTGTTCTCGTAGAACATCACTTCCAGATGTAGGAGTTGGAGGATGAGCGTACTCCTTTGTCCCATCAAATAAATTATTCTGGGAACGAAAAGGGTGGTTATCTGGTAGCCACCTACGATGACCTCCATAACAAATCTTTGACCCACATCGGTATGAATGAGTGGATTTAGCACAACATGGACATGCATGATAACCTTTGGTGCTCTAGCCCGATAGCATAGCATAAGCAGGAAAGTCGCTAATGGTTGACATTAAAGATGCTCGCAACTTAAAATTTTCTCCAGTGTAAGCATCATGTGCATCAACACCTTCCCATAAAAGCTTCAACTCATGCAACAATGGTTGCATATAAACATCAATATCATTTCCCGGACTAGACTTTCCAGGAATAATCAAAGACAGAATCAAGGAGTATGGTTTCATACATAGCCATGGGGGCAAGTTATTAATACTTAGAATAACCGGCCATGTGCTATAGTTGGTATTTTGCATCCCATATGGATTGAATCCATCACTAGCAAGGCTAACTCTCACACTATGAGGGTCTGAAGAAAAATCTGGATACTTCCTATCAAACTCCTTCCATGCTAGTGCATCTGCCGGGTGTCTAATTTTTCCATCTTTCACTCGACCTTTTTCATGCCATATCATATCTTCAGCTATCTTTGAGGACATGTACATCCTTTTTAATCTTGGAATTAATGGGAAATACTTCATGACCTTTGCTGGAGGACCTCTAGATCTTGTATTACCTTCCTCATTTCCATCACCTAAATTGCATCCTTGTGTTGTCCACCTAGAAGTTTGACACACACTACATCTATTCTTGTGTGAATTTTCACGCCAATACAACATGCAATCATTTGGACAAGCATGGATATTTTCATATCCAAGGCCTAACTCCTTAATCAATTTCTTCGCTTCATAATAAGAAGAAGGGAACATGGTCATTTGTGGAAAGGCAGCTAGCAGAAGCTCTAGTAGTTGTGTGAGAGATTTATCTGGCCAATGAAACATGCATTTCAAGTTGAACAGACGTAAAAGAAATGAGAGTGTTGAGAAATTTGTGCAACCGGGATATAGCTCTTTATTAGAAAGTTCAACTAACTTTCTAAATTTCATATCATCTTCAACAAGATGAGGAATGTTTGCCCCTAGAGGAGGATTATCACATGGTGTGTCCCCATCATTAGCTTGCCCACTTGAAGTATCACCCACATTAACAACATTTTCTCCCAATAAATCTGTCAACAACCCTTCCATATCATCTTGGCCTAGAGAATTGTCTCCATGATTTGGCTGTTGACTATCATCTATTTGTCGATCTGCAACAAGGTTTTCAAAAAGAGTCTTTGGACCATGAAAAATCCACTTTTTATAGTCTCTATAAAATCCATGGAATAGAATATGTCTCTCCACCTCATCAATAGGAAACTCTTTTTTTCTTCCTACCTTACATTTCTTACATGGGCATACTATCTTCCCATCTTCCATTCCCATCTTAGCATAATCAAGAAATTGATACATTCCCTTAATATAAGCTTCAGAACCAACAGGTTGCTCAATCCAACTTTTATCCATATTATATAATAGCAATGACCAAATCTATAAAGGAGAAAATAACACTTTAATTTTTTTCAAATTCTCTGAAAAATGTAAAATAAACAAAATAAAAGGCATTACTTAATGATATTTACATCATCTATAAATTCTAAAATGAAATGCATTATATAGAAACCTAATAAAATATGTTTGTAGCATATGCATAAGTAAAAATAATATGGAGGCTATTTTAGATTAGTTTCTACCCTTCTCAACAATCTTCTTACCCTCCCAACAATCTTCTTACCCTCCCACTTAGGATAGCGTGTAAGGGTATGGATAATTACCCTTCCCGATAATCTTCTTACCCTCCCAATATTGTAAAGTTAGGCACCACAACTACTCCGCCATCAAAATCATTCCAGATACACATATCATTAGATGCATTTCATTACAGCCATAGGTCAACATGTATATCTCACATTCTAAAAGAAACTAATAGGGAAAAGTAACAATCTTCCGTGTAGACGCTCCTATGGCCTGAATCCAACAACAATTAGATCTACCACTTGTTGCACAAGGTAGAGATCTTTCGAGCTACTTTGTGGGCTACTGGAATTAGATGTGTAAGCAATTATATATATATATATATATATATATATATATATATATATATATATATATATATATACACACACACGCACACACAAGTTGATGCATGTGCATTGCACGTGACTATTATGTAAAACCAAAATTCTAAGTTAATGAAAATGTAGCTATAAAATATAAGATAAAATAATTCTATAATGGAATACATAATTTATAAAATGTAAATATTCAATTACATATATTTTTCTTATCTATTTGAGTCGCATCAATGTTTTAAAAAGCGTGAAGCAGGAGGCGTGCGGACAGGACCTTGTAGCCGATTAAGCGGCAGGCGGGCAATTAAGAGGATGATTTTTGAAAAAGCGGATGCTTAAAAACTTATATATTTATATACAAAATTACATGTATGTGTATATAAAAAATATATTTCTAAGGAAATCAGTAATATTAACCAGTAGTATCAATTAGTAATGAATAAAATCTACAAGAAAATCAGTAAAATCAGTAAAACCATTAGAAGTATAATAGAGTAATACAATATTTACTTGGACATATTACGGCAGTACCCTATTATATACAGCTTACATACAAAGTTTGCATTCTAAAGTAGGACTAGGTATATCATAGAACATTTAATGTATACAAGCTTCATATATTATACTCAATACTACTTGGATTATATATTTAATTAACATTACATGCTTACAACAGCACTTTTTTCATAAAGTGGGAAAAAGCGGGCAGAAAAGTTGGAAAAAAGCGGGTGAAGCGGGAAAAAAGCGGGCGCTTTTCTTCAAACCGAGTAGTGAGCGGATGGGTGTCGTGGCCGCTTAAGCGGCCGCCTGGGCCGTTTTTTAATACACTCGTCGCATGCATTCAATATGTGTTCTACTTTCATTTCTCTTTTGTTCTTAGGTTTATTAGAAGTGATGGTTATGGAAGGTTCGTATTATACGTAATCAAGGATATCAAAAGCAGGAGAGTGGAGCTAATGTGTCTTGATTACTTTCATTGAACATGAGAGTCAATTAGTACTCCAAGCCAAATATGTTTACATGTTTATGTTTCATAAAGCTTCAATAAATGGATTCATCTTCGTCGTACCATCAGAAAAAGGCAATTATTATAATGTGTTCTTTAATTTTTAGCTATATTCTATTTATTTGACAGTGACGGTAATAATTTTGTTGTTCATTTAACTATTTATTTAGACAGTTCAACATTTATAACTTTGATCTAACTATTTGTTGACCAAAGGAACCAAATTCCTTCTAGTAAACAGATATATTTGAATAGTAGTGATTACTATGCAAAGAAAAATGAACACAAGTCATCTATTAGGACACATAGATACTGTTACGCTCAAGTTAGTGCATGCGTATAAAAATTGAACGCACAATTAGTGTATTTCTTTATTTACATATTAAAGAGCTATGCGATAATAGTCCATTCACTAAACTTGGCATAGATGTACTTTTTCTTGAGCTTCTCTAGTAAGATCCATTTCCTAAACATGGTATTTGAGACATCCTTCACATTACACTAATGGAAATTCTGGACATATTCATATACACAACAATGATCACAAAGTAGTTGAAAACTACTTGGATTTTCACTACCACATCTTTCTAAAATAAAAAATTGCTAAGAAATTATGTAGTAACAATAACATTTTTACATGGTAATCATATAGCATCTCAAATATAGTAATCATTGGAAATCAATATCTTCTTGTTTAAGATTAATGTATAACATTAATTATCATGTTTGTAGGCTGTATTTCAATATTCTTTTACATTTCAATTAGGGTTGTCTCTCGTTATCTTACTTCAAAATACTTCCTCATTTGCAAGATTGTACATGATTTTTTAACTTGTGTTTGAGACTTTTGTTTTTCCTCATCCACAATTATACATTTTGTCTTCTTTTGATTCATGTCAATATAAAATAATAAATTTGTTTTTCACATACATAGATTTCTTGTCTTTGTATTTAAATGAAATTAATGTTTTCTCTTTAAAAATGCATTCAACAACTTCCTATGAACAAAAGTTTTAATGTGGTCCTTTTCTGTTGTTCCCTTACCATGACTTTGTATTTAGTGATACATGCCTGATGGAATATATAATTTACTAATGTATTCTGACTTATATTTTTAGCTCTTATGTTTGATGATCTATATTTAAAACTATCATATTCTAAAAATAATATATAAATTTAAGCACTAATTGGGTATACAAAATAATATATAAATATTGGTTAAGTAACCAATATTCAACACTTCCCACACAACTGAAAATACATGTGGACTCAATCTTACACACCTTTTAACATGTACGCCTAGCCTTTCTATTGTCAACCTGCATTATTTTCATCCTCAACCTCCAACAATTTTGTAGCCCTTTATCACGCCTTCTCTTTTTATCAATGCTCTAAAATTGTGGGTATTTTCTCCTTCCGCTATATCTGTACAATTCTTACTTACTATGGATTATAGTTATATTATTTTCGTGATTAATTTTGAACAATGCTTCATTGGTAAGAAAGTGGCAATGAACATGAAACCCTTTTCAGATAAAATGTTTTTTTGTGAGAGGTTATGTTGATGGAGCTAATTTATTAATTAATCAGTACCCCAAATTCCCACACAAAAAGAAAAAATATATACAAGTGGATTCAAACTTATACACCTAATATATGAACTATAGTCTCCATCAAGTAGGTGATCCTACTAGAAAGCGCTTATAAGTTGCAAATTTAGTGCCAACCTCAAAAATGCCCACACCTACAAAAAGAAAGAAGATACAAATACAAGTGTACTCTAGCATGTACACCCAGTATCTAAAATTAAGATAGACATCATCGAGTAGGTTACCCTATTGGCAAGCAACCCCCATTGCCCATGTTTTCATTATTGAATATAATTTTTTTAAAATTTACATCTCTAGAACATCAAGAACATATATTTATATATATATATATATATATATGTATAATCTTATATTCAAGAGAAAGAGAGCATCAGTATGGCCATGGGTGGATCTCTATTGGGAGGGCATGGATGACCTAAGACATTTGACAAGATAAATTTAATAGATTTGTTATTTACATTGAGGTTCCGTTTGGTTCCCCATAACATGATTCTTTGAGGATCTCATTTTTCAGGAACTGGAGCTTAGTTCCTGAAAATTGAGTTCAGTCGGTTGATTTTAATCTTTTTTCTAAAAAGTATTTTATATTACAATAGAGATGACATAAATATGTAAAACATAGACGTCTTAATGTTGAAACATGCAATATAAATGTACATCACATATAGTAAAAGATATGAAACAAATATCTAATTGTACTACTATTGAACGAATAAATTAGAAGTATAACTAAAATTAAATAGTGGTGGACGACGAAGAACTCAAAATTACCACAAGATGAGAAGCACATAATTTTTTATACCCAATCTGAGTAGTAATCAAGTATACTATTGCTATTAGCACTGTATATTGACGCTCATTGATCAAACAAAATAAAATTTGGGACAGCGGTGGCAACACCTTGATCAACCAAAAATGACCGGGGATGACGACTAGAAAGTAACATGGGATAGAAACCTCGAGCAACTAGAAAGGATCAAAGGACAGATACATTGTGTCTTTGCTTGTGTTACAAAGAACAGCAGAACGCAAACTGCAGCCATGTCAAAAAGTAACTTGTTTTGCATCCTTTTTTTCTAGAACTCGGTGAGTAAAATATATTTATACTTAAGGAAGTCTTGAAAATTTTGATAAATTTATTTTCTGGAGTTATAGAGAACTAATCATTTAATATTTGTTCGAGAACTTGAGTTCCAAATCTTTTCAGCCCAATTACAATGTGCCAATCAGAGGAAAATGTTATCAATACCAAGACATATAATAAATTCATCACTTTCCTTAAAATAGTTTCATTTATTCATTAACATAGAAGAAACAACCAATCAATTATCATAAAGGAAGTCATAATTAACCAATTAATTTCTAGAAGTTTAACGAATCACTTAATTCACAATTTGCAAAATAAGATAAAATTACATATCTGTCAATTTGAAGAAATAAATATATTTTGATTAATCTTTTGGCACATACTCAATCTAGCTTCCGTAGATAACACATCTAACATACATTAATTAGCCTTTCTTATTCAAATTTAGTGCTGAAACAGAGTATTTGTATAACATAATATGTAGCTTTAAACAAACGTAAAACAGAAATAATCAATGGCAGAGTTGCTTCTTGTACTAAATCCTCTCCCCAACGTTAAATGATACAATTAGATTAATTTGTAACAACACCAAACTAAAAGAATCATTAAAAATTCTAAATCAAAGAATCGAATATATAACAAACCTTTTCGGATGACAAGTCAGAGTTGTTTCTTGTACTTAATCCTCTCCCCAGCGGCCGATTCAAGTGGTCTTTTCCGAAGTCCCCTGCAAAGATCATGGGTAGAGTCATTTGACTAACAGACGTACCAATGACATCTATTACGGTGAAAGGATACAAAATATCAAGATAGGGGCAGACCTTAGTGCAGCCGCAGTGTTAGAAGAACCTCTCTGATAGTAACCTTCCTGTTGACCCACTACAAAATATAGAATAAAACATTAGAATGAATGAATACAGCCACGGTGAGAATAATAATGTAAGTACAAGCTCAATTACTAAAAAACAAAAACTCGGACAGAATAAGGAAGAATAAAGGGTCTCAAATCTACAGAATAAGGAAGAAGAAAGGGTCTCAAATCTGAGGAAGAGCATAAGTATCAAAATACAAGGAACGTTTTTGGAAAACCAGGGGACACGGGCAATCCAGAAGCCAATGAAACACAGGAGAACGGGGAGATTAACAATGGAAATACTACCCCCTCGGGCGGGAGGGACAAGGATAAGGACCAACAGCGGCACACAGTAATAAATCCAGAACTGGATGAGGTAATAACAGAAATGGAACAAGACAGACAGGGGAACATAATCAACTTAGAAGAGGTAGTGGAGGACGCAGACGAAACCGGGGTGCAACTAGGCAGGGAAGGTAAAGTTACAACAGCTATCACCAGCAACGTCAATACGGAGGAGAAGGGCGACGATTCTAACATATCCTCTATCTCCACAAAGTTAAAAACTAAGTGGTCTGCAGAGGAAAATGAGGGCTGCTGCACTTTACGAACAACGACGTAAGAGCCCTCGCCTAAGTAATGTGGCAACGTCGAATAAGAAGGACAATAGCGGCGGAGATCGAAGCACTCAGTAGAAGAACAGCTCGCCTGCTCACACAGCCTCTTCCAAACATCCAAAGCACTCTGATTTCTTCAATACCAACCTGACAAAGCTTGTGTGAGCAAAAATTGGGGGCAATGCGACAACAACTTGATAGATTCGATCTGCAAGGTAAAAAAGAAGGGATTTTAGCATACCTTATCCACAACCCTCGCCTTGGCTAATGGTGAACGGAATCGATGATGCAACTAGCGAGGAGGTGTCGCCGTCTCTTGAACTTTAGAGGAAGACGCTGAACCTGATTAGGAGATCTCCATCGTAGAAAGGGGGTGAAAACTGTTGAGGAAGAGAAACAAGCCGGGTGGGATGGTTGTTTGGTGTGGATGGGGTAGATATAGCAGAACATCGGAGGAGATGGGGAGTTAGAGCGCGCAATACGGGGGAGACTGGGAAAGAGGGGAGGCGGGGAGCGGCGAGTCCGAGCGGGACGGAACTGGAGAAGGGAGGAAAGACGCCCGCTTTGCGTGGAAAAGAGGGCGGAAGGGCGAGAGGGATGTGGGCGGATCCGGAAGAGTTGTTCTGCGGAACACTTAGATAGACTCGAATGCAATTAATCTAAGTCGACTGCTGCCACGTTGTTTCCTTCGTGGAAAAAAAAGTGTGGCTTTCTAACGGCCTTTGTTGTAGTGCTTGCCCGATATGGAAATGGGTTAAACTTTGTAAGACATAGTCCCATGAACGATATAGGGGATTCCTAACCACCACCTTGTACACGATACTAGGGTGGAATATTACTCTTGCCTGATATAAGTAAAACCCTAGAATTAAGGGTTGGGAACCCAATATGCTAATGTCCTTAGAATCATGATACTCTCTCCTTACTTTGTGTTGAGTTAATGAACAACTTGGTGTCTATATTGTCCCATTTTGAGTTCAAGGTCTTTACCATGGGTGGCCACACGATATGGGAATCAGGTAGCACCTTATATGGATACCCGATATAGTGAGTTCATAGGGCAAACCAACAGGATGCCCAATATGGTACTCAACACCATGCCCGATATGCTGCCCAATTGTTACAACCCCAATTTTGGATTCATTTGGGTGAGAAATGTAATTTCTCACATAAAATATTATGAACAAATAAAGATATAATTTGTTTTGAATAAATGGATTTCGTTTACAATAGCCTTGATGATTGTGTTGTGGGCTTTATTGGCTATTGGGCCCAATAATAAGGAAATTCAATTAATGAATGAATAATTGAGTTTTTGAGAAAAGAATGGTGTGGAAACCTCTAGAAGGCAAATCCAAAGAGGGATTTCATACCACGTGAGTTCCTTGAGCTCCAAGGAGTCCAAAGTTGCATAGAGAATGCAATAAGAATAGAAAAGATCAAATAAATATTTCCTTATCAATAAAGAAATTGAAAATAATGAGAAAATATGGGAAATATGTGGGAATGAGTTTAATTGAGTTATTCTTGGTGTAATTTCGTATCCCAAGGATTCCTAATGTTGAAAGGAACTCCCATAAGGAAAATAGAAGAAAGATAAAGAGAAATCATTAAAAAGAATAAGGAAATAAGTAAGATAATAAGAAAATGGATAAAAGATAAATAAAAGGCAAAGGGATATTCCCAAGATGGGATTTCGAGCCATTAAGGTTCCTTGAGGTTCCAGGAACTCAGAATGATAAGATAATGGCAAAAGAAATAGGAAATATCAATTAAATAAGTCTTATTAAAGAATAATTAACTTTTGAAGAAAATGCCTTTTTCCTTTGGAATTTGGGACTCAATTTTGGTATGCGAGTAGATAAATCCAAGAGGAAGTTTCCCTCAAATTTTGGTTGCAAAATGATGCACAGATTCCATGAGATGCAATTTTGAAATTATCCTAAAGTATGGACATTAATTGCATAGTAGTATTGTGTCATGATTTATCTGGGAATAAAATCCCGATTTTTGCTTTGGGCGCGCATCTACGATCGTAGGATCTGTGATCCAAAGCTTGGGAGGAATCCCGGTCTCACGAGGATATGGAATAGCAGACTCCAGGCTGAGGAATTTTGGATCTGAGATTTCACAAATTAGAAACCATCTGGGAGTAGGTGAAGGAGTCCATCCCCTTCAGGAGCTTGCTCCGAACCCAATTACCCCAAGATTGGTGGGGTTTTATCGTGAAACGGGGAAGTCCCCAATTCACAGGGGACTCGAAGGCCACCCTATAAATAGGGTAGAGTGCACAACGGTGCGAGAAAACCTAAATCTTACTCTCTCATGACCGCAGCGCAGTGGAGATCGTCTTCGTGTGTCCAATTGGATCGAACGATGCGTTCTTGCCCCTGCCTAGCAGCAGTCCTCGCCGGAGTGCCAACGGAGCATTGGCGGAGAAACACTAGTAAGGATGAGAAATCTAGGGTAGCTATGAGTTTGTGACAGCCAAGCGACGCTCTCGGTTCATTCGGTGTGTTTGCAAGAAGAAGGTAGCCCAAAGTCCACTATGGAGTTGACTCTACAGGGCACCCGTGAGCCATCTCAAGGGAGAAGATGACCAAGGGGTAAAAGACCCCTTAACCCTCGTGTTGTGCAATATCCAGGTAAGGGCGTAGCCGTCCTTTCTTTCTTTTTAATCATGATCGGGGCGCGCGCATCAGGATCGTCGGATCCATCGGGTCCATAGAATCATCGATCAAACGGCTCATTTTTTTCTAGAAGTAATCGATAATTCAGAAAAGTAATTTTATTTGCAAAAATCATAACTTCTGTTAGGGAGCTCGGATGAATAAAGTTAAATTATGAAAGTTACTTAGAAAAAGATGAGTAACACATTAAAATTGGTTTGAGAACCTAAATATGTTCCTATTTGCAAAAGTGTGTTAATCTAATGAAAAGTGCTTATGTATTAGATTAAGAAACCCTAATTGAACATATTGGTTAAGTTCATATTGTTCAGTTGATGAAGTTGAGTAATTAAAACATGTTGAATAGTTGATAATGAACTTGAACCTGATTTATATGCTTTATTACATGATTTAGGGTTTTACACCAATCATGAATGATTAAGCACTTAGAAACCCTAATCTAGGGTAAAAGAGGGGAAGATCATATTTAATTCAAAAAACATGATAATATGTTGTTAAATGAGGGTGATAAGATATTTTGAATATAAAAGTTCCTAATCATAGATAGATACCCTTAAGATGATAATTAGGGTTTTCTGATGAATAAAAGGTGGAATTAATTGCAAATCGATTTCATATGTGATTTGGATCATAATGAACTATAAATTAATGATAATTACATATAATGATATTGTCATGGATTAAAAGGATAAAAATAGTAGCTTTAATAAAAGAGGCTTAATGAGCTTGATTAATGGTTAATTATGCCTTTAATCCGGAATTGATAATTAGATGTGGAAATAATTAGGGTTTGTGATCAATTGTGTTAAATTAGGGTTTAAAATAATAAACGATGAAGGGAAACCCTAATTGCAATGGAAACCCTAAAAGTGGACTAGAATCCCTAGGAAGAGAGCTAGATTTAATTGATCTTAATGACATGAGTAATAAAAGGAAATTGTATAATTGTTTCAGGATCTTATTGAATGCTTGCTTGCCTATTGGTTGATTGGATTGTTTCTGTCTCACATCAACTTGACAGGTATGTGGTTACACCTATGAATATTCCGAATTAGATTCCCGAGGATTTTCGAGGTTTTATCGATGACTTAAATTAAACTGTTGGTTGCATTTAATTCATGCAAAGTATAATGTGAATATGACTATCACGTAAGAGATGTGCCTACTAGCTCAGATTTAGTCCCCTCTGTAGCCGTATAGATTGACCTAGTAAATGGCTACCAATGGGTAGGTCCATCAGGTCATTAAATGACTTAGTAAATGGCTACCAATGGGGTAGGTCCATCAAGTCATCGTAAGTCAGGGATTGGTCTACCTTTGGGTAGGACCATGCGACTCCATAACCCTAGGTATTGGCTACCTGTGTGGTAGGGCCATGGGGGTAAGGATCTACCATATGAGAGAGGTGGTATCCATGTCCACTACAGGGACGTTACAGACAAAGGGGATAGGAAAGGATTGAGTAGTATTGCTTAAAACGTAATCTTGGTTGTCAAATGATATTTGGTTGATTACATTGTTAACATAGTTGCACAATTATTGTTTCCCCCACATACCAGCTTCGGCTGACCGACGTTTTGTTTTTCGGCGTTTTAGGTACAGATGAAAAGAACAAACAGTAAAGTGACATATGTGGAATTAAATGAAAAATAACATGCACAGGAGGATTAGTTAGATTAACATCTTCATGGATAGAAGTTTAAAAATCCCAGTTTTTCCAAGGTAAGAAAAGTTTTATTTTATACCTGTTTTCAGTTTAGTTGGTAAAGTTTATTAATTATTTCTAATTATTTGTCGAACCTTTGATCCTGTTAATTGAATAACGGCTCTGACCTTCGGGTCTCCCTTAATTGGGGGTTACTGGGAGGCGGGGTCGTTACAATTGGTATCAGAGCATAGGTTCCTCATCTAACCATTAATAATTAATAAATTTTACAAATTCCGTAGAACCCAAGGGGGTTATTAGAGGATTATCTGAAAGATAGAGGTGTCTAGAAAAGGATCACAACCGGGGGCTGGAAATATTTTCCTCTGCACCGCTAGTCAGAATACGAGGACTCCTGGATCTGTGTGACTGCCTGGCCAAAGTCTTAGGGTATGATTCGAAATAAGATACCTTTAGGACTCTCTCATCTTGTTCATCCCTTCTTAACTCAAATTCCGATAAGGACCTTAAGGATTAGGGTTTTCTATCTTCTCCTCACCCTCTTGAGGCATGGGTAAGGTCAATAAGGATTAAGGAATCCTCCACCAAACTAATGAAAAGCATGTAATTAAGATGTCATAAGCTTAATAGAGTAAGCGTAAAAGAATAGATACATGCTTAGGTCGTATGACACGAGTTGTCTTTGCCCTCAGGAAAGACCTGAGGCTAAACATTTTTGTCAGGAGGATAAGTAAAGAGAGTTAGTCTTGGAGGTAGAGACCTCCATTAGAAGTAGAGACCTAGTACATCCTCTGAGGATGATGTTAACCCTAACCCTAAGTGGAGGTTTGAGAGAGAGATGATAGGATGAGTAGGATGTCATGGTTGGCCGAGTGTTTGGTTGGACATGCCTTTGGGATGCCATAAGAGGTTAGATGACCTAGTTCCTTTGGCGACCCAAACCTGGAGAGGATCGTGCATGGTTGAGTGAAGGATAGCTCCTTCATAGATGAGGCTAGAGAAGAACCTATATAAACCTTATGGGATGTTGCAAGAAGGATATAGCTTGCACCCAGAGTACGTCAGTGGTATGGTAGTAGGTTGAAACCCTAGCCAGAAGGGCACGATGGATGGCTTATGAGATGAGCATATGGATAGTCTGGAGCCAAACATGAGTTAAGCATAGGCTTCACCCACATAGGGGTATGCTTGTGAGCATGAGCCTTCATGAAGAGAGGACCTCGAGTAGTATGGCTAGATGTGGAGTTAGCTTTAGAGGGAGAAAGCAGGACCCCAGCATGGAGGTTGGAAGCCTAAAACCCCGAGATGTGAGAAAAAGTGGGAGTCGAGAATGATGCGACCTAAGTGGATGATTGTGGTTGCCTCATGCATGATCCCTGAAGGCTAGTGATATCTTAGTTTCCTTTAGAGGAACCACACCCTAGAGAGAGAGGATGATGCTTCTGGTACCTAAGTGCCTGGGGTATAGGTGTTTACCTTCTGAGACAGGAAGAAGAGTTCCTTAGACCTGGAGAGGTTGGGTAACAGGTTGTGAGGCCTTATACCTAGTTGGTTGTCCTTGAGGAGGACTCAACTCTAAGGTATTGCTCATATTAAGGGACCATAGAGGTACATGACATACCTTGGACATGCATGATTCGTGGTAAAGAGACTAAACATGCAGTAGGACACCTAAAGGAGAACCTAGGGTTCCTAGGCCTAAGAGGGGAAGCAGTGTATCCAATGCTCATGACGAGTTTTGAGTCTCTATAGTCTCGAGCATGATACTCCTCATGTGTAGAAGTAAAAGAAAGGGTATGTTTGATGAACCCCTCACAAATAAGTTGATCTAATGTCGAGGGAAGAGAACAAGTATGACCTAGCATGGTTTAATAGGTGGTCTACTTGTGCTTTAGTAGCTGCCGAGTTAGGCATGCTCATGTGAAGGTAAACCCTAAGGATGTTTGTGACCATGTTGTCAAGAGTTGTGGTTTCCTCCCATCCTGGGAGTGGGATCCTTTGATAAGTGCGTACCAGTTTGTAGGTTTGTGGAAAACTAAAGAGGTCTCATAGGATCTTGAGAAGCTAAGTGAAAAGTACATGGTATGAGAATGAACTTGTAGAACCATAGATAACCATATCTACGTGCATGTGGATGTGTTACCATGGAGGTAACCTGTCGCGACCGACAATCAAATCGTTACTTATTAAGCGGAATTTAAACATAAACAACAGATTAACAAAAATCACTAAAAATTAAAACCAATTTACAAAGAGATCCATTTCTAGGAAAACTCTTTAAGGCAGAACCAAAACTTTATGTACATCATTGCTCACATTGTACATACACTTTACCATCTTTTCTCAAGGATAACATATATCAGTTGCTTTACCAAACTATACATGAGCAACATAAAACCTCGAGGCGCGTAAACCAAATTCTCTTATTGATCATAAAACCAGTACGAACCAACTCCAAGGACCTGAGAGTACAGAGACGACACATAGGACTCAAATCTACAAGACATGACAGACAGTACACTCAACCGGAGCTGTCACTGCTGCCTCAGCTGTTGTTCTTCCTCTGCAAAAAGGTCTTCACCTCCTCATGCACGTTCACCTAAAAATTTGGGCCCCACGGGGGTGAGACAATTGAAAATTGCCCCAGCGAGAGATATAACTCTCCGCTGACCATATTATTATCATAGTTAATCATTTATAAACTGAGCAGAGGTTCTTATTAATCATTGTATGAACATAATGAAGTAGTCTCATTTCTTTAAGGAGAACATTGCATCTACCCATGGTAGAATTAATAATTAACTACTTGCTTTGCAAGGAATGCAAAGAAACATAAATCACATCTATCCACTAAGGATGCATAAAAGAAATGTAACATCAGCCAAATGATTTTCGTATTTAAGCAAACATGCTAGGTGGTTGATTACATTTTACAATCACACTTATGCCCTGATCATATGCAGTGTACTCTACATATGAGATTCGCAGTGCACTACGACCACACCGTACAAGACTTAGCGACACACCCGGGAAATGCTAAGTCTGACTTCTCGTCCTGGTCTGCTACAGGACCCACAGGCTCTCTGGCCTCCTCTGCACTCACCATGAGTGCTCTGGACTCCTCCTCTAACCTGAGCACACAGGTGCAGGGAGTCAACACTGGGTTATCACCAGAATTACTCAACCGGTTGGTGTTGGATAACCCTTTACTTCAGTGCCACCGAAATTACTCAATCGGTTGGTGTTGGACACTGTCTATCAACCCTCGTGCCACCAGAATTACTCAACCGGTTGATGTTGGACACGAGTTTCACCCCTAAGGTGTAGACCTCTCAAAGGGGCTCTACGGTGTTCAGGGCACCTAAGTCTAACATTAGCATTATAGATACATTTAAAACAGAAATCATAACTCAATTTACATTTCTCACAAGGCTCACACGGCCTGCCATATCGTAACAATTGGCATGACACACTTCATACACTAAAATCATGCAATTAAACTGTTAAGCATCACCATATCTCACACTGAGAACTTTGATATCACAATTACTTAATTCATCGCATGGAACACAAGGCCATTACACATCTTGTCACCTCTCACTAGGCAACAACTTATTCAAACACATGGCTCACAAGGCCATTACACATCTTGTCACCTCTCACTAGGCAACAACTTATTCAAACACATGGCTCACAAGGCCATTACACATCTTGTCACCTCTCACTAGGCAACAACTTATTCAAACACATTTGAATTGTCCAACCATCATCAATTAATATGGACCCATCTCTGGTTGAAGCATTATTGATATAGGATTAACCATTACCAACCACTTTAGGTGTTTCACCTATCAATGTATTAGCCACACCATTATTTGGTGTTTCACTCATTACTCTTAAGAGTGTCTTACCCTCACCTTTACAAGGCATCTCAGTTTAGAAATATACATGTGTTCACCATATTGGGTTATATGTATATGAGCACTCCCCATGTCGGGCTAGAAGTATATACACACTATTCATATCGGGCTAGAGGTATGTATATATGTTACCCATGTCATGCATTATGTATTAAGCCATCACCATGTCGGGCTATACATCATCTAGGATTGTGTATCGAGCTTCCATATCGTGCAATAGCATTAGCCATTCTTTACTCATATCGGGTTAGAGGTGCTTGCACCCGATATCACTTTTATAAAGTGATACCATCTTCTTCAAGCTCTAGACCTTAGTTCTAACTGTTATAGTTCATGGTAATAGGTCTAAGCAACTACTAAAACTCATAATTTCATCAACTATTTTAGGAAACTTTGGAATTAAAAGTACTTCACTAATTATAGCAATTTAGGTGAAGAATAATAACATGGTTGAGTTCAAGTTATATAACCCGCCTTAAGAACCACTTCAAAGCTCCAAGCTCCAAATCTCCATGTTCCTAAGGTTGAAGATGACTTATGAAGATCCAAGGCTCGTTAATAACCCCTTCATAAACAAGGAATCACCATGGATAAGCAATTGGTGAAGAAGAAAAGAAAGGAAGATCAAAACCCTAAATTCATGCTTCAATCCAAGGTTGAAGATGATCTTTTCCTCACCTTAGGGTCAATTTTTGAGTTACTTAGCTCCTTGGCCGACACCCTACCACTCTTGGGCGATATGGACTTCTTCTTGGCCGACACAACTTTGCTTGTGGCCGATACCCTCTCACTTGTGTCCCAAACTACTTCAATTGGCCGATATCAACTTGCTATGGGAAATATCAACATAGTATGGCCGATATGCTTGCTATGGCCGATACCCAAGGCCTATGCACGATACCCTTGTGCTCTTGCACGATATGCCACCCCTCTTGCACGATATGACACTCACTTGGACGATATGGTACTCACTTGGGATCAAAACACTTCACTCCATGGCCGATATCACCCAATATGACCAAAATCACCTACTTGGGCGATATGATCATGCCATGGGCGATATCCCATGACCCATGCACGATACCATAGCCTCCCTTCACGACATGGGAGCTATGTGCACGATACCACAAGGTAGGAGGGTGGTAAGGGTCGTAAAATTCCATTAAGGGGTCAAACTAGGGGTATATATACTTGCTGATCATGAAGGAGAACAAAAATGAGGTGTCAACATTTTGAGCTAGTAGGTGCCACGTGTCATGCATGGGTGACACGTGTCCAAGCATGCATCAACATTTATATTGACGTGCAAAAAGGTTGAGGATCATCTAGGGATGCTAATTCATCCATTAATTACCCATTTGGATAAAATATATCATTTAAATCATCATTTTAAGTCAAGCCGATACACTTTTCCTAAGGAAACTTGTTGGCCGTCACACCTCACCTTCTTGAGGTGCTTTGCACGATATGAACCTTTCCAAGAGTTCACAAAACGATATGGGACACCTCCTTGGGCTCCCTGGCCGATAGGCACTCATATATAAGCTTTTCAAGTTGATACAACTCAAGTTAAGCCTTCAAATTCAACCCTCTTTCTTGGTCATTTCATCACCAACATTACCATCACTCATAAGTGATTCAAACATGGTGTCTCATTCATTATCTCTACTCTAAATAATATATAGAGGAAGTAGGAACACTCTGGAGGTGGTAATTTGCATATCAACCCCACATTTTGGGTAAATTACAATTTGTACCAAAATTGATGCACAATGCTCCAGCATTGTTCAAACAAGTTCAAACTTGGAATTTAGGCTTTCCACAAGCCACCATTTAGCATCATTCTCTCTCTTATGATGCTAATACATATTAGGCACATTCAACATGTGACATTTTGCATTATAGCCCCTCAATTTGGGTAAATTGCACTTTGGTCCAAAATAAAGGAAAATTGCTCAAACAACATTCAATCGGGACCAAACTTGAAACATAAGTGTGTCACATGATAACAAATCACATTATAGGATTTCATTAAAGTTCTAAGCAAATTTATTAGCCAAAACAAATAGGGTTACCTCATAACCCAGATTAGGGTTGTTACATAACCAATGTGGGGCCTGACCAAGGTAGGCAGGTTGCCATGACCCCTATGAAGGGATGAAAGTCAGTCATGAATGCAGAGAGAGATGATGAAGGATTGGGTAAGGTTCTAAGTCGGACATGTACTATGATAGAATCCTAAGTCTATCCTAGAGTCAAGTAGGGATAAGACCAATGGAAGTAGGAATTACCTAATTCCCTAGTTGCACATGACCATAGGGTCGGGAGGTAACATCTATCATTGTCTGAGGGCCATGGGTTAGGAGATTGATCACCTTCATGAACTCATGGGACCCAAAGGGCAGATGAGTAGGGCACTCTCTAGATGCATAAGGGAAGAGGAATGAGCCCAAAAGTGCCGGCACCCTACAGACCTAGAGGAGATGACCAAGGATTATGTGGACCCAAGTAGGTTCGAGACCAGTTTTCCGTGGACATAATTTTGATATCGGGATGTTGGTGATGTAGAGACATAATTTGCACGTTCCGACTTAGATTTGAAGGTGTAATGGCAAGGTGGGATGTACCATCTCTACTCTTGGAATAGGAGGAACTCTATATTTGGATGGCTGCCAAATGCTTATTTCTTCTTGTTATGAGAGTGAGAGATAGGACAGTATGCATGCCTTACACCAAGGATAAAAGATGATACGAGTTGGAACGTTGCTATGAGGTATGATGAAAGAGATGATAACATACCCTTGTGAAGTGAATGGTACATGGATGGTTTACTAACACTAAGAGTATTAAGGAGATCGTCTTGTGAGGATATGATACCGAGAGCTATCTGGAATTTGCAAGATATGCAAAGTTGAGTTTGATCATTAAGGAGATGAGCTCAATGAAGATAGACTTAGAATTTGAGTTTGAAATGATAAGTGAGATACGTGGAAGAGTATGTCCTCAACTTCACCTAACACCCAAGGGTAAGAAGTGGTAATAAATGCTCTGGTTGAGATATAGCTACCTAGTTAGATGGAGGCTAGAAGAGGTTGTTAGGTTAACCCTTAGTTGGAAATGAGATAAGTTCGGCTAACACAGAGATGTAACAATATCAGTTGATCAAGTTAAAGGTTGTGTGGTTAGCCAGCCTAGTCCATGATATAATGGAAGGATGTTTGTAGAACCTCAGATGTACTTCTTTGGGAAGGAAAGTGATGAAGCCCTGATGAGAGTGGTTAAGGGCTTCCGAGGTATCGATCTTGAGGAATCATGACATATCAGAGATCATGGTTTTAAGATCACTAAACATCGTAATACTACAAAAGATAGTAAGTGACAGTAGTATTTTGGATGTCTAAGGTGAAGTTGCATGTGGGATGTTGACATGCATGATAGGAGGTGAAGGACGAACACCAGTAACCCAGTGCATGGATATAAAGTATAAAGAGTCTCTGAGAGGGAATGGGACTTCATCACTATGGATGTTGTGGTAAGTCTCCCCTAGACCAAGGAGGGTTGAGGTGCAATATGGGTTATGGTAGATCGCCTTACCTAGATGACATGAGAAAGGAAGAGCACTGTCACTTGACAGATTCGATTGAACTACTTAAGAGAAGGGTGGTTCAACCACACCCTGATGGGAGTTCAAAAGTTCTTGATTATGACCTAAAGGTTCACTTCCATAAGGTGGAAGTAGGTATCTGAAGAACTCAATGTTAGAACCGCTTAGCACCCCTAACTAATGAGTAGTATGATCCAGACTAGAGGGTCTGATGAGAGCAAGTGTGCTTGTTCAGGGTGATACATAGAGACAATTCTTAAGATGTGATGTTAACGACCATAGCCTTTATCGGGATGCAAGAAGTTCCATATGGAGGTAGTGTCGGTCACCACTTCATTAAGATGATGTTGGTGAAGGAGGCCTCGTGAAGGTCATAAAAGAACCACAGTGTGTGCAGATGAAGTCGCTTGATCGTGCAATGGCTGAGAGAGAGCCCAAGGGTGACATGAGTCACGAGCTGATGCAAAGCAGACTGACATGCAGTTCACTGTGGGAGAATATGTGATGTGAAAATCCGACCCCTCTAAGCTACAGCTGAGGAAGCTAAGTCCTCGATATATGGGTCCATTTGAGATGGACTGGTGGAGATAGTTGTGTTTAGCCTTTCCCTCAGGATAACATGATGAATAATGAGTTCCATGAGTCTGATCTAGAGCACTATGTGAGGAACCCAAGCCATGTGCTAAGCCCTGAACTTGTTCAACTTTTGAGAGGCTGAAGTGTCCTGAGTCACCTATGAGGGTACAATATGCCAAGGTAAGAAAAAACTTAGATGGAATAATATGAGATGATAAAGGTTCTTAGGAAGCACCATGGAAAGGGGTAAGGCCACATGGGAGCCATGATGGACATATGAAAGGCTTATCCTGTTTGTTTGCTTGCTTGATGGAATTTTGAGGGCAAAATTCTTATGAGAGGAGAAGGATGTTACAACCCCAACTTTGGATTCATTTGGGTGAGAAATGTAATTTCTCACAAAAAAATTATGAACAAATAAAGATATAATTTGTTTTGAATAAATGGATTTCGTTTACAATAGCCTTGATGATTGTGTTGTGGGCTTTATTGGCTATTGGGCCCAATAATAAGGAAATTCAATTAATGAATGAATAATTGAGTTTTTGAGAAAAGAATGGTGTGGAAACCTCTAGAAGGCAAATCCAAAGAGGGATTTCGTACCACATGAGTTCCTTGAGTTCCAAGGAGTCCAAAGTTGCATAGAGAATGCAATAAGAATAGAAAAGATCAAATAAATATTTCCTTATCAAGAAAGAAATTGAAAATAATGAGAAAATATGGGAAATATGTGGGAATGAGTTTAATTGAGTTATCCTTGGTGTAATTTCATATCCCAAGGATTCCTAATGTTGAAAGGAACTCCCATAAGGAAAATAGAAGAAAGATAAAGAGAAATCATTAAAAAGAATAAGGAAATAAGTAAGATAATAAGAAAATGGATAAAAGATAAATAAAAGGCAAAAGGATATTCCCAAGATGGGATTTTGAGCCATTAAGGTTCCTTGAGGTTCCACGAACTCAGAATGATAAGATAATGGCAAAAGAAAGAGGAAATATCAATTAAATAATTCTTATTAAAGAATAATTAAATTTTGAAGAAAATGCCTTTTTCCTTTGGAATTTGGGACTCAATTTTGTTATGCGAGTAGATAAATCCAAGAGGAAGTTTTCCTCAAATTTTGGTTGCAAAATGATGCACAGATTCCAAGATATGCAATTTTGAAATTATCCTAAAGTATGGACATTAATTGCATAGTAGTATTGTGTCATGATTTATCTGGGAATAAAATCCCGATTTTTGCTTTGGGTGCGCATCTACGATCGTAGGTTCTGTGATCCACAGCTTGAGAGGAATCCCGGTCTCATGAGGATATGGAGTAGCAGACTCCAGGCTGAGGAATTTTGGATCTGAGATTTCACAAATTAGAAACCATCTGGGAGTAGGTCAAGGAGTCCATCCCCTTCAGGAGCTTGCTCTAAACCCAATTACCCCAAGATTGGTGGGGTTTTATCGTGAAACGGGGAAGCCCCCAATTCACAGGGGACTCGAAGGCCACCCTATAAATAGGGTAGAGTGCACAAAGGTGCGAGCAAACCTAAATCTTACTCTCTCATGACCGCAGCGCAGTGGAGATCGTCTTTGTGTGTCCAATTGGATCAAACGATGCGTTCTTGCCCCTGCCTAGCAGTAGTCCTCGCCGGAGTTCCAACGGAGCATTGGTGGAGAAGCACTAGTAAGGACGAGAAATCGAGGGTAGCTATGAGTTTGTGACAGCCAGGCGACGCTCTCAGTTCAGTCGGTGTGTTTGCAAGAAGAAGGTAGCCCGAAGTCAACTATGGAGTTGACTCTACAGGGCACTCGCGAGCCATCTCAAGGAAGAAGATGACCAAGGGGTAAAAGACCCCTTTACCCCCGAGCGTGCAATAGCCAGGTAAGGGCGTAATTGAACATATTGGTTAAAAGACCCAAGGGGTAAAAGACCCAAGGGGTAAAAGTGCTTATGTATTAGATTAAGAAACCCTAATTGAACATATTGGTTAAGTTCATATTGTTCAATTGATGAAATTGAGTAATTGCAACCTGTTGAATAGTTGATAATGAACTTGAACCTGATTTATATGCTTTATTACATGATTTAGGGTTTTACACCAATCATGAATGATTAAGCACTTAGAAACCCCAATCTAGGGTAAAAGAGGGGAAGATCATATTTAATTCAAAAAACATGATAATATGTTGTTAAATGAGGGTGATAAGATATTTTGAATATAAAAGTTCCTAATCATAGATAGATACCCTTAAGATGATAATTAGGTTTTCTGATGAATAAAAGGTGGAATTAATTGCAAATCGAGTTCATATGTGATTTGGATCATAATGAACTATGAATTAATGATAATTACATATAATGATATTGTCATGGTTTAAAAGGATAAAAATAGTAGCTTTAATAAAAGAGGCTTAATGAGCTTGATTAATGGTTAATTATGCCTTTAATCCGGAATTGATAATTAGATGTGGAAATAATTAGGGTTTGTGATCAATTGTGTTAAATTAGGGTTTAAAATAATAAACGATGAAGGGAAACCCTAATTGCAATGGAAACCCTAAAAGTGGACTAGAAACCCTAGGAAGAGAGCTAGATTTAATTTCTCTTAATGACATGAGTAATAAAAGGTAATTGTATAATTGTTTCAGGATCTTATTGAATGCTTGCTTGCCTATTGGTTGATTGGATTGTTTCTGTCTCACATCAACTTGACAGGTATGTGGTTATGCCTATGAATATTCCAAATTAAATTCCCGAGGATTTTTGAGGTTTTATCGATGACTTAAATTAAACTGTTGGTTGCATTTAATTCATGCAAAGTATAATGTGAATATGACTATCACGTAAGAGATGTGCCTACTAGCTCAGATCCTAGTCCCCTCTGTAGCTGTATAGATTGACCTAGTAAATGGCTACCAATGGGTAGGTCCATCAGGTCATTAAATGACTTAGTAAATGGCTACCAATGGGGTAGGTCCATCAAGTCATCATGAGTCAGGGACTGGTCTACCTTTGGGTAGGACCATGCGACTCCATAACCCTAGGTATTGGCTACCTGTGTGGTAGGGCCATGGGGGTAAGGATCTACCATATGAGAGAGGTGGTATCCATGTCCACTGCAGGGACGTTACAGAGAAAGGGGATAGGAAAGGATTGAGTAGTATTGCTTAAAACGTAATCTTGGTTGTTAAATGATATTTGGTTGATTACATTGTTAACATAGTTGCACAATTATTGTTTCCCCCACATACCATCTTTGGCTGACTGACGTTTTGTTTGTCGGCGTTTTAGGTATAGATGAAAAGAACAAACAGTAAAGTGACATCTGTGGAATTAAATGAAAAATAACATGCACAGGAGGATTAGTTAGATTAACATCTTCATGGATAGAAGTTTAGAAATCCCAGTTTTTCCAAGGTAAGAAAAGTTTTATTTTATACCCATTTTTAGTTTAGTTGGTAAAGTTTATTAATTATTTCTGATTATTTGTCGAACCTTTGATCCTGTTAATTGAATAACGGCTCTGACCTTCGGGTCTCCCTTAATTGGGGTTACGGGGAGGCGGGGTCATTACACCAATACACTTACACGTTATGGTAAATCTATGAGACAAACCAATATGGTGAAGACTGATATGATGCCCAACATGATTGCATGATATGATCTCCAACATATGGCAAGTCCAATGTGAGTGTACGATATGGTAACCCTAGATATAGCCCAATATGGAAACCCTAGAGGCAACCCAATATGATGGAAGACTAATATGGGAGTCTAAATTGAAATAAAGATGGCTAGCGAAGGAGAAGAGTTAGTATTATATAGTTGCATGACGTATGGCAAAGGCATAATGGTATGCCTGACATGGTGAACCCTAATATATGATACGAGAATCTAATAACTCGTATACCCAATATGGGGTAGTTATATAACATGAAAATGACTTAAAATGAGAAAGGGATGTCTAACCCTACATGACCACATGATATGGTGATAAAGGATACACCCTATATCCAATATGAGGAGGTGGTTCCACCATGTGATTAGATAAGTACATGCATTTCCAAATAATAACATTATCAATCATGTAATTTGTTATGAAAGGAAAGTCCTTAATTACTAAGCTCTTCTAAAGTGATGATTATGATTTATGCAATATTGGGCCATAATGAGTTTAACTTAATTGTTAAAGATGATGGTGAAAACCTTAAAGATGTGAACCAAGTAATTTACATCCTAGTAAGAATGAGAGAGAGACTAGGACTAGAAAGATAAATATGTAAACAGCTTACACCAATACCCTTGAGATGAGTGGAGTATGAGTTAGGGTATGATCTATGTTGATAAAAACTTGAAACCCTAATCGATTGAATATAACCCTAACTCATTAAAAGGATGTGTTCCTTAGTAATCTATGGTTAAAGATATATGTTGAAATTGTTGATAACATGATATAATAATCATGCAAATATCTTAATGCAATAAGCATGGTCAAGTACGAGCTATGAGACTATGTGATACAAATCCAATGAGCTATGTGGACTATGTGGATAAGTATCTGGGTCTGATGACCTTGAGGTAATGATCATCTGCTAAGTGGTGACAGTGCTCAGTAATGAATGAAGGGTTGAATACCCAAGGGAGATGATGACAAGAGGTTGAGATTCTAAGTGAACTATGTGACTCAGTGAGTATGAAAGTATCTAATGAATGCTTTTATGCTTTTCCTTGTAGTAATTGTTGTTAATCTTGTTTGTAACTTGATTGATGCTAAAAAAGATATAGTAATACACTTAATTAAGCAAGATGAATATTATCATTCAGTGTCAGCACTTGCTGAATGGTGAATTGAGTTTTACTCAGGACGCATATTTTTTAATATGTGATAATATAAAGGTGCTTAGTGGACTGCCCAAATAGATCAGGTTGCTCAGTGTACTTCCTGATAAAATCAACACAGGATCACTCAGTGGTCATCCTGATAATCCGGGAAAGCTAAGTGGTCTTCTCCCGAAGAGAGTACATGCTACGAAAGTAACTCTATAGAGAAGATGCCATTATACCACGGCATAGCTAATTATGGCAGGCACAAGATGTCATTCTAAATCTAAGTGTTACCTAAGTGTTCTCGAGATGACCGAGAAAGGAGAGGTCTTGACAAACGACTCTGCCATTGACCTTGTATGGTACCGATTTTGACTTACTAGTGTTCGGTAGCAGCATGAGTGGTATATCTCATCTCCTCTGGGCATAAATGTAAATGTGAACATGTAATCAGCCGCATGGCTTGCTTGTTTCAGGATCAAATATAGAAACATTGGTTGATGCCTTATTACTTTTATATGTCTGAGTAGATAGATGTTATACATGTTCTTCATATTCCTTTTCAAGAAAAAGATGATTTATAGATTTGTTATTAACGTCTATACCTTGCACTCAAAGATACACTTTTTATTCAATGAAATACATGTAGTTCAATTTTATATTATTTTATGGGATAATAATATTGCTGGAAGAGAGTTATATCTCTCGCTGGGACAATAGTCTCACCTCGTGGGATCCACAAATTTTTAGGTGGTCGCGGACGAGGGACTGGGAACCAAGCTCCAGAAGAAGGATCGTGTCAGTAGTATTTCAGGTCAAGAACATTGTTAGTCAGGGTTTTGTAGATAGATGTCTATGTGTCGTCTCTGTACTCTCAGGTCCTTGGGAGATAGTCCTTAGTGGTTTTCACGAACAACTTGAGATTTTGACTTGCTTGTCTCGAGGTTTTTACAATGTTGTTGTATATATTAAAGCGAAGCAACTGATACTTGTTATTCTCGAGAAGAGTCGATATGCTGAATGTATGACATGAACTATGTGTATATAAAGTTTTGGTCCTTTGTGTAAAAGCTTATTGAATAGGGATCTATGTGCAAAGATGGTTTTAATTTTTAGTGGCTTTTATTAACTCTGTTATTTGTGATAATTCCGCGTTTTTACTGGTGATGGCATGATTTGTAATCGGGTCATCACAAAGTTTTGGTATCAGAGCCTGAGGTTCACTAAGTCTATAGAGACATAGGATTAGGTTTGTTGAGTCTGTTCTAGTGTCCTCCGGTATATCTTATAGTAAAATTTTCCTTGTACAGGAGAAGAAGTACGGACCAAAAGATGTTTGGAGTGCACGAAGAACACGTTGCTGAGAGCAGTGTTGTTGCACCCAGAGGTGGTGCAAGGGATCATGATAGAGATGAACCAGTGCCTGAGAATCCTCATCCTGACCAAACTCTGTTAGAAAGCCCATCTTTTTAAGCCCTTTTTGGACAGATTATGAATATGGTGACGCATATGGCTGATGGGAAACCTGTACCAGCCCCTAGGACATTAGGATCTAGTAGAGACACAGAGATGGCAAGACTTTTGAATGGTTGTGTCAGGTAGGATCCATTGAGTATGCTGGCACAGTAGACCCAGCAGATGCAGATTTATGGCTTACTAAGATAGAGAAAGCCTTTAAGATCCTTGATATTCCAGAAGCTAATAAGGTTAAGCATGTTGTATACCTTCTGAAGGGAATTGTTGGCCATTGGTGGGCCATAGATGAAGAGAAACAACCAGGTGTTGAGGTCGGATGGCAGGAATTCCAACAAGAGTTTGTCAATAGATACTTCCCCAAGACCTATCTTGATGAGAAGATTTCGCAGTTTGAGTGGATTTGATAGGGGACGATTAAGGTTAATGAGGATGAATCTAAGTTTATGGAGCTTCTACGGTTTTTTCCCCACATGGCCAACCACAGAAGAGGAGAGAATTCGACGATTCAAGAAAGGTTTGAATGTTGAATTGACCACACTTGTATCTTCCCTAGAAATAGGGAGAGCTTTGCTACCTTTGTGGAATCAGTTAGACGGGTAGAGAGGTCCATAACAGAGAAACGAGAGGCGAACAGTAGGAAAGAACCAGCACAATTTCAGAATCAGAGGTCTGGCGGTTTTAAGAAACTAAGGTTTTCTACACATGTGGAACTACAAAGGTTCAATACTTCGACACAGTGGACGTTTAGCCGAGGTAGAGGCCATAGTTTTCCCTCAATAAGAGCTCAGAGTTCAACATCGATGTCAGTGACAGGACCGCCTAGGTTGCAGTGGGATAACAGAGTCTTCTACAGGTGTAGATAGACATGGCATGTGATAAGGGACTGTCCAATTAGGGACGTGGAAGTGACCCAGCCATCGAGGTAGAACCAGTAGGGCTCTCAGAGACACCAGTTTAGTAGTGTCTCTAGGGGACGTAGATAAGAGTCTTAGGTAGGATCATCTGCACCGGCTAGTAGAGGACGAAGTCGACAGCAAGCGATGATGAGATTCTATGCTATGAATCAGCCGGAGGCAGTGGTTAACCCACGCATTTTGACAGGTCAGATGGAATTATTTCATTCTGATATGTCTTCATCATGTTTTGTATCTATTTTGATTGATCCGGGTGCCACACATTCTTTCATCACTCGAGAAGTGATTTATGATTGTAATATGGTTGTTAATCCTAGAAAGAATAATTTGTTATTTGAAGCTTCGTTAGAAGGATCCACGATGTTGAGGGAGGTATGTTCTTCCTGTGTTCTTTCCTTCTTAGAACACAACATTCAAGTGGATTTTATATCACTTGAAATGCATGGGTTTGATGTAATTCTCGGGATGGACACCTTAGAGAAGTACAAAGTTGTCTTGGATTGTGATTCCAAATAGGCCATGTTCATGTATGGTGACAAGACATAGGTCTTTCAGGAGCAGAGAAAGATTCTCCAAACCTTCCTAGTGTCAGCTATGGTAGCAGAGAAGTTTATGAGACAAGGATTCTTTACATTCTTGGCACATGTGGTGGATACCAGTATAAAGGGCCATAGTCTCTTCGAAGTTCCGGTTGTTAAGGAATTCGAGGATGTGTTTCACGAGGAACTTCCAGGTGTTCCTCCACCTCAAGAGATTGATTTTGAGATTAATCTTGTTCTGAATACGCAACCTATAGCCCAAACCCCTTATAGGATGGCACCAGCCGAGATGGCAGAACTTAAGAAATAGTTGCAAGAGTTGCTTGAGAAAGGCTTCATACGACCGAGTACTTTGCCATGGGGCGCTCTAGTTCTTTTTGTTAAAAAGAAGGATGGGTCTATGAGACTATGTATAGATTACAGACAGCTCAACAAGGTGAGTATTAAGAACAAATATCCCTTACCAAGGATCGATGATTTGTTTGATCAGTTGTGTGGTGCAACGATGTTTTCTAAGATTAATCTGAGATCAAGATATCATCAGTTATGCATAAAGGAGAGTGACATACCTAAGTCATCCTTTAGAACAAGGTATGGTCATTATGAGTTTGTAGTTATGTCATTTGGACTAACTAATCACCATCTGCATTCATGGAGTTGATGAATAGAGTCTTTTGTCCTTTCCTTGATCAGTTCGTAGTAGTTTTCATAGATGATATCTTGATATATAGTAGACACATACAACAACATGAACTCCATCTTCGTCAAGCTTTAACCTTGTTGAGACAACATAAGTTATATGCCAAGTTTAGTAAGTGTGAGTTCTGGTTATCAGAAGTATCTATTCTTAGACACATCATATCTACTTCAGGTATCTGTGTTGATCCTAAGAAAGTAAAATCTGTTGTGGAGTGGGAACAACCTAAAACACCGACTGAGGTTCATAGTTTCCTAGGCCTGGCGAGATATCACAGGAGGTTTATTAAAAATTGCAGCTCTATAGTGTTACCCTTAACCAGGTTAACAAGAAAAGAAGTTCCTTTTGTCCGGAATGACAAGTGTCAGCATTCTTTCTAGATGTTGAAAGAAAAGTTGACTAGTGCACATGTGTTAGTTTTACCTGAGCAGGGAAAGGGATATGTTGTTTTCTGTGACGCTTCTAAGAACGGATTAGGTTGTGTGTTGATGCAGAATGATCATGTAGTTTCTTTTGCTTCTCGACAGCTCAAGAAACATGAGGAGAACTATCCAACACATGATCTAGAACTAGTTGTAGTAGTACATACGTTAAAGATCTAGAGGCATTACCTCTATGGAGAAATGTGCCTCATCTTCACAGATCATAAAAACTTAAAATACATCTTCTCTCAACATGAGATGAATATGAGACAACGTCGCTGGATGGAATTAATCAAGGACTACAATTGTACAATTGATTATCATCCAGGGAAGGCCAATATAGTGGCTGATGCGCTCAGTAGAAAATCCTCATCTTGACCCTCAGATAATGCACAAATGAATTCCTTAGTGTGAAGTAAGCGGGATATGCTTGTCTCTTTGAGACAAATGAATGTGAAGTTAGAAGTATCTTTGATAGTAGGGTTATTAGCTGAAAGGCATGTAAAACCCACTCTGAGGGAATAGATCAAAGAGGCACAGCAAGCTGATATTGTGATTTAGTAGATTAAGTCAGATTTGGGCAGTGAGAAATGGGATGGTTTCCATGAGTCAGAGGACGGGATAGTTTGTTACCATGACAGGATGGTAGTTCCTGATAGTAATAACTTGAGAAAGTTGGTTATGGAGGAAAGCTCACTCATCCATGTATGTGATGCTCCAGGAAGTACTAAAATGTACCATAACTTAAAAGATATGTATTGGTGGCCCGGTCTTAAGAAGGATGTAGCTGAGTTTGTTATACAGTGTCCGGTGTGTCATAAGATTAAAGCAGAACACCAAAAGCCTGCAGGAATGTTACAACCCCTACCTATACCTCAGTGAAAATGGGATCACGTGACAATGGACTTTGTGGTTGGTCTACCTAGGACAGCCAAAAGTTATGATTCCATCTGGGTGATAGTTGATAGGTTAACTAAGATAGCACATTTTCTTCCTGTCAAAACAACCTATACTTCTTAGAAGCTTGCACAGATTTATATAGATGAGATAGTGCGGTGGCACGGAGTCCCAGCTACAATTGTATCTGATAGAGGTCCCCAATTTACAAGTTGTTTTTGGGAATGGTTACATAAAGCCTTGGGTACTTAGTTGAAGTTCAGTACAACCTTTCATCCTCAGACAGATGGGCAGTCTAAAAGGACCATATAGATCTTAGAGGACTTGCTTAGGGCATGTGTCCTTCAGTTTGTGGGAAGTTGGGATCTACACTTGAGCTTGATTGAATTTTCTTATAATAATAGTTATCAGGCCAGTATTGATATAGCACCGTATGAAGCACTATATGGTAGATGTTTTAGATCTCTGTTATGCTAGTTTGAAACTGGAGAATACCAACTTTTGGGTCCTGAGTTAGTGCAACAAACAACTAAAAAGATTAAAGTTATACAATAGCAGTTGAAGGCTGCACAGGATAGACAGAAGTCTTATGCTGATAAATGTCGTAGACCTCTAGAGTTCCAAGTTGGAGACAATGTGTATCTCAAGGTCTCTCCTTGGAAAGGTATTCTTAGATTTGGGAAGAAAGGTAAGTTAGCCCCTAGATTTATGGGACCTTACCCATTGATAGCACGGATGGGGAAAGTAGTGTATAGGCTGGAGTTGCCACCTGAGCTACATAGACTACATCCAGTGTTTCATGCATCTATGCTGAGAAGTGTCATCCTGATACATAGATGGTGTTGCAACCTGTACAAGTTGAATTGAATGAAGATATATCCTATGTGGAAGGTCCTATGATGATTCTTGACAAAAGAGTCAAGAAGTTGAAGAAGAAAGATATAGTTCTTGTAAAAGTTCTATGGAATCACTGTGGCGTTGAAGAAGCCACATGGGAGTTAGAGGAAAAGATAAGGAAGAAGTACCCTTCTCTTTTCTCTTGAGATTTCGGGGACGAAATCCTTCTTTTAGGGGTTGATAATTGTAACACCCCTGCCTAGGTTTTGACCTAACCCTAGATGTTTTGCTTAAGTAAGTTGCTTACAATCTTGATCTCATCTTTTGAAAAGTAATTAAGGCATTTGTGAAATTTATTTTCGAATTTGAGCTTATATGCAAAGCTATCTGTGCATTATATGGTAATCTAAGTGAGAAATGTAATTTACCCAAGATGAGGGGTTATGTTGTAAATGTTACATGTTGAATGAATTCTAAGTGTTTTGTATATCATGAAAGAGAATATGATGATAAGTGGTGGCTTGTGCAAAGCCTAATTCTAAGTAAAAACTTGTGTGAATAATGTTAAGTGCTTGGTGCACCAATTATAGCACTATTTTCTATATATGAACAAAATATAGGGTTAATGTGTAATCTATCACCTCTAGGTTGTTTTTACCCTTACCCAGTATTACCTAGAGGAAAGAGAAAGAAGGAGACAATATGTTTGGAGTCTCTAGAAGTGTTAGTACTCTTAATAATGAAGAAATCAAGAAAATGCATAAGTTGAATGCCTATATACATAAGACATATCAAGTGATGGAGTTGGAAGGGGGTCCCTATCGGCCATAGAGCCATAAGAGAGCCTTCTATCGGTTTGTGACTTACCCATAACGGGCAAGGCACATCAAGGAAGAAGTGGAGCATCGACTTGCATCTTGTCTTGGAAAAGATAGAGAAGAATATTATAATAAGATAGTGGGAGAAAAGCTTTCCTTAGATGACAACTCAAGAGCCGATCCTTGTCTTCCATTTTACCCTTGGACTTTTATTTTTGCATGGCTAAATAATAAGTGGCAAACATGAAAGAGCATGTGTCAAACTTGCATGGCTAGGTGGCATGAAGTACCTTGAGTAAATGACACCTATTACACTCTTTTCTATAAACCACAAGTATATATACCCTAACCTTCATTTGTTGGCAAAAATTTCAGATCTAGAAAGTGCCTTCCCTCCTGTATCGTGCAACTCCTCTCCTTGTGTCAGCCATAGTAGAGAGAGTGAAGAAGTGAGGTTTGGTATCGGCCAAAGAGGAGGAAGGATATCAGCCAGGGTAGGTTGAAGCTGCCAAGACAGATGATATCACCTAAGGTGACTTGATATATCATGAAAGAGCTTGAAGCTCAAATCTTGGAGCTTGGAGAAGGCTCATCTTCAACCTTGGAATGTGTGGAGTGAATCTTGAAGCTTGGAAGCTCTTTAAGAGGTGGGTTATATAACTCAAACCCTTGAATATTATTATCCTTTCCTCAATATTATTTAATTAGTTGATTAATTGCAAATTAGGGTTCTGTATGATCAATTGAGATAATCTTGAGTCCCAATATGTAATTAGGACTGTTATCCATAGTTTTGAGTCAATTGATGATTTTGAGGATTATGATGATGACATCATCATTGGGTACCCGATATGGGTTGATCACTCTTGAACAACCTGATATGATTGAAGACCTTGCAACCCGATATGGGTTGAAGGCTTGGGGAACCGATATGGGATCCAATATGAAGGCTTTCCTGATATGGAAATGGGTTACACTTTGTAAGACATAGTCCCATGAACGATATAGGGGATTCCTAACCACCACCTTGTACTTGATACTAGGGTGTAATATTACTCTTGCCCGATATAAGCAAAACCCTAGAATTAGGGGTTGGGAACCCGATATGCTAATGTCCTTAGAATCATGATACTCTCTCCTTACTTTGTGTTGAGTTAATGAACAACTTAGTGTCTATATTGTCCCATTTTGAGTTCAAAGTCTTTACCATGGGTGGCCACACAATATGGGAATCAGGTACCACCTTATATGGATACCCGATATAGTGAGTCCAGAGGGCAAACAAACATGATGTCGATATAGTACTTAACACCATGCCCGATATGCTGCCCAATACACTTACACGGTATGGTAAATCTATGAGACAAACCAATATGGTGAAGACCGATATGATGCCCAACATGAGTGCATGATATGATCTCCAACATATGGCAAGTCCAATGTGAGTGTTCCATATGGTAACCCTAGATAGAGTCTGATATGGAAACCCTAGAAGCAACCCAATATGATGGAAGACTAATATGGGAGTCTAAATTGAAATAAATATGGCTAGCTAAGGAGAAGAGCTAGTATTATATAGTTTCATGAAGTATGGCAAAGCCATAATGGTATGCCCGACTTGGTGAACCCTATTATACGATACAACACTCCAATAACTCTTATACCCGATATGGGGTAGTGGTTTAATCCATATATAACATGAAAATAACTTAAAATGAGAAAGAGATGTCTAACCCTACATGATCACATGATATTTTGATAAGGGATACGCCCTATATCCAATATGAGGAGGTGGTTCTACCATGTGATTAGATAAGTACATGCATTTCCAAATAATAACATTATCAATCATGTAATTTGATATGATAGGCAAGTCCTTAATTACTAAGCTCTTCTAAAGTGATGATTATGATTTATGCAATATTGGGCCATAATGAGTTTAACTTAATTGTTAAAGATAAGGGTGAAAACCTTAAAGACGGGAACCAAGTAATTTACATCCTGGTAAGAATGAGAGAGAGACTAGGACTTGAGAGATAAATATGCAAACAGCTTACACCAATACCCTTGAGATGAGTGGAGTATGAGTTAGTGTATGATCTATGTTGATAAAATCTTGAAACCCTAATCGATTGAATATAACCCTAACTCACTAAAAGGATGTGTTCCTTAGTAATCCATGGTTAAAGATATATGTTGAAATTGTTGATAACATGATATAATAATCATGCAAATATCTTAATGCAATAAGCATGGTCAAGTAAGAGCTATGCGACTATGTGATACAAATCCAATGAGCTATGTGGACTATGTGGATAAGTATTTGGGTCTGATGACCTCGAGGTAATGATCATCTGCTAAGTGGTGACAATGCTCAGTAATGAATGAAGGGTTGAATACCCAAGGGAGATGATGGCAAGAGGTTGAGATTCTAAGTGAACTATGTGACTCAGTGAGTATGAAAGTATCTGAAGAATGCTTTTATGCTTTTCTTTGTAGTAATTGTTGTTAATCTTGTTTGTAACTTGATTGATGCTAAAAAGATATAGTAATACACTTAATTAAGCAAGATGAATATTATCATGTAGTTGCCCAGACCATAGATCCATTCAGTGTCAGCACTAGCTGAATGGTGAAACGAGTTTTACTCGGGACGCATATTTTTGAATATGTGATAATATAAAGGTGCTTAGTGGACTCCCCAAATACATCAGGTTTCTCAGTGTACTTCCTGATAAAATCAACACAGGATCTCTCAGTTGTCATCCTGATAATCTGATAAATCTAAGTGGTCTTCTCTCGAAGAGAGTACATACTACGGCAGTAACTCTATAGAGAAGATGCCATTATACCACGACATAGCTAATTACGACAGGCACAAGATGTCATGTTAAACCTAAGTGTTACCTAAGTGTTCTCGAGCTGACTGAGAAAGGAGAGGTCTTGACAGCCGGCTCTGCCATTGACCTTGTATGGTACCAATTTCGACTTACTAGTGGTCGGTTGGAGCATGAGCAGTGTATCTCATCTCCTCTGGGCATAAATGTAAATGTGAACACGTAATCATCTGTGTAGCTTGCTTGTTTAAGGTTCAAATACGGAAACATTGGTTTATGCCTTATTACTTTTATACGTCCGAGTAGATAGATGTTATACATGTTCTTCAAATTCCTTTTCAAGAAAAACATTATTTATAGATTTGTTATTAATGTCTATACCTTGCACTCAAAGATATACTTGTTATTCAATGAAATACCTACAGTTCAATTTTATATTATTTTATGGGATAATAATATTGCTGGCAGAGAGTTATATCTCTCACTGGGATAATAGTATCACCTCGTGGGAT
The DNA here is from genome assembly GCA_963693085.1 of Alisma plantago-aquatica. Lineage (NCBI taxonomy): Eukaryota > Viridiplantae > Streptophyta > Magnoliopsida > Alismatales > Alismataceae > Alisma > Alisma plantago-aquatica. The sequence goes on from OY856410.1 coordinate 343,439,715, forward strand.
CCACAAATTTTTAGGTGGTCGCGGACGAGGGACTAGGAACCAAGATGTAGAAGAAGGATCGTGTCAGCAAGAACAACAGTAGTATTTCAGGTCAAGAACGATGTCAGTCAGGGTTTTGTAGATAGATGTCTATGTGTTGTCTCTGTACTCTCAGGTCCTTGGGAGATAGTCCTTCATGGTTTTCACGAACAACTTGAGATTTTGACTTGCTTGTCTCAAGGTTTTTACAATGCTATTGTATATAGTAAAGCGAAGCTACTGATACTTGTTATTCTCAAGAAGAGTCGACATGTTGAATGTATGACATGAACTGTGTGTATATAAAGCTTTGGCCCTTTGTGTACAAGCTTATTGAATAGGGATTTGTGTGCAAAGATGGTTTTAATTTTTAGTGGTTTTTGTTAACTCTGTTATTTGTGATAATTCCAAATTTTTACTTGTGATGGCTTGATTTGTAATCAGGTCATCACAGTATCGATTTAAAAGCATCTACAAAACACCCCCAATGACCTGAGAGTATAGGGATGATGCATAGGACTCTACTACAAAACACTAGCAGTGTGTCCAACCTTCAACAACTACTTTTCTCCTTGTTGCTCTTCCTCGATCGCACGATCTCTACCATGTCGTGCACGACCGCCTAAAAGATGTGAAAACCCACAGAGTGAGACCAATGTCCCAGCGAGAGATATAACTCTCCGCCAACAGCTATTGTTAGCATAGGTAAAACATAAAGAGCAGATTAAACAATATAAGAAGATTTATCTAAATAATATTGTTAAGGCAAGTAACATAGATTAAGCAGTTCAAGTAGCATCAATGAATAGGTAGATCAAGTTATGCATTTAGAAAGAATATGAAGAATATGTATTACTGTTACCAACTAACTATACAAGAAATAAGGCAAGGGGTCATCCAATGTGAATCATGTTTGAACCTAAGCAAATATACTAAATGGTTGTATTACATCTTTTATTTTCCCTAAGGATTTTATTCCTACCATCCAAATCCAACTGACCACTGCTAGGTCAAAATCAGTGCCATACAAGATCTATGGAAGAGTCAGACTTCATGATCTTCCCACACTACTCTGTCAGTTCAAGTCTGCACCACAATGACATATCAGTCAAACTGCAAAACAACAACTTATAGTCAAAGCTATATTCATGTAAACACCTAGCCCACCTTGCTACACGTAATGGAACTAGAAACCAATGTATATAACCCAATCACTAAGGTACAACTGCATATGTCCTCTATCTCATCATATCCCCTCTATCTCATCATATCACATTTTCATCATCACCTAGACCCGACCGCAGTCGTTCTCCAAACACTTGGAATAAGGATGTCAAGGACACACATTCACTTGCACCTTGCATACTCAATAGTATGCGCTCCAGGTTTTTTTAGGAGTAGTTGTTTCACCATCCAACAATGTTCTGACTTTGGAATGGATCTATGGCATATGGCACTACATAATTAGTGTTTCACTTGATCGGTTATGTCAATTGGGTATCTTTTAATACATTAATCAAGTTACAACGTGCAAACCCTAAACAAATTCTACAAAAATAGGGGTAAAGGTAAAAGTCCAGAAGATATAAAACATATGAGTTAAAAACTTATCACATCATCACTTGATATCACTACCATACAAGGCCATCAATATTATCACATCACTAGGGGATAACAATCCCTCATCCCATCACTATAGGATACCACTTCACATTAGGCATTGAGCCTCTTCCAGGTCATAAGACCCAATCACATAGTTCCTACATCACATTATTATCCCATCATTCCTTAAAAAGGATCCTAATCATCACCTAGTGTCATTTGAGTATTAGCATAGCAATCATTAGCTATTATGTTCATTCAACCTACAACTGTTAGGGTTACACATGTAGGAGAGAGAAGACATCATTACACGCTAATCACTTCAAGCAAGATAAACAATTACATCATATGCCCAAATTAGGGTTAGGGTTTCCATTAATAGATGATTAGGGTTCCCTACACATCGCTCAACATTAAACCCTAAATAAATCACTTCCCACATTCTTGGAACACATTAGGGTTAGGCATTTGTATTATTATTATCAACCAAACCTTACAAACAACACGATGTCTCGACCAAACCACATAGCGACCACATGACTCACAAGGGCAGCGACCACATGGCTCACATGTGTAGCATCCAAAACAAAAGAGTCAACATGTGTAATGACCACCCATTGAGCATATCTATCGACCAACACTAGGTTAACACACTGTACCAACCACTGTTGCGACCATCCAAGAACCAACCAAGGTACCGACCAAACCAACTGAATAAGGTGTTTTGACCGCAAGAGGATTGGATGTAGCGATCATAGGTGGTTAACACCATGTTGTGCCCACAAGACATTAGCAACACCACTGGTAGAGACCTTCAAAACAAGTGACAACTCCAAGAAACATGTCATCCGAAACAAAAGCTTACATCAAGAAGTCATGAAAGCATGAGAATCAAAACCCTAGAAACGATCATCACCAAAAATCAGCAAGGAGACCATGTTCAAAGAGAGAAAACCAACATCCAACACATGCACAAGAACTAAACCTCTTTCTAACACATGATGGCCAAACATAACAATTGTGATAAACCCAAAATCAAGTTGCATGTAAGGAACAACAACTCCCCATCACTTAGATTTTGGGTACATAAATTAGGGTTACGAGAAAGAGCAATCTAATCAAGAATACTTCACAATCTTAAACCCAAAAACAAGATAGCATCCTTATCAAATTATTATCATGATTTAGATATGAAATAGTAGCATGCAAGCATGATAAAAAGTGCAATAATCAAAGAGAGGAAAGTTATACAACCCACCTTGATCAGAAGATCAACTCCAAACATCAAGAGATCTAAGAGAGAGAAGAAACTCCAAACTTGGATCAACTCCATGGCCAACCAAGGTCACCTCAATAGAAGGAAACATACCAAGGTCAAAGGAAGCTCAAGAATAGGGAAATTCAAACTCTAGGCCAAAAAATAAAGAAGAAACGATAAAGTTTCATATGACTTAGGTACTCTCATGGAAAACCATGGGTTTCGACCTCTACGGAGAGAAGTTCCTCAAGATAGCCACCATGGAAGAACCATAGTCTACTACTAAGAGAAGAAGAAATACATAGGGTTCCAAAGGAAAAACAATATCAAGGAGATAGAACCACTTACCAAGATCAAAGATCACCAAGGATCACCACAAGAGAGATGACCAAGCTCAAAATCACCACATGCAAGACGAGATTATCCACCTTTTCCAAGATCAACACCTCTACTTGCACCACCAAGCTCAAGGTTGAACACAAGCAAGAAGAGAGGAAGGAGAGAGATAAAGGGGATACTTGCTTGTGAAAGAAGGAGCATATGTAATCAAGGGTAGGAGGGAGGTAAAGATCATGAGGTGACAAAATATCAGAGCCTCCATGACACTTGTCCCTCAAAAGGTCAGCCATGCAAGCACTCACAACAAGCATGCAACAAATGGTGATAAGAACAAGGTAGTGTAGCGACCACTGAGGTCCACTACACCCTTTGGTCAAAGAAAAACAAGGAGGTCACCATGTTGCAACCGCAACATCATACCAAGCAAGGCAACTAGTCGCAACATCAAAACACAAGCCAAACCCTAGCAACCAAAACTAAGGGCAGGACACCTAGGTCGTTACAAACACACCTAAGGAAGATGCTTAGATCAAAACACAAACCAAACATGAAGAACTTATATCTCTACAAAGATCAACACCCACATGGTCGACACCACATTCAACACAAGCATCCAAGAAACCCTAGTGAACCCTAACATCAACTCATGATGCCACATCATCAATCAAGGTCCAACAAGACACCCCTAAGCATCATTCTTTCTCTCATTATGCTAAGGAACAAAGGGAACAACCTATATGTGACAAATTTCAATATTAACCCTAAACATGGGTAAATTACAACTTGGTCCAAAACAAGCATAACTAGCTCAAACATCAACCAAATTAGACTAAACTGAAAACATGGGCATGTCTCATGTTATTAAGGTGAACCACAAGATTGGATTAAGGTTTAAGCATCTTATTTGAGCCAAACAAACAAGGTTAGTCTAAAATCTAGGTCAGGTATCTTACAACCATAAACAAGGATTTCACCCCTGAAATCCTATGTGAAAAGAGATGGGTACATCCTACGCATCTCATCGTTAGGCTCCCATGTGGATTCCTCCACGCTGTGATGATGCCAGAAAACCTTAACCAAAACGATATCCTTCTTCTTCAACTTCTTGATCCTCCTATCCAAGATCAACATAGGACCTTCCACATATGCCATATTTTCTTTCAACCCTACTCTACTGGTTGCAACACCAACTCTGTATATGTGTGGCACTTCCTCAACATAAAGACATGAAACACTAGGTGCAACATGTGCAACTCAGGTGGCAACTCCAACTTGTAGTCCAACTTTCCAACATGTGCCACCACCAAGTAAGGTCTCATAAATCTGGGAGCCAAGTTACCCTTCTTCCCAAACCTCAAAACACCTTTCCAAAGAGATACCTTGAGGTACACTCTATCTCCCACTTAGAACTCCAAGGGCCTTCAATGATTATCTGTTATGACTTCTTCCTGTACTGGGATGCTTTCAACTATTGTTGTATCACTTTGATCTTCTTTATGGTTTGTTGCACAAGCTTAGGACCCAAAAGATGATACTCGCCAGTATCATACCAACACAAAGGAGATCTACAACTTCTCCCATAAAAGGCCTCATAAGGTTCCATGCCAAAGCTCCTCTGATAGCTGTTATTGTAAGAAAACTCTATCAAACTGAGGTGTACATCCCAACTGACCAAAAACTATAAAACACAAGCTCTCAACAAGTCCTCCAATATCTATATAGTTTTTTTAGACTATTCATCATGGCAAGATCCCACTTCCAGTATGGTATGGGCAACATTTGCAAAGTTCTTACAGGCTTTTGGTGTTGTGCCTTGACTTGCTGACATATCAGGCATCTGACCACAAACTCAGCCACGTCATGCTTCAAGTCAGGCCACCAATAAATGTCTTTCAAGTTGTGGTACATCTTGGTGCTCCATGGATGCATAGCATACATCAAGGAGTGAGCCTCCTCCAAAACCATCTTCCTCAAGCCTTTAGCATCAAGTACAACTATCCTTCCAATGGAAACACATTGTCCCATTCCCCGACTCATGAAGCCATCACGCTTATTGTTGTCAAACTCTACTCGGATCTATTGTATCATAGTATAATCATGTTGAGCATAACTGGTCTACTGTAACAAGGTTGTCCTCACTTGTAACTGAGCCAACTAGCCTTCCAATAAGGAGATTTCTAACTTCATGTTCATCTGATGCAGCGACACTAGCATGTCTCGCTTATGGCACACTAAGATACATAATTGTACCCTCTAACCAGATGATGACGAAGATGACTTTCTACTCAAACAATTTGTCCCCATGTTCTCCTTACCTGGATGGTAGTCTATGGTGCAATCATAATCTTTGATTAACTCCATCCAGCATCTTTGCCTCATATTTAGCTCTTGCTTCAAGAGGATGTACTACAGGAAGCTATGGTTGGTGAAGATTTGACACTTCTCGCCATAAAGGTAGTGCCTCCAGATCTTCAAAGCATGAACTACTACTGCTAACTCCAGATCATGCATGGGATAGTTCTCCTAGTATTTCTTAAGTTTTCGTGAAGCAAAAGATATCACATTCTTGTCCAGCATCAGCACGTAACCCAAGCTATTCTTTGACGCATCACAAAAGATGATATAGCCCTTTTCTTATTCTGGCAACATAAAACACTGGAGCACTGGTCAATTTCTCCTTCAAAAGATGGAAAGAACGCTGACACTTGTCATCTCAGAAAAATGGAACGCCTTTGCTCGTCAACTTTGTTAGGGGTAACGATACAACACTGAAGTTCTTGATGAACCTCCTGTAGTAGCTTGCCAAACCCAGAAAACTACAAACTTCTATTGGTATCTTTGGTTGTTCCCACTCAAGGACATATTCCACGTTCTTGGGGTCCACACGAACACCCTCAGTAGATATCATGTGTCTAAGGAAACACACTTCCTTCAGCCATAACGTGAACTTGTTGACCTTAGCATACAACTAGTGTTGTATCAATGAGGTCAATGCCTGACATAGATGTTGTTCATGTTGTTGGCTATCTCTGGATTAGATCAAGATGTCTTCTATGAATACCACCACAAACTGATCAAGATAAGGTTTGGATACCCTATTCATCAAATCCATGAACGATGTTGGTGCATTGGTTAGCCAAAACAACATAACCACAAACTTATAGTGACCATACCTAGTCCTAAAATCTGACTTGGGTATGTCATCTGCCTTGATCCACAACTGATGATATCCAGACCTCATATCAATCTTTGAGAACACTGCAGAACCTCGCAATTGGTCAAACATGTCATCTATCCTCAGTAAAGGATACATGTTCTTGATCGTCACTTTGTTCAGTTGTCGGTAGTCAATGCACATCCTCACGGATTCATCCTTCTTCTTGACAAACAACACTGAAGTACCCTAATGTGAAGTTCTCGGTCTAATGAAGCCTTTCTCAAGCAACTCCTACAACTGCTTCTTCAACTCTTGCATCTCTGCTGATGCCATCCTATACGTGATTGTGCTATCGACTGGGTACTAGAAACTAGATTGATCTCAAAATCAATCTATCGAGGCGGGGGAACACCAGGAAACTCATTAGGAAACACATCCTCAAACTCACAGACAACTCGCACCTCCTAGATACTAGGATTCCTCAGCCTGGTATCCACCACATGTGCAAGAACACCTCACAACCTTGTCTCCTCAACCACTCTGTCATCATCGTTGACACCAAGCACGTCAGAAGGATCTTCCTATATCCCTTAAAGACCGATAAAACATCACCGTTAACAAACATCCCTACCTTGGAACTAAAATCCAAGACCACTCGTTACTTATCCAAAGTGTCCATTTCCTAGGATCACATCGAATCCATGCATATCAAGTGGTATGAGATCCACTTGAATGATGTGTCCTAAAAAAGAAAGAACGCAAGAAGGACACACGTCCCACAACTCGGCGGAACCAACCGAAGGGGTTTCTAAGCAAAGACTATCAGATCTATGACTAAGAGGCAAAGATCAACTAGCAATCAATTATCTAGTGATAAACGAGTGTGTTGCACCCGGGTTAACCAAAATAGATATAAAGTAGGGAGAAGATAAATCAGAATGAAATAACTCCATCTGACATGTCATGACCCTCAGCTTGACTACTCCCTCTGACTGACTCATGGCATAGAATCAAGTCATTGTCTATTGTCACCCTTGTCCTCTGCTGGCTTGTCTAGATGAACCAGCCTACGATGCCTGACCATGTCCTTAACCTCCACCACTGCTAAACTGTCACTGCTCCGACTCTCACTACAACAAAAAGGGTCTTTAACTATAAAAAAAAAAAAATTGTAGCGAAAACCCCATATTTTGTAGCTAAAGGCTTTAACTACATATTTCTTTACACATACAAGTTGTAGTATATGCTCGTATAGCTAAAGCATTTAACTATATTTTTTAAATATGTAGTTAGATAATCCATTCGCTACAAATTCATATGTATCCGGAAGCATAGCTAGATATTGTCCTTACATATATAAATATCAGTATAATTTTAGCTAAATGTATGACTACAATTGCATATATAGTTAGTATGTAGCAAAAACATGAAGTTAATACATTTTATATGTATTTAGTGTGTAGGGAAAGGCAGCAATTACTATATACATATATATGTAGTTGATTGTGCATCTAGCTACATATGTCTTGTCATTTAGTACACATACATATATGCTTAGCTCGACTATATATTCATATATATATATATATATATATATATATATATATATATATAGTGTGTGTGTGCGTGTAATTTGTTAGTACACAAGTTCTTTTAGTAACAAAATTGTAGTATTTAGAGCAAGTTATGCTCAATATGCCAACAATCTTACTTTCATTTATAATGAAACGTCGAATGTACATGGGGAGGACGTATACCTTGCCCCTATTACACAATGTATACAAAGAAAAGTATATACATAAATGTATACAAAGAAAAGTATATACATATATCAATGATTCAGTGGTCTACTAACATCTTTGCGAAAGAGTTGTGTCTTTCTCGGCCAGTTTTAACATTCTTATTGTCTTCTTCTTTTGTTCGAGCTCTTGTCGTTCAGCCAACATCATCCAAAAGCACCTGAGATAATAATATGAAAAGAACCTTCTAAGCAGAGATAGAAGAAATATCATCCCTATGAAGTTGGTCGCTATGTTTGCAGATGCTGACATTGGTTGTTCAAATATATGCATAGGTCTATGAAATGCAGCCTTCTCATAGTAGCAAAGAGCCATATCAAATTGCAACATATCATGATACATTGTTGCGTCTGTGGCTGTTGTTGCAGCTGTGAATGGGCGGGCCTGGGCTTCAAATGGAGATGCATCATCATGCTTCACAGGAGAGCACCTGTTGTGTTGGGGTTGTCTTAGATACTTCTTATACTCTGTATCTAAATTCTTGACGTTGTTAATCTCAATATATAATTTAGGTAATGGAAGTTTCTACGATGGCAAAGCTTGTACTTCTCTTAATCCTGAAAATAAGGTTTTATAAATGGGGAGGCATTAAAAATAAGGTAAAGATCATCCAAATAGTTTAATAAAGATATATAAGCATTCATACATGGCATAAATGAAGGTTTCTATGAGAATAAGATGACAGAATTAGTACCTTGAAGAGACGAGAAGTATCTAGGCAGCTCATCCATTTTTTGTTGTAGCCCAAGTATTGTATGGGAGAGTTGTAAGATAGTTCACTTGCACCATTGAGACTTGCCATGTCTAGAATTTTCAGTCTATAACCTGCACAATAAGGTCATTCATTTAGACCATTTGAAAGTACAACCCAATAACATTATTAGTTCTAAATTATACCAGATGTACAATCGTTGTAGTACTCTATCATATTCATTTTTATATGTAAAAGGTCTTCTCTTAACATATTACAGAAAGACTTATAGATTTAATACTCACATTTGGAAGAAAAAAGAAGTGCATATAACTTATGGATATCTCATAGTTGGAAGAAAAGACTTAAGTAGTGCAATGACGTAAAAATTGCCTTGTGTCAAAGTATGCCAAGAATACAAAGATTGTTACCAGGTGAAACTTTGACAATTTGAGAGCTGGTTCAAGTTAAATTTCATACACAAGGATGTCATCATGTCCTTGATTATCTGAGTATCTTACCCAAAAAATGATTGTATTAAACCCACTTGTATGTTCCTCCATGACAATTAGATTAGAATCTTTCTCTAGTTCGATTTCCTTGTCCAAATTGTACTCCATTCCTCTATTTCATGCTGGTTATCTTTCCTCTTATGAACAAAGCAACAAGATTCAAGATGGCTCTTGAGATCAGAGATTTGAACTTGAAGAAAGAGGTTGAAAGAAAGCAATGAAACAAGTTAGGAGGACATCCAGTCAATATGGACCAAACAGAAAAACAACAGGAAGATAAATCAATAAGTTAATGGTGGTACCTGTGGCATCAATGACCAACCGCTTTGCTCCTCATCCATAGTTTTTGGCCCAATGGGAAGCTCAGTAGGGAGACTAGCCATGATCCAGCTAGGCCACTCAGTTGTGCACTATTATCGCAATCCCACTTTTATGTTTGTCTCTTTTACTCCATGTGGAAAATATGTAACAAAGTTGTGAATATATATTGAGAAACATGTAATGAGTCTTCAAGAAAGAAATATTGTTAATACAACATAATGAACGAATTTCACTTCAAGAAACAAAGATAACTTTAAACTTGCTCCAAATCACCTACAGTTGAAAACAAAATTGCTCCAAGCTGTAACATACCGTACCTTGGACCCTACCCTAGAAGTTTAACCTTTTGGGTTTGACCAATCAAGGTTGAGGTTAGAGTGATCCTAATAATTTAATGCATGAATAATGTAATCTAATATGTCATATAATTCATTTGGTGATAACAAGATGATAAATAACTTAATTACATGCATAATATGGTTAATGGGCCTCTAATGGGCCAGACGACAAAACCCATGTAAGAAAGCCTCAAAATAAGGAATAGACTTCAAATTCGTAATCTACACATTAAAATAAGTTTACATGTCAATTTTCATTTAATTTGGACTCCTTGAAATAATATGGTAAGTTAGGAGAGAGAAATTACCTAAAAGGTGTAATTAATAAAAAAATATAATAATTGACTCCAAAAGAGGAAAATAATGTTAGATTTGTAATCTACATAATAATTATAGCCTTTGGTTGAATTTTCATCTAATTTGGAGAAAGTTTGCTTAAAAGGTAATATCAGGAGAGAGAAAGTGTGTAGAACCTTCAAAATATTAATTAAATACTCAAGAAACTCCAATATGTAAAATTTATGGAAACTCCGTATTCAATATATCAAATATAACTTAAGGATGAAGTTTCACCTAATTTGGATAATTCTAATGTCATTAATGAAGGAGGAAAGAAAAAAATAGGTTTTGATTTATTTGAAATATTAAAAGTTCTCAAAAGGCAAATCTAATTACATAATCAGAATCTACATGCCTTAAATAGCCTCTATGAAAAATTTCATATAATTTGAGTAACGTTTGGACTCTCTATTGAAGAAAGATAAAAAGGTAAATATTTTATATAACACTTTAAACAATATCATTGTCCGATTATAGTTTCTGACTTTTATTCTGTCATGCGCCTATTTGAGTTTTGTTTTTCTGTAGCGATCAATCTCGTCCCCTCGTTCTCGATCGGATGGCTGGAGACTTATCTCCTACCTCGAGTAGGAGTGCCCCCCTGTGAACAATACGCTGGGCTAGAGTCCCAGTTAATCGTGGATTTCTCTCTTCCTGCCTCTTCTCGACTTTCAATTTCTTCGCTATCACCTTTCCCTCATCATCCCTCACCCGATGATCCTATATAAGTACGGATTTGGTTGCCCCTTTCCCACAGTGGCTGGGTGCCGCCTCCTCGCTCTGTTCGCGCCCCTATTTCCTGCTATGTGCCATCTCCTAGCCACCTCAGGCGATCAGACTGCTGGGGGCTTGTTCCCAGACCTTCAGCTGACCATTATTCCCCTTTTTCCATCATCGGATCGGTCTTGTGGGAGCCCAGGGGTGATACCCCTACTCCACCGGCTCCTGTTTTGTCACCGTCAAGTCGTCACCAGGCTCCTGATCGACGAAGAAGCCTGCTATGAGGCAGAACACCGTCAGACCCTCCGACGATCCTAATGGGACCATCTGGTGTTCTTAATTTGTTTGTTGCCTTTAGTTTCGACCCTTAATGATGGAGATTTCAGCTTTGGGCTTGTGTCTCACCACCACGACTCCGTGCGCTGCCCAAATTCAATCAAGGCTAGAGGTGAGATCATGAATCTTTTCCGATTACCTTCGTTCTTCTAGTTTTGCGATAAATTGGCTATTGAGGTTTTGCCCAATTTCTTGCCCAGTAGCTTGGGATCTTCTGCGCAGCCATGGCGGACACTCGTTTAGAGAAGAATACCTCGCATGATTTCTCGACTCTACCCTCCGGTTTTCCTATTTTGCTATGTTTTTCAATCGAGGCACTTTTGTCTTTGTGCCTCTGTTTTTTTTCTTTTGTTTGGTTGCGAGTCAAGAAGGCCTTTGACTTAGTGACATGGCCACCTCTAGTTGGACCATGTCAGCTAGGCCGGCCTAGATTCTCTCTCTTTCGTGAGTCTATTGTTTACATGGATTTTTTTGATTGGTTGTGCTTAAGAAATTGATAACTAATTATCGATTTGGCCAAAAATTTCAAATAAATACTCATTAGATTCAGAAAAATGCAAGCTTTCTAATGGTTTTGGTTTTGTCACCTGAATCTGATGTTTTAAAAGGGTGATTTAATGGATCTAATTAAATAAGATAATAACTTGTATAATTCATAACTAATAATTTATAAGTCAGAAAAATATAATAAAATATGTTTTGAACTCATAAAAGTATAATCTAAAATATGGAGTGGTTTTAGAAACCTAATTCACATAATAATAAAAAGGTGTTTTTAGGGTTTTGTATAATTAATAGAAACCTAACCCTAATCCCACAAATATGCTAATAGGTGCTTTGGAAACCTAAGCTTGGACCTAGAAGTGACTTTGGATCGTTTGACTCTGAAGTTGAGGTATGTTTGCATCCCCAATTATTCTTCTTGAGCAATTATCCTATTTTATTCTTTCTCTTGGTCATATGGACATTAGCCTACACATTGTCTTGTTCTTTTGAAATCATGCTTCGTGTGAAGTATCTTATTTTGTTATTGATCATGTGATCATAGATATTCTCTTGACTATGTTCCTTATGCCTTGGTGCATGTTGGACCTTTGATATTATATGCCCACTGTGATGTGGAAGTTTACTTAATGATATGTGCCCACTTTGAAGTGGATTTGTTTATATGTTTGTGTTGTCCATTGTGTGATGGTAACATTGTTTAATCTGACTATACTTCTCTACTTGCCTCTACATTTAACATGCTATGTGATTCAGTAGCACTAGAGTAGTGTAATTACATTGGTTTTGTCTCATTATGCAACATGGCAACATTGTAATATTTTTGGATGGTGGATGTGTGATTCCCCATGCCAGGGCAGGATGTGTGATTCCTGACCCATGTTATATATATATTTGGGTGGTGGATGTGTGATTCCCCATGCCAGGGCAAGATGTGTGATTCTTGGCCCATGTCTCACCAGGTTCAAGAGGTGTGATTCTTGACCGCCATTGTTATTTATATTGTTCTAGGGCTATGCTTATCTCACATGCATGCAGGTTGATGATGATATGTGCTTTGTTTCCCACCATGGTAGTGGATGTTTAAATTGATAGCACATTCTTATTATTTGTTGGTTATGGCAAGTATCCCTTTTTATATAATTCTTTTCTCTTGATACCCATTTGGGTGATACTTATCTCTTGCATGGGAAGCCTTTACATTTGATGTCCTTTATATCCTTATATTTCTCAAGTTGCTTTTAGTATGCACATACCAGCCTTTGCTGATGTATCCTTTTATTTCTCTTTTGTTGGGGTATTCTTCCAACCCTGGGTGGAGGACTTGGATGATAAGACGTGATGACCTAGAACTAGCTTGAGATGATGAAGCTTGGAGACAATCTTGAGGTGGTTTAGATTTCCTCTACATGGATCCTTGTGATGTAAGTTTGTAACCCTTTGTTTTATAATTGAATATAGTCATATTTTTATTCTGCTGCTATACTTTGGTCTTTTCTTACCATTATAGAAAGATTTGAAAATTTTACACCCACTCCATCATATCTTTTGAGTGTGTTTGGATTGGAGGTTCTATTCTTCAAATTTTTAGTAAGGAGGTGCTTTCACTTCTCTACACAAGCACTCAGAAGCTATCACTGTTTATTATGTTGATTCTTATACAGCTCGTCGAGTAATACTGGTGATAGGTGAGGTTGTGGATTAAAATTTCTTGCATACATTTTATAAAGGGAACACAACTCTACAATATTCTTTTTAGAAATTTATAGTCATTTAATAAGATGATTGGCAATGTTTCTTGTCCATTTTTCTACATCCCATGTGACAACCCAAGCTGCTACATACTCTAGGCTTAAAACTTTAGCAGAGCCTACTTATCTTGTGACCTGAAAGCAATTCAACATCGGTATAGATTTCTTGCCATCCTTATGGAAAAGAAGGCTATGAAGGGCAATTACATAATTAGATTAGTTTGTAAGAATTTAAATGAACTTATCCTAGTATATTGGACAAGTTCTTTCGTAATTAGCCCAACACTCGATGAGCAAGAAAGGTTCAAGAAAGGTTCTTGTACTACTCTGTTCCTAACCTCTAGTCATACTTTGTAACAACTAACCAAAAGACAAACATTCCATAATCTCTGGAGTACCTAAACAAGATTAAAAAACTATTGTTTTCATATTTCTAAACCACAAAAAGCATGATTCTTAAGAAACTCCTGATGAAGAGTTAAAGCAGGAAATGTTTTATACAAGTGCCCTAGGGCCTAAGATGAATCTTAAACACTGTTGAAGCAGATGATGTAACTAATTAAAAGATGAAGGACAATCTATACATGCATAATTAAGAAAATATGATCTAGTTGATTAGGAGCAATTCTAGTCAGGAAGTTGCAGTTCAGCATCCATGTTCTAGTTGATTCTTTCTCACGTTCATTTGCTATCTGAAATAGATGTGGCCTACAAACTACAACTAACAGGCCTTTGGGGAAAGCAGTTGTGATTTATTTGGATAATGCATGTAGTTAATATAAACTACTAACCTCTAGCACAACTTAAGCTATCTGAGAATCAAGTGATCATAATCAATTGTTTATAACCTTCTTGCCACCCTACTCCCCCCTCCTTGCCTTGTCCTCGGTCCAATACTCTACACACAAAATCAAACAATAGCAGCTGTCACCACAAAGGTCCTCTTTGTAGCACCCTTCCTCTTCTACAAGTGGAAAGACTAAGAGATGAAGCTAAAACCACTCAGGTGTTCAACAATTCAAGTTAACTCAGACAGAAACTGTAGCAAATTAAAAGATTTTGTTCACCAGTGGAAGAATGGCTGCCCTATGTTCCTTTTGCACCACTCCTCTTAGTAGTAATGGAGGTTGTTCCCATATCGGTATCTTTTGCACCACTCCTCTTTTCCCTGTGGATCGACCCTTTACTTGCCACCTTCCTATACTACGACATGACCACGTGCGCTTGCGGGTGTAGTGTTTTAGTAGACGTAGGTAGCTAGTTTAGGTTTATAAATTTTGAAAGAAAATTCCCCTCACCGTGTGCCTCCGTCTGTGGGGTTGCATATAGTCGAATCAAATCGGATGGCATGTAACACCATTGGCGGGAGCATACCAAGAACCATAGCCAACCCAAACAATACAAATAGTTATATGGGCTCCCCTCAAGTTATCTATGATCCACCACCTCCTCAACCTTCATATAACTTCCAACACACCTCACAACCACCACCACAACATCAATCATAAGAATCACCCCCATACCACCCACCTCCACAACAACCATCCTACATCCTTCACAAACCTAATCTGCCACTACCACCAACACCACCACAACCATCACTAGCTCTTCTTCCTCCACATGAGCAAGTAGATACAATTTCAATCTTGAGGTGTGACAAGGTTATAGAGGAGCTCAACAAGGGATGGAAGCAATTAAGTGAAGATCATGATGGAGAACCCATGTCGCAAAGTCCTTGTGAGAGTGCTAAGTGCACTAAAAATTTTGCAGTCGTGGCAGATTTTGAGAAGATAATATCTTGTGGCCCATCTTCTTTTGATATGACACCACCAAGTTCTCCCATTACTGATCCAAGACATCCCAATGTGATATTTCTAGGATTGCAAGTGTCCAACAGGATGGAAACCCCTCTCGTTGATGCCTATGAAGACCCATTCCTCAAGGGAAGGCAAAACTATGGCATGCAAAGTTTGAAGGTCTTAAGATTGACTAAGGCAAACAACTCATTGCTTGCCATCATCAAGCAAATACCAACTTATGTAAGGTTCCATAAGGGTGTTTTCCTCTTCAAGAAGAAGATGAGAGGGAAGATGCCTAAGGAGGTCATCTTAAATGAGCTAAAAGGTTTTGTTGATGAGGATTCTTACATTGAGACCTATGATGATGACCCCGGAGGAGAAACAAATGAAGAAAGACACTTGAGAAACTCACATAACCCTTGGGAGACAAGGAAGGCATTTGAGAGGATTGTGTATGATGAGGATGAAAACATTTTTTTTTTGGACAAAGGTTGATTGATGGAGGTACAACAAGCCCGGCTGAAGGCTATAAATTTAGCGCTAGTGGGGGGCAACCCACGTGGTTTGAGATTCTCGAACCTTGTTTTATCATACTTTCTTTTGGTTTCTAAGAAACACACACACACACTATACTTGATTGCTTTTCTATTTGTGAATCATGTTAGCACAGGTATAAGGAAGAAAAGATGATGCAAAAAGGGTTTAGCCAAAGAGGAGGTCAAAATGGAAGAAGAGATTGCAAATTGATAGAGGAGCTACAAGAAGAAGGACAGAATGGCCGTGCTATTCAGCACGGCCGTGGTGGCCCTAGTGTTACATTGACCACTCTAGATCTTAGCGGTTGTCTTTTGCGACCCCACGCCTTTTACCCTACTAGTCTAAACTTCTATTTTATGTTGAGGGCAGCATGATTTAAAAGTTTGGGGTGGTAGGGCGGTAAACCCTTCTCTCACCACACTTTTCTCCATGTGCCTTGTGCTAAATTTTTACAAGATGATCAAACAGTTTGACTGACATTTCATACTTGTTTACCATGACCTGGTGTGTCTGCTTGCATTCATGCATACATGTAGTTTAATTTCATGCATTTTCCGTAATTTTTCAAATTTTCTTCTCTTTTTGCTCCTCCATACCATGCATTGCATCTTCATGTAGTTTTTGTAGTTTCTTATGCATGTTAATTAGGATTTGATGCTTTATGTCTTTAAATTCCCTAAAGTAGGTTTAGATGTGATTGGAGGCAACTTGGCACCGTTTTGGCCAATTTTGCCCAAATTTGAGATTTCTTGTCTAAAAAGTATGTTTTGACCCAATCTCTACTGTTTTGAGTAAAAATGACGACCATTGACTAGTGCAAATGAAATGTCATGCTTTATTGCTAAGTGGTATCAATGTTTGACTTTTTACATGCGCATCACCTCTCTTATGATTGTGATTGATTTGGCTGAATTGTGAACTTGAGCAAGCTTTGAACGTTTAGTGTTTATGGAATCACTTGTTTCATATATCAATTTCATCTTATTCATTCATGTGGTGTGATATCTAGGATGACGTATTGGATTAACTTTCATGCAGGATGTATTATGTGTAAAATCATACCAATGACCCCTCTTTGACCTAACTCTTCTTCCACCATCTTCATACCCCTCTGCCTCATAAAAAGATGCCCTAGTGCACATAATCAGCCGTGGCCAACTCCACAAGTTTGGGGTGGCCACATCTCTACCTCCCCACTTCATTCTATCCACATATGCCCTATCTACACCAAGGGCAAGAAAAAAAATGCAAAATGCAAAAAGAAAATAAAAGGATGCGCCTGTTTAAGAGCATTCAAATAAAGAAAAGATGAGTGTGTAAAAACACTCCAAAAGTCTTACCACAACCCTTTCTTCCACTTTCATACCCATTGAGCTAGGAAACATCAAACCTAGCTCATTTTGCCCTTTTCCACAGCCATGTGGGTCATTTGGTGTGATTTGAAACATAAGATTGAACGCATGAATGTGAAACAACACTCCTAGTCATTCTTGATTAACGCCACCATGAAACGGTTTACCCAGAACTTAATGAAAGAAGTATGGATAACTTGTGTATTCTACATACTATATTTGAAGTTCATGTGCTTTGTGCTCTTTTCATGATTGGATTGTGAAAATAGGAGAGGAGAGAGGTGAAATGCATACACTCAGTCATCTTTGATCCCATTCAGCAATAATCATCTTTTACATTGCATATTCCATTTCTTTTTGTGGAAGTTTTGTAGAGAGATTGAGTTGGAGCATACTTGAGGAAAAGTATGTTTTAAGTTTGGGGTGGTGATGCAGCCCTATTTTAGGGCTCCATCCTGTGTCATTTTGTACTTAAGTTGCATCTAAACATGTTAGATTACAAGTCTTTTTCCCTAATATGGTTATCATTGCAAATATGCTTATGGATGTTCTTTGCACTGTTTTTCAGGTACTTGAACCATTCTTAGATGGAAGAGAGAGAAAGAAGGAGTTCTAGGGTTCCCCCACTCATGGAGGGACCCAAAGAAGGCCCCAAAGTCTCCCTCAACCTACCTCCAATGGTCAAGAATTGTCCCCAAGCAAAGACATCCAAGAGTGACGAAGATTGAAGTGTAATAAAGTGAGGCCAACCTCACCACGGCCGTGGGCACAACGCCACAGTCGTGCTTTTTTTAGCAAAATGACGCCAAGATCAATAGGGAATTTGTACAGAATCCCACGGCCGTGGCCCTCTACCACGACCGTGGCCATTGAAGACACCACGGCCATGGCCAGCCGCACGGTCGTGGTCAGCAAAGTAGAAAATGACCATGGGCACATCCCACGGTCGTGCGAATTAATTGTCAAATTTTCAACTTGCAATAGGGTTTTTCCCTAGAATGTCACGAACGTGGCCAAAGAAGCTCAAGATTATCGTGGTGCTCCTCCACGGTCACTTCCCCCTCCTCCAAAACGGCCATGTTACCCAACACGGCTGTGGTGCATAATACCCACAACGACCGTGGCACTCCGCCATGGCTGTGGCCCACCACCACACTTAAGCCTTTTACCATTCCATCACCACCACAACCGTATTCACTCCCCACAATCGTTCTCCACCACCCTCACCACGGTCGTGGCACATCAAAACAACCGTGGTGATCCACCGACCCTACCCTACTTTACACTGATTTTCCTAAACTACCCCCCACTTACCCTAGTGCCTCCCCACCACCTATATTGTAACATCCCTGACCTGGGTTATGAGCTAACCCTAGGTGTTTTGCCTAAATATGTAATTAAATCTTTGTGATTAACTCTGAGCATGTAATTAAGCTTCTCAGAAATGTATATTTCAGTTTTTGCTCCTTTTTATATAAAGTTGTAGCACTATTTTGTAATACAGGGACCTATGTGCAATTTACCCATTTAGAAGGGTTAACCTGCAATTTGCACATGATGAGGTGTTCCTCTGATGTTGAGACATCATGAGAAACATTTTGGTAAAGTTTGAGGGATTTCCCAAGCTTGAGCACCAAGGTGCAGCTGTGGAAGCAATCCCGGTACTTGAAACCCTAATTTGGGGTAAAATGCAATTTACCCAAATAATGGGAAGCAATTTGTAAAGAATGTTATCTAAAGTATCTTGTTAGACTCTTGCCATCATTTAGAGAAGAAATGATGAGGAATTCACCTCAATTGAGTTATCAAGTTAAGAAATAGGCTCTGTGATTGAATAATCAGGGTATATGTGCAATATCCCTTTAAGTATGAACTTTATTATTAGATTGTCCTTCCTTGCCTTCTTTTCTATAACTTAAGATAAGGTTTGTCCTTAGAATAAAGAGGAAGGGACGAGCAAGTAATGAAGGAAGGACTTAGTTGGAATTAAGGGAAACTTATGAGCTAATGTTGAAAATCCTACCCCAAGTATATAAGCCCTCCTTTCCTTAGTTGCAAGGAAACTTAACCTTCGTTCCCTTACTGTTTCATTTCACCAAAGACGACCAAGGACTGCCTTGGAGCTAAGGAGGACGAACAAGGGGTGCAAGGTAGGTTTAAACCCCTCTTCTTGCCTAATTCCATGGTTAGAATTCGAATTCAAGGTCATCTTCATGGCTAATTCTCGAAACCCTATCTTTCTAGCCGTCTCTTTTCATCCTTCCTTGGAGTTTTCACCTTGGCCAACCTGTGGGAACTCAAGGACGCCATTAGAGCTTGGAGCTTGAAAGCTTGGAGCTCAAGAAACAAGCTTTAGGCGGGTTTTATAACTCTAAACCTATGCTTTACTATGTTCATCTTTATATGCGAGTTAATGATAGCTCCTAGTATTTCCCTACTTTTCCCTGCTATTTTGCAAACAAACCCGTGGGATATCTGTACTGTTCTTGAGCTAGATGATGAAGGCGTGTTTTCCAAGAAAAACCCACCGCTTTTCTTTTCCCTAAACGGTCCTAACAGTTTGCTCTCACGACCTCAAGACCGTGAGAGAGCCTCGCGGTCTCGAGACCGTGAGAGGGCTCGCGGTCTCAAGACCGATTGGCCCTGTTGACCGAGCGTGGACCATATAAGAAACTTGTTCCTAATTATATAGGCTAACTACCCTCAAAATTTGGGAGACTAACTCCAAAGGAATCGGGAGATATGACCTTTTTAAGTCACAACTTTAAATGAATTAATTGCTGATTTTCAAACGGTCTGAAATTGCCTTTTTGGGCAAACGGTCTCAAGACCGTGAAAGGTCGTTGACTAAGCGTTGACCCCATGAGATTACTGTTCAAAATTATGTTAATTAACAACTCACCAAGTTTGATGGTCTAATTCCAAACGGGCTAAGAGTTGAAGGGTGAATACTAGGGCTAACCCTAGATAAAATCAGTACTGAAATTATGGTGATCTAATTAGGGTTTTTAGGGTTGATTGACCTAAACGGTCTCAAGACCATGTGGGGTCCACCCACATGACCTCAAGACCGTGAGGACAATCACCCAAGACCATTTGAAGGTCTAGGGTTGAGTAATTTGACCAATTGAACACCAATTGCAAATAAGTTATCAATTTAATCAAAATTCTGATTTTGTGACCAATCAGGGTTCAACCTCTATCAAATCACCTTAGATTTTTATGAAATCTTGGGCAAACGATCTCAAGACCATGTGGGGTCCACCCACATGACCTCAAGACCGTTTGAGCCAAGTTTGGGCCCAATTGGAGCTCAATTGAAGGGTTCAACCTTGTGTTGATACACATTGTTGAGTGTTGATGGGTGAACATTGATAGACCTTAAGTGAATCGATTTCAATCCTAATTGGTCAACAATTGAGGGTCAATTGAATGACCATTTGGTTAAGCATAACCTTAATTAACTCAATCCATAGGTGGTCAACAGTTATTGGACCTTTTGAAGGCTTCAACATCGGTTGACATCATCGTTTGATTTGTTGAACCTTTGTTGAAGGACCTTGCGGTTGAGACCATGAGAGGCTCACGACCTCAAGACCGTGAGGTGGCTCACGACCTCAAGACCGTGAGGTAGCTCACGACCTCAAGACCGTGAGGTAGCTCACGACCTCAAGACCGTGAGGTGGCTCACGACCTCAAGACCGTGAGGTAGCTCACGACCTCAAGACCGTGAGGTAGCTCACGACCTCAAGACCATGAGGTGGCTCACGACCTCAAGACCGTGAGGTGGCTCACGACCTCAAGACCGTGAGGTGGCTCACGACCTCATGATCGTGAGGGGGCTCACGATCTCAAGCCCATGAGGAGGCTCACGGTCTTGGAGCTAGAAAGGGGCTCATGGACTTGAAAGGTCAAAGTGAGCAATCGGTCAACACTTTCAACCGAATTCAATCATGTGATGGTTCAATGTTGCTCAAATCAAACACTAATGATAATCTAAGATAGTAAGGAGTTATTTGATTAAGGTTTTTGACTATGATGATGATCAATGGGGTGAATTACCGAGATACCCCTGAAGGGTCAATTGAGTTATACTTTACTCAATTCAAACCCTAATTACATGAGAATGATGTTTTTAGTTATAATGATTCTATCTAACCTGATCTAGTCTAATGTTATCATCAACCATTAGTATGATGAAAGAGAGAGTACTCTAGAGAGAGAAAGTACCCTAGAGAGAGAAAGTAACTCTAATCACTTAATGGTGATGTTTTTGGCTATGATAGCCTATGATGACTCAACCCAACCTGTTTTAGAGTGATGTTGATATCACCTAACCTTATGATGAGAGAGAAAGTACTTCTAGAGAGAGAAAGTACTTCTAGAGAGAGAAAGTACCTCTTTTAAATGGAAACTCAATTGAAGCATCCCCAATACACAGAAATGAGCATAATTAGGGTATGATCCACCTGTGTGAGATCATAGAAACCCTAATTATGATAAATGATGAACCTTTAACTAATCCAAGAGCATCAATGAAGGTGTTACTCATACATGATGATGTTATGAGTTTAATTCACCTGTAATGTGAATAAGTAAACCCTAATTCAAGGGTGATGACATGTAATATGAATAGTAAACCCTAATTCAAGGGTAATGGCATGCTTTTGAGCAATAAACTCTATTTGATTTAAATTAAAGATTTAACTCTTATGACAAGAGTAGGAAGTACATTCCTTATTGTTATATTACCTTTATCAGATGTATTAATCATGCAGGTTCTGATATGAAGGTAATTATATCCAGGTATGGATGTTGATGTTATATTCATTAAAGGCATGTTGTAGCCTTATGAATAAGTAATGTAATCTGATGCCTTGCTAGTGGCATCCTATGCTGATAATGGGCTATGAGAGCCATGAATACCATCAAGGTCATGCTTTAGAGATGACTTGTGATGAGGATAATGAGAAATGATGATTGATATGAGTTAGGCCTGTTACATTTAGTATTCTTCTTTTATAGCTTCTATGCTACTGTTATTGTTTGAAGAACAATGTATGCTGTTAAAGAATACTGAATGTACCTAACTAATCAAGTATAATGTAGAGCCCTGATCATAGATCCATCATTGTCAGAAATTAAGTGATGGTGAAACAGGTTTTCCATAGGGAACTCCTGGAGCACATACTTTTGAGTATGTGGGGTACATGGATGTGTAGAACCTTACATCCTAGTGTAGGAAAGTGATGTAGATGTGGAATCCATCCATCCTTCACTATAGTTCCATACCGTATCAGTGGTAGGTAAACATGAAACCTCCTGATGACGAAGAAAGCACAGATATCCGTATCAGTGGTAGGTAAATATGAAACCTCCTGATGACGAAGAGAGTATAGAACGCCACTGTGACTCTAGAATAGCGAAGGACCAGTTTACCCTGGTGAGCTATAGTAGTAGAGACACAAGATGTCCTACAAGTGATCCTCTTACTGACTGAGGAAGATGAAGGTCATGAGAATCCGGCTCTCTTAATGACCTATGTATGATACTGATGCGGCTTCTCAGCGATCAGTTGGAGTATGAGTGGTAAGCCTCATCTCCACAGGGCATAATGTTGTTTGTAAAACATAATCAACCATGTGGTATAACTTGTTAGAGATGACTCCAAGTTAGTTGATTGATGTTACATTGCAATAATGTTGATATTCTCCATATCTCCTAATTTGTAGAGATCTTGTTATATCTGCAACTGTTATAGAATGCTTTGAAGGCTTTACTGTTTAAAATAATCTTTGATGTTATAATAAAGCTTCTGGCGAAGAGTTATAACTCTCGCTGGGACAATTATGTATAATTGTCTCACCCTGTAGACTTCAACTTTTTAGGTGGACGTCGGAGACGAAGAAACCAGCCTACAAGTGATCAATCTCAGCAGCAGCACCAGGGGCAGCAGTAATCTCAGGTGGAGATTTGTCCTGCCATGTGGTGTAGTTAGAGTCAGTCCTATGTGTCCTCTGTACTCTCAGGTCTTGGAGTCTTGTGTTATGTGATCTTGAGATTTTGTAACTTGAATGTATATAATTACTCAAGAAGTAATTATCCTGAGATGTAAACAGTTACCTCTCTTTATGAAAGGAGTTTTTATGGATACAAGTTCTTATCTCGAAAAGTTTTAATTTTCCGTGATTTTTGTCTTCCGCTGATTACCGATTCGCTTCCGCTAAGTTTTAATCGTGTTTATGTCATGGTTTGGAGATCAGAGCCCACAATTAGTGGTATCAGAGCTCCAGGTTCAGTTGAGTCTACAGAGGCATAGGACTTAGGATGTCGAGTCTACATTTAGTACTCCTTCCTTATCTAATAGAATCTTCTGCTCCTCAGGAGAAGAAGATACATAAGAATGTCAGAACATCGTGATGAGCACGTGGCAGAGAGTAGTGCTAGTGCACCTCGAGGCGGTGCAAGAGTTCCGAGAATAGAACAACCTGCACCTGAGTCGCCAAGAGAGCCACCCCAGTTTGACCCAGCTGACATGAGTGATCCAGCTGTACAGACGATGTTCGGGCAGTTCATGACTGCCATGACACATATAACCGATAGGATGCCCATTCCTGCACCTAGGGCACCTGTCCAGCCTGAAGTACAAGGTATTGGTAAGACATTCGAACGACTTCGTCGTGTCGGAGCTACCGAGTACTTCGGAACTGCCGACCCAGCAGATGCTGACTTATGGTTGACAGAGTTGGAGAAGGCTTTCAGGATTCTTATGATTCCGGAAGCTGAGAAGGTTAGACATGCTGTCTATCTTCTCAAAGGCAGTGCTGGTCACTGGTGGAACATGGAAGAGCAGAAGAGACCTGGAGTAGAGTTCTCATGGGAAGAGTTTCGTCGGGAATTTATCAATAGATATTTTCCAAAGACCTTCCTAGATGAGAAGATTTCTCAGTTTGAGAAACTAAGGCAGGGTATGATGAACATTAGCGAGTATGAAGCTAAGTTCATGGAGCTGTTGCGGTTTTGTCCGCATATGGCTGCTACAGATGAGGAAAGAATCAGAAGATTTGAAAAGGGTTTGAATTCCGATATGTCAACCCCTGTGTCTGCCTTAGAAAACAGAGAGAGATTCTCTACCTTCGTTGAGTCAGTCCGAAGGATAGAGAGATCTGTGGTTGAGAAAAGACAAACCCATAAAAGATATCCACAGTTCCAGGGTTCTTCATCTAGGGATTCCAAGAAACCTAGATTCTCTGCACCTAACCCTCCACCACCCAGATCGAGTTTTCAAACTCAATGGACACCAAGTAGAGGTAGAGGACGGAGTCAACCGCTTCAAGGGACACACAGTTCTGCATCAGTGTCAGTTACTGGACCACCCAGACCACAACAACAGGAGAAGAGTTGCTACAACTGTGGTAAGGTGGGACACTTGATGAAGGATTGCCGTTCTAGGCCTGTCGGTGTGACACAACAACCTCCGAGACAGAATCAACAGGGATCTCAGAATAGACAACATCAAGGAGCAGCTCGAGGACGTGGACAAGCGTCTCAAGCTGGATCATCAGCACCACCTCAACACCAGGCGACTGCGAGGTTCTATGCTATGAACCCACCTGAGGCAGTTGTCAATCCACGGGTAGTGGCAGGTCAGATGAAACTTTTATATTCTGATATGTCTATATCCTGTAATATATCTGTTCTGATTGATTCGGGTGCTACGCACTCTTTCATCACTCGTGAAGTGATTCGTAACTGCAATATGACTGTTAGTCATAGAGCAGATAGTTTGTTGTTAGAGACTCCGTTGAGTGGGTCTGCCGTTTTGCAGGAGGTATGTTCTCCCTGCATCCTTTTCTTTTCTGACCATCGCATTCAAGTGGACCTTATACCACTTGATATGCAGGGGTTTGATATAATCCTTGGGATGGATACCTTAGAAAGGTATAGAGTTGTCTTGGATTGTGAGTCCAAGTTGGTTGTGTTTGCTGATGAAAGCAACACATGGATCTTTCAAGGTGAAAGAAAGATTCTGCCCACCTGTCTTGTGTCAGCTATGGTTGCTGATAAGCTGTTGAGGCAAGGATGTTATGCATTCTTAGCCCATGTGGTAGATGTTACCAAGGAAAGTTCCAACCCTGCTGAAGTTCCCATAGTCAGGGAATTCGAGGATGTGTTTCCTGAAGAACTTCCTGGTATACCACCACCTCGGGAGATTGACTTTGAAATCAATCTGATTCCAGATACGAAACCCATAGCTCAAACTCCGTATAGAATGGCTCCTGCCGAGATGGCAGAACTCAAGAAACAGCTTCAAGAGTTACTTGAGAGAGGTTTTATCCGACCGAGTACTTCACCTTGGGGTGCTCCGGTCTTGTTTGTTAAAAAGAAAGATGGGTCAATGCGGTTATGCATCGACTATAGACAACTCAATAAAGTGACAATAAAGAATAGGTATCCTCTGCCGAGGATTGATGATCTCTTTGACCAGTTGCGTGGTGCAACAGTCTTTTCAAAGATAGACTTGAGGTCTGGATATCACCAACTTCGTATTAAGGATAGTGACATATCCAAGTCTGCCTTTAGGACAAGATATGGTCACTATGAGTTCACGGTTATGTCGTTTGGACTAACCAATGCACCAGCTGCATTTATGGAACTCATGAATAGAGTTTTTCGACCTTTCCTTGATCAGTGTGTTGTCGTCTTCATAGATGACATACTGATTTATAGTAAAGATGCTCAGCAGCATGAGCAGCATCTTCGCCAAGCTTTGACCTTGCTAAGAGAACATAAGTTGTATGCTAAGTTTAGCAAGTGTGAGTTCTGGCTGCCGGAGGTATCTTTTCTTGGACATATAATATCCGCCTCGGGAATTCGTGTTGACCCTACAAAGGTAGAATCTGTTCTACAATGGGAACAACCGAAAACACCGACGGAGATTTGAAGTTTCTTGGGGTTAGCTGGCTATTATCGAAGGTTCATTAAGAACTTTAGTTCCATAGCTTTACCCTTGACCAAGTTAACCCGGAAGGATGTTCCTTTTTCTTGGAGTGATAAGTGTCAACAATCTTTCCAGTTACTGAAGGAGAGGTTGACAAGTGCACCTGTATTAGTGCTACCTGAACAAGGAAAAGGTTATATAGTTTTCTGTGACGCTTCCAAGAATGGACTAGGATGTGTGTTGATGCAGGATAAACAAGTGATTTCTTTTGCTTCCCGACAGCTTAAGAAACACGAGGAGAATTATCCAACACACGATCTGGAGTTAGCAGCTGTGGTTCATGCTTTGAAGATCTGGAGACATTATCTCTACGGAGAGACATTCTAGATTTTCACAGACCACAAAAACCTTAAGTATATCTTCTCTCAGCATGAGCTCAACATGAGGCAACGTCGCTGGATGGAGTTAATCAAGGACTACGACTGTACAATTGATTACCATCCAGGTAAGGCCAATGTTGTTGCAGATGCCTTGAGTAGGAAATCAGCAACATCAACCATGAATAGAGCACAACTAAACTCTTTAGTATGCTCTAGAAGAGATATGCTTATCTCTTTAAGGCAAGACAATGTACAGTTGAAGGTATCATTGCTAGCCGGTTTGTTAGCTGAGATGCATATTAAACCTACCCTAAGAGAGCAGATTAAAGAAGCACAGCTAGATGATGCTGCAGTTCAACATATAAGATCTGAGTATGGAAATGAGAAGCAAGATGGGTTTCATGACTCAAAAGATCAAGTAGCTTGTTATAATGGAAAAATGATAGTGCCGGATGTGGACAACTTAAGGAAGTTAGTCCTGGAAGAAGCCCATTCTTCCATGTATGCTATGCATCCAGGGAGCACCAAGATGTATCGGAATTTGAAGGATCTATATTGGTGGCCTGGGATGAAGAAGGACGTTGCAGAGTTTGTTCTGAGGTGCCCTGTGTGTCAGCAAGTTAAAGCTGAACACCAGAAGCCTGCAGGGACAATGCAACCTTTACCCATATCACAGTGGAAGTGGGACCATGTGACCATGGACTTTGTTGTTGGCCTACCCAGGACAAGCAAAGGACATGATTCCATTTGGGTAATTGTTGATAGGTTGACTAAGACAGCACATTTCTTACCTGTTAAAACAACCTATTCTGCTGAAAGGTTATCAGAGTTATATGTGCAAGAGATAGTGCGTTTGCACGGAGTTCCTGTCACAATAGTTTCGGACAGAGGTCCTCAATGTACAAGTCGTTTTTGGGAACAGTTGCACAGTGCCTTAGGCACTAAGCTGAGGTTTAGTACGGCCTTTCATCCACAGACTGATGGACAGTCAGAAAGGACCATACAAACCTTAGAAGACCTGTTGCGAGCATGTGTTCTCCAGTTCACCGGAAGTTGGGATCTACACCTAAGCTTGATAGAGTTTGCCTATAACAATAGCTATCAGCATAGTATTGATATGGCACCTTATGAAGCCTTATATGGTAGACGTTGTAGATCACCCTTGTGTTGGTTTGAGACTGGTGAGCACCAGTTGTTAGGTCCTGACCTGGTGCAGCAAACCACGGAAAAGATTAAAGTAATACAACATAAGATTAAGACTGCTCAAGATAGGCAGAAATCTTATGCTGACAAACGTCGTAGACCTTTAGAGTTCCAGATTGGAGACAAAGTGTACCTTAAGGTCTCACCTTGGAAAGGGGTCCTTCGTTTTGGAAGGAAGGGGAAGTTAGCTCCTAGATATATGGGGCCTTATCCAATCATTGAACGGATTGGAAAGGTAGCATATAAACTAGAGCTGCCCCCAGAGTTACAAAGGTTACATCCTGTGTTTCACATTTCTATGTTGAAGAAATGTCACCCAGACACCGAGTCAGTTCTACAACCTATGGAAGTAGAATTGAATGATGACATATCCTATGAAGAGGGACCAGTGTCAATCCTTGATAAACGAATTAAAAAGTTAAAGAAGAAAGATATAAGTCTTGTGAAAGTCCTCTGGAATCATCGTGGTATTGAAGAAGCCACTTGGGAGTTAGAGGATGAGATGAGAAGGAAGTATCCTACCCTTTTCTCGTAATATGTTTTATCGATTTCGGGGACGAAATCCTTGTAAGGGGTGGATAATTTGTAACATCCCTGACCTGGGTTATGAGCTAACCCTAGGTGTTTTGCCTAAATATGTAATTAAATCTTTGTGATTAACTCTGAGCATGTAATTAAGCTTCTCAGAAATGTATATTTCAGTTTTTGCTCCTTTTTATATAAAGTTGTAGCACTGTTTTGTAATACAGGGACCTATGTGCAATTTACCCATTTAGAAGGGTTAACCTGCAATTTGCACATGATGAGGTGTTCCTCTGATGTTGAGACATCATGAGAAACATTTTGGTAAAGTTTGAGGGATTTCCCAAGCTTGAGCACCAAGGTGCAGCTGTGGAAGCAATCCCGGTACTTGAAACCCTAATTTGGGGTAAAATGCAATTTACCCAAATAATGGGAAGCAATTTGTAAAGAATGTTATCTAAAGTATCTTGTTAGACTCTTGCCATCATTTAGAGAAGAAATGATGAGGAATTCACCTCAATTGAGTTATCAAGTTAAGAAATAGGCTCTGTGATTGAATAATCAGGGTATATGTGCAATATCCCTTTAAGTATGAACTTTATTATTAGATTGTCCTTCCTTGCCTTCTTTTCTATAACTTAAGATAAGGTTTGTCCTTAGAATAAAGAGGAAGGGACGAGCAAGTAATGAAGGAAGGACTTAGTTGGAATTAAGGGAAACTTATGAGCTAATGTTGAAAATCCTACCCCAAGTATATAAGCCCTCCTTTCCTTAGTTGCAAGGAAACTTAACCTTCGTTCCCTTACTGTTTCATTTCACCAAAGACGACCAAGGACTGCCTTGGAGCTAAGGAGGACGAACAAGGGGTGCAAGGTAGGTTTAAACCCCTCTTCTTGCCTAATTCCATGGTTAGAATTCGAATTCAAGGTCATCTTCATGGCTAATTCTCGAAACCCTATCTTTCTAGCCGTCTCTTTTCATCCTTCCTTGGAGTTTTCACCTTGGCCAACCTGTGGGAACTCAAGGACGCCATTAGAGCTTGGAGCTTGAAAGCTTGGAGCTCAAGAAACAAGCTTTAGGCGGGTTTTATAACTCTAAACCTATGCTTTACTATGTTCATCTTTATATGCGAGTTAATGATAGCTCCTAGTATTTCCCTACTTTTCCCTGCTATTTTGCAAACAAACCCGTGGGATATCTGTACTGTTCTTGAGCTAGATGATGAAGGCGTGTTTTCCAAGAAAAACCCACCGCTTTTCTTTTCCCTAAACGGTCCTAACAGTTTGCTCTCACGACCTCAAGACCGTGAGAGAGCCTCGCGGTCTCGAGACCGTGAGAGGGCTCGCGGTCTCAAGACCGATTGGCCCTGTTGACCGAGCGTGGACCATATAAGAAACTTGTTCCTAATTATATAGGCTAACTACCCTCAAAATTTGGGAGACTAACTCCAAAGGAATCGGGAGATATGACCTTTTTAAGTCACAACTTTAAATGAATTAATTGCTGATTTTCAAACGGTCTGAAATTGCCTTTTTGGGCAAACGGTCTCAAGACCGTGAAAGGTCGTTGACTAAGCGTTGACCCCATGAGATTACTGTTCAAAATTATGTTAATTAACAACTCACCAAGTTTGATGGTCTAATTCCAAACGGGCTAAG
This sequence comes from Alisma plantago-aquatica, assembly GCA_963693085.1. NCBI lineage: Eukaryota > Viridiplantae > Streptophyta > Magnoliopsida > Alismatales > Alismataceae > Alisma > Alisma plantago-aquatica. The sequence continues at coordinate 343,469,792 of OY856410.1, forward strand.
AGTTGAAGGGTGAATACTAGGGCTAACCCTAGATAAAATCAGTACTGAAATTATGGTGATCTAATTAGGGTTTTTAGGGTTGATTGACCTAAACGGTCTCAAGACCATGTGGGGTCCACCCACATGACCTCAAGACCGTGAGGACAATCACCCAAGACCATTTGAAGGTCTAGGGTTGAGTAATTTGACCAATTGAACACCAATTGCAAATAAGTTATCAATTTAATCAAAATTCTGATTTTGTGACCAATCAGGGTTCAACCTCTATCAAATCACCTTAGATTTTTATGAAATCTTGGGCAAACGATCTCAAGACCATGTGGGGTCCACCCACATGACCTCAAGACCGTTTGAGCCAAGTTTGGGCCCAATTGGAGCTCAATTGAAGGGTTCAACCTTGTGTTGATACACATTGTTGAGTGTTGATGGGTGAACATTGATAGACCTTAAGTGAATCGATTTCAATCCTAATTGGTCAACAATTGAGGGTCAATTGAATGACCATTTGGTTAAGCATAACCTTAATTAACTCAATCCATAGGTGGTCAACAGTTATTGGACCTTTTGAAGGCTTCAACATCGGTTGACATCATCGTTTGATTTGTTGAACCTTTGTTGAAGGACCTTGCGGTTGAGACCATGAGAGGCTCACGACCTCAAGACCGTGAGGTGGCTCACGACCTCAAGACCGTGAGGTAGCTCACGACCTCAAGACCGTGAGGTAGCTCACGACCTCAAGACCGTGAGGTGGCTCACGACCTCAAGACCGTGAGGTAGCTCACGACCTCAAGACCGTGAGGTAGCTCACGACCTCAAGACCATGAGGTGGCTCACGACCTCAAGACCGTGAGGTGGCTCACGACCTCAAGACCGTGAGGTGGCTCACGACCTCATGATCGTGAGGGGGCTCACGATCTCAAGCCCATGAGGAGGCTCACGGTCTTGGAGCTAGAAAGGGGCTCATGGACTTGAAAGGTCAAAGTGAGCAATCGGTCAACACTTTCAACCGAATTCAATCATGTGATGGTTCAATGTTGCTCAAATCAAACACTAATGATAATCTAAGATAGTAAGGAGTTATTTGATTAAGGTTTTTGACTATGATGATGATCAATGGGGTGAATTACCGAGATACCCCTGAAGGGTCAATTGAGTTATACTTTACTCAATTCAAACCCTAATTACATGAGAATGATGTTTTTAGTTATAATGATTCTATCTAACCTGATCTAGTCTAATGTTATCATCAACCATTAGTATGATGAAAGAGAGAGTACTCTAGAGAGAGAAAGTACCCTAGAGAGAGAAAGTAACTCTAATCACTTAATGGTGATGTTTTTGGCTATGATAGCCTATGATGACTCAACCCAACCTGTTTTAGAGTGATGTTGATATCACCTAACCTTATGATGAGAGAGAAAGTACTTCTAGAGAGAGAAAGTACTTCTAGAGAGAGAAAGTACCTCTTTTAAATGGAAACTCAATTGAAGCATCCCCAATACACAGAAATGAGCATAATTAGGGTATGATCCACCTGTGTGAGATCATAGAAACCCTAATTATGATAAATGATGAACCTTTAACTAATCCAAGAGCATCAATGAAGGTGTTACTCATACATGATGATGTTATGAGTTTAATTCACCTGTAATGTGAATAAGTAAACCCTAATTCAAGGGTGATGACATGTAATATGAATAGTAAACCCTAATTCAAGGGTAATGGCATGCTTTTGAGCAATAAACTCTATTTGATTTAAATTAAAGATTTAACTCTTATGACAAGAGTAGGAAGTACATTCCTTATTGTTATATTACCTTTATCAGATGTATTAATCATGCAGGTTCTGATATGAAGGTAATTATATCCAGGTATGGATGTTGATGTTATATTCATTAAAGGCATGTTGTAGCCTTATGAATAAGTAATGTAATCTGATGCCTTGCTAGTGGCATCCTATGCTGATAATGGGCTATGAGAGCCATGAATACCATCAAGGTCATGCTTTAGAGATGACTTGTGATGAGGATAATGAGAAATGATGATTGATATGAGTTAGGCCTGTTACATTTAGTATTCTTCTTTTATAGCTTCTATGCTACTGTTATTGTTTGAAGAACAATGTATGCTGTTAAAGAATACTGAATGTACCTAACTAATCAAGTATAATGTAGAGCCCTGATCATAGATCCATCATTGTCAGAAATTAAGTGATGGTGAAACAGGTTTTCCATAGGGAACTCCTGGAGCACATACTTTTGAGTATGTGGGGTACATGGATGTGTAGAACCTTACATCCTAGTGTAGGAAAGTGATGTAGATGTGGAATCCATCCATCCTTCACTATAGTTCCATACCGTATCAGTGGTAGGTAAACATGAAACCTCCTGATGACGAAGAAAGCACAGATATCCGTATCAGTGGTAGGTAAATATGAAACCTCCTGATGACGAAGAGAGTATAGAACGCCACTGTGACTCTAGAATAGCGAAGGACCAGTTTACCCTGGTGAGCTATAGTAGTAGAGACACAAGATGTCCTACAAGTGATCCTCTTACTGACTGAGGAAGATGAAGGTCATGAGAATCCGGCTCTCTTAATGACCTATGTATGATACTGATGCGGCTTCTCAGCGATCAGTTGGAGTATGAGTGGTAAGCCTCATCTCCACAGGGCATAATGTTGTTTGTAAAACATAATCAACCATGTGGTATAACTTGTTAGAGATGACTCCAAGTTAGTTGATTGATGTTACATTGCAATAATGTTGATATTCTCCATATCTCCTAATTTGTAGAGATCTTGTTATATCTGCAACTGTTATAGAATGCTTTGAAGGCTTTACTGTTTAAAATAATCTTTGATGTTATAATAAAGCTTCTGGCGAAGAGTTATAACTCTCGCTGGGACAATTATGTATAATTGTCTCACCCTGTAGACTTCAACTTTTTAGGTGGACGTCGGAGACGAAGAAACCAGCCTACAAGTGATCAATCTCAGCAGCAGCACCAGGGGCAGCAGTAATCTCAGGTGGAGATTTGTCCTGCCATGTGGTGTAGTTAGAGTCAGTCCTATGTGTCCTCTGTACTCTCAGGTCTTGGAGTCTTGTGTTATGTGATCTTGAGATTTTGTAACTTGAATGTATATAATTACTCAAGAAGTAATTATCCTGAGATGTAAACAGTTACCTCTCTTTATGAAAGGAGTTTTTATGGATACAAGTTCTTATCTCGAAAAGTTTTAATTTTCCGTGATTTTTGTCTTCCGCTGATTACCGATTCGCTTCCGCTAAGTTTTAATCGTGTTTATGTCATGGTTTGGAGATCAGAGCCCACAATTAGTGGTATCAGAGCTCCAGGTTCAGTTGAGTCTACAGAGGCATAGGACTTAGGATGTCGAGTCTACATTTAGTACTCCTTCCTTATCTAATAGAATCTTCTGCTCCTCAGGAGAAGAAGATACATAAGAATGTCAGAACATCGTGATGAGCACGTGGCAGAGAGTAGTGCTAGTGCACCTCGAGGCGGTGCAAGAGTTCCGAGAATAGAACAACCTGCACCTGAGTCGCCAAGAGAGCCACCCCAGTTTGACCCAGCTGACATGAGTGATCCAGCTGTACAGACGATGTTCGGGCAGTTCATGACTGCCATGACACATATAACCGATAGGATGCCCATTCCTGCACCTAGGGCACCTGTCCAGCCTGAAGTACAAGGTATTGGTAAGACATTCGAACGACTTCGTCGTGTCGGAGCTACCGAGTACTTCGGAACTGCCGACCCAGCAGATGCTGACTTATGGTTGACAGAGTTGGAGAAGGCTTTCAGGATTCTTATGATTCCGGAAGCTGAGAAGGTTAGACATGCTGTCTATCTTCTCAAAGGCAGTGCTGGTCACTGGTGGAACATGGAAGAGCAGAAGAGACCTGGAGTAGAGTTCTCATGGGAAGAGTTTCGTCGGGAATTTATCAATAGATATTTTCCAAAGACCTTCCTAGATGAGAAGATTTCTCAGTTTGAGAAACTAAGGCAGGGTATGATGAACATTAGCGAGTATGAAGCTAAGTTCATGGAGCTGTTGCGGTTTTGTCCGCATATGGCTGCTACAGATGAGGAAAGAATCAGAAGATTTGAAAAGGGTTTGAATTCCGATATGTCAACCCCTGTGTCTGCCTTAGAAAACAGAGAGAGATTCTCTACCTTCGTTGAGTCAGTCCGAAGGATAGAGAGATCTGTGGTTGAGAAAAGACAAACCCATAAAAGATATCCACAGTTCCAGGGTTCTTCATCTAGGGATTCCAAGAAACCTAGATTCTCTGCACCTAACCCTCCACCACCCAGATCGAGTTTTCAAACTCAATGGACACCAAGTAGAGGTAGAGGACGGAGTCAACCGCTTCAAGGGACACACAGTTCTGCATCAGTGTCAGTTACTGGACCACCCAGACCACAACAACAGGAGAAGAGTTGCTACAACTGTGGTAAGGTGGGACACTTGATGAAGGATTGCCGTTCTAGGCCTGTCGGTGTGACACAACAACCTCCGAGACAGAATCAACAGGGATCTCAGAATAGACAACATCAAGGAGCAGCTCGAGGACGTGGACAAGCGTCTCAAGCTGGATCATCAGCACCACCTCAACACCAGGCGACTGCGAGGTTCTATGCTATGAACCCACCTGAGGCAGTTGTCAATCCACGGGTAGTGGCAGGTCAGATGAAACTTTTATATTCTGATATGTCTATATCCTGTAATATATCTGTTCTGATTGATTCGGGTGCTACGCACTCTTTCATCACTCGTGAAGTGATTCGTAACTGCAATATGACTGTTAGTCATAGAGCAGATAGTTTGTTGTTAGAGACTCCGTTGAGTGGGTCTGCCGTTTTGCAGGAGGTATGTTCTCCCTGCATCCTTTTCTTTTCTGACCATCGCATTCAAGTGGACCTTATACCACTTGATATGCAGGGGTTTGATATAATCCTTGGGATGGATACCTTAGAAAGGTATAGAGTTGTCTTGGATTGTGAGTCCAAGTTGGTTGTGTTTGCTGATGAAAGCAACACATGGATCTTTCAAGGTGAAAGAAAGATTCTGCCCACCTGTCTTGTGTCAGCTATGGTTGCTGATAAGCTGTTGAGGCAAGGATGTTATGCATTCTTAGCCCATGTGGTAGATGTTACCAAGGAAAGTTCCAACCCTGCTGAAGTTCCCATAGTCAGGGAATTCGAGGATGTGTTTCCTGAAGAACTTCCTGGTATACCACCACCTCGGGAGATTGACTTTGAAATCAATCTGATTCCAGATACGAAACCCATAGCTCAAACTCCGTATAGAATGGCTCCTGCCGAGATGGCAGAACTCAAGAAACAGCTTCAAGAGTTACTTGAGAGAGGTTTTATCCGACCGAGTACTTCACCTTGGGGTGCTCCGGTCTTGTTTGTTAAAAAGAAAGATGGGTCAATGCGGTTATGCATCGACTATAGACAACTCAATAAAGTGACAATAAAGAATAGGTATCCTCTGCCGAGGATTGATGATCTCTTTGACCAGTTGCGTGGTGCAACAGTCTTTTCAAAGATAGACTTGAGGTCTGGATATCACCAACTTCGTATTAAGGATAGTGACATATCCAAGTCTGCCTTTAGGACAAGATATGGTCACTATGAGTTCACGGTTATGTCGTTTGGACTAACCAATGCACCAGCTGCATTTATGGAACTCATGAATAGAGTTTTTCGACCTTTCCTTGATCAGTGTGTTGTCGTCTTCATAGATGACATACTGATTTATAGTAAAGATGCTCAGCAGCATGAGCAGCATCTTCGCCAAGCTTTGACCTTGCTAAGAGAACATAAGTTGTATGCTAAGTTTAGCAAGTGTGAGTTCTGGCTGCCGGAGGTATCTTTTCTTGGACATATAATATCCGCCTCGGGAATTCGTGTTGACCCTACAAAGGTAGAATCTGTTCTACAATGGGAACAACCGAAAACACCGACGGAGATTTGAAGTTTCTTGGGGTTAGCTGGCTATTATCGAAGGTTCATTAAGAACTTTAGTTCCATAGCTTTACCCTTGACCAAGTTAACCCGGAAGGATGTTCCTTTTTCTTGGAGTGATAAGTGTCAACAATCTTTCCAGTTACTGAAGGAGAGGTTGACAAGTGCACCTGTATTAGTGCTACCTGAACAAGGAAAAGGTTATATAGTTTTCTGTGACGCTTCCAAGAATGGACTAGGATGTGTGTTGATGCAGGATAAACAAGTGATTTCTTTTGCTTCCCGACAGCTTAAGAAACACGAGGAGAATTATCCAACACACGATCTGGAGTTAGCAGCTGTGGTTCATGCTTTGAAGATCTGGAGACATTATCTCTACGGAGAGACATTCTAGATTTTCACAGACCACAAAAACCTTAAGTATATCTTCTCTCAGCATGAGCTCAACATGAGGCAACGTCGCTGGATGGAGTTAATCAAGGACTACGACTGTACAATTGATTACCATCCAGGTAAGGCCAATGTTGTTGCAGATGCCTTGAGTAGGAAATCAGCAACATCAACCATGAATAGAGCACAACTAAACTCTTTAGTATGCTCTAGAAGAGATATGCTTATCTCTTTAAGGCAAGACAATGTACAGTTGAAGGTATCATTGCTAGCCGGTTTGTTAGCTGAGATGCATATTAAACCTACCCTAAGAGAGCAGATTAAAGAAGCACAGCTAGATGATGCTGCAGTTCAACATATAAGATCTGAGTATGGAAATGAGAAGCAAGATGGGTTTCATGACTCAAAAGATCAAGTAGCTTGTTATAATGGAAAAATGATAGTGCCGGATGTGGACAACTTAAGGAAGTTAGTCCTGGAAGAAGCCCATTCTTCCATGTATGCTATGCATCCAGGGAGCACCAAGATGTATCGGAATTTGAAGGATCTATATTGGTGGCCTGGGATGAAGAAGGACGTTGCAGAGTTTGTTCTGAGGTGCCCTGTGTGTCAGCAAGTTAAAGCTGAACACCAGAAGCCTGCAGGGACAATGCAACCTTTACCCATATCACAGTGGAAGTGGGACCATGTGACCATGGACTTTGTTGTTGGCCTACCCAGGACAAGCAAAGGACATGATTCCATTTGGGTAATTGTTGATAGGTTGACTAAGACAGCACATTTCTTACCTGTTAAAACAACCTATTCTGCTGAAAGGTTATCAGAGTTATATGTGCAAGAGATAGTGCGTTTGCACGGAGTTCCTGTCACAATAGTTTCGGACAGAGGTCCTCAATGTACAAGTCGTTTTTGGGAACAGTTGCACAGTGCCTTAGGCACTAAGCTGAGGTTTAGTACGGCCTTTCATCCACAGACTGATGGACAGTCAGAAAGGACCATACAAACCTTAGAAGACCTGTTGCGAGCATGTGTTCTCCAGTTCACCGGAAGTTGGGATCTACACCTAAGCTTGATAGAGTTTGCCTATAACAATAGCTATCAGCATAGTATTGATATGGCACCTTATGAAGCCTTATATGGTAGACGTTGTAGATCACCCTTGTGTTGGTTTGAGACTGGTGAGCACCAGTTGTTAGGTCCTGACCTGGTGCAGCAAACCACGGAAAAGATTAAAGTAATACAACATAAGATTAAGACTGCTCAAGATAGGCAGAAATCTTATGCTGACAAACGTCGTAGACCTTTAGAGTTCCAGATTGGAGACAAAGTGTACCTTAAGGTCTCACCTTGGAAAGGGGTCCTTCGTTTTGGAAGGAAGGGGAAGTTAGCTCCTAGATATATGGGGCCTTATCCAATCATTGAACGGATTGGAAAGGTAGCATATAAACTAGAGCTGCCCCCAGAGTTACAAAGGTTACATCCTGTGTTTCACATTTCTATGTTGAAGAAATGTCACCCAGACACCGAGTCAGTTCTACAACCTATGGAAGTAGAATTGAATGATGACATATCCTATGAAGAGGGACCAGTGTCAATCCTTGATAAACGAATTAAAAAGTTAAAGAAGAAAGATATAAGTCTTGTGAAAGTCCTCTGGAATCATCGTGGTATTGAAGAAGCCACTTGGGAGTTAGAGGATGAGATGAGAAGGAAGTATCCTACCCTTTTCTCGTAATATGTTTTATCGATTTCGGGGACGAAATCCTTGTAAGGGGTGGATAATTTGTAACATCCCTGACCTGGGTTATGAGCTAACCCTAGGTGTTTTGCCTAAATATGTAATTAAATCTTTGTGATTAACTCTGAGCATGTAATTAAGCTTCTCAGAAATGTATATTTCAGTTTTTGCTCCTTTTTATATAAAGTTGTAGCACTGTTTTGTAATACAGGGACCTATGTGCAATTTACCCATTTAGAAGGGTTAACCTGCAATTTGCACATGATGAGGTGTTCCTCTGATGTTGAGACATCATGAGAAACATTTTGGTAAAGTTTGAGGGATTTCCCAAGCTTGAGCACCAAGGTGCAGCTGTGGAAGCAATCCCGGTACTTGAAACCCTAATTTGGGGTAAAATGCAATTTACCCAAATAATGGGAAGCAATTTGTAAAGAATGTTATCTAAAGTATCTTGTTAGACTCTTGCCATCATTTAGAGAAGAAATGATGAGGAATTCACCTCAATTGAGTTATCAAGTTAAGAAATAGGCTCTGTGATTGAATAATCAGGGTATATGTGCAATATCCCTTTAAGTATGAACTTTATTATTAGATTGTCCTTCCTTGCCTTCTTTTCTATAACTTAAGATAAGGTTTGTCCTTAGAATAAAGAGGAAGGGACGAGCAAGTAATGAAGGAAGGACTTAGTTGGAATTAAGGGAAACTTATGAGCTAATGTTGAAAATCCTACCCCAAGTATATAAGCCCTCCTTTCCTTAGTTGCAAGGAAACTTAACCTTCGTTCCCTTACTGTTTCATTTCACCAAAGACGACCAAGGACTGCCTTGGAGCTAAGGAGGACGAACAAGGGGTGCAAGGTAGGTTTAAACCCCTCTTCTTGCCTAATTCCATGGTTAGAATTCGAATTCAAGGTCATCTTCATGGCTAATTCTCGAAACCCTATCTTTCTAGCCGTCTCTTTTCATCCTTCCTTGGAGTTTTCACCTTGGCCAACCTGTGGTAACTCAAGGACGCCATTAGAGCTTGGAGCTTGAAAGCTTGGAGCTCAAGAAACAAGCTTTAGGCGGGTTTTATAACTCTAAACCTATGCTTTACTATGTTCATCTTTATATGCGAGTTAATGATAGCTCCTAGTATTTCCCTACTTTTCCCTGCTATTTTGCAAACAAACCCGTGGGATATCTGTACTGTTCTTGAGCTAGATGATGAAGGCGTGTTTTCCAAGAAAAACCCACCGCTTTTCTTTTCCCTAAACGGTCCTAACAGTTTGCTCTCACGACCTCAAGACCGTGAGAGAGCCTCGCGGTCTCGAGACCGTGAGAGGGATCGCGGTCTCAAGACCGATTGGCCCTGTTGACCGAGCGTGGACCATATAAGAAACTTGTTCCTAATTATATAGGCTAAATACCCTCAAAATTTGGGAGACTAACTCCAAAGGAATCGGGAGATATGACCTTTTTAAGTCACAACTTTAAATGAATTAATTGCTGATTTTCAAACGGTCTGAAATTGCCTTTTTGGGCAAACGGTCTCAAGACCGTGAAAGGTCGTTGACTAAGCGTTGACCCCATGAGATTACTGTTCAAAATTATGTTAATTAACAACTCACCAAGTTTGATGGTCTAATTCCAAACGGGCTAAGAGTTGAAGGGTGAATACTAGGGCTAACCCTAGATAAAATCAGTACTGAAATTATGGTGATCTAATTAGGGTTTTTAGGGTTGATTGACCTAAACGGTCTCAAGACCATGTGGGGTCCACCCACATGACCTCAAGACCGTGAGGACAATCACCCAAGACCATTTGAAGGTCTAGGGTTGAGTAATTTGACCAATTGAACACCAATTGCAAATAAGTTATCAATTTAATCAAAATTCTGATTTTGTGACCAATCAGGGTTCAACCTCTATCAAATCACCTTAGATTTTTATGAAATCTTGGGCAAACGATCTCAAGACCATGTGGGGTCCACCCACATGACCTCAAGACCGTTTGAGCCAAGTTTGGGCCCAATTGGAGCTCAATTGAAGGGTTCAACCTTGTGTTGATACACATTGTTGAGTGTTGATGGGTGAACATTGATAGACCTTAAGTGAATCGATTTCAATCCTAATTGGTCAACAATTGAGGGTCAATTGAATGACCATTTGGTTAAGCATAACCTTAATTAACTCAATCCATAGGTGGTCAACAGTTATTGGACCTTTTGAAGGCTTCAACATCGGTTGACATCATCGTTTGATTTGTTGAACCTTTGTTGAAGGACCTTGCGGTTGAGACCATGAGAGGCTCACGACCTCAAGACCGTGAGGTGGCTCACGACCTCAAGACCGTGAGGTGGCTCACGACCTCAAGACCGTGAGGTAGCTCACGACCTCAAGACCGTGAGGTAGCTCACGACCTCAAGACCGTGAGGTGGCTCACGACCTCAAGACCGTGAGGTAGCTCACGACCTCAAGACCGTGAGGTAGCTCACGACCTCAAGACCATGAGGTGGCTCACGACCTCAAGACCGTGAGGTGGCTCACGACCTCAAGACCGTGAGGTGGCTCACGACCTCATGATCGTGAGGGGGCTCACGATCTCAAGCCCATGAGGAGGCTCACGGTCTTGGAGCTAGAAAGGGGCTCATGGACTTGAAAGGTCAAAGTGAGCAATCGGTCAACACTTTCAACCGAATTCAATCATGTGATGGTTCAATGTTGCTCAAATCAAACACTAATGATAATCTAAGATAGTAAGGAGTTATTTGATTAAGGTTTTTGACTATGATGATGATCAATGGGGTGAATTACCGAGATACCCCTGAAGGGTCAATTGAGTTATACTTTACTCAATTCAAACCCTAATTACATGAGAATGATGTTTTTAGTTATAATGATTCTATCTAACCTGATCTAGTCTAATGTTATCATCAACCATTAGTATGATGAAAGAGAGAGTACTCTAGAGAGAGAAAGTACCCTAGAGAGAGAAAGTAACTCTAATCACTTAATGGTGATGTTTTTGGCTATGATAGCCTATGATGACTCAACCCAACCTGTTTTAGAGTGATGTTGATATCACCTAACCTTATGATGAGAGAGAAAGTACTTCTAGAGAGAGAAAGTACTTCTAGAGAGAGAAAGTACCTCTTTTAAATGGAAACTCAATTGAAGCATCCCCAATACACAGAAATGAGCATAATTAGGGTATGATCCACCTGTGTGAGATCATAGAAACCCTAATTATGATAAATGATGAACCTTTAACTAATCCAAGAGCATCAATGAAGGTGTTACTCATACATGATGATGTTATGAGTTTAATTCACCTGTAATGTGAATAAGTAAACCCTAATTCAAGGGTGATGACATGTAATATGAATAGTAAACCCTAATTCAAGGGTAATGGCATGCTTTTGAGCAATAAACTCTATTTGATTTAAATTAAAGATTTAACTCTTATGACAAGAGTAGGAAGTACATTCCTTATTGTTATATTACCTTTATCAGATGTATTAATCATGCAGGTTCTGATATGAAGGTAATTATATCCAGGTATGGATGTTGATGTTATATTCATTAAAGGCATGTTGTAGCCTTATGAATAAGTAATGTAATCTGATGCCTTGCTAGTGGCATCCTATGCTGATAATGGGCTATGAGAGCCATGAATACCATCAAGGTCATGCTTTAGAGATGACTTGTGATGAGGATAATGAGAAATGATGATTGATATGAGTTAGGCCTGTTACATTTAGTATTCTTCTTTTATAGCTGCTATGCTACTGTTATTGTTTGAAGAACAATGTATGCTGTTAAAGAATACTGAATGTACCTAACTAATCAAGTATAATGTAGAGCCCTGATCATAGATCCATCATTGTCAGAAATTAAGTGATGGTGAAACAGGTTTTCCATAGGGAACTCCTGGAGCACATACTTTTGAGTATGTGGGGTACATGGATGTGTAGAACCTTACATCCTAGTGTAGGAAAGTGATGTAGATGTAGAATCCATCCATCCTTCACTATAGTTCCATACCGTATCAGTGGTAGGTAAACATGAAACCTCCTGATGACGAAGAAAGCACAGATATCCGTATCAGTGGTAGGTAAATATGAAACCTCCTGATGACGAAGAGAGTACAGAACGCCACTGTGACTCTAGAATAGCGAAGGACCAGTTTACCCTGGTGAGCTATAGTAGTAGAGACACAAGATGTCCTACAAGTGATCCTCTTACTGACTGAGGAAGATGAAGGTCATGAGAATCCGGCTCTCTTAATGACCTATGTATGATACTGATGCGGCTTCTCAGCGATCAGTTGGAGTATGAGTGGTAAGCCTCATCTCCACAGGGCATAATGTTGTTTGTAAAACATAATCAACCATGTGGTATAACTTGTTAGAGATGACTCCAAGTTAGTTGATTGATGTTACATTGCAATAATGTTGATATTCTCCATATCTCCTAATTTGTAGAGATCTTGTTATATCTGCAACTGTTATAGAATGCTTTGAAGGCTTTACTGTTTAAAATAATCTTTGATGTTATAATAAAGCTTCTGGTGAAGAGTTATAACTCTCGCTGGGACAATTATGTATAATTGTCTCACCCCGTAGACTTCAACTTTTTAGGTGGACGTCGGAGACGAAGAAACCAGCCTACAAGTGATCAATCTCAGCAGCAGCACCAGGGGCAGCAGTAATCTCAGGTGGAGATTTGTCCTGCCATGTGGTGTAGTTAGAGTCAGTCCTATGTGTCCTCTGTACTCTCAGGTCTTGGAGTCTTGTGTTATGTGATCTTGAGATTTTGTATCTTGAATGTATATAATTACTCAAGAAGTAATTATCCTGAGATGTAAACAGTTACCTCTCTTTATGAAAGGAGTTTTTATGGATACAAGTTCTTATCTCGAAAAGTTTTAATTTTCCGTGATTTTTGTCTTCCGCTGATTACCGATTCGCTTCCGCTAAGTTTTAATCGTGTTTATGTCATGGTTTGGAGATCAGAGCCCACATATATGTACATAGGTGGCGGCTAGGGCAGGAAGGTTGGACGCCCCTACAGCTGCTCCAAGCTCCATTCTCCTTCCTTGAGCTTTGAGTGCAAACCATTTGCATTTTGGCTCACCATCCACCATTTCCACCCTCATTCCACCATGGAATCCTAGTTTTCTAGGTTTTCATCCATAATACCCTACCATTTCATGCACCCCTGCACCCTTGGAGGAGGGAGGACGTCTACATCAAGCTTGGAGGTGAAGAAGGAGGCTTCCACATCCAGCTTCATGGAGTCCCTACTTCTTCTACACCTTTCTTTTCTTGTTTTCTTGATCATGTCTAGATAAGCCCCTTGTGGTGGGATGTTTGGGATTTAAATGTAATTTTGATACCATGTTGGGGGATAATTTCTTGTAATGAACTTAATTCATATCTATGATGATTACTTCTTGCTTCTATCTCTTTTCCTATCTTATTGCATGTGGTTTGTGCTTCTTGTATGAATTGCTTGTTTTGAGGTTTTTGATGACACTTAGTTTCTAGGAGGAATTGGGGTGTATGTGGCAATCTTAGGAATGGCTCCTAGGTCCAATTAGTGGATCCCTAGCTAGCCCCCCTTTTTTCCTACATACACATCCTTCCTCCTACAAATGAGTGTGAGATCTAAGTAGCTAGTGTAAGTGAGATAGATGTAATTGTCTAGGGCCTTCTAAAGGTTAGAGTGGCTAGTGGAATGAGGTTATATACCCTCATCTCTACTCCCATCTCTACCCTCAACCCTCAATTACTCACTATCATTTGCCCTAGAAACCTAGATTTGGTTAATCTCACTAGAACTACACCTAACCCTAGTCTTCTACTAGTAGTATAGGGTATGTTCTAATGTCATTGGCCTTATTGTTTGGTTTGGTAATCTAGATATGAAATGAGAACCATGCATGTTTAATGATCTCCCCTAACTAATATCAAAGTTACATCCCCAAATAGCCCACCCACCTTAATCACCTTGCTTAAAACCCATCTTGCTCTGCTTGCTTGTTCATGCTAGTCTAATTTAGTCGCTTTTGCTTAATCTAGTTAATTACTTAGTTTTGCTATTTAGTGTTAACTTAGGCTCTTGCTCTTGCTAGTGGTTATTTTAGCTCTTAATTGCTTCTTGCCTAGCTAGAGTAGTGTAGCTCTTCTTGCTCTTGCTTAGTTAGTTTTTTAACTTAGTTTACTAATTTTCTTGCTATTTCATAATTTAGTTTCCATCTCACATTTCTTACTTGATCATTAGCTTAATCAACAACCAAAACCTTTTAAAACCCTAAAACCCTAATCTCTGCAATAGGAACATAGCATACTCTATCTAACTCTAGCGCCCCCTCTATCTCTGTGGTTTCACCCCTTATCTTGCAAATCACCTATACTACAACAGTACCCCGTATGCTTGCGGGCGACCTGTTTTAGTCTTAGTGATCGACTCGGTTAGGGATAACATAAATTTCGAAAGCATAAGATCCCATATCCCGTGCGCTCTGACCTCGTGGGGTGTAAAAGCACCACTAGCGGGGATGCACCAAGCTTTCTGGGCCAAATCTAGGTTTCTAGGGTAAGTGATAGTGAGAAATTGAGGGTTGAGGGTAGATATGGGAGTAGAGATGAGGGTATTTGACCTCATGCCACTAGCCACTCTAGACTTTAGAAGGCCCTAGGGAATTGCATCACTCTCACTTACACTAGCTACTTAAATCTCACACTCACTTGTAGAAGGAGGGATGTGTATGTAGGAACAAAGGGGGCTAGCTAGGGATCCACTAATTGGACCTAGGAGCCAATCCTAAGATTGCCACATACACTCCAATTCCTCCTAGAAGCTAAGTGTCATCAAACATCTCAAAGCAAGAAATCCATGTTATAAGCACAAACCACATGCAATAAAATAGGAAATGAGATAGAAGAAAGAGGCGATCATCATAGATAGAAATTGAGTTCATTACAAGCATTTTCCCCCCAACATGGTATCAAAGTTACATTTTAACCCCAAGCAGCCCACCACAAGGGGCTTAGCTAGACATGATCAAGAAAACAAGAAAAGAAAGGGGTAGAAGAAGTAGGGACTCCATGAAGCTTGATGTGGAAGCCTCCTTCTTCACCTCCAAGCTTGTTGTAGACGTCCTCCCTCCTCCAAGGGTGCAGGGGTGCATGAAATGGTAGGGGATTATGGATGAAAACCTAGGAAACTAGGATTCCATGGTGGAATGAGGGTGGAAATGGTGGATGGTGAGCCAAAATGCAAAGGGTTTGCACTCAAAGCTCAAGGAAGGAGAATGGAGCTTGGAGCAACTGTAGGGGCGTCCAACCTTCCTGCCCTAGCCGCCACCTATGTATATATAGGTGGTGGGGAGGCACTAGGGTAAGTGGGGGGTAGTTTAGGAAAATCAGTGGAAAGTAGGGTAGGGTCGGTGGATCACCACAGTCATTTTGATGTGCCACGACCGTGGTGAGGGTGGTAGAGAACGGTCGTGGGTAGTGAATACGGTCGTGGTGGTGAGGGAATGGTAAAAGGCTTAAGTGTGGTGGTGGGTCACGACCATGGCGGAGTGCCACGGTCGTGGTGGGTATTATGCACCACGGATGTGTTGGGTAACATGACCGTTTTGGAGGAGGGGGAGATGACCGTGGAGGAGCACCACGATCATCTTGAGCTTCTTCGGCCACGGTCATGGCATTCTGGGGAAAAACCCTGTTGCAAGTTGAACTTTTGACAATTAATTTGCACAGCCGTGGGATGTGCCCACGGTCATTTTCTACTTTGCTGACCACGACCATGCGGCTGGCTACGACCGTGGTGTCTTCAATGGCCACGGTCATGGTAGAGGGCCACTGCTGTGGGATTCTGTACAAATTCCCTGTTGATCTTGGCGTCATTTTGCTATAAAAAATGCACGACCGTGGCATTGTGCCCACGGCCATGGTGAGGTTGGCCTCACTTAATTACACTTCAATCTTCATCACTCTTGGATGTCTTTGCTTGGGGACGATTCTTGACCATTGGAGGTAGGTTGAGGGAGACTTTGGGGCCTTCTTTGGGTCCCTCCATGAGTGGGGGAACCCTAGAACTCATTCTTTCTCTCTCTTCCATCTAAGCATGGTTCAAGTACCTGAAAAACAATACAAAGAACATCCATAAGCATATTTGCAATGATAACCATATTAGGGAAAAAGATGTGTAATCTAACATGTTTAGATGCAACTTAAGTACAAAATGGCACAGGATGGAGCCCTAAAATAGGGCTGCATCAGTTGTGCCCGTACCGGTATCGGAGGTAAATCTGCAATAAGGTGAACATCAGTAAACTAGGCATCAAGAATAAGCAAAAGAGCATATCAGTTTTAAAAGAGGGGAAAGAATTCAATACGTACATGTATCATACACTTTCACCTACAATTTCTTATCATCTCTTAAGATACTTTTAGTATTTTGCAACAGTAAAGTTTGAGTCTATATTCCACAACAAAGCAAAAGACAATTTATCTGGTGGTGAGGATTCATCATCAAGGTAGACTTAAATGACACCAGTCATTTCCCTATCTCAGTAGGTCCATTCAGATCAATATATCATCAGTAACTAGTAGTGTGCAAAAATTGTAAACGAACATCCAAATCTTCATATGAACAGCTTCAAACAGAAACCCAATCTGAAAAAGTTTTGTCAAAAAATTCAAGATGGGGGGATTTCAGATCTAAGAGCCATAAGACAATCTACTCAATAGGATGAAAAAAAATCATTTTATCTAAGATCAAAAGAACTCATATTGCAATAAACCCCTGGTTAAAGCATCTAAGAGCTTGAAGCATCATACAAAACTCTAGTCACCAAAGGTGTGTGCAATTAACTGAAACTTCAAAAACATATCTTAAGAAGAAACTCATCCAATTCACATGAGTAATGAGAATTGAACTCCTCCAAGGAACGCCCAATAGCAAATTATAACTGACTACACCTAGGATTGAAAAGCCTGAATCAACCTCATATTATTCCCACTGTCCTCACTGCCTTCAGGAACATGTTCATCAGTCAATCTAGATTGTGATGCTTTATCAGACAAAATACTTTGGCTAAGTGATCTTGCCTTGCCTAAACTTTCTTCTTTGTGAACTTCAACTGTAGAGACTCCTACAAATATGTTATTGGAGTTTGTGTGGTGAGAATAAATAAGAAACTTAGCATAGGCTTCTTCAAGACTAAACAATAGGGATCTTCAAGCTGGTTATCTTTGGAAAATGCTCATCGATAGATTATGAACAAAGCAACAAGATTTAATATGGCTCTTGTGATTAGAGATTTGAACTTGAAGGAAGAGTTTGAAAGATTCCTCAAATAATGACACAAGTTAGGAGGACATCCAGTCAATATGGACCAAACAGAAAAACAATAAGAAGATAAATCAATAAGTTAATGGTGGTACCTTTGGGCATCAATAACCAACCTATGGACCACTTTTCTCCTCATCCATAGTTTTTGTCCCAATGGGATGCCCAGCAGGGAGAGTAGCCATGATCCAGCTAGGCCACTCAGTTGCACTATTATCTCAATCCCACTTTTATGTTTTTCTCTTTTGCTCCATGAGGAAAATCTGCCATCAAGTTGTGAATATATATTGAGAAACCTATAATGAGTCTTCAAGAAAGAACTATTGTTAATACAACATGATGGAACGAGTTTCTCAAGAAACAAAGATAACTTTAAACTTGAACAAGTTGTGTATATTCAACCATTTGATATGAAAAGTAGGGTCCGTCATTTGATATGATAAAAGTCATATCCCGGCCTACAATGGTAACAAAATAGTTCCCAACATATGCATAAATAACTAATTTAAGAAAAAAAAATCATCTCATCCATAGGCTTACAACCAATCTGCCTTTTATTGCAGCAACAACAACAACATGCAACAGTATCATAATATTTCATAAAAGTGGGAAGAGAAGAAGGATCAGCTATAGAAACAAACCCTTCTTCTATTCATTTTGTATAGTTTCAGGGAATTTCTTTTATAAATTGTCTCCTACATTAAGAAAGTCATTCACTATCATGTACGACTATAATTCTTTTGAAAAAAATCAAAAGACGTGTAGAGAGATAATAATGCTCTTCTTTTGTTTAACCTAAAGCTCTTGAAATGAATGTAACTCAGTAAACCATGTGAAGTTAAATTGAAGTATCACTTTTAGTTACGAGTTAGGTTTCTTACATTGGTATAAAATAATAAGAAAAGCAGGCACATACTATCGTCAGAAAACAAAAAGTGCATAAATTTGGTTTTTACCCAACTGGCACTTGTGTAACATGCAAGATGATAGAAAATTTATATTTTTTAATGATTACATAGACTATTGATGGTCTGAAAATTAGTTGTGACCATTTGAACATCTGCTTTGGACTGTTAGTAATGGATAGATAGTAGTCTAATCGGATGTTGGACGAAAAGATATTCAACTTCAGCTTCATAAAAGGAAAATCCTACTTTACATGATAGAAAGCAAGGGGTATCTTTTCTTGTATGAGAATTCTCAGGGAGCTATAAAACATGCTTATGTATATCTGTAAAATATGCAAGTGGTCTTAAAGATGACTTCAATGATTCGTGGACAAACTTATTGCAATGCAATAAGTGTCTTACAGATATGGTGGGTAACCTGTGATGATCGTTAGCTGTCGGTGTGGTTGCAATGATGCTTGTGTTGTTGCACAATACATCGGTGTTGTGGTTATTGGGTGAATGGTGAGCTATTGTGGAGGTGGCACAACACTGTTAGTTGGATGAGATAGGATGTGTAAAATAGTGGTGGTATGCTGGTCTTAGTGGTGAGAGAGGAAGAACAAGACATCTGTTGTGACTATTGGACTGTGTAGGTGGGGGTGGCTGAAAGGCACACAACAAGGTTGATTTCCCATCCCAAGGAAGGAGAGAAACAATATTAACAAATTAGGTTCGTGATTGTTCTTTAGCAGTCCCACTCTCCACAATGAACCTAGACAATTTTAGTTAATCCAGGTTATTTGTTAAGAAATTAACCTGAATTGTTGATGATATGGAACCAAACTTCTTATAAAATCAATTATCCACCCAAAATCCTAAACAAATTGAATGTAATAACTATAAGATGACCCACCTTTAGTAGTGGGATGAACATTTACAGTGGAGCTGAATGGCGGGGCTGGATCTTTTGGAAATAGACTGACATAAAACTAATCGAGGTGTTTACACCAAAAAATTGAGCAGTAGTACCTAGCACAACTCAAAGACATGTATAACGGATCAGATGTTGTCAGTGCTACTGCTAGACATTACACTTCTTACAAGTGACCCTTATTATGATTTTTGACTTAAACATATGAGTTTCTTGTTGAATTGTTAAATTGATGATAATGCTTATGTATAATTATTCGTTAGTGGGAACTGATTGATTAAGTAGTTGTAACATAAAACCTTACATATATACTTACTGGGAAAGTATCTACTTAGCTAGATTCTACTCTATTCTTTTCTCACTGCTGAGTTTAATTAGTTTCACCACATGCATGGACCTAGAGTCCACAACCAAGTTATTTGATTGCAATTTTTGTTTGGAATTGGTGATGCATATCAATACTTTAGCAGTTATTACATGCACCAGTATTGACACATGAAACAGAGTTAGTATGAATGATATACAAGTTAGCCCATAGTTGTTGTATCAAAGGAGTCTTGACAATGATATAGTGGTTACTTATTGTATCAAACATTTCCTCGATGAGTTACCATCACAGTCAGAAGCATTACGACCATAACTGATTAAAACGACCTCAAAGTCAGCAGCATGACAACCCTAACTAAAAATAGAACACTAACTTTATTCTACACTATTAGGATGCAATAACCATTGACTCATCCATGTACGGGGTGCCACCATCCATGGAAGCTAAATTTGATAGATGAAACTTGAGTTGGAGACAAAAAGACCAGTGTACTCAGTCTTGCAATGGAAGTTCACAGTCTCATCTTAATTGAGCCCCAAATCATGTTAGGATGTGAGAGTCCACAACAATTTTATCCATATATTTGTTCTTCTTGTATTTCATGTATTGCCAGATGAATAGTGCTCATCTATATTATATAAGAAGGCCCAAAGGGGGTTGGATGGAATTTCTCCATTTTTTTGAAATTACATATTGGCCCATGTAAGTGTACACCACACTTTTGTCTTTAATTTTTTAAATTACATATTGTAGTATCAGGCACATCTATACTAAAAAGAAACCCTGGAGCTTGTTTTAGAGATAGTGGAGGAAGGGTGAAGGTCATGGCAGTGAAAGTATTTACATCTTCAGAATTCAATGATTCACAAAATGCTCATGCCACCACACTTGTTTTTGTATTACAAAATGATGTTAACTTTTGTATTCAAAGGATAAATGCAGATGTGAGAATAGATGATGGAAAAATACTTACCATCTTAGCAATTCTTTGAGTATGCGTCACACACGTAGAGTCTATCCTTAATTTTTATCCCATCTTGAAACTGTGAGTACTCATCTCAAAAGATGACTTTTAAGCTTTGAAGTGCACAAGACTATTTTGAAGTGCACAAGACTATTTTGAAGTGCACAAGACTATTGCAGTATCTCATCCTTTCACTATTCTGGAAATACAAATGTGAGTTGATGATGAGATATACAAGGGAAAAGAAGAACAACGGTGAAAGGTCAAAGGCGATCTATACAAAAGAATAGCAATTCCAAAATCTAAAAGCCATAGAAGGGACCATCAAAGAAATTAAGAAAAAAGTTAGCAAAGTGTATATCTTTACTATTTTAACTGAAAACATGAGCACCCTTAAGATACATGGAACTCCTCAAGATTAACGGAGGCCAAAATTCTACGTGATTTAGAAATCTAAGATATTGAAATGTATCTTAGACTTTCTTGTGTTTGGAAATCTAAGATATCAAAATGTATCCAGGCATTCTTGTGTTTGCTATTACATGATAGCCTCATGACTAATGTCCGGAGGTTCATAACAAAAGATAATATATAATTATGAGATGATGAAGAAGACCTTGAAGATAATAACAATCAAGAAATCAAAACCAATTTGGAGCAGCCCACCAGTAGATTACATTTTTCAAACAGATCTTGAACACCAAATCAAGAGATGTTCCACTGTAGAAAAAGGTCACCAAGTCCTTATGTATCAATTGTAAAGTTGAATTCTTAGCAAGAAATTCAGTGAGATGAAACTGAAGTATGGGATACAGGTACTTACGTAACATGCATGTGAGGTCACTGGGGCATCACCTTTGTATCTTTAAGATTCACGTTCATGTTTTTTCCAACACTGCATGCCCATCCTGGCTCACAACCAGAGACCTAGGAACTTAACTCATAGTTCTTATTGGGCTTCAAATAATTGACTTTACCCCCAATCCTTATATAAACCAAAGAAGTAGAATTTTAGTTCAGCAGTTGTATATAGTCGTTGGGTAACATCTCCTAACAAGACCTCGAGTTAGAGAAATGACACAATAACAAGGTATAGTATATACAATGACTAAGTACATTAGATAATTATATGAAGCAACAAAAATTAATGATAAAATAAGTAAGAACAAGATAATCCATTTTTATACCTTTTACCTATCAGCCTGTCCATTAGGTGCCCACTGTCCACTTGGAATATGAGAGTTTTGCAAACAGAGCTAATTTATTTCAAGACAAAGACTCAACATCATAGTAAGAGAAGCATAACCAAGATATCATAGTCAGAACCAATGGCCAATAGGTTTCACAATTTAACTAAATTGGTGTCATATCACCTTTACCCCTATCATATATCCCCTTCAGCACATAAAGAATCTTGCAAAAACATGTGGGCTTAGCACTCTTGCGAAAACATGTGGGCTTAGCACTGAAAGTCATAGTATACTTACCCTGAGTATCAATAATCATTATGGAACACTGATTTTGAAAATCACAACTTTGGGTTATATGATGATAAAAGTTTCTAAAGACTTCCCTTGGTCATCCCAGTAAGCCCAGACAGACCTGGAAAGATGACCACATGCATGAATCATGATCCCATTAATTGGTCACCCTAAATGTAAACATTAGTAAAGCAGAATTCATGTGTGTAAGATGTCCCCTAAAGCTAAAAACTGATACGACTAACCAATTTAAGGAGCTTACTACAACAAGACAAAAGTTCAGACATGTCCCCCTCTTACAGTTAGTGGTGTATGTTGATACAACCATCAACCAACAACATTACCTACAATGCACCAACTAAATTGTGAGAGATGAGGAAGGCTAGTATATGGGGGTTTAACAAAGAAAAGAAGAACCAATCCCCTAGCAGTAATGAGTGGTAACACAAACCTCCTAGAAGATAAGCACAATACTAAAACAATTGTAAAACAAACACATAACACAAGACCAATAAAATATGATTACCTAACCAAATAAACACTTTTAATTATAGGGAGCATCATTGTTTGGATGATGGAGTGGGAAAATATAGAAGAGTGTGGAAGGTAAAGCATTGTGTTAAGGTTTTGTGCCACAATGCCACTAGATTACAATTTATGTGAACTACTGACATCAACATTGTTGCGTTGATCACTTTGTTTCTTATCCTACCTTATTTCATCTTACCTCTCTTATTTTCCTATATCATCTTAGTTGCATAACTTGGCGCTTCCTCCTTTCATTCTTGGTCCCTTCCCTTGCCTTCAGATAAAGAGTCACAAGAAGAGTTATATTCCTATATCTCATTCAACCTTACTAGTATATTTGATGAGATATCATTTCTAACTACTTTTCACAACTTATAATATTATCTATTACAAATAAAAAAAATATCCATGTGGACTTCCTTTCAATGTTATTTCAATTTGTATAGCTAGTATCTCAATATTTTCACACGTTTTGGGCATCAACCATTTACCAGGTCAGTTTTTAAAATATTGTCGACATTATCACCGACAACATCTTAAATAAATTATGTTTCACAAGTGACTCCCCAACATAAACTAGCAAGGAACATTCATAGTATGGACATTAAATGAAAAATTATATCAATAGGGATTGCTTCAAATAGGTCAGAAATTAACCTGTTCATATCAACATAAACCAGATCAAAAAATCATGGAGATATCTTAAAAGAGAATCCTAATATTTTACTAAATTTCTTCTCTGTTCTACAGCCATCAGTGGGCAAAATAGTTATAGGGATGCCCCACAAACATAGTTGTCGATTCATTCAATCATTATGAGAATTGGCGCTGGATGAAAAAGCTAGACAAAACTGTATCAAGGAATATGATTAATTTCGGTAGAGTAGGTAAGAGTGGGTGTAATGGAAATTCATTTATGTCAACATATAATCACCCAAAACACCAGTTCAGTTTCCCACTGCCACCTCAACCTGACCTCTATCTCTCCTACCATCATTTAGCACTATCGTGGTCTGCTAAAAAACATTGCATACTCATTAATAATCAGAATAGGGATATATGTATAACTTGTATGCCTATTCTGTAGTACATTCAGACTGCAAGGTGGGATTTGATTATAGAAGGTTATATATTTCTATAATATTTAAATATCTGAATTCAAACTTAGGTTAAAATCTTATAACTAGTGGGGATCACAGTAAACTCCAAGCAGAATACCTCATTGAAAATTGTCATAGACTCAACTTCGTGAGTGAATGTTTGGCCGACACCAGAAGAGTCGATCAGCATTGTGGGCTTGATAGACTGAAGTGGTAAAAAAGGAAAATGGAATAGAGATTTGTTGTGGCCATAAATCATAAATACCTAGTAGTATTAATAACAAGACCAGTGTATGAGGTACTCAAATAAAAAAAACCATGTCGTTATGGGAACAGAGATCTGTTGTGGCCAACAATATTCGATCTAATTCACTGCATGAATCCTCACTTAGCCACACGTACTCTGCAAGCATATTGATATCTCCCTTTTGACTTTATGTGTAATAGATAAATAGAACTATAGGCAACATCTACCAAACTAAAAAGTCCATTCCCATCCACATCACGCACAAGGTAATTTAATTAGAAAGATGGAACGAAGAATGGGTTGGAGATGGAAACTAATTGTTGGTAAGTAGTGGAGGAAAACTGATTCCGTAGGGAGACGTGCTCATGATGATGTGATCCCTTTAATCCTATGCATTCCCGTTACACCAAATGCAACTGATGACCTCCATTGGCACCCCACTAAAAACAGTTATTTCACAGTTAGATCGATATACTGACTGACTTTTAGCAGCTATACTCTTGAAAGTTGAAAGAATGAACAAGTTCACTAATGAAAATGAAAACTCCTAGAGAAATATACGGAAGATGAGCATACCCCTCATCTCAAACACAACCTACAGAGGTATTTCAAAAACCACCTACCTATCCAATATAATAGCTATACGATTAGACGTGATGTAAGTAAAATTTTGTGAAATGGTAATGGAGAATGCTTGGTATACTTAGTTCAACTGTAAGTGCGCCAAATTAAGGAAACATGGGGAGAACACAGTCAGAAAATAACTTCTCATGGTTGCACTAATTGCTAAATTCATAAGCATTCTAAAATGGCTACTAAACAAGGTAGGCTATAATGAACTTATCAATTACAGTTCTACCTTCTTGGCTTTGTTGGTTTGTAGGAACAAGTTTTTGTTTTTTCAGGATACTGTTGCATCATCTCTCAGTGTATCAAGCCTCGACCATTAGATAGTTGATTACAATAAATAGAAACAACTGATGCACAGGGATCAGACTTATTTTAGGTTCAAATTGAATGATACTTAGCAGCCAACTGATGAAAATACAATCAAGATGAATATGCATGCTACTATCACACAAAAAGCCAAGGTTGGATTATGTGCAATTTTCAGATATATCAATGGACATGTTGTTCTTTTGGCATCCAAAACTTTGCTGAGCAACTGGGATGTGTTTTAAACTAAAGCGTACAGTTTACTATACAACCTTCAAGCGACCTTAGGGTAGAACCTAAATAGAATGGAAATTGAGAAAATTTGTTCTCTGGGCATAATAGAAGTCTTTCACATTGGAACCCTAGACATAGATGTCATACCTACCAACCATAGAGTGATTTGAGAAAATTGCAAAGTAGCAGTACAAAGAAGAAAATATTCTATCAACTTTAGAGTTCATGTGGTCTCTGATCCACATTCTATATGCACTAATAAAAGTTACAAAATACATCAATATTATAACTCAAACCATGGATAATTTCATGAAGTGAAAGAGGCATCTAAGGAGAACGTTATTGGAATATTGAAGGGCACTATATAGAAACTGCATATTCAGTTTCTAGTAAGAATATAAAAAGGTCTATATTGCAGTCATCATGAGATGTGTAATGCCTTCCTTGTTGCATGATGAACACCTAACCAAATTCACACCTAAATGCATTGAGGTACGTGATACGTTACAACAATTTGCATTAAATAAATGATTATTTTCACAACATGAACAAGGGTTTTATATAGAGGAGGACAACTAAAGTAGCATATTGGGTTGTTGCGGTCATATATGTAGTATGTCCCTTGTATTATAATATATATAACATAAACAATAATCAATGAATTTGTGCACTTGTTACCTGAGTTAGCTCTTTCTTGCAACAATAACTACCCAAACCACAAATGACATAGTGGAACGTTTTAAAACTCCATTCACGTGTCTTAAACATTAAGAATTTAGTAGTTTCGAATTTTCTCTTAATACCACAGTTAAGGATGGGTAACCTATTTGAGGTAAAAGTACAAAAATAAATGTAAACTAAGCACGTGTCTAAACTGTAAGTACCTGAGATTTCAACTTATTTTTGTCATTCTCACATTCATAGATCATAGTGATCATATCCTAGAGAAAATTTGTACAGTTTCCTGCAACTTCTCATGAACCTATGGAAAGAAAGAACATAAACTAACATTAAACTCGTACAATGTTGATAATTCATGTACAACTTTATCGTGAGAAATTTTCCAGTAAAAGTTTGTTGAATATATTCATGCACAAGGAACCAATTATAAATTTAGAAATTACAAAGTAAAGAACATTATATTACATTTATATACCTGTGGGCAACCTTAAATTCTACCATCAACAACTAATCCCAAAGGCCCCATGCTCTTTTTCTTAATGAAGGAGAATGGGGATGATCATGTCCACTGCATCCTTGCTACTACATACAAAAAATGAACAAAAGCAACTAGTAATATAATTGTCTTTAGCATAAGGGCCAAGATCTATGCCCCTGTTTGGTTCGGGACTGAGTTCGGATTAAGAGTTGTCTTTTTGTGCCACATCTGCTTAATCTAGTCGGGATTGGGTTGTTTTGGTGTTTGGTTGGTAATGGGATACATTTTGGATTTTGTAACCCCCAAAACCGGACCAAGCTCTGAGTAGGATTTGGATTCTCAATCCGGTTTGCAATTGTTTTGTCTTCCCATGACCCTCCAACTCCTTTCCCAAGAAACCATCGACCCTCTTGTTCACCTCTCTCCTCCCGACTCCACTCTTTGCCTCTCTCCTCCCAACTCTCCTCTACACCATTGTATGTGCCTGGCATCTCCAGAATACTTTGCCAATCAAACTTGACGCTGTCAATGCCGGAAGGTATGCATGGAGGTCGTCGTAGAACCGGAACACCTTTTTGAGGAGTGAGGAAGGAGTCATAGTGGACAGAATTCCAGTTGACTGACTAGATCTCGCGATCGTGCTCGTGGAGAGACCATATCAGATTGGCAGGGGGCGGGTGGGCGGCATCCCATAGTTGGATGGATCTGTCATCCATAGTGGTGACAAATAGAGATTCGTGAGACTTGGACCAAGCACAGTCATACACGCCATCGACGGTGTCGAAGGAAGCGACGTCAATTGGAGCATTGGAGGCCAGATTTAAGTCAATCACATGGACCCGAGTGTTGGCTACGATGTCAAATTTCTAGGCGGTTGCTACCAGGAGGCACTGCTCGGAGAAAGGGATACATTTAACAGAGTAACAATTGAAGGTCGTCAGTCAACAGCTGCAAATGCAATAGTGTCGACAGGATATAAAAACAAGCAAGGAAGGGAAAGATGAAGAAAGAATTCCACCAATTAAATCAAGATTTAAGGGCGATGACCAATGCGAATAGAGATTGAGAGGAAGCTCCAGGTTTACTCAGATTTGGACTGGAATTGTCAATTTATCATGGTGGAATACATATCTGGAGGAAGTACAACGACTACGGCTCCAGGTCCACACAGTCAAGCTCTGGGTAGTAAAACATGTCATGGAATGGTGAGGTCCAGTCAGTGAACCGTAACACCTTTGTGGAGCAGAGTATTCTCCACCATAATAAGCATAGTCTACCCATACATACAAAATTAATCATACTTGAGTCATACTCACAACTAAAACAAGCATTTGTATACATTTTTTTAAAATGTATATTTTGTAATGCACTGTCATATAATATTTTTGTATCAGCTAAATATTTTTATATTAAACTAAATGCAGAATCAACTAGATCCTAACTTTGCTGCCAAATAGAATCAGACTGAATCATGACTGGTAGTCAAATAGAATAAGACTGAATCTTGACTCAATCTTGACCAACTGACTAGAATCAGATTAGGTTGCCGAACAAAATCAGACTGGATCTAGACTAACCCAATCCAGATCTACTGACTAACCTCGACTAACCCAGTCCTGACTACAGAATCACAATTCCAAACCAAACAGGGGCTATAAATCTAAATATATTAGCAAATGCATGCAAGTGCTAGACTGATTATAGTACCCAACTATATCATATGGGAAGCTACATATCAAGATTGCACTATTCACATATTTTGATACCAGTATTCAAATTTAATGCCACTTACAATACAGATGGAATAATGGAATATTTAAATACATGCTACAGACTCATCATGATATTATTGGTTCGTCTGAGGAAATACTTTAATAGTTTAAACGAGAGTGCATATGAATTTTGGTGTGATAATTCTCTAGAAACAAAAGAGCTTTTAGCAACCTTAATTAATCACTGGGATAAAAAATTTAAAATGAAAAACTAGTGTCTTCCAATTTTGTGTGGGGGTCATAAGTTAGAAATTTGACATTCAGTACCTCACCCCCTACAAGAATTTAAATTCCAATGTATGTCACATCTAACTCAGATGCTATTGAGGGTATGGAACGTTGTCATTAATTTGCACTTTCACATTTGGAGGCTCGATTCATAACATATTCAGACTGCATGGTAAGTAAAGTGAGATCCCTTTTTACAACGTGTAGTATTATGTTACACTTATCAATGGTTATTAGGATCATTTTATGAATAAATACAGTTGTTAAGCCTAGAAATAGACACAACCAATGATTTAAAACCAAAGAAAATTCCTATGACTGTAAAAATAATTGTTGATTTGGTATCATCGTCCTAAGTCATACTGCCATTTCCATGGATTAAGTGGCAAACTAAAAAACTCAATGTTGAATGTATGATCCATTTTCAACCATCACAGGTTGGATGCACCTCTCTACCATAAGAATATAAGATTAGAAAGTGTAGTAAATATTTTTGTATATTAGTCATACCAAACGACTTTAATGGAAAGTACAGTACCATCCATAGCACAAGAAATAGTCAATATACAATCTAAACTATAGTTATAAATGAAAACGATTTCAACTAACTGAGTTAGTGGAGAAAAAAATATAAACTTTTGTTGTTAGTCAACTCCTCATGTAGAAAGAGATGGATCCAAAATGAACATAAAACTAGATGGAGAAGACCCACACCTAGCAATCGTAGCATTTCAACAGAAATAAAAAAAAACTATATACATATACAAACAAATATATACTCTAGCTCGCCACTATACATTTTTAGTATGTTAGTAAATTTAGTGATAAGAAAGAAAAGTATTCGGAAATATCATGTTTTCTACACAATAAACTTGAATGTCATGAGCAATACAAAAGAGAATCTGCAGAAAAAGAAAAGCTTGTCACTATGTTTTTCATATATATGGGTTTGTTGTTTCTAGATGTGCAGAGAAACAAAGCAAAGTCACCACTTGACTGTCATGAACTGCTCCAAACAGAACCTGCAAAATAAGTGCTGGAATCCAGGCACAAGGAAATATATATCACGAAAATTCACATTGACTTTCCAATCAGAAACTTATTCAGTGGACCTTCTCCTATTCCAAAACTATGCACTCATTCTAATTTGGCATGGATGAATTAGTAACGTTGCCCAACTTCTATTCAAGCTTCTTAGGTCTTCCCTTAAATGTCAAATCTTCAAATTTATGATCTCTTCTTGAAATATAAGGATCAATTTTTAGGGGATACACTTGTTTTACCCTGGGACAATACACTCTCTTTAGCCTCTCTTTTTTCCTAAAACATTATTCTTGGGACAAGACACGCTCTTTTTCCTCCCTTTTTCCTATAAACATTATTATTACGCGATCAGATGATCTTCTCAGTAGAAACTTACCTGACATTAAATGTTTCCTATTCTGTGTAAACTCTCTTCTCATGGAGCATACCGGTTGCATAGCATTCCATATGGGAAAAAAGTTGCTATTGGTAGAGTAAAAACAAGAAGGAATAGAGGCAAAATGTAGGAAGATAATGTAGTATCATAATTCAAAGATGTGATTAGAATGATAGGAGTAGGCTAGCGTAGAGGTGGTCGTAGAAGTACCCGTTGGGGGAAATGACACCCAAGGTGATGTGATCCTCTGCAAGGTCTTGATCTTCATCAGTATTGTGCTTCCTAAGATTCACTTGGTGTGGGGCCAGGTCTTGGCATAGACCATGTCGGAGGGGTACCAGATCACCTTCTGGACCTTCCTTTTCTTTTGCTTATTGTGGTACCGCGTCACGCTAGCCTCGTGGTCGGTGCCGACGCCGCGCACTGGAACCTGGATGTAGTCTAAGTTCGGCGGCATGGCCCATGCCGCAATGTCGACTAGGACTCCGGTGATGTAGGGCTTTGAGACGTCACCTAGGGAGCAGTCTTTGGGAACCATGCCTACCTTAGAGGATGAGACTTGCAGGATCGGATGGGCAGATAGTAAGAGAAGTAGACTAGATCACCTAGAGTGGAATTATGTGGCTAAGTGATGGTTTGAAGGCTGTCAGGAAGATAATCCAGGTACAATTTAGCTGATAGCTTTTTTGTTCAGTCGCAGGGATTTGTCCAGCCGACACTTCATCTTTGGCAGTCCGTGAGGTCAATGTTGAATTCGGAAAAGGGGAATAGGGGTGTGGGGAGAGTGATTGATCAGGTGTTCGGGTGAGGAGGAGGGAAGATGGAGGGGGGGCACTGCTGGAGGTGCAACCGGATGGGAGGAAGAGATCGAGGTGAGGGTGAAAGTGCGATCCATCAACTATTAGAGTGAGGCGGAGCCGCAGAGGGAAGACAATGGTGAGGGGGCACAAACAAACAAGGCGGACATAGCAAGGTAAGGAATAGGATGTGAGGGGCTTGGGAATTCATTAGTGCGCCATCCGGGGAGATGAGTGCATACTATCAACCCCAAAATAGAAAGTGGAGGAAGTAGCGCGCGTGAATTCTATATTTTGGGGATTTTTGGTATCTTAAAGAGAGGGGGAGAGGAGAAGTTTTGAAGAATTTTGAATTTACTTAGTGTTGACGAAATTTAACCAAGTATATAAAAGAGTTACATAATGTGAAATATATTCTTCTATTTTAACTAAATCGGTGTAAAGGAAAACAAAGAATTAGATGTACCTATACATCATTGCCCATCATATTGTTTTCATGTGTATTCTGAGGTATTTCCTAACTTTCCATGGTGAGATCAGGAAAAAAGCATATCTGAGACATGTAGTTCAGCTATTATATCTAACTATACATAGATGCACATATAGACACTCACAACTTGATGCACAATGGGCTTGAATGATGATATTCCTATAGCAGTAATTCAAGAAGTCAATAATTCCATTCAGTAGATCAATACCTGAATATAAAGCTTGAAAATATTAGAATGATTGACCAAGACTAATATCCCCAGATGTTATCAATAAGGAACTGCTTCATCAGTGGATTCGTAGTCAGATGGTGATGAGTTTACATGGAATCACAAAGTTTCATGGTCCAAACTAACATGTATCTACGGTGTCAAGTGAGAGTGTGTGCTTGGAAGTGAGCATTTGAAGAAATAAACAACATCTAGATTTATTGAAGTTTAAACGACAAGAACAGAGTGGCCAAGTAAACCTACCATAGAAATAAATAAAGTCAGCGTTACATAGAATTAGTGGAGGGATAGCAGAAAGTTGACAAATTTTACAGCAATAGCAAATGAATTGACTAAAGCCTTCAGTGGAAGGATTCAGCTCTCAAAAGATCCTTATATGGAGATTTATGTACCCTCTCAAAGGAGGACCCTTCTAAGATATCATCAAAGCACCCTTATTCCCATTGCTGCAATAGAGAATTTCCCTCTAATCTATTCACTATGATTTGCTCCTTGGGTTTACCACATTCATACATAGAGCATCAATTATTCTAAAATTTCTAGTTGTACGTAAGCAACAAACACAATGAGATGCACTTGCTACAGATAAAAAATTCCTGCAAACCCAATCCAAGTCCAATCTCTAGCCCGACTCTCCAGTACTTTCTTTCTACAACCAATGGAAGTTGTTTTGAAATGTTTAGTTGACATTTAATTCTATCACATATAATTAAGCTAAATTAACGTAGCCTTATTTATCTTCTCCTGCACTAGACCATTTTACTGATAACTAATTCATCTATGTATAAACTGAGAAACAATAAGTTAATTTCAGTTCACAATTTTGTCTACAGCAGATCATATCATTTTTTAGTGATATACAGTTCACATCCCTAATGAAATCATTAGAGGCCTTGTAATCATGATAAATAGTACAATGACTTGAGCAAGAAAACACCTTATGTTCCCCTTGAATATTAATAAGATTATAGTTCAATTCGCTTGGAGTAATCTGATGCTTCCTGTGTTGCAAAGGATAAAAATCTAAAATAGAAAATTTGGAATAAAAATAAAGTTCAAGATGTGAACAATACAATGTTAGATACCATATGTCATATTGAAAATCAAGGCACTGAAAAAGTCTTGAAGCCAAAAACACTTAAAATTAGGAAGCATGTTAGGAGTAACGTCAGGATTAAGATCAATGGATAAAAAGAGTCATCATGTGTAGATTGGACTTATCAAACACCATGAAAGTTTGTAAAGGAAGTGGAACATCTGAATAATCTAATAATCAACAATGTTGATAGAAAATATACTCACATGTGTATCCAGATGCCCTGGTAAGTTTGAACATACATGTTGTAGAATCCTAGTTTGGGATCTTCACAAGAAGCTAATTTTATTCTTCTGTGTCCTACCTTAAAGTGAAACTAAAACCGATTACCTTCATGAAACAACAAGTATAATAAAATTTCATCAACCAAATGTATGTCATCAAGAGTAAATGATTTATCAAGACCCTATGATGCATTAATTCCTATGTCATTTGATACTACAGGTTTCTTATGATGACTGAATAAACACAGAAACAAACTATAATGACATTTATTATTCATTATTAGTGATCATATTCTAATATTTTTCAACTCAGCTGAGTCCAAATCCATAGACTGTAATTCAGAAATTGAAAGTCACTAGATCCCAACGTGTAGTGGGCATTGACCCTCATACTTTAACATGCAAACTGATCTTCTTGCTCCTGTAACTCCACTCATCCTGTTATTATAAAAATAAAATTTGAAATGCATGCACCCAAACCAAACTATGTCATGGTTGTTAGGAAGAATTTTGATCTGCAAGAATCTAGAAAAATTGCAATGAGAAATTAAGGATTACTCATAGCACTTTAACTCATATTTGATATTATTAACAAAATATAACATGAACTTTGGCACTTTGACACTAAACAGGAAGCAAATCAATCTTATGAAGATTGTCACCAATGGAAAGGTTTGTGTTAGAGAGGCTCAAACAATGAGATGGAGTAGAAGATATGTACAGTAAATCCTGAAGTCAAGCCCCCAAGTATAAAGGTATTGTTGTCTCCTATATTTGCAAACCATTTCCCTCTCCTAAGTGGAGGTAACATTTCTAACGTGGGTGGGGACCATGTATTGCTAAGGTTTAAAGAAAACTAAAAAATACATACTACTTATACCTATGAATTTCTATAATGATTCAACAACAAGGCTAGGACACTAGACACTGTTGACACCATTTGGTTATTCCAATCTCCTTAGCAGGAGTCAAGACCACAAGCATAAAGGTATTATGGTCTCCTACAGTTGTAAACCATGCCTATTCTTGAACGGGATGAGTATTATGCATTTTGTTAATGATGACTTCAATTAACTATTGACATAAGACAAAATGTTGACTTTACTGTCTCTACTCATCATTCCAATCGACCAACGAACCCTTCCATGTTTCTAGTTGATTCTTTGTGATCGCCATGGTGGTATCATGGTGTTGGTAGTTGGGCCTCGTGATCCAGGGTGCAAGATGATTGCTATCCAGAATCACATACCAGGTGTATGAAACAATCTTCCAATAAAGAGGGGAATATCATATTCGAACTATATTAAGAACATCATATATGGCTCATACTGTCCACAAGGATGCACTAGGATATAAAAGACGTGCAAAATCATATTAGGAAACATGGAATATGATCTCGTTGTGAGTGGGACAAAAAGAGTTGTAGAATCAAGGAAGCTCACCTTGTACTTGAGTAGTTGTGCCTCAATGAAGCTCCTCTCCTCTCGACTTTTCTATTTCATCACGGGGCTCCATCCTCGTAATGCTTCTTCTCTAACAATCCACGAAGTGAGGTTCTAGCAGAGGGGGTGCAGAGGAGGAGAAGAGGGTGAGGGAGAAAAAATGTGATCAGAAGGGAGATTGGGGGAAGGAGACGAGAAGGATAGAATGCGACCGGGAGGGGGAGGGATTCCAGACGCAACGAGGTGTCATGCGTGAAACCACGCCAAATGGGGGGAAGGAGTAGCCACGCTGCAAACTTGAAAATTTGGGAGTTTTGGTTATTTTTGGAGGGGGAGAGTCATGAAGAGGGAGAGGAATCGAGAGCAGTGCTCGTTCATGTGTAGTTAATTTTGTAGTTATTACAAATAACTATAATTGTTTTATTTACATTTTGTTATTTATAAAGAAAAGTTGTTTTAACTATAAATACACTATATGAAGTCAGAAAAATTGTAGTTAATTCATCTTTTTTTGTAGTGTCTGGTTGACTCTATCTCGCCTGTTGTGTCACCTCTTCATCCTTCATAGGGAAGAACCTGCCCAACCTACCCACACTTATAGCAGGTCTTGCTCTCGTACCATGGCCTAGACGACCATGTCACTAACTCCAATGCAACACTATGAGCTCCTATTGGCAGAAAGGTACGACCTCTACCTTTGCTCGACGACCACTAAGACTCAACCGATGACCTCAGTTGTGACTGAGGCGACGAGAACCTAGGCTTCTTGAAGCCTCCAGACGACTACCCTTGATATTGTTCAGGTCTCGTCTTGACATTCGCCTCTCATTTCTCTATGGCATACCGCTCTATCCGCCTTATAGACTCCATAAATGTTGTAAACTTCTCTCTATTCTCCAAAGCTGACACTGTCATCACTCCATACTCAAACCCTTCTTGAACCTTCTGATCCTCTCCTTATCCGTTTGTAGCCATGTGCGAGCAAAACATTAGAAGTTCCATGAATTTCACCTCATACTCGTTGATTGTCATAGATCCCTATCTGATATTCTCAAACTATGTGATCTTTTCATCTAGGTATGTCTCCAGGAAGTATCAGCTCACGGACTCCTACCAAAAATCTTCCCAACTAATCACAACACCAGGCTTTTTCTCCTCCTTGATGGCCCACCAATGGCCAGCACTCCCTTTTAATAGGTAAACCGCGTGCTTCACCTTATCCTCTTCAGGGATATTAAGGATCTTGAAGGCCTTTTCCAACTCAGTCAACCACACTTCATCATCAACTGGTTTCTATGTACCAACATACTCTATCGCCCCCACATGCCTTAACCTCTCAAAGGTCTTCCCATAACCTTGAGATTCTGCATTGGGAACGACTTCCCTTGCTTGAGTTATGGGCATTCTATCCACCATGTGTGTCATTGTGGCCATGCACTGCTCAAACATGGATTGGAAAATGAGATTAGCCATAGTTACTGGGTCAAACTAAGGCATCTCAGGCACTCCATCTCTCGGTGCCTGCTTCCTATCACCTCCTCCTGGTGAAGTAACACTACTCTCAACAACATGTTCTTCGTGTCCTCTAGGCATATCTTCTCTTCTTCTACATAAGCAGAAGCCGCAATCAGATATACTAGTTACACAAGAATAAATACAACCCTAGTCCTATGTCCCTATAGACTCAGTGAACCTAGAGCTTTGATACCAACCTAGATGTGACATACCGGTCACCCCAATATGAGATAACTAAAAAAACATGGAATTATCACTAACAACCACATTAGCACGAAATAGGGTAAATTAAAATTGATAAAACATAACCATCTCAAGTAGAAACATATCATATCTGAAGCTACAAACTTGTACCATTTGTATTATATAACATGCCAAAATATATTACATATCACTGTTCAGTGGCCATACTGCCACAAACCTGTTACAAGATATACATGTTCATATATATACAACTATACATGTAAAACCAAGGCATACTGCCAAAACCTCGTATCGATATACAAGAATCTACAAAACACCCCCGAGGACCTGAGAGTACATGGACGACACATAGGAATCTACTACAAAACACAAGCAGTGTGTCCAACCTTCAACATCTACTTCTCTCGTTGATGCTCTTCCTCATCCGCACGATCTATATGTCACCATGAACGACCACCTAAAAGATGTGGAACCCCACGGAGTGAGACAAATGTCCCAACGAGAGATATAACTGTCCACCAACAACTATTGTTAGCATAGGTAAAACATAAATAGCAGATTAAATTATATAATCAGATTTAGCTAAATAATATGGTTAAGGCATGTAACATAAATTAAGCAATTTAAGTAGCATCAACTGATAGGTAGATAAAGTTATGCATTTAGAAGGAATATGAAGAACATGTATAATTGTTACTAACTAACAACACAAGAAACAAGGCAAGGGGTCATCCAATGTGAATCGTGTTTGACCCTAAGTAAATATACTACATGACTATGTTACGTCTTTTATTTGCCCTGAGGATTTGAGCCGTACCACCCAAATCCAACTGACCAATGCTAAGTCGAAATCAGTGCCATACAAGATCTATGGAAGAGTCGGACTCCCTGATCTTCCCACACTACTTAGTTAGTTCGAGTCTGCACCACAGAGACATATCAGTCAATCTGCAAAACAACAACTTATAATCAAATCTATAGTCATGTAAACACCTAGCCCGCATTGGTACATGTCATGGTGCTAGAAACCATGGTATATAACCCAATCAACGAGGTGCAACTGTACTTGTCCTCTATGACATCACATCACATTTTCACCATCACTGAGGCCCAGCCGCAGTCATTCTCAAAACACTTGGAATCAAGATGTCAAGGACACACAGTCACTTGCACCTTGCATACTCAATAGTATGCGCTCCTAGTTTCCCTTGGGAGTACCCGTTTCACCATCCAACAAAGTTTTGACTCTAGAATGGATCTATGGCATAAGACACTACGTAGTTAGGGTTTCACTTGATTAGTTATGCCAATTGGGTATCTTATAATGCATCAATCAAGTTACAATAAACAAACCCTAAACAAATTCTACAAAAATAGGGGTAAAGTTACAACTCCAGAAGATATAAAATGTTTGAGGTATAAACTTGTCACATCATCACTTAATATCACTGCCTTACAAGCCCATCAACATTATCACATAACTAGGGGATAACAATCCCTCATCCCATCACTGGAGGATACCACTTCACACTAGGTTTTGAGCCTCTTCTAGGTCATAAGACCCAATCACATAGTTCCGACATCACATTATTATCCCATCATGCCTTACAAAGGCTCATAATAATCACAATGTGTCATTTAAGCATTACCGTAGCAATCATTTGCTATGATGTTCATTCAACCTGAAATCATTAGGGTTACACATGTAGGAGAGAGAAAACATCATTACATGCTAATCACATCAAGAAAGATAAACAATTACATCATATGCCCAAATTAAGGTTAGGGTCTCCATAGATAGCCAATTAGGGTTCCCAACACATCACTCAACATTAAACCCTAACTACATCACTTCCCACATTCTTGGAACACATTAGGGTTAAGCATTATTATTATATTCAACCAAACCTTCAAAACAACACTATGTGTTGACTAAACCACATAGCGACCACATGACTCACAGGTGTAGTGACCACATGGCTCACATGTGTAGCGTCCAAAACAAAATCATCAATATGTGTATCGACCATCCATGGAGCATATATATTGACCAACACACTGTAGCGACCATCAAAGAACCAACCAAGGTATTGAACAAACCAACTGAACAAGGTGTTTTGACCGTAAGAGAATTAGATGTAGAGACCATAGGTGGTTAACACCATGTTGCGAATACAACGCATTAGCAACACCACTGGTAGCGACCTTCAGAACAAGTGACAACTCCAAGAAACATCTTGTCTAAAATAGAAGCTTACATCAAGAAGCTCAAGCATCACCAAGATCATAACCCATGAAAGCATGAGCATCAAAACCCTAGAAATGATCATCACCAAAAATCAGCAAGGAGACCATGTTAAGAGAGAGAAAACCAATGTCCAACACATGCACAAGAACTAAACCTCTTTCTAACACATGATGGGTGAACCATAACAATAGTGATAAGCCCACAATCAAGTGCATGTAAGGAACAACAACTCCACCATCACTTCGATTTTAGGTACATGAATTAGGGTTAAGAGAAAGAGAAATCTAATCAAGAATACTTCATAATCTTAAACCCAAAAACAAGATAACATCCTCTAGAAAATTATGATCATGATTTAGATATGAAAAAGTAGCATGCAAGAATGATAAAAAGTGCAATTATAGAATAGGGGAAAGTTATATAACCCACCCTGATCAGAAGGTCAACACTAAACATCAAGAGCTCCAAGAGAGAAGAAACTCCAAACTTGGATCAACTCCAGAGCCAACCAGGGTTACCTCAATAGAAGGAAACATACCAAGATCAAAGGAAGCTCAAGAAGAGGGAAACACAAACCTAGGCCGAAAAAGAAAGGAGAAAGGGGAAAGCTTCATCTCACATAGGTACTCCCATGGAAAATCATGGTCTCAACCTCTACAGAGAGAAGTTACTGGAGATATATAGCCACCATGGAAGAACCACAGTCTACGGCCAAGAGAAGAAGAAAGAGATAGGGTTGCAAAGTAAAAATGAGATCAAGGAGATAGTACCACTTACCAAGATCAAAGATCACCAAGGACCACCACAAGAGAGATTATCAAGCTCAAAATCACCACATGCAAGAGGAGATCGTCCACCTTTTCCAAGATCAACACCTTCACTTGCACCGCCAAGCTCAAGGCTGAACATAAGCAAGAAGAGAGGAAGGAGAGAGCTAAAGGGGATACTTGCATGTGAAAGAAGGAGCATATATACTCAAGGTTAGGAGGGAGGTAAAGATCATGAGGTTTCAAGATATTAGAGCCTCTCATGACACTTGTCCCTCAAAAAGTTGGTCATGCAAGAACTCACAACAAGCATGCAACAAAGGGTGATAAGAACAAGGTAGTGTAGCGACCACTTAGGTCCACTACAGCCTTTGGGTGAAGCAAAATAAGGAGATCACCGTGTAGCAACCGCAATACCATACCAACCAAGGCAACTAGTCGCCAGATCAAAACACAAGCCAAACCCCAATGATTAAAACACAAACCAAACATGAAGCACTTAGATCTCTACAAAGATCAACACCCACATGGTCGACGCCACACTCAGCACAAGCATCCAAGAAACCCTAGCTAACCCTAGCATCAACTCATTATGCCACATCATCAACTAAGGTCCAACAAGGCTCCCCTAAGCATCATTCTTTCTCTCATGATGCTAAGGCACAAAAGGAACAACCTGCATTTGACAAATTGCAAGATTAACCCTCAACACGGGTAAAATGCAACTTGGTCCAAAACAAGCATAACTAGCTCAAACATCTACCAAACTGGACCAAACTGAAAACACAGGCATGCCACATGTTATTAAGGTTATTCACAAGATTATATTAAGGTTTAAGAATCTTAATTGAGCCAAACAAACAAGGTTAGCAGAAAGCTAGGTCAGGGGTCTTACAATTAGAGATATCCTTCATGAATGTCATGGGGTGGGACGTGATGGGGTCAGGTGATGCCTATGTTGATGATTTTTTCCCATAGGATTAATGTTAGATGAGTCAATTTGTTACTTTTTTTATCAAATATTACTTTCTCTGTCAAATAGTTACTT
Source organism: Alisma plantago-aquatica (assembly GCA_963693085.1). Lineage (NCBI taxonomy): Eukaryota > Viridiplantae > Streptophyta > Magnoliopsida > Alismatales > Alismataceae > Alisma > Alisma plantago-aquatica. The sequence goes on from OY856410.1 coordinate 343,509,544, forward strand.
TCCATACCAAATAATTACTTTCAATGTCAAATAGTTACTTTTTGTGTCAAATAGTTATTTTTTTTGCCAAACTTATAAAAGCATGATATGAAGTTCCAATAGTATGAATTATGGTTATTACAACATAGAAGAGGTAAATACATATGGTGGGGGAAATAGTTGTGAAGTCCATATAGGTGTCCTATATAGTTTTTTTACAGACTTACTTGCTCGATCTAATTATGCTTAGTTGTGATATATGTACTATATTGTTGAAATATCAAAGATTTAGTTTTCCAATTGCTATGCCATTTCCAGTACTTGACTTGACTCAAATCAAGTAATTGAGGACTAGAATGCTTTGTAGACACCAAAATTGGAACATCCATCCATGTCACAACCCTTGTGAATGATCCAAACCCCAAAAACTGACCAGTGAACTCTGTCCAATTCATCTGTAGGTCAATGGAACTGGCACATGCCCCCATTTTGGCAACATGTTCTATAGGATGCAGGATTTTTCTATCTCCACTAAAGTCATTTTCGACCATCCTTGTTGTATTTGAGAAAGAAGGATTCATTTTTGTGGTCTCTGAGGATTGTGAAATTGTGTCTAGAAGATCAATAGATGAATATCATGTTCCACTGTGTAAGGATTGTGGGAGTGGACTATCACGACAGCTTGGTGAAGAGGCATCTAGCACTATCAACTCTTGAGTCTAGGTGGAATAAAAATAAAATTTTAATATGCACGATGTCAAATGTTCATTGAGTATAATAATGGAACATCAAATGTAACAATGTGGTATGAAAAGTAACGTATCATACTAAAAGTAACACATGATAATAAAAAGTAACAAATCGATTAATAGAAGTAATAAAAATACATGTCATGCACTCAATGTATATCAATGACGAAATTTATTATTTTGTACATATATTATAATTTTATAGTAATTCAATCATAATAAAACTGAAACGACCGTCTCGCAAAAACAGGATTAACTAATGCGGAAGCATTCATCAAGTAGTGGATTAGCAAAAATCACTAAAAATTAAAACTGTTTGCAAAGAGATCCACACATAGTAAATCTTTTTCTTTAAGAGCCAAAGTATAACACATTTACTTATTGGATCAAAGGTACATATCCTGCATCATCTCTTTCTGAGAATTACAAGCATTAGCGACCTGTTAAGCTAAACACAGGCAGTATAAAATCTCGAGACACTGATCCAAAATCTCGAAAGCACTAACTACTACTCTGAGGACCTGAGAGTACAGAGACAACACATAGGACTCTATATACAACTATACATGTCATGACAGCCAATGTCTCCACCTGAGACTTCACTGATGTCCCCGCTGCTACTTCTGTTCTTCACCTACTGAAGGATTCATGTCTCCTCATCCGCGTCCACCTAAAAATGTGGTTCCCACGGGGGTGAGATGATTATAAAAATTGCCCCACCGAGAGTTATAACTCTATGCCATAAACATTATTATTGCATCTTAAGAAGATAAATATGAACAGGGTAATCATATTTATTTGATAGTAGATATTTTAATGTCTAACAGATTAGAACATTATTCTATATCAGAAGCATTGCAACTATAACTTGATAGAATCAACATGTCACTTATTCTTTAATGAGTATGAAGAACATGTATAACATCTATTCAAACTACATAATCATTACCACTGCATTAACTCTTTTCAGGCTTAGATCATATATCTAAAGCCTGACATTATCATTGTGGAGTCATGGCCCGTAGCCATACTCTTTTCATAAAGTGTTGGGATCTTAATCCCTCATTTCAACACAGGGAATTCTCATCCCTTCACAATTTCAATACCATAATCATGAAATCCTGGGTATTCAAACCCTTAGCTCATTACCAGAGCATTGTTATCACTTTCTCAGGTAACTAACACCTTTAGGTCATCTGATCAAGGTAAATATGATACTTGCTACACAAGCATCCATCATGGCACTTGAGGCCCATTAACTCTCTTGCCACCTCTTACCAGGCACAAGGTATATTATGGCACACAAGGCCCAATAAACAAATTCAAACTAATAACACATCATAGCCCATACCTGGCTATGCTCATCATCTCATGATACATGCATGGTTAGCACATATGATAGCATTACATTAATTATCTATCAATACCATGCAAAACAAATGTATCATTATTTCAAGAGTATCACCCTTATTCCTTTATCAGGATAGGGTTTTCCATCACATATCTCATGTATCCTTCATCCAATTATATTGGACTTATAACACATCAAGGTATATGACCATATTAGGTCATTATCAATCATCTCCAAGTCCATCATGGAGCACCACGGTCGTGCAACCAGGAACGGTCATGTAAAGAAAGTCACCACGGCCGTGCTACCTTGCACGGTCGTGCAAAGTGAATCCACCACTGTCGTGCTACCTTGCACGGTCGTGCAAAAGGAAGTTACCTCATGAATCATATTCAAGTATGAATTCTATTCTTTCATTAGGGATTAGGGTTTCACATACCATCTCCCTTCTTTAGAATAGGGATTGCATATAGCATCACCCTTCATTAGGGTTTTATATCACATTGCCCATAATTAGGGTTTACTAATCATTTCCAATTAGAGTTTCTCATGAAATCACCCTCAATTAGGGTTTCACATGGATACACCCTCAACTAGGGTTTCACATGAATACACCCTCAACTAGGGTTTCACCTGGATACACCCTCAACTAGGGTTTACTATTCATCTTGAATAGTAATTTCATATGTAGACAACCTCTTATTAGGGTTATACATGGAATCAGCCTCAATTAGGGTTTACATCATGTATTGGATCCATGCATTTGTTATGCATTATTGATTAGTACCATTAAGGGTATCTCTCACCTAATTACATTAGGTTTCCAAAAAGGTTTGATCAATTAGACCTTCAATAACATGAGGTATCCAAATAGATTGATCAATGGAACCTTCAATTGCACTAGGTATCCATTTGGATTAGTCAATTGAGTCTTTAATTTCATTGGGTACTTAATTGGATCAATCCATTGTTCCTTCAATTACATTAGGTACTCAATTGGATTAACCAATTGATCCTTCAATTGCATTAGGCATCCAAATGAATTAACCAAATTGATCCACAAAGGGTTTGAAACTATTTAAGCAAACAGCTTTAAAACCGCATGGGTCTCAAACGATTTGAGACCGTTTGGTCTCAAACTGTCTTGAGACCGTTTGGTCCAAACCTCTCAAAACCGCATGAACCAAAAAGACAATCAAGACTTCAACAACACTCAATTCCAATCAATGGAACTTCAATCAATTGGATCATAAATTCAATCATCAATTGAATCATGAACTCACCCCACAATTGGTACTTCAATTAGGGTCTGATCTCAATGGGATTAGGGTTTATAATCACCAATTAGAGCTTTGAAGTTGATCATCAATCAAACTACTAATTGTGTTTCAATTGATTGCATTGGACCTGCAACCATTGAATTCATGGAACCAATCATCAATGGGACCTATGCTCATACTTTAATTGAGTTTAATAGGTCAATCTTCAACTGATTTGACCCTCAATTGATTATCAAATAGGGTTTGAATCAATTGAATTAGGGTTTGGAATCGATGATCCTTCAATACTAATCAATGTAAGACTAGTTACTTTGAAACCATTGAACCATCATCCAAATTGGGTATGACCTGACCCCAAACGGTCTTGAGGTCATTTGTATGACCTCCAAATGGTCTTGAGACCGTTTTCCCATCATATCATCAAAATCCAAGTCAACCAATTAAGGTTTGGATCATTGGATTGATCACCAAATCAGCAATTGATTACACTTTAACTTAGTAACATTGGATCATCAATTGCTTAACCATACTCACCCCTAGACCTCCAAACCGTATTGGGTGACCTCCAAACGGTCTTGAGACCGTTTGAATGAGCTCCAAACGGTCTTGAGACCGTTTGGCTCATCCAAACCTTGGATTCTAGTGAAATTCCATCAAGGTTTAGTCTATTGAGTTGATCAACAAATCAGCACTTAGTTGCAATATGATTTGGTACCTTTGGACCTTCAATTGGTCAAATATACTTAACCCCATACCTCCAAACGGTCTTGGGTGACCCCCAAACGGTCTTGAGACTGTTTGGGTGATCCCCAAACGGTTTTGAAACCATTTGGGCCAATCAACCCAAAACATCATCTCAATCACTTGCAAAATCAACACTTAGCCAATTAGGGTTCATACCACATCTTTGGATTTTCAAACACATATCCATACTTGACCATAGACCTACAAACGGTCTTGGGTAACCACCAAACGGTCTTGAGACTGTTTGGGTGATCCCCAAACGGTTTTGAAACTGTTTGGGCTAATCAACCCAAAACATCAAATAAATTCATTGGAATTTCAGCACTAATTCCAATTAGGGTTTGCCTAATTGATTAGCCTTAAACTCATGACTTGTTTGTAATTAATCCATAAAATTTGGTGAGTCATTAACCAACATCATTAGGAACAGTAATCCCAAACAGTCAATGCTTGGTCAACCATCTCAAACAGTTTTGAAACCGTTTGCCCAAAAAGTCGAATTACTCAAATTGAAAATCAGCACTTAATCCAATTAGGTTTCCCTAATTGATTAGCTTTCAACTCACGATTCCTCTAGAGTTAATCCCTAATATTTGGTGATTTATCAGCCTATATAATTAGGAACAAAATTCCCAAACGGTCAACGCTTGGTCAACCATCTCAAATGGTTTTGAAACCGTTTTCTCCCAAACGGTTTCAAACCGTTTGCCCTTAAACGGTTTGCTGAAACCGCATAACCAATCAAATTAAAACGATTTGGAGTAGCTATCAAAACCGTTTGGCTTGGTACTTTTCTTTGGATAAGCATCTAGGATGATTTCATCATCCCCTTCCTTCGAACAACCAAGAACAGCAACCGTTCTTGATGGAAATTGCAGCAAAGAAACAAGAGTGTATCAAATTAAAGAAAACAATCAACAACGTATAGAGAATTGATGCAATATCAATGATTAAGGGTTTGAGTTATAAAACCCGCCTCCAATTGAGCTCCAAAGGTCCAAGATCACGGAAAGAATGGTGAATGAAGCTCCCTTCACTATTCCAAGGGTTGTCCTCAAGCTTTGAGTGAAAATAATTGGTTAGGATTGAAGAGGAGATCGAATTAGGAAGGAATCCATAATTTATTTTTGATTTCCACCATGGAATCAAGGAGAAATGAATCAAGAACCTTACCAACATGTTGGGAGTCGTCCTCCTGCTCCTCCCTAGCTCCTTGGTCGGTTTTTCAAGCAAGGGGAAGAAAGAAATCCGAAAAGGCCTTGGTTTGGGCTTGGAAATGGCACTTTTATAAGGAAATTGATGAGAGAGAAAATGCCTTATTAAAATGCATTTAATCCCAAAAATAGTACCACCTCTTCCTCCTTGGTTTGATTGTATGCAAAGGAAACTCAAAGCCACCGAACTCCCTTCCATTATCCATGAATTAAGGGAAAAGAAAATAAGCACCTTAATCCATTATAATACTAATATATCTTTTTGAGTGGGAATTCTTTAACTTATAATAAGGTGAGTGGAATTTCACCTCCTTTAGATATTTTCGTTCCTTATCTTGACAACATAACGTCCATCCTTATTCAAAATTAACCAATAACATTTTGTTTGAAGTCCATTTAATTAATACATTCATTTTTTCCCTAAATTGAATTAGGGTTTCACTTAAGATAAAATCTTAATTATTTTAATATCAAGATTATCTCTCCTCCAACTTAATTCAAATGAGGCACCCCTCTCATTTTATTTGATCTAATTGATGCCAAGAAACATTAGGGACCTCATTGAAGTGGTAATTTTCATGTTGAACCCTAGGTTTTGGGTAAATTGCACATTACACCAAAACTAGGTTTTAATGCACAAGGATTGCTTTACAAGCTTAATCTTAGTGCCCAAGCTTGTGAAAACCATACCACTACATCATATTCATTCTTATGATGTCTAAAAATCATAGGAACATCTTATCATGCAACATTTGCAAATTGACCCCTCAACTTGGGTAATTTGCACTTTAGTCCAAAATAAGCAAACATTGCTTCAACATTATTCAAACAAGATCAAAATTGAAACATAAGTTTCTCATGAGCCCTAATTACTTTTCCCAAGATAAGATTAAACATATACTCAACCTTATTAGGCAAAACATCTAGGGTTAACACATAACCCAGGTCAGGGATGTTACAAAAACTTACAAACAAGTGACCAAATATATAAACCTATATGACACAAAAATATATCTATGTATATAAATAAACAATGGAAGTTTTCTAAAAAGTAGTTGTGTCATATAAAAATTAACTATGAAGTATAAAAAGTAACTATTGAGACCAAAAGTAATAGTTCATCGTAGAAAATAATAAATCAATTACAATTTTGGTGCAATATTTTTATAATACAGAAAGTAACATTTGAGTGTAAAAATTAACAAAGTGAATTCTAACCTACATGAAACTAAAAGAGAAGACCTTCACCAATACTTCATCCATAGTGGGTCACAAATCTATGAATCACAGTATGGAATAGTATGAGTTGTCTTAGTTCTTGTATGATTTGTCTTAGTGTCCAACCAGTATTAGTGATGCCCTAGTTTCAGTTTTGATTCATGAAGTCATATCTTTTACAACACAAGATGTGCTCATGAAATCATATGTTTGTATTTAAATTGGTGAATGAGTATGTGTTGTGACTAAGTGTATGACAATTATGTAACATAAATCGTATTTAATGTATAAGAAAAATATTTTCATATAAGTCATTCTATTTTTTTTACTTTTGACAATTGAATTGTTACTTTTGGAGAGCAAGAGTAAAAATTTGTTCAAAATAGTTACTTTCTAATGTTGTTTAGTTACTTTTCGTACCGAATAGCTACATTTTGTGCAGTTGCACTCTATCACCAAAACTATGAATTCATATGGTACAATAAGCATTGTTTTATTAAAAAATTATATCATGAGGTTTGAGTTGTCAAGTCCTAAGTGAGACTCCATAAAGATGCCAAACTTGGGCTTCACAAAGAAGGGAGTAGTACCTCATCGTCAGAGCACGACTTTTGCTTTTTCCTATATGCATAGAAGGTGAAGTAAAGATGAAACCGCCAAAGAGGACACTGTCTACGGATTTGATGCTGCCATTTTTGAAGTTCAATTGATCAATCTGAGTTGAATTGTGACCATTGTAACTTCAGTTCTTGGAAACTTCATGAATTTTTATTTCTATCATTTTAAAAAAGTTATAATTTCATGATTAACATATGATCACAGTGTACCTTTTATTTTTTGTGTATTCATTTACTAGTCATGGTTACTAGTCAACACACTTCTAGATTATTGGTCATAGTTATATTCATCTAGGTTTTTGAATTGAAATCAAGATTTAGGTATTATTATTACTAGTGAGGTACTAAATATTACTTTTTGTGCCAAATAGTTACTCTTTATAACTAAATGTTACTTTTTGTATCCATAGTTAGTCTTTATTGCCAAATGATACTCTATACGTGAAATACTTACTACACTTACATAAATAAGTGGTTGTGTCCATGCGGGTTCGGATACAAAACAATTAGATAAGAAGTTTGTACATGCTGTGTTTGCAGAATTTCTCACTTTTTTACTTTGTAATTTATTTTGGTTTTAAAATGGACATAACTCAATTCTAAAAATATTTTTCTCTTGTCAACTGAATTTTTTATTACTTTTAATAATTAATTTGTTACTTTTATAGACGTGTTGCTTTTTATTTAAAATAGTTATTTTTTAGAGCATTAGTTACTTTTTGTAAATGTGTTCATTTTTATTTCATACATTTTTTTACCTTTGAACTACTATTTTTATATGTCACTATAATTGTATCACCCTGAAATTACATTATATGTGCATAACAATACATTAATCCATTAACAGAGAATTTAGTTTGTAACCTATTTTTAATGTTCAAAAAAGTTATTTTTTATGACTGGGTGTTACTTAGGTGTCAAATAATTACTTATCACTTCTAATTGTTACTTTTAGTGTCCAATAGTTACTTCTAATATCACACAATTATGTATCATATTCTAGTGTTAAATTCAGGGGATGATCAAAATTTGCTAACAGACAACAAGAGCCAGTTGTAGTTGTAACGTCCAGGGTGATTCCTCCACCGAGATAGCTAGTGATGGGAGATGAGCCGTAGCAGTTCTATTTCCAACACATGTGCATTTTCTTCTTTCCATCTCTTGCCTTTGTACCTTAGTGTCTTCCTTAATGGTCATTTATAAAATAGCCATTTCCTATTGCTATTCTCCATTTCAAGACAACACAATTGATTTATATTTTATCTAGAAATACAGAAAGTGACAAATATAAGGAAAGGGCACTCGTGGGGCCTGTGGAAAATGGATATGACTTTAACTTCTTCACACTAAGAACACATCAACTACATTGTAATCCATGAACAAGTAAACAGTCTTATTAATAATAATCCATGATTAGTAACCGCATTACGAACACACACCAACTGCATTATCTACTTTCTTACTCGCCACATTTTTACATTGTGGTGTATTCAATCATTTTAATGTGCCCATTAAAGCCTTCATCACCTTCCTCTTTCCTCATATTTCCCCTCCTTTTCTTCTTCTTCTTTTATAATCTCATGTTCTAATGTCTGCCGTTCATCAACATCTAACCAAGCTGATGTTGTCGCTAGTGAACTGGAGGCTAGTAGGAAGTAGCTCCAGTGACATGACCTTCTTCTCCTACTTCACTAGCCCCTCCTCCATAAATCCACAGTCCCCTCTACAATGCCCTCATCCCTTCCTCCTCCACCAGTCGACCGTCCCCTATTCCAAGTTCCCACTTCACCACTTCTTCTCATTCAAGAAACTTCTTCCTCCTCTGCTACCCAACTTCTCTTATTTCTTGTCTTTCCCTTCATTCAATAGTCCATTCACTGTGAGTCGCTGACATGTACTAACTTCTCGTTCCTTTTCCACTTCTTCCTTTTAATGCACTATCCTCGTTGCACCATCCTACTTCATAATTCTTCCATTCTCGCACTCAATGAACTTTATGTTTTCATTTCTTCCCCTTCTCTTTTTGTGTCTTACATTTGTCATTATTCATTCGCTCCAACTCAACAAGGTAGTTGTCACTATCACCTCAGGTGAGTTTAATGCAAGTCACAACCTACAAGCTAAAGGAGGGTGATTAAAAGAGTCAGCAATGTACAAGTACAAGTACAACAACATCAAATAACTTATCGTAACACTTCTTTAATTTTTATTTATTCCTTTTTTCTAATTTTCAAATTGCTCCTTGGTTTTCATTTTTAGGACTTTTATCTTCTCTCCTTCTCTATATTATATTGCCTACATTGAACATTGTGTGAATGCATGTTTATATATATGCACCATGCATATATTATATATATACTATAGTATATATTGTATATAATGTATATATATCTAATGCATTTTTTCCCAACTTATTCCCAAATAGTTGACCGTACTTTTACTGTACAATGACTATTTTTTATCTAAATTTTCCACATAATTCCCGAATTCTAAATTTTTTAGCTCTGTCGTACGTCTTCCGAATACCGAATTTGTGACTATAGAACTGACCCCTTTTTGGAGTTTATGAACATCATAATTGGAGTATAGAAGCTTGTTGTTTGTATTTGAAAAAGAGTATATATCAAGTAAATTAATGTATGTCTCCTACGATTGACCAACGCAGATGAATACATTCTCTAAAACAATGTTTTTTACCATATAGAGGAGATGATTACACCGATGCTATTGAGTAGTTGCTCAGAGTGTATCGAAAAAGTCACCCTCCAAAGCTAACGACAGGAGCCACTGGCTTGCTGGCCGGTAATGGCTCCAACCACTACTAAAAAATGGGGTATATGTAACATTCAAACATGTATACTTTATACTAAAAGATGACATGACTACTGAGCACCTATAAAATAAATGTCACCTATTAAGTGTGGGCTTTGTGCTGTGTAATCTATATGGAATGAGTGTCACCTATTTATGATTTTCAGATTCTGAAAGGTGGACTTAGGTGATAGAAAAGACCATCACCCACATTGAATAAATCACATACGCTGATGTCACCTATTACATAAAAATGATGAATAGATGGCATGCATGTATACATGTGTATACATGTAACACCACTATAGAGGTTGCTTGTTTAAAGAAAGGTATGAATGAAATTCAAAATTTCTTACTAATGACAACTTTCACGTATCGGGATATTACTCCACAATATTTTTATTTGTATTTTGTACGTAATATATGAAAACATAGATATATGGTCATTAGCTTTATTATACCACACACAAGATGCCATCACACTAGCCACCACACATTCAATTCAGTCACAGAATTCTCAAATCATCATGTTTATTCAATTAAAATTCATAAGAGTATATTTGGAGACTAAAAAAGTCAGTCTTTGTACAATGGATATTCCAAGAATAGTGACAACTAAAAGAAGGGCCAAAGAGAAATGACCGACGCTACTCACTCAATACTGCAACATTAATTGTTGTTGTCTACATAGAGCACCACAAGAATAAGCACCTATTTACCTTTTCAGAAGTGACTTTGTAGATCAGTAGGCAAAGCAAAAAGAGTTTCCAATCAAGGGGAATAAACATTCAGACAACTTGGGTACAAACAAAAACAAAGGTTGTCGACTCTGAATTGCACTTTCACCACTTCCTCTTGTTGAGCTTTCCCCATAGAAAGGGTCATTCATCCTTATTGTCTTTTGTGACATCCCTGGATTTTTTAAAACTTAATCTGATGTGTGACGTCCAAATTGTAACCTCACCTCAGCAAGCATCCCAATTTAAACACCACACACTAGGCTAGGAAGAAGAAAATCAGAGGAAGCTAGAAGAAAACAATCAGTAGCACATGCACATGAACAATAATAAAACCATACAACACATATTCACCATTCAACATATAATTACAACATGAATTGTTACAACATTTGATATTAAATATTGAATAGTAAACTTATACATATACATGTACTACCACTAAACAACATGATCTTAAGACAATAGGTCCACCTATACACCAGCTCGCCACACAACTCTCAACTATCCAGGTTCTTTAAGATCATATGTCCACAACCTAAACAAAAGATTACATGTGGTACACGTCAACAAAATATTCAAGAACATTGTACTAAGTACGCCTATGTGTCTTTTATATACCTCTCATTACTAAGATTGGAAATAAGATAAAACTAAAACTTGGCAGTTATACATAAATATAAGAAAAAGCATATACTTGCACAAAGATGTTCATTAATAAAAGAGAACACATGTTTTACCATGACTTTCCAGTATATGTAAAGTTGATCAACCACATGCATTATTCTACCAAAGAGATTTAGTGCTCACATGTACTATTCTACCAAAGAGATTTAGTAATTTCATCAATGCACTATTCTGTCAAAGAGATTCAGTACTCACACGTACTATTCTGCCAAAGAGATTTAGTACTTTCATTCAATGCACTGTTCTACCAAAGAGATTTAGTGTTATCATATAATGGAACAAATATATTATATTTCATGTTTTTATAGCCATAAGTACAGAAAATCAAGCAAGATATCATACAAGAACAATCATTTCATCCAATACCATATTCCAAGTATTTTACTACACGTATAACACAAGCATATTGTATAATAAGCCAAGTAAGAGGTAATGACGTACCTTGCTCAAGATATCCTAATCATCACATATTCCTAGATATCAGCTCTAACCTTGGTCAACCCTGATTAAGATAAGATCATATATGCCATCATCAGATTCTCAACATCTTAACCCTAGTTATGTTCATTAGGGTTTGCTTAGTTGATTAGGGCATTTCCATCATTACTTGCATTCTTGTCTTAGAATTATGTTAGTGATGTTATATTCCAGATTATGTTACGGATTAGGGTTCATCATCTGCACATTAGCTTCCATAGTATTTTGTGCACATATTAACCCTAGGTTATATGCATTCGTCAAATTAGGGTTAGAAAACATGTATTAAGGGTCATATTCGTATAACATGGATTTTGTGTATGAAACTGATATCAGATTTACATATTACCTTCCGGTTTCTTATATGAGCTTACTCTGTGATTTCTAGGATTTCTTGAGCGTATTTGTAATTATTACAAACTAATGACGGTTATTAACCCTAATTAGCCATATAAAGCAAATTACATGATTTTGAGTTGAAACATCATCATATTTGACATCATATGGATTATATATCATATTTTAGAGTTACCAATGCATTATCATAATTGTTGGTCACTATTTGATATTTATTACACATGATAAGAGTATTTCACAACTTACATAATATTCCTGACATTAGTGCATCAATACAATGATTGTATGGTTCCATCTTGTTCTACTCATTTTTATGAGAATTTTAGTACTTTGTGTCTATTTTTCTGATAAACGAGCTAATTATTGTGAATTATTGAAGATCTGTAGATTTTAGGGGCAATTTACCTTTTGTGGCCAATAAGAGCCTGCCACGTGGCCAGCAAGGGCCGCCACTCCTTTGATTGAGCCGGCTGGGTTCTCTGGGCGGTTTGGGACACTCAACCGGTTCATCTTGGTCTATTTCCTGGGCCACCTGGTCCCTCTTCTTATTTTTCTTTTACCTCGCGCGCGACCCTGTTCTTCCATGAATAGGTGCCGCCGCCGCCACTATGTGCCAAATCCATAGCCAGAGGTCTACAAAGAGCTCCTCCTCATCACGACCTACCGCATCTAGCTGATTTACTGGACCACGACGAGGAACCCTCGCCAAAGGCTCCTCTTACTCCATCGCTCTGGGCTTTTGTGCGAGAACTGGGTTCTCCGCTGCAGCGCCACCGCCGTTGGCTCCTCTTTAGCAAGCAAATCGGCCGCCCTCCTGCTGCTCCTCGATCTCATCTGACTACGCCTAGGTCTCCTCAGAGATCCCTAGGTGCGAAGCAGCAAGGCTTCTGATCTCCACTGCCCGCAGCTCATCCCGACTCCAAGCCCGCCGTCAGTGGATCTCCGAAGAGAGAGTCCCGATCTCCTCCTCATCCCTGCTAGTGCCTTTGTTGGCTTTAGGGTGTATTTGTACAGAGTTCCAGCTCCTGAATGAGCCTTGGTGGCCGTTGGAACACAGGCTTGCTGGAGCCGCTATCTACCTACCACCGCAGCTCTGAGGCATGGCGAGAAATGGGCGCCACTGCACGACTCCACATTGGCGAGAGATGGCCAGAGTCATACTCTCTTGCGCTTCTAGCCTATCTACAACCCAAGGCATTGCCTATGTCTCCAAGTTGAAGACGCTCTGGCGCGGCCTGCCGTTGTGGTCATCTCTCCCTCTCCCTGCTTTGTGCAATACTGAAGAGTCTTATAAAACTGGGAACTCGTTCCCTCTGGTTTATCATTCTCCATCCTTGAGTCAGAGGTCGGAGTATTGGTCTCAATAAGGTGTAATCAGATGCTCAGTTATCTATCCCTCTTGCTCCACGACGTAGACGCTTGGCATCGTGGTTTTGGGGGGCAATTGTAAGGACTACCGGGAAGGTATGTGTTCGAACAAAACTTCAGTAATTAAGCGGAAGCGATAGTTTTCAGTAGGGGATTAATAAAAATTACTAAAAATTAAAATCATTTACCAAGAGATCCAAATATAGGAAGACTTTTTTATCAAGAAACAAAGAATTTTATTTACATCATGGTTCATATGTACACATTATGTACCATCTCTTCTCGAGTATTACAACATCCGACAACATAAAACCTCGAGGCATCAAGCCAAAATCTCAGATCAATTCGTTAAAAGTACTAACTACTAACTCCGAGGACCTGAGAGTACAGAGACGACACATATGACTCTCTATACAAAATATGACAGCCAGTACCTCCACCTGGAATATCACTGATGTCTCGGTTGCTGCTGTTGATGTTGTTCTTCCCCTGCTATAGGGTTTCTGCCTCTTCTTCTGCGTCTTCCTAAAAAGTTGGATTCCACGGGGGTGAGACAATTAAAATTTCCCCAGCGGAAGATATAACTCTCTGCCAAAAATATTATTATTGCAGTTTAATAGAATAAAACTGAGCAGAAGAATCATATATATTCCACAGCAGATAAATCAATGTCTAAATAGATTAGAGCGAGCATTATTCTTTATTCAAAGTATTTCAGCTATATCTTGATAAAGCAGCATGTCACTTATCCAATAAGGAATTGAAGAACATGTAAACATTTATCCATCTAGGATATGATAAGCAAGGTAACATCAACCAATGATTCTCGTATTTCAACCTTAAGCAAATATGCTACGTGGCTGATTACATTTTACAATCATACTTAAGCCCGAGGAGATGAGGTATACCGCTCATACTCCAACCGACCATTGCAAAGTCGAAATCGGTGCCATACATAGGTCAAGAAAGAGACGGATTTCCATGACCTCATATTCCTCAATCAGTGTGAGAACAAAATGCAAGACATCTTGTGTCTCTGCTAAATAGCTTTCCAGGGTATACTGGAAACTTCTCTATAGAGTTACAATAGAAACTGTACTCTCTTCGCAATCGAGAGATTTCATGTTTATCTCACATAGATCCGGCATTAACATAATTGGGAGATTCATGATACATCCATACCGACATCGGGAGATTAGTGATACATCCATCCCGACATATATAATGAAGGGTCGAGAGATTTACTATTTATCTCACATCAATTCCTCCATTAGAGCATAAGGATATTCACGCCCATAACCCCCACATACTCAACAGTATGCCCTCCAGGAGATCCCGTAGGAAAACCTGTTTCACCATCACCAACTACTGGCGATGATGGATCTATGGCCAGGGCTCTACATGATAAGATTTTACTTGATTAATTAAGTACATTACCATATTCTTTTAGCATCAGTCATGTTTTCAAACATAAATTATTATAATAAATGCTACAAAGAATGAGTAATACTTCTATCAAGTACTTTTCAAAGCTTTATAAAACATTGGGATCTCAATCCCTTGTCACATCAGGGACATTCTCATCCCTCAACATCTCATCATCATGATTATGGAATATGGGTATTCAAACTCTCAGTTCATTAATGAACACTTGTTACCACTTATCAGGTAACTAATACCTTCAGGTCATCTGACCAAGGTAAACATGATACTTTCTACATAAGCATCTCACATGGCTCTCAAATCCCATTTAATTTCTTGTTACCTCTCACTGGGCAACAAAGCATATTATGGCTCACAAGGCCTATAAAATAATTTCAATAATAAAACAACATAGCTCATACCTGGCTATTTCCAACATCTCATGATACCTGCATGATTAGTACACATGATAACTGTTATATCAATTACATACCACCACTATGCAATGTAATGGTAGCATCACTATTCACTCATTAGGTTAGGGTTTCCCAAATTCATGTCAATTAGGGATACTCGTCCTATTACCCAAAATTAGGATAATGGTTTATCATCATATTGCCCAAGATTAGGGTTTCATACACTGTAACCCAAAATTAGGGTTTCACATACATTCACCCTATATTACGGTAGGGTTTCATATAGCATTACATAGCATCACCCTAGATTAGAGTTTCACATCACATCACTACATTAGGGTTTCACATCACTTCACTACATTAGGGTTTCACATGACATCACCCTTGATTAGGATTTCACATCACATCACCCTAGATTAGGGTTTCACATCACTTCACTACATTAGGGTTTCACATGACATCACCCTTGATTAGGATTTCACATCACATCACCCTAGATATGGGTTTCACACATCATTATCTTGAATTAAGGTTCCTTGTAACTTTTCCCCAAATTAGGGTTTCATGTAACTTTACCCGAAATTAGGGTTTCATGAAGCATTCTCTTAAATTAGGGTTTTTTTTCATTATATTACTCTGAATTGGGATTTCTCATATCATCACCCTAGATTAGGGTTTCACCTAGCATTGCCCTAAATTAGGGTTAGGACTCATCAACCTTCTCAATTAGGGTTTCATGATCTCTTTATCAAGGATCATACCCTAATTACATATTTTATTCATGTTGAAAGTGTTGAGGCTCATCCACTACATGATTATTATACATGTATGAATTCCTCTCTCTCTCATCCTCTCTAGGATGTTGATTACTTCAAACTTGATTAGATTCAGTCAACCCTTCATACATTTAGGGTTAGCATAGTGTATTGAGATATTGCTTTCACAAGGATCAAAGGTTAACCCCTCAAAGGGTACTAATCACCCTAGTACCTAAAAGGTACAACCATTGTAGTTATTTTTGATAAAAATCATTAACAATCA
This sequence comes from Alisma plantago-aquatica, assembly GCA_963693085.1. Classification (NCBI taxonomy): domain Eukaryota; kingdom Viridiplantae; phylum Streptophyta; class Magnoliopsida; order Alismatales; family Alismataceae; genus Alisma; species Alisma plantago-aquatica. The sequence goes on from OY856410.1 coordinate 343,526,012, forward strand.
TAGGTTAATTGATATTTCATAGCTTTAAGACTATTAGGTCTCCAAACGGTTTTGATACTTTTGAACCTTCAAACGTTTTTGACCTCCTTGACCTTCAAACGGTTTTGAGATCGTTTGCCCTCCAAACGATCTTGAGACCGTTTGGGCATCTAGGGTTAAGACCGTTTGCTCTTAAATAGTTTTGAAACCATTTCGTGCCTTCAACCCTTGAAATCATTGAAACAAATTAACCTTGAAACCGAATGAACAACCCATCATTGAAACCGATTGAACATCAAACGGTCTCAAGAACGTTTGGACTGAAACGGTCTCAAGGCCGTTTGGTCCAAACAACCTTGAAACCAAATGGATCAATTATGGTTTCCTTCACTCAATCAATCGATTTTAGGGTTTGCACTCATTGAACCATCCAATATTGAGACCATTGAAAGTACATCAATCTACAACCCTTGGATCTCCATCCATCCATGACTCCACTTGACCTCAAATGGTCTTGAGACCATTTGACCTCAAACAGTGTTGAGACCGTTTGAGCCATTCAACATAGAAATCGTCTCAATCAATTTAGGGTTTCAACCAAATCAATCTGATTAGGGTTTGTAATCAATGGATCACCCATTCTTGGAACTATTTTAATTAGAATATATGGAACCATTGGATCATCATCCAACTACGTCAGAAATTGACCCCAAACGGTTTGAAACCGTTTGACCTCAAAGGTCTTGAGACCGTTTGCCCCCAAACGGTCTTAAGACCGTTTGGTCATCAAGATGAAACCGTTTTCACATGATTTTTCTTGGGGTGTGTGTTAAGATGACATCATCATCTTCAAGCTACAAACCTTCGAAATTTGCTGTGATCTTTTGTGGTGATTTCAGCAATTAATCAAAAGGAAGTTTGAGAATGAAAAAGGAATCAACATATGATGAAGAAATGAAATCAATAATGATATTTAAGGGTTCAAGTTATATAACCCGCCTTCAAAGTTGAATCCAAGCTTCAAGTTTCACGTCCTCAATGGTGAATGAAGCTTTCTCAACTGTCCAAGGTCCGTTCTCAAGTCTTTGAGTGAAACGAATGGCTAAAGTTGAAGATTGAATGGAGAAAAGAAGAAAATAAGCATTGAATTTTGATTTCCACCATGAAATCAAGGTTGAAGATGATTAAGGAGCTCACCTACAGGTTGGATTAAGTCCTCCTATTTCTCCTAACCTCCCTTGTGCTTGGCCAAAGCAAAGAAAGAAAGTAGATCCGAAAAAAGTCTTTCATGTGGGTGGAAAATGGGGTATATGTAAGGGAATTTCAAGAGAGAGAAAGTGTTATAAAAATCCTTCAATTCCCAAAATAGTCTCACTTCTTTTCATACGAAGCCATCATCCTCCCTTTCAAAATCCTCTTCTTTATCCATGAATTAAAAGAAAACAAATTAAGCACCTTAATCAATATAATAATAATATCCAAAAATGAGTGGATATTACTTTTTCTTTAACTAATGTGAGTGGACTCTCCACTCACTTTAGATATTTCAGTGCCATTGCAAGGCACAAGAACGTCCATACTTATAAAAATTCAACCATCTCATTTTTGGTTGAAGGGCACTTCCATTAATATATTTATTTTTGCATTAAATTGAATTAGGGTTTCAATTATGCTTAAATCTTGATTATTTTAATATCAAGATTCTCTCTTCCAAAGAGATTCAAATGAGACACCCCTCTAATTTTCTTGTCTCTAATTGATACCAAGAAAAATTAGGGACTCTCTAGGAGTGATATTTTGCATATTGAACCCTAGGTTTTGGGTAAATTACACATTACACCAAAACTAAGTTTTAATGCACAAACATTGCTTAATAAGCTCTTTCTTGGTGCTCAGGCTGTCACAAGCCATACCTCTGCATCATTTTCATTCTTATGATGCTTCAACACTTTAGGAACATTTTATCATGTAACATTTGCAAGTTAACCCCTCAACTTGGGTAATTTGCACTTTAGTCCAAAACAGGCAAAACATTGTTTTCAACATTATTCAAAAAGGACTAAAATTGAAACATAAGTTACTCTTAAGCCTTAATTACTTTTCAAAAGATAAAAGCAAGCATATAATTATCTTTCTTAAACAAAACATCTAGGGTTAAAGCATAACCCAGGTCAGGGATGTTACAAATTATCCACCCCTAACAGGGATTTCATCTCCAAAATCATCAAGAGAAAAGAGAAGGGTACTTCCTCTTAATCTCTTCCTCTAGCTCCCACGTAGCTTCTTCAATGACACGGTGATGCCAGAGAACTTTCACCAGACATATGTATTTCTTTTTCAACTTTTTAATTCTTTTATCAAGGATCATCACAGGTCCTTCAACATATGATATATCATCATTTAATTCTACCTCCACAGGTTGAAAAACTAACTCTATGTCAGGATGACACTTTCTCAGCATGGAGATATGGAACACTGGATGCAACTTATGCAGCTCAGGTGGAAACTCCAGCTTATAGGCTACCTTTCCAATTCGTTCAATGATTGGATAAGGCCCCATAAATCTAGGAGCTAACTTTCCCTTTTTTCCAAATCTAAGGACACCTTTCCAAGGTGAGACTTTGAGATATACTCTATATCCAACTTGGAGTTCTAAAGGTCTTTTCCGTTTATCGGCGTACGACTTCTGTCTATCATGTGCAGTCTTTAATTGTTGTTGTATTACTTTAATCTTCTTAGTTGTCTGTTGCACTAGCTTAAGACCCAAAAGTTGAGATTCTCCTATTTCATACCAACATAAAGGAGATCTACAATGTCTACCATATAATGCTTCATATGGTGCCATATTAATACTGTGCTGATAGCTATTATTGTAAGAAAATTCTATCAAGCTCAGGTGTAGATCCCAACTTCCTACAAACTGAAGGTCACATGCCCTAAGCAAATCCTCCAAGGTTTGTATGGTCCTTTCAGATTGTCCATCTGTCTATGGGTGAAAGGCAGTACTAAACCTTAACTGTGTACCCAAAGCTTTATGTAGTCATTCCCAAAAATGACTCATGAACTGGGGACCTCTATCAGAAACAATAGTAGATGGAACCTCGTGTAAACGCACTATCTCATCTATATAGATCTGTGCAAGCTTTTCAGCAGTGCAGGTTGTTTTGACAGGAAGGAAATGTGTTGTCTTAGTCAACCTATCAACTATTACCCATATGGAATCATGACCTTTGGTTGTTCTAGGCGAACCAACCACAAAGTCCATGGTCACATGATCCTATTTCCATTGCGGTATAAGCAAAGGTTGCATTGTTCTTGTGGGCTTTTGATGTTCATCTTTAACCTGCTGACACACCGGACACCGCATAAAAAACTCAACTACATCCTTCTTCAATCATGGCCACCAATACATATCTTTCAAGTTACGATACATTTTGGTGCTCCCTGCATGCATTTCATACATCGAAGAATGAGCTTCCTCCAAGACTAACTTCTTTAAGTCATTGGCATCAGGTACTACCATCCTACCATGGTAACAGACTACCTGATCCTATAACTCATGAAAGCCATCCCGTTTCTCACTACCATACTCTAACTTGATCTGTTGAACCACAGAATTAGCTTGTTGTGCTTCTTTAATCTATTGTCTCAGAGTAGGTTTCACTTGCATCTCAGCTAACAGCCTGGCTAACAATGATACCTTAAGTTGTACATTGTTTTGCCTCAAGGAGATAAGCATATCTCTTTTAAAGCACACTAAGGAGTTCAACTGTGCTTTATCTAAGGCTGGTGATGATGATTTCCTACTTAGTGCATCAGCCACTACATTAGCCTTCCTTGGATGATAATCAATTGTACAATCGTAGTCCTTGATTAACTCCATCCAGCGGCATTGTCTCATTTTCAACTCATGTTGTGAGAAGATATATTTTAGATTCTTATGGTCTGTGAAAATTTGAAATGTTTCTCCATAGAGATAATGTCTCCAGATCTTCAAAGCATGGACCACATCAGGTAGCTCTAGATCTTGTGTCGGATAATTCTCCTCATGTTTCATAAGTTGTCGAGAAGCAAAAGAAATCACTTGATTATCCTGCATCAACACACATCCTAGACCATTCTTAGATGCATCACAGAAAACTATGTACCCCTTCTCTTGCTCAGGTAACACCAGAACAGGTGCACTTGTTAACCTTTCTTTCAACAGCTAGAAAGAATGTTGACACTTATCATTCCAGACAAAAGGAACCTCCTTCCTGGTCAACTTGGTTAAGGGTAAAGCTATATAACTGAAGTTCTTAATGAACCTCCTGTAACAGCCTGCCAGTCCTAGGAAACTACGTATCTCTGTAGGTGTCTTTGGCTATTTCGATTGCAGGACAGATTCTACCTTCTTAGGATCAACACGTATACCCGAGGCAGATATTACGTGTCCTAGAAAAGAAAGTTCTGGTAACCATAACTCGCATTTGCTAAGATTAGCATACAACTTATTCTCTCTTAGTAAAGTTAAAGCCTGACGGAGGTGCTTCTCATGTTGTTGAGCATCTCTACTGTATATCAAGATGTCTTATATAAAGACTACTATGGAATGATCAAGAAAAGGTCGAAAGATTCTATTCATGAGTTCCATGAATGAAGCTGGTGTATTAGTTAGTCCAAACGACATAACTATGAACTCATAGTGACCATACCTTGTCCTAAAGGCAGACTTAGGTATGTCACTCTCCTTGATACGCAACTGATGATATCCTGACCTCAGATCTATCTTAGAGAAGATAGTTGCACCACACAACTGATCAAATAGGTCATAGATCCTTGGTAGAGGATACTTATTCTTTATGGTTACTTTATTCAACTATCTATAATCAATGCATAACCGCATTGATCCATCCTTCTTTTTAACAAAGAGCACTGGAGCACCCCATGGTGAAGTACTCGGTCGGATAAAACCTTTCTCATGCAATTCCTACAGCTGTTTCTTGAGCTATGCCATCTCAGCATGTGCCATTCTATACGGTGTTTGTGCTATTGGTTGCGTGCCTGAGACTAGATTAATCTCAAAATCAATCTCTCAGGGCGGAGGAACACCTGGAAGTTCCTCAGGGAACACATCTTCAAACTCCCTAACTATCATAACTTCAGAAAAATTAAGACTCTCCATTGTGGTGTCTACCACATGTGCCAAGAATGCAAAGCATCCTTGTCTCATCAGCTTCTCAGCTACCATAGCTAACACAAGACAGGTTGGAAGAATCTTTCTGTCTCCCTGAAAGATCCATGTGTCACCATCATCTGTGAACACAACTTGCTTGGGATCACAATCCAAGACAACCTTATACTTTTCTAGGGTGTCCATCTCAAGAATTATATCAAACCCATGCATCTCAAGTGGTATAAGATCCACCTGAATGTGATGTTCAGAAAAGGAAAGAATGCAGGGAGAACACACCTCCCGCAGCACCACAAATCCCAACAAAGGGGCTTCTAATAACATACTATCTATTCTATGACTAACAATCATGTTTTAGTCAAGGATCACTTTTCTAGTGATAAAGGAATGCGTAGCACCCAGATCAATAAAAATAGATACAAAGCAGGATGAAGACAAATCAGAATGTAATAGTTCCATCTGACCTGTCATAACTCGAGGGTTGACTACTGCTTCGGGTTGATTCATCGCATAGAATCTCACTGTTGCTTGTTGTTGACCCTATGCTCAGTTGTTAGGTGCGGACAAACCAGCTTGGGATGCTTGTCCACGTACTCTAATGCCACTAAAAAACTATCACCTCTGAGAGCCTTGCTAACTCTACCTCGGAGGTTGAGTCACACTTACATCTCTAGCTTGACAGTCTTTCATCAAATGCCCCATCTTTCAGCATATAAAATAGCCTCTACTCTCCCTCTGTGGCCTGGGTGGTCCTGTTACCGATACTGATGCTGAGATGTGGGCTCCCTCTGGTGGTAAACTATGGCCCCTACCCCTACTCGACGTCCATTGCATCTGGGTATTAAATCTTGGTGGTGCTATTGGTGCAGAAAATCTCGGTTTCTTGAAACTTCCGAACCTCTACCCTTGAAACTGAGTATGCACCTTCTTACTCTTAGTCTGACGCTTCTCAATCACAGACCTTTCTATCCATCTCATGGACTCTAAAAGGTGGAGAACCTATCCCTATTCTCTAAGGCATACATAGGAGTGGTCAAATTAGCGTTGAGCCCCTTCTCAAAATGCTGAATTCTCTCTTCATCAGTAGCTGCCATATGGGGACAGAATCACTAAAGCTCCATAAATTTAGCTTCATACTCACTAATGTTCGTTGGTCCTTGCCTTATCCTCTCAAACTGAGAGATTTTCTCTTCTAGGTACGTCTTGGGGAAGTACCTATTGACGAATTCTCGTCAGAATTCTACCCATACAATTTCAACACGTGTCCTTTTGCCCTCTTCTATTGTCTACCAATGTCCAACACTCCCTTTTAGAAGGTACACTGCATGCCTCACCTTCTCTACTTCAGGGATATTGAGGATTCTAAAAGCCTTCTCCAGCTTAGTCAGCCACAAGTCAACATCTGCTGGGTCAACTATACTTGCATAATCTGTGGCTCCAACCCAGCGAAGTCATTTGAAAGTCTTGCCGGCTCCCTGTCCTTCATTATGGGCTGGTTCCCTAGGTGCAAGTGGTGGCATCCTTTCCGCAATATGCGTCATGGTTGCCATGAACTTCCCAAACAGATCATGGAAAGCTGGATTTTCTAGTGCAGCTTGGTTAAGCTGGGGATGTTCAGGTACTGGTTCCTCCCTATCCTGATCCCTTGCACCTCTTCCTGGTGCAACAATGCTGCTCTCAGTAGCATGTTCTTCTTGTGATCCAGACATCTTTAAGTTTTTCTTCTCCTCCTATATGAGAAGAAGGCACTATCAGATATACTGGAAGACATTAGAACAGACTCAACAACCTTAATCCTATGTCTCTGTAGACTCAGCGAACCTAGAGCTATGATACCACTAATTGTCATGCACCATTCGAACAAAACGTCATTAACTAAGAGGAAGCGATCATTAGCAGCGGATTAACAAAAATCACTAAAAATTAAAACCATTTACAAAGAGATCCAAACATAGGAAGACTCTTTTATCAAGAATCAAAGTATTTTATTTACATCCTGGTTCATATGTACACATCATGTACCGTCTCTTCTCGAGTATTACAACATCAACTGCCTTGTTAAAACTAAACATAGACATCATAAAACCTTGAGGCATCAAGCCAAAATCTCAGATCAATTCGTTAAAAGTACTAACTACTAACTCTGAGGACCTGAGAGTACAAAGACGACACATAGGACTCTCTATACAAAATATGATAGCCAGTGCCTCCACCTGGAATATCACTGTTGTCCCAGTTGTTGTTGTTGCTGCTGTTCTTCCCCTGCTATAGGGTTTCTGCCTCTTCTTCTGCGTCATCCTAAAACGTTGGATTCCACGGGGGTGAGACAATTGAAATTGCCCCAGCGGAAGATATAACTCTCTGCCAGAAATATTATTATTGCAGTTTAATAGAATAAAACTGAGCAGAAGAATCATATATATATTCAATAGTAGATAAATCAATGTCTAAATAGATTAGAGCATTATTCTTTATTCAAAGCATTTCAGTTATATCTTGATAAAGCAGCATGTCACTTATCCAATAAGGAATTGAAGAGCATGTAAACTTTTATCCATCTAGGATATGATAAGCAAGGTAACATCAACCAATGATTCTCGTATTTCAACCTTAAGCAAAAAATGCTACGTGGCTGATTACATTTTACAATCATACTTAAGCCCCGAGGAGATGAGGTATACCGCTCATACTCCAATCGACCGTTGCAAAGTCGAAATCGGTGCCATACATAGGTCAAGAAAGAGCCGGATTTCCATGACCTCATATGCCTCAGTCAGTGTGAGAACAAAATGCAAGACATCTTGTGTCTCTGCTAAATAGCTTTCCAGTGTATACTAGAAACTTCTCTATAGAGTTACAATGGAAATTGTACTCTCTTCGCAATCGAGAGATTTCATGTTTATCTCACATAGATCCGGCATTAACATAATTGGGAGATTCATGATACATCCATACCGACATCGGGAGATTAGTGATACATCCATCCCGACATATATAATGAAGGCTTGAGAGATTTACTGTTTATCTCACATCAATTCCTCCATTAGAGCGTAAGGATATTCGCGCCTATAACCCCCACATACTCAACAGTATGCCCTCCAGGAGATCCCGTAGGAAAACTTGTTTCACCATCACCAACTACTGGCGATGATGGATCTATGGCCAGGGCTCTACATGATAATATTTTACTTGATTAATTAAGTACATTACCATATTCTTTTAGCATCAGTCAGGTTTTCAAACATAAATTATTATAATAAATGCTACAAAGAATGAGTAATACTTCTATCAAGTACTTTTCAAAGCTTTATAAAACATTGGGATCTCAATCCCTTGTCACATCAGGGACATTCTCATCCCTCAACATCTCATCATCATGATTATGGAATATGGGTATTCAAACCCTCAGTTCATTAAAGAACACTTGTTACCACTTATCAGGTAACTAATACCTTCATGTCATCTGACCAAGGTAAACCTGATACTTTCTACATAAGAATCTCACATGGCTCTCAAATCCCATTTAATTTCTTGTTACCTCTCACAAGGCAACAAAGCATATTATGGCTCACAAGGCCCATAAAATAATTTCAATAATAAAACAACATAGCTCTTACCTAGCTATTTCTAACATCTCATGATACCTGCATGATTAGTACACATGATAACTGTTATATCAATTACATACCAACACTATGCAATGTAATGGTAGCATCACTATTCACTCATTAGGTTAGGGTTTCCTAAATTCATGTCAATTAGGGATACTCGTCCTATTACCCAAAATTAGGATTATGGTTTATCATCATATTGCCCAAGATTAGGGTTTCATACACTATAACCCAAAATTAGGGTTTCACATACATTCACCCTATATTAGGGTAGGGTTTCATATAGCATTGCATAGCATCACCCTAGATTAGAGTTTCACATCACATCACTGCATTAGGGTTTCACATCACTTCACTACATTAGGGTTTCACATGACATCACCCTTGATTAGGATTTCACATCACATCACCCTAGATTAGGGTTTCACATCACTTCACTACATTAGGGTTTCACATGACATCACCCTTGATTAGGATTTCACATCACATCACCCTAGATTAGGGTTTCACACATCATTATCTTGAATTAAGGTTCCTTGTAACTTTCCCCAAATTAGGTTTCATGTAACTTTACTCAAAATTAGGGTTTCATGAAGCATTCTCTTAAATTAGGGTTTTTTTTCATTATATTACTCTGAATTGGGATTTCTCATATCATCACCCTAGATTAGGGTTTCACCTAGCATTGCCCTAAATTTGGGTTAGGGCTCATCAACCTTCTCAATTAGGGTTTCATGATCTCTTTATCAAGGATCATACCCTAATTACATATTTTATTCATGTTGAAAGTGTTGAGGCTCATCCACTACATGATTATTATACATGTATGAATTCCTCTCTCTCTCATCCTCTCTAGGATGTTGATTACTTCAAACTTGATTAGATTCAGTCAACCCTTCATACATTTAGGGTTAGCATAGTGTATTGAGATATTGCTTTCACAAGGATCAAAGGTTAACCCCTCAAAGGGTACTAATCACCCTAGTACCTAAAAGGTACAACCATTGTAGTTATCTTTGATAAAAATCATTAACAATCATAGGTTAATTGATATTTCATAGCTTTAATACTATTATGTCTCCAAACGGTTTTGATAATTTTGAACCTTCAAACGGTTTTGACCTCCTTGACCTTCAAACGGTTTTGAGATCGGTTGCCCTCCAAACGGTCTTGAGACCGTTTGGGCATCTAGGGTTAAGACCGTTTGCTCTTAAACAGTTTTGAAACCATTGAGTGCCTTCAACCCTTGAAATCATTTAAACAAATTAACCTTGAAACCGAATGAACAACCCATCATTGAAACCGATTGAACATCAAACGGTTTGAGACCGTTTGCCCTCCAAACGGTCTGAAACCGTTTGATCCCAAACGGTCTCAAGAACGTTTGGACTCAATTGGTCTCAAGGCCGTTTGGTGCAAACCACCTTGAAACTGAATGGATCAATTATGGTTTCCTTCACTCAATCAATCGATTTTAGGGTTTGCACTCATTGAACCATCCAAAATTGAGACCATTGAAAGTACATCAATCTACAACCCTTGGATCTCCATCCATCCATGACTCCACTTGACCTCAAATGGTCTTGAGACCATTTGACCTCAAATGGTCTTGAGACCGTTTGAGCCATTCAACATAGAAATCGACTCAATCAATTCAGGGTTTCAACCAAATCAGTCCGATTAGGGTTTGTAATCAATGGATCACCCATTCTTGGAACTATTTTAATTAGATCAATTGGAACCATTGGATCATCATCCAACTACGTCAGAAATTGACCCCAAACGGTCTTGAGACTGTTTGACCTCAAAGGTTTTGAGACCGTTTGCCCCCAAACGGTCTTGAGACTGTTTGGTCATCAAGATGAAACCGTTTTCACATGATTTTTCTTGAGGTGTGTGTTAAGATGACATCATCATCTTCAAGCTACAAACCTTCGAAATTTTCTGTGATCTTTTGTGGTGATTTCAGCAATTAATCAAAAGGAAGTTTGGGAATGAAAAAGGAATCAACATATGATGAAGAAATGAAATCAATAATGATATTTAAGGGTTCAAGTTATATAACCCGCCTTCAAAGTTGAATCCAAGCTTCAAGATTCACGTCCTCAATGGTGAATGAAGCTTTCTCAACTGTCCAAGGTCCGTTCTCAAGTCTTTGAGTGAAAAGAATGGCTAAAGTTGAAGATTGAATGGAGAAAAGAAGAAAATAAGCATTGAATTTTGATTTCCACCATGAAATCAAGGTCGAAGATGATTAAGGAGATCACCTACAGGTTGGATTATGTCCTCCTGTTGCTCCTAACCTCCCTTGTGCTTGGCCAAAGCAAATAAAGAAAGTAGATTCGAAAAAAGTTTTTCATGTGGGTGGAAAATGGGGTATATGTAAGGGAATTTCAAGAGAGAGAAAGTGTTATAAAAATCCTTCAATTCCCAAAATTGATGCCACTTATCCTCCTCACTTCTTTGCATACGAATCCATCATACTCCCTTTCAAAATCCTCTTCTTTATCCATGAATTAAAATAAAACAAATTAAGCACCTTAATCAATATAATAATAATATCCAAAAATGAGTGGATATTACTTTTTCTTTAACTAATGTGAGTGGGCTCTCCACTCACTTTAGATATTTCGGTGCCATTGCAAGGCACAAGAACGTCCATACTTATACAAATTCAACCATCTCATTTTTGGTTGAAGGGCACTTCCATTAATATATTTATTTTTTTATTAAATTGAATTAGGGTTTCAATTATGCTTAAATCTTTATTATTTTAATATCAAGATTCTCTCTTCCAAAGAGATTCAAATGAGACGCCCCTCTGATTTTCTTGTCTCTAATTGATAACAAGAAAAATTAGGGACTCTCTCGGAGTGATATTTTGCATATTGAACCCTAGGTTTTGGGTAAATTACACATTACACCAAAACTAAGTTTTAATGCACAAACATTGCTCAATAAGCTCTTTCTTGGTGCTCAGGCTGTCACAAGCCATACCTCTGCATCATTTTCATTCTTATGATGCTTCAACACTTGAGGAACATTTTATCATGTAACATTTGCACGTTAACCCCTCAACTTGGGTAATTTGCACTTTAGTCCAAAATAGGCAAAACATTGTTTTCAACATTATTGAAAAAGGACTAAAATTGAAACATAAGTTACTCTTAAGCCTTAATTACTTTTCAAAAGATAAAAGCAAACATATAATTATCTTTCAAGTTACGATACATTTTGGTGCTCCCTGCATGCATTTCATACATCGAAGAATGAGCTTCCTCCAAGATTAACTTCTTTAAGTCATTGGCATCAGGTACTACCATCCTACCATGGTAACAGACTACCTGATCCTATAACTCATGAAAGCCATCCCGTTTCTCACTACCATACTCTAACTTGATCTGTTGAACCACAGAATTAGCTTGTTGTGCTTCTTTAATCTGTTGTCTCAGAGTAGGTTTCACTTGCATCTCAGCTAACAGCCTGGCTAACAACGATACCTTAAGTTGTACATTGTTTTTCCTCAAGGAGATAAGCATATCTCTTTTAAATCACACTAAGGAGTTCAACTGTGCTTTATCTAAGGCTGGTGATGATGATTTCCTACTTAGTGCATCAACCACTACATTAGCCTTCCCTGGATGATAATCAATTGTACAATCGTAGTCCTTGATTAACTCCATCTAGCGACATTGTCTCATTTTCAACTCATGTTGTGAGAAGATATATTTTAGATTCTTATGGTCTGTGAAAATCTGAAATGTTTCTCCATAGAGATAATGTCTCTAGATCTTCAAAGCATGGACCACAACAGGTAGCTGTAACATACTGAAACTCAGGGTCTTCCCTGCAATTTACCCACTTTTGAGATTTTCTTTGCCTTTTAGTCCAATTGGACCTTTTCCATAAATTTCCCATCCTTTTGGATCATTTTTGGACTTCTTGTGCATTTTGAGCACAATCTGAGGTTGAAATTACTATTTACCCTCATTTATGTAAATGAGGGGGTGTTTGCACAAATAACCCACATTAGGAGATAAGTTAGGGTTAATAATGTAATTTGGTCATTTATGGGATAATATTATTAGATAATATTTATTTGGAGCTTTTTGGATAAATATGTTATTAATAATGTGTATTTGAGTTTATATATGTGTATATTAACCTTAAGTGTTTCTCTCTCCTCAAAATATGATTTTATTTCATATTAATATGTTATTTTGTTAAGGAATGATTATTTGGATCTTAATGTGTTTTATATCTCGAATTTACTCACATGTTTCTCATTAATAAGCTTTTCATATAATTCCTTCATTATAATATATTATTATACTCATTATGAGCTATATATTTATTTAGGGTCTTATTATGTATTAAACATGGATTAAATTGCATAGCATTGTAAAATACGTCATTATGAACCTATGGTACAAATTTGGCATTATTTGGAGTTGATTTGACCTCTCTAATGCATTTTATAAGCTTTTAATATAGTGTAACTATAGTTATTACATTTATATCGTTGATTTCCTTTAATGTCGCACATTTAACCTATGGTTTGGATGTCACGCGTTACTCTTGATGCGTGCCAGTTGCCAACTGTTGGATTTCAATCTGACGGTTTGGGCATCGTCATCTTCCTCAGTTATGATGCGAGTCAGAAACCGTTTTGGGTGATTTAACTCCCCGATCGTGTTCTCGGCCATTACCCCATAATCGCGAATGATTTCTTCACCCTTGAATCCACCGTTTTCTTCCGATCGAGATGAGCTCTTGCTCGCATGCTGTAACGCACTGAATGCGAAACGCCCAACCTGCTCTTTTCCCCTTTTCCGCAACAAGGCACAGTAGAGCCAAGGGTCTGTCTCCGACCTACTTAATGGGCTGTCGAGCATCCTTAGGTCTCGAGCTTTCCATTACCTCAACCAATTTCACCTCTCCATGCCCGAGGCAGCCTGACCTACTCGCTCCATTTCTCTGGTGACCTCGAACCATTGCTCGCACCTCCGACCTCCTCAGCCTAATCGGAAGCCCGGTAACAATCCTAGACCCCTGTTCTTCCTTTTCATAACCTCACCTCGCCTCACGATGCCTCCGAGCGTCAGGTCCTGTAAGTCACCGTCGAGCTCCGCCGGCGCCTACATATAACCTGCTTTGGTGCTCCTCCGCATGCGGAAGGAGGTTCCTTGACTTTGCCTTGACTCTGTGAAGGTTTCCCTGACCTCAGGTTTTGACCTCTTTACCTTTTTGACGATTCCTGGTCTTGGCTTTATCGTGCCCTGTTTCTCTGGTTCATCGCGGTGGTTTGGGTGGTCTCTGCATTGATCGCCTCCCTATTTTGCCCCATCACCACCGCCTGGTAACGACGAAGTCCCTCGACATGATCCCCTGATCAGATCACGAGAAACTGACCAGGTTTGACATGGAGCCTGGCTCCTGAAGCTGGTGCTCGCGACCATGGCTGCGAGGGAGACAATCCAGGTCGTCAAATGACCTTGGTGTCCCCGCGCCACTGATTTCACGAATTGCTCTGCAGGGGCATTTTGGACCTTGCACCCTTATTCTTCCTTGCTTGCGCGAGCAATCGAAAGATTCAGATGACCGTTCTACCCTCATCGTTGTAATTGTTTGGTTTGGCAAGCAGGGGCAAACAGGTCATTAGCCTCTTTGTTTATCTGCCTTTGACCAAGGCCAAGCGAGCCTAGACCGGCTGACATGGCCAAAGCTGATTGGCCCATGTCAGCGTGGGTCCGGCCAATGTGGCGCCCAATTGTTTTTATTTTTGCCTACGTGGCTTTTTCCTAATTTCTGATTGGTCAGGTTTACTTAATTCATAGTAAATCAACCATTGGTCAGAAAAATATGAATAAATAGTCGATGGAAAGGATTTTTAACGTAGAATCTGATTTAATGATTTTTGAGACCTGATTCTCAAGGGTTTTCCGAAGTTTGCCTTGATTGGCATTTTTAGTATGTAAATGTTTTAAAATACATAATTAATTCATTTTAACTCTGTTTTGTAAAATAAAATATGTTTTCTTATTCATGAGAATATGACCAATCGTTTGGGCTTGGTTTTGAACCCTAAATCGTGGTTTTGTAAAATTAGGGTTTTTCCTATGCTTTATGTCTTTATATATATTAATACATGTGTAATGATGTAACTAGGATATTATGTGGATGGATTGCAATCTGTTTGGTGGATGTGATGGTAATGTATATAATCTAAGGTATGTGATTCCTATGTATGTGACCCCTATGTTGTGAATGATTATTTTGCAAACAATCCTAATCTCTCAGTTGGGTCTTTTCCAACCCCACAATAACTATTGTGCTAGCCTGATTATCCCTCTAATTGCATTTATTGGCTCTTTACTTATTTTATGCTTCTAATACCATTGTTGGCTCATCTTTTCAAATACTTGGAAATCTTATATATTGTGGTTGTCCTGGTGGCTCATTTAATTGTAACTCTTGAATCTTGTTGTTGCCTATGTTGGCTCATCTCTTGAAGTACTTGTATAATGATGTTGCCTGTGATGGTCTGTTGATTGAGATTATTTATTTGGGTTTTATTCCCAATGGTATGTTGCATCTTGTTATACTTTTCACTACGCTGCCAAGTGAATGTTTATGCATGATATAGTTATTGGCCAATTGACAATGTAGTGTACATGAGTACAAACCACCCACAGGGCACTGGGGTTTTAGTCCTCCTACCGGGCACTGGGGTTTTAGTCCCCCTGCCATTTTATATATTAGGCACTGGGGTTTTATTCCCCCTGCCACTTTTTAGGCACTGGGGTTTTAGTCCCCCTTCCATTGGTGAGGTCCGGTAGGTGCCTCACCCTACATTGAGAGGACGTTGAGTCATAATTTATATTCATGCAAATGTGATAATTGTTGATATTTAAATGTGACAGTTTCTCTCTCTCATATTCATATATTTTCCTCATTTCTTTTGAAATCTCTTATTGTAGAGAATCTTTTATATTGCAAAGCTTTTTATTATTATTTGTCCTATTCCTTTTTATTAACGCATACCTTTCATCTTTCTCTTGCTGGATGACCCCAACCATCCAGGTTAGGATCAAAGTGCGCATGGAAGCTTGGTGAACCTAAGGCTAAGGATAGGACAAGAAAGAAGAAGAACACATAGTTTGCATGATCATAGATGTTTTTATGTTTTAAGTAGTTTGTTTGGAGACAATGTTGTATTAGTTAAGTCTTCCTCTACCTAGAACATTGTGCTTGTATAAAGTTGTACTCCCATTTGGGAAATTTTATAATGTACTCTTTATACATTTTGAATAAAGTCAAGATTTAATTCTTCCGCTGCCACACTTTTGGTGATTTGTTTATCATGTTTAATAGTAGAGACTTGGTCTTTACAGCATGGTATCAGAGCATCAAGGTAGTCGGATTCTTGACTAATTCAAAATTGTCTCCAAGATAGAACCCTTACCATATATAGTTCCTTTAGTTAGTTTTTCACCTTAGAGTTGACCTAGCATGAAAGTTTGATTTAGGATTATAATAATTTCATATTAGAAATAAAATTTGTCAACTTTTTGGTGAATTGTCTAATTGAGTAACTATTAGAGCAAGAAGTTGAAGTGATGGTGTCTAGAAAGGGTCAGAGCTTAGGGGCTGGCAATATTTTCCTCCGCCCCACTAGCTTGGTAACGAGGACTCCTGAGCTCATATGACCTGGCCTGGCCTGATCTGAAATGGATAGCTCGAAATAGTCTACCTTTAGACATATTACCTTATTGTTGAGTAACCTTTATAACCCTTATATGATGATTTGATTTCTTTTCTCAAACAAAAATCATCTAGTAATCCCTAAGTATCTTATATGAACCTTATATTTCTATGTTTAGGGTTTTGTGTACCCTATGCCCTATGCTATACCTTGAGTTGGAAGGAAGAGTTTAGGAAGACTTTCATGTTGGATCTTATACCCTTAGAATATTTTGGCGTAGTCAACCCTTTGAGTGGAAGAGTAGTGTTAGTACCTTGTTAGATTTTGGAGTTGTTGATTTCGAGGACGAAATCCTCTTTAGGGGGGTGGAGTCCCTCAATGTCTTGAAATCAAGAAACTCTAACTCCTTAGACATGGGTTTAGTGAGAGTTGAACAAACCTTATATGATTGTAATTCATCTTGTTTTATAAGAAAATGGATAAGTCATATAATCCATATGCTTGAACCTTAATATACTCTTGATGCACATAATCATTAATTATTCATATGTGAATACATATAGTTTTGATTAAGTCACCCTAGTGGTAAAATGTGTATGGTAAAATACACCCTACGGATGCCTTGATAGGTAATGGTCATATTGACCTGAACCCTAAGATGTATTCATCTAGCCTTAACAAGGTATATATACCCTTCATGCCTTTCATAATACTCTAGTGACATTAGGTGTCATCACATATTATGCTTGGGTACATGTAGATGTGTTTCAATCCCTTAATCATAATTGTGACCCGATTATCAGCATAGGGAAGGCATATCACCTTGTTGACTAAAACACATCTCATTAATCATCTTAACATGGGTTGGTTTATGAATAAAATCAGTAATAAGATGATGAGTAATTTGATTCATATAATGTAGTAATTAGTGTTATAAGATAAAATGATTAATGATTCATGATATGAGTATGTTAGATGTTGTTCCAATATGTAACTTAGATATAAGCCATTAATGTGACACATTTAGTCTTGTTATTAGATTAATAATTTGTTGGATAAAATTATATGTGATAATCCCACATGATGTAGTTATTAATATTGAGTTATTTAGGTTTTGACCTAATACATTAATTGTTGTTGGGAATGGTTTAGTATATGTTGTAATGGCTTAGTAAACCCTAATTGTGCTTAAAACCCTTGATGAGGGAGATACCCATGATATAATATTGAGATGTAATTGTTTTGTATAAAATGTGGCACAAGTGTTAGTATAATAAATATGTTGCCTTTTCATGATAGAGTTTATGCTAATAAGGCAAAATGTTAAGTTTGATAAAAGGCTATAGGTTTTGTGGAAACCTTAGTAACACCTGACTTATGTAGATTTTTTGTTGTGCCCTAGAGTAAGGGTTATAGCCTAGTGTTTAAGGTTGGGATGTTGCACACCCACCCTCTCTTTCCTCTTGTTGTGATTTCGGGGACAAAATCCTCTTTAAGGGGTGGTGTGTTGTAACATACTGAAACTCATGGTCTTCCCTGCAATTTACCCACTTTTGAGATTTTCTTTTCCTTTTAGTCCAATTGGACCTTTTCCATAAATTTCCCATCCTTTTGGATCATTTTTGGACTTCTTGTGCATTTTGAGCACAATCTGAGTTTGAAATTACTATTTACCCTCATTTATGTAAATGAGGGGGTGTTTGCACAAATAACCCACATTAGGAGATAAGTTAGGGTTAATAATGTAATTTGGTCATTTATGGGATAATATTATTAGATAATATTTATTTGGAGCTTTTTGGATAAATATGTTATTAATAATATGTATTTGAGTTTATATATGTGTATATTAACCTTAAGTGTTTCTCTCTCCTCAAAATATGATTTTATTTCATATTAATATGTTATTTTGTTAAGGAATGATTATTTGGATCTTAATGTGTTTTATATCTCGAATTTACTCACATGTTTCTCATGAATAAGCTTTTCATATAATTCCTTCATTATAATATATTATTATACTCATTATGAGCTATATATTTATTTAGGGTCTTATTATGTATTAAACGTGGATTTAATTGCATAGCATTGTAAAATACGTCATTATGAACCTATGGTACAAATTTGGCGTTATTTGGAGTTGATTTGACCTCTCTAATGCATTTTATAAGCTTTTAATATAGTGTAACTATAGTTATTACATTTATATCGTTGATTTCCTTTAATGTCGCACATTTAACCTATGGTCTGGATGTCACGCGTTACTCTTGATGCGTGCCAGTTTCCAACCGTTGGATTTCAATCTGACGGTTTGGGCATCGTCGTCTTCCTCAGTTATGATGCGAGTCAGAAACCGTTTTGGGTGATTTAACTCCCCGATCGTGTTCTCGGCCGTTACCCCATAATCGTGAATGATTTCTTCGCCCTTGAATCCACCGTTTTCTTCCGATCGAGATGAGCTCTTGCTCGCATGCTGTAACGCACTGAATGTCAAACGCCCAACCTGCTCTTTTCCCCTTCTCCGCAACAAGGCACAGTAGAGCCAAGGGTCTGTCTCCGACCTACTTAATGGGCCGTCGAGCATCCTTAGGTCTCGAGCTTTCCATTACCTCAACCAATTTCACCTCTCCATGCCCGAGGCAGCCTGACCTACTCGCTCCATTTCTCCGATGACCTCGAACCATTGCTCGCACCTCCGACCTCCTCAGCCTAATCGGAAGCCCGGTAACAATCCTAGACCCCTGTTCTTCCTTTTCATAACCTCACCTCGCCTCGCGATGCCTCCGAGCGTCAGGTCCTGTAAGTCACCGTCGAGCTCCTCCGGCGCCTACATATAACCTGCTTTGGTGCTCCTCCGCATGCGGAAGGAGGTTCCTTGACTTTGCCTTGACTCTGTGAAGGTTTCCCTGACCTCAGGTTTTGACCTCTTTACCTTTTTGATGATTCCTGGTCTTGGCTTTATCGTGCCCTGTTTCTCTGGTTCATCGCGGTGGTTTGGGTGGTCTCTGCATTGATCGCCTCCCTATTTTGCCCCATCACCACCGCCTGGTAACGACGAAGTCCCTCGACATGATCCCCTGATCAGATCACGAGTAACTGACCAGGTTTGACATGGAGCCTGGCTCCTGGAGCTGGTGCTCGCGACCATGGCTGCGAGGGAGACAATCCAGGTCGTCAAATGACCTTGGTGTCCCCGCGCCACTGATTTCACGAATTGCTCTGCAGGGGCATTTTGGACCTTGCACCCTTGTTCTTCCTCGCTTGCGCGAGCAATCGAAAGATTCAGATGACCGTTCTACCCTCATCATTGTAATTGATTGGTTTTGGCGAGCAGGGGCAAACAGGTCATTTGCCTCTTTGTTTATCTGCCTTTGACCAAGGCCAAGCGAGCCTGGACCGGCTGACATGGCCAAAGCTGATTGGCCCATGTCAGCGTTGGTCCGGCCAATGTGGCGCCCAATTGTTTTTATTTTTGCCTACGTGGCTTTTTCCTAATTTCTGATTGGTCAGGTTTACTTAATTCATAGTAAATCAACCATTGGTCAGAAAAATATGAATAAATAGTCGATGGAAAGGATTTTTAACGTAGAATCTGATTTAATGATTTTTGAGACCTGATTCTCAAGGGTTTTCCGAAGTTTGCCTTGATTGGCATTTTTAGTATGTAAATGTTTTAAAATATATAATTAATTCATTTTAACTCTGTTTTGTAAAATAAAATATGTTTTCTTATTCATGAGAATATGACCAATCGTTTGGGCTTGGTTTTGAACCCTAAATCGTGGTTTTGTAAAATTAGGGTTTTTCCTATGCTTTATGTCTTTATATATATTAATACATGTGTAATGATGTAACTAGGATATTATGTGGATGGATTGCAATCTGTTTGGTGGATGTGATGGTAATGTATATAATCTAAGGTATGTGATTCCTATGTATGTGACCCCTATGTTGTGAATGATTATTGTGCAAACAATCCTAATCTCTCAGTTGGGTCTTTTCCAACCCCACAATAACTATTGTGCTAGCCTGATTATCCCTCTAATTGCATTTAAGTGCTCTTTACTTATTTTATGCTTCTAATACCATTGTTGGCTCATCTTTTGAAATACTTGGAAATCTTATATATTGTGGTTGTCCTGGTGCCACATTTAATTGTAACTCTTGAATCTTGTTGTTGCCTATGTTGGCTCATCTCTTGAAGTACTTGTATAATGATGTTGCCTGTGATGGTCTGTTGATTGAGATTATTTATTTGGGTTTTATTCCCAATGGTATGTTGCATCTTGTTATACTTTTCACTACGCTGCCGAGTGAATGTTTATGCATGATATAGTTATTGGCCAATTGACAATGTAGTGTACATGAGTACAAACCACCCATAGGGCACTGGGGTTTTAGTCCCCCTTCCGGGCACTGGGGTTTTAGTCCCCCTGCCATTTTATATATTAGGCACTGGGGTTTTATTCCCCCTGCCACTTTTTAGGCACTGGGGTTTTAGTCCCCTTTCCATTGGTGAGGTTCGGTAGGTGCCTCACCCTACATTGAGAGGACGTTGAGTCATAATTTATATTCATGCAAATGTGATAATTGTTGATATTTAAATGTGACAGTTTCTCTCTCTCGTATTCATATATTTGCCTCATTTCTTTTGAAATCTCTGATTGTAGAGAATCTTTTATATTGCAAAGCTTTTTATTATTATTTGTCCTATTCCTTTTTATTAACACATACCTTTCATCTTTCTCTTGCTGGATGACCCCAACCATCCATGTTAGGATCAGAGTGCACATGGATGCTTGGTGAACCTAAGGCTAAGGATAAGACAAGAAAGAAGAAGAACACATAGTTTGCATGATCATAGATGTTTTTATGTTTTAAGTAGTTTTTTTGGAGACAATGTTGTATTAGTTAAGTCTTCCTCTACCTAGAACCTTGTTCTTGTATAAAGTTGTACTCCCATTTGGGAAATTTTATAATGTACTCTTTATACATTTTGAATAAAGTCAAGATTTAATTCTTCCGCTGCCACACTTTTGGTGATTTGTTTATCTTGTTTAATAGTAGAGACTTGGTCTTTACAGTAGCTCTAGATCATTTGTCGGATAATTCTCCTCATGTTTCTTAAGTTGTCGAGAAGCAAAAGAAATCACTTGATTATCCTGCATCAACACACATCCTAGACCATTCTTAGATGCATCACAGAAAACTGTGTACCCCTTCTCTTGCTCAGGTAACACCAGAACAGGTGCACTTGTTAACTTTTCTTTCAACAGCTAGAAAGAATGTTGACACTTATCATTCCAGACAAAAGGAACCTCCTTCCTGGTCAACTTGGTTAAGGGTAAATCTATATAACTAAAGTTCTTAATGAACCTCCTGTAACAGTCTGCCAGTCCTAGGAAACTACGTATCTCCGTAGGTGTCTTTGGCTATTCCCATTGCAGGACAGATTCTACCTTCTTAGGATCGACGTATACCTGAGGAAGATATTACGTGTCCTAGAAAAGAAACTTCTGGTAACCAGAACTCGCATTTGCTAAGCTTAGCATACAACTTATGCTCTCTTAGCGCCTGACGGAGGTGCTGCTCATGTTGTTGAGCATCTCTACTATATATCAAGATGTCATCTATAAAGACTACTATGAACTGATCAAGAAAAGGTCAAAAGATTCTATTCATGAGTTCCATGAATGCAGCTGATGTATTAGTTAGTCCAAACGACATAACTATGAACTCATAGTGACCATACCTTGTCCTAAAGGCAGACTTAGGTATGTCACTCTCCTTGATACGCAACTGATGATATCCCAACCTCAGATCTATCTTAGAGAAGATAGTTGCACCACACAACTGATCAAATAGGTCATCGATCCTTGGTAGAGGATACTTATTCTTTATGGTTACTTTATTCAACTATCTATAATCAATGCATAACCGCATTGATCCGTCCTTCTTTTTAACAAAGAGCACTGGAGCACCCCATGGTGAAGTACTCGGTCGGATAAAACCTTTCTCATGCAATTCATGCATCTGTTTCTTGAGCTCTGCCATCTCAGCAGGTGCCATTCTATACGATGTTTGTGTTATTGGTTGCGTGCCCGAGACTAGATTAATCTCAAAATCAATCTCTCAGGGTGGAGGAACACCTAGAAGTTCCTCAGGGAACACATCTTCAAACTCCCTAACTATCAGAACTTCAAAAAAATTAAGGCTCTCCATTGTGGTGTCTACCACATGTGCCAAGAATGCAAAGCATCCTTGTCTCATCAGCTTCTCAGCTACCATAGCTGACATAAGATAGGTTGGAAGAATCTTTCTATCTCCATGAAAGATCCATGTGTCACCATCATCTGTGAACACAACTTGCTTGGGATCACAATCCAAGACAACCTTATACTTTTCTAGGGTGTCCATCTCAAGAATTATATCAAACCCATGCATCTCAAGTGGTATAAGATCCACCTGAATGCGATGTTCAGAAAAGGAAAGAATGCAGGGAGAACACACCTCCCGCAACACCACAGATCCCAACAAAGGGGCTTCTAATAACAGACTATCTATTCTATGACTAACAGTCATATTGTAGTCAAGGATCACTTTTCTAGTGATAAAGGAATGTGTAGCACCCGGATCAATCAAAACAGATACAAAGCAGGATGAAGACAAATCAAAATGAAATAGTTCCATCTGACCTGTCACAACTCGAGGGTTGACTACTGCTTCGGGTTGATTCATCACATAGAATCTCACCGTTGCTTGTTGTTGACCCTATGCTCAGTTGTTAGGTGCGGATGAACCAACTTGGGATGCTTGTCCACGTACTCTAATGCCACTCAAAAACTATCACCTCTGAGAGACTTGCAGACTCTACCTCGGAGACAATACACAAAGTGCCTTTGTTCCTCGAAGGAAAATCTTAGACAATATCATTTGTGTACCAGAATTGATCCACGAGAGCAAGTTCTTTTGCATTTTTCATGGCTATCAAAGTTGATTTGGCAAAGGCCTGTGATAATATGTTTTGGCCTTTCATCTTGGATACACTTCAAAAAGCACGGTTTCCAGTTTCCACTATAAATTATGTGATGAATTCAATTGGTGGGGGAAAGATTAATGTCTTATGGAATGGTGATCTCTTACCATGCTTCAAGGCAAAGCGTGGTTTGAGACAAGGTGATCCCTTATCTTTGTATCTTTTCGTCATGTGGCTAAAGCGCTCGAGTAAACTGATATGACAAAAGGTTAATGAAGGATCATGGGTTCCTTTAAAACTATGTCACAATGGCCCAAAAGTTTCTCACGTAGCTTTCGTAGATGATTTGCTTCTTTTTGCTACAGCTCATGAGTCACAAATCCAAACTATTCTGATTGTTATTCACACTTTCAAAGGGCGTCTGGCCAAACTATTCATGTAGATAAGACTAAAATTTTCTTCTCAAAGTCGGTGTTGCCAACTGTATGAAGCGCTATTTGCTCGATTTTAGGGTTCAAACAATCAGATGACCCTGGTCGTTACTTGGGAGTTCAATTGATACATGGTCGCATATGCAATTCAACATATGAAGGTATCTTAGATTCAGTACAAGCCAGGGTAACAGGTTGGGCAGCAAAGAGTTTATCTTTCGCTGGGTGTGTGTTTGGCAAAATTAGTTATGGCATCTATTCCTACATTTTATATGCAAACTTGTTGCATCTCCACAAAAGTATGTAACCTTATAGACAAGATTAAACAGAGATTTATTTGGTGGAAAAATGATGGTCGGAAACCTTTTTTTTAGTTGCATGGGAATGCAAAGTGTGTGGGATATCCACTCAGGCAACGAGTCTATGTGGTGTTCAGGCCTACAGAAAAGGTATAAATCTTTCACTGCTACTAATCACACAAGGAGTACTTCCTTCTGGAAGGGTATCTATCATCTAAGAGATATCGTACATTCCAATAGTTACAAAGTAATCTTTAATGTTAGGGATACAAATGTCTGGTTTGACTATTGGGTCCAGCATGAAACTTCTCTTATACCCAAGACTATTCGACCTGTTCCTAAAGATCTTCTTGATCTATGTGTTTGTTCAATGACACCTATTGACTGTCACTGGGATCAGGAATTTATCAAGCAATACCTTCCCTCCATACATTTTGGAGAAAATTATGGGGTATGGTTACCAGAGACCAATGGTATCTTCTCAACAAATCCGGCTTATGTATTGACTATGTCACAAAAAGGCAGACACAAAACAGGTCCTTGGATGAAACTTTGGAAGACAAAGTTACCTCCTAGATACAAGATGTTCTTGTGGCTTATATGTGATGAAGCATTGCTGGCCAACTTCAAATGATTGCAACGACATTGTATTGATGACCCTTCTTGTAAGTTATGTTCTGCTGCGCAGGAAACTACTTTGCATCTTTTCCAGGACTGTCCTATTACTCACACCATTTGGACTAAAATGAAGATCACGGATTGCGTACAACATTTTGTTAATCTTGATTTGCATCATTGGATAGTTTCTGCTCTAAACACATCCTCTGAGGTAATCTGTGTTTTCGTATCAACCTGCTGGCATCTCTTGATCTCAAGAAATAATTTGTATTTTGAAGTCTTCCACAATGCGCTTACTCCATTTGTCGATCAATTTTATCTACTGCTAGTACACTTACGAGATTGAAGGATCCTGATGAGTTGATGAACTCGACTCCAATTAGCATTCAATCTCTAATCTTATGTGGTCCCATCCTCCGATTGGATATATTAAACTCAATGTTCATGCAGCTGTGCATTCTGGACGTAGTGTTGTAGCCATGGTGACAAGAAATCATGTTGGTAGATTGTTAAAGGGCTAGGGTCATAAACTGTCTTCAACTCGTGTATAGTTGGCAGAGACAGTGGCAATTTATTATGCTTTACAACTTGCACTTCAAGAAGGGTGGAATCTTATATATGTTGAATCTAATAGTATGAATGTTGTTCATGCAATCACAGAAGACTTGTCCCGGTATCCAATTCTAACTCCATGGGTTCGGAAGATCAGGACTATACAGGTACAACTTGCACTTCAAGAAGGGTTCAATCTTATATATGTTGAATCTGATAGTATGAATGTTGTTCATGCAATCACAGAAGACTTGTCCCAGTATCCAATTCTAACTCCATGGGTTCTGAATATTAGGACTATACAGGCGTCTATGGGTGAAGTTTCAATCTATGAAATTGATCGGATCAGGGAAGCTGAAGCAGACACATTAGCCAAAGTTCATTTACATGATGAACAGGATTCCATGTCTTACTTAAATCCTATTTTTCCTTTACCAAATGTAATTCCTAATGTAGCATGCAAGGAATGTATGAATCTGTTATCCAATGATTGTTGATTCTGATCATACTCAAGATCACTACATAAAGTAAAAAGATGGATCCTCTTCTAGCTTGGACTACAATACATAATTCCTCTGCAGCCTCTCATAACAAAATGTCCATGTGGCAACATTTGTCATTGAAACTGTTTCATTGGTCTTTTTTCTCTTTATCTTAAAATCCTTATCTACCACTGTTCTAGAAATCAGCTATTATATGTTGGGATCGCTACTATTTGTATGAGCTATAATTTACTTGCAGTCAGTCTGACACTAACTTTTCTACACAATAATTTGCATGTCGAGAAATCAAATGTTGTATCATTTTCTGCATTTACCACATGTGCAAAAATATACATCCAAATGAAGCTCAATTTAATAGCAACCTATCTAAACAATGTGACCATGGGACAATGATCAGACCCGAAACATAATTCACAGGAAGATGCAATTATTAATTGTAAGACTGTTGCAGTAGGTAATGTCGCATTAGCGTGAGCAAGACTAAATCACATCAAGCCAGGTTGTGTTTAGCAGGCTGTTAGGAAGATCTTCCAAGAGAGGTTGGTCCAGTTGGGTTACGACAAGGCAATGTAAGATTGGCATAAAAACATACTTGTCCAGGTGGCTAGGTGGTCCTTCCCACCTAGGGTAAGCCTAGGGGGGCATAGGCATTTCTAAGAGTTCTTCATATTTCTTTATATTTTACATATATATAAATTATTATTACATATACATATAGCCAATGTTTTAAAAAGTGGCCCAGGCGGCCGCTTGAGCGGCCCAAACCCTCATCCGCATGGTTGAGCCTTGAGGCGGCAGTTAGGATTGGATTTAAGCACCCGCTTCAAACCCACTTGGCCCGCTTGAGCGGCCGCCTGAACCTTAGTTTTAGGCGCCCGCCTAAGGCTACTTAATGAAAATCATGCTTCAAACCCACTTTTCAGGCCCATATTGAACATGAAATGGGAGTCTTAGTATTTAAAATTATGATGTTATTGAATATATTACTATAATACTTTTGAATATACGACTAAAATATGTTCATAAAATTATGTAACTACGCAATTAGTCTGTAATACTATAGTAACTACACTGATGTTGCTGCTACTATATAAAATTAATTATTATGTACCATTTATTCTACTAGAATAACTAGTATTGTGTAAATGTAATATATTACTACGTAAGTCTTATAAATCAGTAATATTGTATAGCTTTATAGTACTGATTCCTAAGTATGGAACATTAAGCTACTAAATAACAGTAAATTGGTATGTGTAAATGTAATATAATGTAACTGTAACACTGTATAATCCTCTGAAGCAGTATCGTATGACGATAAATTACTAACAAGAAGTTGTATGATTGCATGATAGTAGTATACTATTGTGTGCAGTGTGTACTACTATATAATATACTCCTAATAATATGATACTAGTATGCTATTGTTAGTAATATATGTACATCAATTTCCTATGTAAATGTTACTAACTAATTAGATTTATTTTGGTTAATTGTATTCTAGTTATGTTATAAGCACTTTACATTGTGATGTAGGATGAGTTTTACACTGCCACAGGGGTTTAGATATGTATAAAAGTTTCTAGAAAATTGTTATTTATATACAAACAAACATAATTTTGCATAAATTTATATAGGAAATTATGCATCCGCTTTTTCAAAAAGTGGCCGTTTAAGCACCCGCCTAGTGCTTAAGCTTCCACAAGGTGTTGTCCACACGCCTCCCGCTTCCCGCTTTTTAAAACATTGCATGTAGCTATATTCAAATATATACATCACTATGTACATTTGTATTGGTTATCTTTAAGTTAATGTGGTCTTTAAGTATCTTAATTTGGACCTAAAAGAACTTAGGCATCCACTTCAGTTATCTGAAGGCCTAGGCGTCTAGTTTAAGGCGGCCCGCCTAGAGCCTAGGGGGCCTAGGCGCGCCTAGGCAGGAGCTTGGATAACTATGCATAAAAAAAAAGACTAAAGGGGGGCACTTTGTCTCATTAGCTTC
This sequence comes from Alisma plantago-aquatica, assembly GCA_963693085.1. Lineage (NCBI taxonomy): Eukaryota > Viridiplantae > Streptophyta > Magnoliopsida > Alismatales > Alismataceae > Alisma > Alisma plantago-aquatica. The sequence continues at coordinate 343,553,861 of OY856410.1, forward strand.
TGAAGGGTTTGTAGTTTTTCCAAAACTATCAAAACGTGCAGTAATTTACCAAAAACAAAAATGTTATCATTTACAACTTTGTCAGCATTACCTTAATTTTGCGGAGTCAAAAATTACTCCCGCCTTGTTCACACGATCAATTGTAAACTTTTCAACTAAATCAAGGCAACTCAACCAAGTAAGATATCTCATTGGGAGTGTTATGCTGAAGTAATTATTATGCATTTTTTCTTCTAGAGAACACTAACCAAGCTCTTCAGTAGTGTAAAATTCATTCTCCGTACCATCACCCCAGCCCAGCAGTGTAAGATAATTTATCATTGCCTGAGGCAAGTATCCCATCTCCCTGAACTGCCAAATGAAAAATATAGAAAGTATAATACCTCAAAACTAATCTGCCTCAATAACTAAACAAGAAGAATCCCAAGTCATAGAACTAAAATATACATACATAGTACCTATCCTACAGAAGTAGCTCCATGGCGTTTCAATAATTTTCTTCTATCAGGAGCAAGAATCAAAGAAACATGTGCAAATGAAGGCATTTCAAATCCTAACGTCGGTAAAAAACGGATTTCAAAAGTTGTAACTGGCGCTTTGTGTGAATAAATATGATTAACATGATTACCTTATATATAAGTGCTTGTCTCAAGGTGTTCGGCAAATGTTCTTCAGCTATGTCAGTGTTGAAGGATTCAAAAGATATTTATAAAAGAAAACAAGAAACACTAACATAGAAAATCTATATAGCGAAGCTATAAGAACAGAGAATTCCTTCTGATACAATCATGGGTATATAGTTAAACAAAGAAATCGTAAATATCAAGGCACCCTGAGGAGGTCCACCTGACTGCTCCCTCACATGTTTGAGCCTTGGGTTCTTTTTAAGGGAACTTTGTGCCTAACAAATGTCTCTTACTATGCTTCCTACTACTCATTGAAAAATTGATGTTCGTATTAAGTGCACATGTCATTATATTAAGCTACTGTTTGTTTTCAAATTTGCCTTGGTCTGCGCCTTGAATCGGGTTCCATGTCGGGGAACTGTATGCTCAACATTGGGGTTCTAATTGCGGTATCAAATATCAAGATACATATATTAGAGCCTTCTTACTTATTATAAGGACCCTAAAGACTCATCACTCATGTTAACCACTAGAAATGTTTTAGAAAGCACAAAGCAGGAAGCGAGCAGACAGGACCTTCTAGCTACTTAAGCATCATGCGGGTGCTTAAATAGACACTTTTTTTAAAGGGGATGCTTTACTTTTTGTTTATTTTTATATAATTACACATCTTTTCTAGGGAGTGTCACTATACTTTTTATTCTTGAGCAGGGCTTGGTCTATCCTGTCCTGGGAGTAATTAATTGAGATCTCTTTCATTGGTAGTTGAATGACTAGCCCCTCTTATGGGATTTTGATGAATCCCCTTTTTTTGTCTTGGTGCATGTAGACTCCACTTTCTTTGGTAGTCAGCCTTTTCTAGCAGTGATAGCAATGGGATAGAATGTCACTACTCTTGTGGAACTACTAAAAATAGTTATTTGATCTCTTTTTCATTAGGTTCTCTCTCATTTGTATATGAAGAGCTTCTAAGTACCTTCCAGACGTCACATAATTGACTTATAAAATGTGATCAGGAGGACCCACACTATTCATGCAGCTGCACTACCACTAGGCAGTCTACCTTAACGTCTATCTTTGTGTATGGAATGTGGATGCATGTATGCACTTGTACACATAGGTTGTGGCTGGGGCTTGCTGCCTTCTGCAAACTTTATGATATATTTTTCATCTGCTACTTCATATACAGAGTTAATTCTCATGTTCTCTCTATTAATTATAGAGAGGGGCACTCTATGACTGTACCTGCTTATGGTGGAAGTATGCAAGGCTAGGATACTATCAAACCACAAATGTGTTGTCTCATTTTCCTACATCAATGGTAGCTAACAATGAAGTTTCTTTAGGTGTGTGGTGAACTGCTGAAACTACGGAAATTCATTAATGGATTGCTTTTGAGGAAGAAATTCTCCCCTCAAATCACAATGCCACCTTGGCATTAACTTGATTGCATCTTATCATATTTATATCAATTTCACCATTGCTTCGTATGTACTTTTGACTTGTCATAATCTGGAAGCCAATTTAATTGAATCTTGCCTTAATGATTATGCCTATTTGTTTTTCTTTTGAGTTTGATTGGTGCATTACCACGTATTACATAAATCACTTGTTGTTCACCAATTAAATGCAGGATATATATTATGGTGTACCAGATATAGATCTACAGATATCCCGTCACCATGTTTCTAATTTCTTATCTGCACATTCAGCTTACAATCTGCTTCCTGATTCGGGAAAGGTCCTGTTACATCTCAAAGTCGGATTCCCAATTATATATTAAGATTTCTTTGTCGAGTGCTTTTGAATTTGACATATGTATCTGGTTTGCTTCTAGGTTATTGCCCTTGATGTTAAATTGCCTGTCAAGCAAGCATTTCACGTTCTCTATGAGCAGGTACCCATTAACCAAACTCATGATTATTGTTGTTTCTGGACTTTGATGTTAACTCACGCTTACCTAAGTTAAAGATAAGCATAATTGAAGCATAGGTTTGCCAGGACTTTCCTATATCCATCATAGTCACAAATTCGGGATTCGGCAATCATATGGCGAGGCTGAAAATTTTGACATCTTGGATGTATGCGAAAAATTCAGATAAAAATTTAAAGATTCCGTCAACTTTTTGATTTTTTGGGAAATTTCAGATATGTGTGTGTATTCAAATTTTACTTGGGAAAGAGCAAACAACAACTATATGCACATGTAAAAAAAATATAGTGGGTTGAAGTTTATTTGGGACAGAAAGGCAAGCAGAAGGCTAGAGCAATAAACAAATATTTTCCTTTCAAGTGCTACAGTGGTCAATTTCACCTTCAGTTGATCAAATCAAATGAAATAGAAGCAGAAGCCAAAAATCAGATGAAGGAGGTATAGACTTGAGAAAAAAATGAAATAGGGAGAAGTAGGGTAGGGTAAGGATGAATATGCAGAGGTGACCTGACAAACTAACATTTCTTACTTTGATGTTTCCTGTTGTTACCGATGCAAAAAAAAACCAAGCAGCAGCCTCTCAGACAGTGATATGCGTCTGGGCTTGTATGTTAGGAGGGAAAGATATGTTCGAAGGAGAGGAAGAAATTTGAGTAAAATATAGAAGAAATTTAGAGAAGGAGAATGCACTGACATGATGACTTATTAGGCTGGCCAATAACACGATGAGGCTGACCAAATTGCTCCCAGCGTACAACCACGTGGTATTTAGAAGGTTAAATTTCTTGGATGTCTGAAAACGATGAGATTATAAAATAGTGAAAACAAAGAACTGGATAGAAGGTCGAAGATGGGAATGAAACAACGGAAAAAGAGAGGCAACATACCTGTAGCCAAATGGGGACCATTGCTGAGTTGCAGCCTTTCCCCGGAGATGCAGCCATTGCCATAGAAGAGAGTTGGCGCCACCCTGAAGGAGGAGAGTCGGTGCCACTATCATGGAGAAAAGACGACGATGCTGGTGAAAGGCGACGAGAGTTAGTGCCTTTGGTGAAAGCAGAGAAAGAAAAAGAACCAATGAAATGAACTATTTAGAACCCAGCTAGACTACCTATAGAATCCTAGACACCTGACTCGACTTGACTGTTTCTTTGTGACAGTATATACCAGAGTTGTTTGACACAATAGACTACCAGTGAAGGGGAAATCAACATGCAAAAAGTACAACCTGTCAAGCCTTCATGTTCAGGACACACCAAACCAAGTCTAGACATCACTCTGTGTGTGCATGTGTATTCCGTTTAGTAGTTGCTTTGTCGATGCCATTTAATCTTCATACGATATATATAAGAATTGTATCTCCCCCTAAGGATGAGAGAAGTGCAATGTGTCTATATAGAATCACTTTAATACAATCTAGTAAAGATTAACATGTATACCAAAACTATTTTGTACTAAACAAGTCAATGACAACAATATGTAGTAGCTGCCAACATTATCCAAAAAATAGAAACAAGTTAACAACAGGGTATAGACTACCCCACAAGAAAAATATTTCCTACTATTATGATGAAGGTTCTTCCTCGTATTAATTTAGACCATGCACCCATACTAATTACAATAGGCGAGAGGTACAAGCATACCGTTCATAGGACAAAAACAAGTGTAACATGGAATAGAAAGTCCTCATTTTCAGAGTTTTTTCAACAAAATTGGAATAACAAGTTACCATTCCATGAGGCGGTAGGCAAGTTTATGAGGAACACAGCTAAGTGGGACAGAGAAGAATGGAGGAAGACTACAATGAAGAGGATATCACTATTGAATGAGATAAGTATGCACCAGGAAGATGAAAATGGTCCATGGGACACTGACAAGGATGAGCAGATAGCGCTCCTGTAGACGTAATACACTGAATTGGTACATTTAGATATAGATGAGTGGCGGCAAAAGGCTCGATGTGACTGGATGAGGGAAGGGGATGTTAACACCAAATATTTCCAAGATTTGGTTAAAGACAAGGGACAAATGAATACAATTACAAAGCTCAAGAACAATGAAGGAGTATGGGTGGAGGAGGAAGAAGGGCTGAAGACAGTGGTTGGTGAGGGATTTGTTTTCTTCTAAAATTAATCACCAGTGGGAGAAGACGTGCAAGTAGGGGTGCACTTCCTAAATACAATGACCGATTCCCTACATTATCAGAGGATGTTAGAACACATATGGGGAGGATACCAAGCAAAGAAGAGACAAAATCAGTGATGTTGAAGATGGACCCCATCAAGTCCCCTGGGCTGGATGGGGTGGATGCCAGATTTCTGTCAAAGGAACTTGGATCTCCTTGGCAAGTCAGTTTCACTAATGATTTCCAAATGTTTTGTAGGTATACCAATTGAAGGAAACATGGTGAACTCTATCCTTGTGTGGATTCCTAAGATGCTAATGCCTAAAAGTTGTAATATCCTAAGGCCAATTTCATTGAACAACAATGTAGGACTTAAGCTACTACAAAAATAATAGTGGAAAGGATAAAGCCATTTCTACATACCTGGATCTCCCCTATGCAAAGTAGTTTTGTTCACGAAAGGTGAATAACAGATAACATCATCTTGGTGAAAGAGTTAATGCACTCCATGAGGATAAGAATCGGTAGGCGTGCTGCTATGGAAATGAAGGTGGATTTCTCCAAAGCATACGATGGGATGGAATGGGAGTTTATTGTGGATACATTAAGAAGAATAGTTATACCGCACAATTTGATCAGAATTATTATGAACATCATCATGGTGGGGGAGATATCTATTGCTTGGAATGGAGAAAACTTGCAACCGTTCAAGCCAACTAGCGGAGTTCGGCAAGGGGAACATTTGTCCCCACACATAGTTGTTCTATGCCTGGATAGGCTCAACCATGCTATTACTAAAGAGGAGAGAGTAGGGAGATTGATACCCTTCCATGCCACTCTAAAAGGAGTTAGTATATCCCATATACGCTTTGCAGACGATCTGATACTATTTGGGGAAGCTACTTAGAGACAGGCAAGAGTCATAATGAGAGTTCTGAAGAAATTTGAGCAAGATTTAGGACAATCACTAGCCAAGGAGAAATCATCTCTCTACTTCTCGAAGAACACAACTATCCCATTGAGGAGAGCGATCACTAAATTCACCAGGATAAGACAGATAAGGAATCTAGGGAAACATTTGGGTGTTCCAATTATACATGAACGAGCTACCAAAGACATGAATCTGGACACTATCAACAAGGTGGAATCTAGAATATCATCTTGGGTGAATAGATCACTCTCTTTGGTAGGGAGGGTGACGTTGATCAAATCTGTACTCAACATAATTCCTATATATACTATACATATAGCATATCTTCCCCTATATATCTATGACAACATTGATCAAGTAGTGATGGAATTTCTATGGAAAGGGGTGTCAAGAAATAGCGACATCCATCTAGTGGCATGGGATAAAGTCATAGAAAGCAGCAGAGAAGGAGGACTGGACATGAAGTCGGCAAGGTGAATGAGGCGTTATTATAGAAAACTGGTTGGGACTTTATATCATAGTGGGAACCGGAATGGAAAGAGGTGATGAAGGATAAGTACAGTCATAAAATCAACCAAGGTCTGGCAAGTGCATCACAACTATGTTGAGTAATATCAAGGGTACAAGTAGTGCTACTATCAGAGTCTGGGAAGATCATATTATCTGGTGAGGACATGAACATTTGGAATGATAGAAAGGTGAATGGAAACATGTGTCTGGTGATGAAAGGACCTACAGTGATACCTGTGGAACTAAAGGAACTTGGCGTTAGATCAATGGTTGACCTTAGGGGAGAATGGGACGTCGAGTTAATTCACAATTGGTTCAAGGAGGAGTCTGCAAGCAATATACTGACCATGCCTCCACCTGATCCTGAGGCAGGATAGGATGAGTTAATCTACTTGAAGGATAGCAAAGGACACTTCACAACAAAGGTTGTGTATTGAAAACTATAAAGTGAACACTTTGTGAGTTCTCCAGGATGGTGGAAGACACTGTGGAAACGAAAGGTACCACAACGTTTCAAAACACTACTATGGCTAGCCATGCATGGAGGAATCATGACAAACGAGATGAGAACAAGGAGACAATTCACTGAGGATACTCAATGCCTGAGATGTCTAAACAACGCAGAAACGTTGATGAACACATTTGTCAATTATACTGAGATTCAAAAGGTGTGGGAGTACATTCAAGCGGTCACCAAAATTGAACTGGTCTCTACACATACTTTGGAGCATGGATCACATTCAACCTGCAGAAGAAAAAGGAAATTGCTGAATGGAATGCATGGATTGCCATCGCGCTGTGGAAATTTGGACTTACAGATGCAACATCATTTTCTAGGACACAAAGGTAGGATCGGAAGGCATATTTTCTGCAATCAAATAGGAAGTAAACATATGCAAGATTCCATTTGATAGGAAAGGAAGTAGGGGCACTTGGATGAATGCTATGGAGCCAAGATGGAATACACCAGAACCAGGGAAAATCAAGCAGAATGTGGACGTTGTAGTGAAAAAGAAAAGGAAGATTATGTCAACTGGGTTTGTTATTAGAGACCATGAAGGATGTTGGCTTGGAGGAGGCTATGATAGAGGCACGATGTTGAACACTTGCTATCAAAACTGAAAGCTATTGCGCATGGAGTCCAGGTGTGCATAGCAAGATTCACCGATTTTCTGGTGGGTCAGACAACAAAGGAGCCATCAAAATGATGAATAATCAGGTGGTAGTACCTGCTAAGTATAAAGCGGATTGCTACTTTTTTAGAAAGCTAGTACCTTTCTTTGATGTATTAGAGTTTAGTTTTAGAAGAAGATCTTATAATAAGGTTTTGGATGCCATGACCAAGTGGTCTCTGAGTAGGAGGACTGAGAATTCTGAATATATGCCATCTAATGAAGTCTAGAATCCCAAGAAAAGGAGGGAACCAAGCCCCCTCCCCAAGACAGACCGAGGAAAGTGACCAGGACGTCAACAATGGATAATACCAAAGAAGAAGTAGCCACTGCCCTGAAGACGTAGCCACTGCCCTGAAGCAGTCACCCCGCGACCCAAAATGCCAGCAGTCCAGAGGACCCAATCCGGCATCTAGAAAGGGGCGAATTTTGATTGGGAACTGTAGTTCCTTTCATTTTCCTACCACTTACGGCGAACCAATCAAAGCCTAAGGGAAAAATCTGAACCGCCGTTAAACTGACAGGCCAGGAGGTTACCTTGGATTGAAGGGAGCTCAAAGTAGAGGTGGGTGCACGCATTCTGGCGAAGAAATTGCAGAGGACGGCTCTCCAGGAAAGCGTCGTCGGTCTCTCCAGGGCAGCGTCGTCGGTCTCTCTAAGGTAGCTTTCCGGAGAAGTAGTGGGATGGCCGCGATGTGAAGGCCAGTGAAAACTACTGATCGCAGTAGGAGTACAGATGCTCTACGGAGCTCTGGGATGGCGGACGGAGCTTTGGGACGGCGGACAGTTTGCGGTGGAAACCGCTGATAGCAGGAAGAAGTGAATTTTGGGGGAAACAGGCGCGCGGAGGAAAAGAGGAAGCGCGGGTGTTGAATTGTTTTACACCTATTTATTAATTAGATCTATACATGTAATATACATGTACATGTACATATATTGCAATGTATATGATTCATGTAGGTTAATAATTATTCTGCAATAATATCACATAAGGGTGTTAAATAATTGTTATTTCTGGGTAAAAAAATGAACCAGCCCAGGTTGTTTAACTGTCAATCTCGGACCCAATCTAAAATTGATTTTTTTTCGAGCAAAATAATTCAAAGGCTATTTTGTATGTAAAATAGTAGATACATATATATAACATGTAAATATAGAGGTTGATTAGTTACTCTGTTATAATATCACACAGGGTGTTAAAAATTGGTTTCGAGTCAGATAGTTTTGGGACAAAACATGGCCCAGTTAGAGAGTTCAATTGTCAGTGTCAGACCCAAATGCAAAACTAGATTTTAATTGTTCGAATGGTGTCTCAATTGAGAACGACCCAGATTGAAAACATTAGATTCGAAAGAAAACTCGGAGCCAGATTTGACAATGAATATAAAAAAATCTCTGATTAGATGTTCATGATTATATTTCGTGTGATATAATATTGGGTGGTCGGTTCCGGGTCAAAACATCTACCTAGAGTGAAAAAATTGCCAGTCCCATGACCACACAAAATTAAATTTGTTCAATCGACCTCTCAAACTGAAACCAACCCATATTAAAAAAATTAAATCCCAAAAAGAACTCTGACCCATATTTGACAATAATTTTATATGAAAAAATAATTATTTTATTACATATTCATGATAAAATTCTATAATAAGAAATTGGGTTTAGCTTGGTTCTGGATATATAAAACAAGTCAGAGTCTATAGTATAATCTTGGTATACTACAACATGTAGCTATTACAACGGGAGACCAGACAGAAGAAGACTTGTAGTGGCACAAGGACAGGGAGTGTTTGTTCTGGTTTTGGAGGCGGGACTTTGGCGTCGTTCTATTTCCGGAGCGGGAGCGAGAGCGAGGGTTTGGCACCGTTGTTTTATTTTCAGAGCGGTAGATATAGAACGGAAGGGAGGCATGTATTGGAAAGTAATCCACCGTCTAAATGAATTAGGATTCAACAAGGTATAAAAAAGGAAATTGCAATTGTTGTTTAAAATCAACGGCTGATCCATTTAAACAATTATGATTATCTAAAAAGAAAAGAATAAATGTCCACAATCAAATGGATCCTCTTCACGGAAGTAAAAGATATAATGGTTGGTTTAATATAGTTAATATTGGTTAGGAAAAAAGTTAATGAGGGTCAGGAGCAATCCTTGGGTAAATTAAATAATAGTCTGGGATACATTTACATAAGGTCAGGGATAAGCCTTTGGGAAAATTTAATATACTCATCAAGGATAGCATCACAAGGGTCAAGGATAAGCCTTCGGAAAAATTAATACACTTGTCTGGGATTATGTCCTTGAGGAAAAATCTTTCGGCCTTGTTGAGTTTTGCAGTAGTGATTGAGGGGAAATAATCTTTAGAAAATATTGAATCATGAAACAATGCTAAGTGAGTGTTTTTTTTAAACAATTCGGAAATAAATTGTTTTGTTCGAGATAATATATACGTGAAAATGCATAAATGACGAATAAAACACGAATAATTCGTAAAATTCGGGGAAAATACGAGTTTAATACGAAATTCAGGTGTACCATACGTCTAATAAAAAATTTGCATATTATACACAAATAATTGAAAATTTCAGAGAATTATGTGAATATGACGTGTTGTTTAACTATGGTCTTTTACAATATGTAGCTAGTACAACAGGTGATATCATGTTGTGTAATAATAGTATATTACAATGGTTTAGTTTACGTTGTGTAATGGAGGTCTATTACAACGATGTTTTATGTGTGGCTATTACAACAGGTTACAACATGTTGTGTAATTATAATATATAACAATAGGTTGGAGTTTGTTGTCTCATGTTGGGATATAACAATGAGTTTTAATATGTTGTATTATGGTGGTCTATTACAACATATACCAAATACAACATGTAAAGGCTTTTTGTATAATTAATACATACTACAACGGGTGAGTCTGTGTTGTGTAATGATGGTCTATTACAACATGTGACTATTACAACGGGTCAAAATATGTTGTGTAAATAACATCTTTTACAACGGTTTTGAATATGTTGTGATACTACAACCTATTACAACACTTTAGCAGTTGTTGTAGTATCCCCCTATACTACAACAGGTTTGGCATGTTGTAAATGACTTGTGTTGTATAAAATATACAATATACAATATACAACACAACAATGGGCTTGTTGTGATAAGTATGCCAACTACAACACAATCATCAGAACTGTTGTCTATCTCCCGTTGTAAAAAGCATTTTCTGTAGTAGTGTAATTTGTTAATCCAAAAGAGCCACTAGTCTAACTGATAAAATAGATGTGATAAATACAGAATAACATCGAATTCATTAATAAAGGCATTAAGATCATAATTGAGTACCTAATTGAGAAGAAATAAAACTAAATAGAAAATGTTACCAAAAGATGAAATTAACAGTAAAACTTGATTCCTCATGTCTTATTGGTCCAACATGTCAAATTTCATTTCAATATGACTTTATTTGACTACACATTTAACTGTTCTAGATGTAATACATTCAATGTATCACTTCACTTTAGTTAACCAAGTAATTTGATTCTATATGGATGTAACTCAAAGCGTTACTTCTCCCTCACCCCTTCACAATGCATCTCGCGTTTTCTACAAATTGCGAGAGGCAAGTAACCAGTGCCCCTTTTCTTCCTCCCTCTCTTCTTTCATTTCCTCGCGGACTGCCAACCCGTAACCATCGGCCGCTCTTTCCCCCTCCTCTTCATCTAGCCCCCTCTTCCCTTCCTCTCCCTTACATAGTCCATTACTAACCCTAGCCACCATCTACATATTAACCCTACTCCCGACAGAGAAAAGCACCGTTCAAACCTAATCGTCATCACCAGCAAGGTCATCGCCGACAACTGCCCCGATAGGCAGAGTTGCAAACGAGGACCGAAAGCACCTGCTCTATCCTCCATCGGGTCTGGCACCGCCATCTGCATCAAGCCGCCATCTTTTTTCGTCATCGTCCTCCTCCATCTATCCCCCTCCACTTTGTGCCACTAGATGATTGTAGAGACACAACCGCAAGTTATAGGCAGTCGGTGGTTTTGGAGGCCACCATCTGGATGCAGAGCACGGCCACTTGTTCTCTTCCTCACCACCAATGCCTCTGCACCTTTACCTCTACCACATCCAAGCCATGTTGTGTCTCCTTCTCTGACCTCTCGATAACCAGTAGCCATCAAGCATCATCACTACTGCAGCACCCGCAACATCATGGCGCCCTTGCCAGCCCTTGATGGTGTTCAGCAACCCAGCGTACGTACAGCAAGTCATGAACAACCTATGTTGACCAAATCTTCCACAAGGCGACGTCGATCCCACAATCAGCTGTGATGTTCTCAGATTCTCCTTCATCTCTGTGCTTCTTACCCATCATCCTTGAGATGTTGTTTGAGTTCGGAAGATCCTTGTCATTCCATGCATAGCGGCCCCCTCTTCTAGGTGAAGGAGATGATGACATGGCATAGTCTCCCTTACTGACTCCATACTCCAACCCGACTCCCCTCTTCTTCTCCACCGTGCTACCACTTGAGTTTGTAGCTAAATCTGAAGGGAACACAACATAGCCCAGTGACAGCGAGTCATGTCCAGGAGCCTTTGAAACTGCATGGCCGTTCGGCTCTGGTGGCTGCTTCCCTTGGCACCCTCGACTGTAGGAATTGAATCTCCAGACAGGCATTCACATTGTGATTGTTCGTCGATGATCAATGCTGATTCTGTCTCCTCCTGTAGGTCAGTACAATCTACTGCATTTTAGAAAACTAAGTCTTAATAAATGACTAAGCATCATATTGTAGAATGAATTAACCACTCATAAGGTTACGTATAATAACCAAAGACTATCACAATATGTTATATACTATACATGGAGGGTGACCTATACTTATGAACGAAAGTGTAACACTAATCCTATCCATATACGTGGTAACACATTCAGAAATGGTAGCCAATCTTTCTTTTTAACTGTAGTCATAAATAATAGAATATTTTCTATAAACCATTTACAACTCATCGTACTATGGTAATGTATGCATATAGGTATTCTTACATCAACAAATGAGGAGTCCCTAAGAAATTATGCAATGCTTAAGATGTATATGCCATGTTAATTTGCATTCATGATTATTTTACTAATATGTAACCAATATGTAATGATAGTCGTAGAACTGCAAAACCGGTTAGTGTATATGCATTTATATTGAGAAATGCTTTTTCGAATGAGACTATGATGATGATCTAATGTAGTTTACATGTTATCTTAGTCATAAGAAATATTAAGAGATGCTCGAGTAAGTGACTTAGAGATTTCAGCATTCATTAACATATATATAACTCTTACTTTTGTCATGAGTTAAAAATCCCAAGTTTCATATTCAAACAACTTATGGTAATAAGATATTCAATATGGACCCAAGAAGTATACCTAACTAAAATTGTTTATATAAGAGGTAAATGGTAAACAAGAGAGAGAGAACACTTATAGGAAAGTATTTGACAATCAAATGATCATAGAAAGATGGGTTTGTGACACTTATTAGTTTGGACTATATATAAATCTACTTACATATAAATATTTGGAACTTAATACAGATAAAATGATGAACGAGTGATTAGTATACATTGTGGTATATAGGATATAAAACCCTAAATGGTCATGGAAAGAGTATTTTGAAAAATAACATGTATCCTATAATAAGCAGTCTTGACCCTAGTAACTACATGGAGTTACATTATTAGAAAGATAAAACATTTGGAGACCTAATCTCATGAAATTGGCGATATACATGAGTATATAGCATTGATCATTTATAACCAAGTTGGAATTCTAATAAACTATAATGATGTGAAGAATATGTAATATGAATTCTATGTGGATAACCTAATCCAAAATAACTTAATCAAATAGTGTTTGACTCAACAACTAGTAATGGATATTGTTGTACCTTGTAGCTTTCTCATTACAAATCCTTGGAGACTTTGAGTTATGTACTCCTCCCTATTTATAACTGGGCATTTATATGACTAAATTTTTCCATAATGAGGCAGCTCTTGCAATACTTACAATAGTTCCATTTGCTGGACAAAATGTATACTCTCAATTGGACTTATTGGTATTCTCCTGAAATTATTATTATCACTTTGAATTGGGTCAATGACCCCACCTGCTATTGTGCCTGAATTATGCCATGTATTTTTGTGAAAAGTTTATCTTGCCACTCTATGTATGCATGTTAGTTAATTCAACAAGTTTAACTATTGTAGACACTTATGCATAACCATTAGGGCGCATCTACTTCCGCCCGAGGTGCGTCTTTCCACCTCTTATTATATAGGGGCACGTCTACTTCCACCCAGGGTGTGTCTACTTCCACCCATTTTACTTGGGCCATTGACTCAGTGGTGTCATGGCCCTACCTTAGTTACTATAGTCAAATGTATCGACATGCAAATATTTATGTGATTGGATTGTTTCTTATGGCAAGAATTTTGGTAATAATTGTTTATTTACACTGCCTCATTCTATTGAAAATTCTTTCTCTTGTTACTTCTCATTGAAACATCCTAATTTTTATGGCCCCCTTTTTTATGGGAACATATTGCTTACTTATGCAACAAATAATGCCTAGTTCATTCTCTAATGTACATACTCAGCTTTTGTAGATTTATTCCTTGTATTCCTATTTTTTTGGGTGTTCCCAAAACTACCCAGGTATAGGTGCTTTGAAGGATGTGGACTCATGAAGGTTGTACACATGAAGTTGTCTTAAGGATATCTTGGAATAATCAGGTTTCCCTATGCATCTGGGGCTCTTATGAATTATAGTTATAGTATTTCTTTTTTATGTAACACCTTTTGGGTGAGAAAGTTATGTACATGGAACATTGTCTAACTTCATAAATAGTTATGTTTTCTGCTACTTAATAATTTCTTGGCTCATTTTTGTACCATTGAGTGGGCCCACTATCGGATCCCACTCTTTACATAATGGTATTAGAGCCTAAGTAGTCAGTAACTTGACTATTTCAAGCTCTCATAGATTGTTCCTTAGTAGGTTGGTAACCATTTGGAGGTTGTTGTCATACCTAAACCTTAGTCCTAAATTATCAAATAGGGTTTCAACTCCCGTTCAACTTGGTGATACTAATCTCAAACTACATATTTCATCAACTTAGTTTTTGGTACACCCTCATCAACACTACCCTCTTTATAGAGGTACAACCTTATATACTTAAGGTTTGACTGTCCTAGACATTATCATCTACCCCTCTTCTTATAGAAGGTTAGTTCATATACTTTAGAGTAGGTTGTATTGACTCTGACAAAAGTTTTAGGGTTAGTATACTTCTACCAAGTCATATCTTGAACAAACACTTTTACGATAGGGCATGCCTTGCATTTAACTCAAGGATAACTTCAAGATAGTTTTTCTTAGAACCTCTTTTCCTAGAAGTCAAATACTACCTCCCATGAGTTCTAGTACCCTCCTATGCTAGTATTAGTGGAGGGTAGTTATAGGCATTTAGTAAAGGATTTAGGAGGTAACCTTTCACTCATCACCATGTGTTATTAGTTTACCTAAAGTGTGAGGTGAGGAGCAGCTTGATTATCTAGTGTACTTGGGCTTGTAATGACAATGGAAGTGAACCAACTAGGGAAGTATAAACCATAATCTCTTCTTATTATGGTTTCATGATCTTATAAATAGATGATGTTATAGGATGTGATGGCCTAACTCATGATTAAAAGAATGGTGGAATAATGAAGGTTGTGTTTATATCCCCTCCTAATCTAGAATTTGGATATGCTTGGTTCATCCCTTGATTAGGTGTGTGGAGCACCCTTTTTGTGAAGATGAATTAATGTTAGGTGATAGTATATGTTGTATGTGGTAGAAAGTGGTCGACTTGGTTCTCGGTATGATTTTGGTGCCATTTTGGATTCCCATCATAGGGTTCTCATCTTCAAATTTATGTTCATTATTAATTTATATTTATATTAAAAAAATGAGTTCATTGACAGTTTTACAACCAAGTCACCACCACAAGGAAGTTGTTGTGTTAGATGGGTCTTTTAGTGAAGAAGTCTTTGACTTGCATGTTCAATCCTTCGAGTCTAGGAATAAATATGGTATATGATTTAAGAGGAAGAGGAACAAATATTATAGCTATAATCTAGTCGGATAACCCTCTCATCTCTATGTATGGTTAGATAGGTCCTTTTAAGGGGTGGCTCCTTCTATAGTTATGTTTGTAATTTAAATTAATGAATAGTTGAAATGAATTGTTATTATCATTGGAAGCTGATAATAAAAGGGATGCCAAACATCATAATAGTAGGATGGACAAACCTCCTAAATAATGCAGACAACCATAAAAACTAAAATTGTTCAACCTCAATCTTAGTGTAAATTTCCTAGACCAATTCACAATATGATCAGATAATAGGGCGTGATGGATGTTATAATATAAATTGTCATTGGGCTCTGCATACTAGTTTGATGTGGGTATGTAATTCTAGGACTCACTAACTTTATCTAGTGAGTTAGAAACTTATAATTAGCTAGATAATTATAGTTTAGTATTTTGGGTTGTAGCCTGATGGATTTTGGGGACGAAATCCTTTTTAAGGGGTGAAGTCTTGTAACATACTCAAATCTGGATATATTTGCCTTAGGCCCACCTTCATTTGTATTAGTAAGATATCCTTTTTCCTTAAAATTTGATTAAATAGGAGTAACCGAGATCAAGCAAATATAATGACAAATAACCTATTGTATAATTTAAATGACGATTTAATTAATTTAGTCATCAGTTTAAAATTTGTTACTTAAATGCACTAATTAAGTAAAGTTGACCCTAATTTGTTAATCCAAAAGTGCCATTAGTCTAATTGATTCTATATGGATGTAATCAAGTATTTGTTCTAGATCTTTTATTGTTGATGATATCCTTCAAGAATCTTCCATATGTAGGGATCTATTCTATCACCTCCATGAGTGGAATGTTGACGTGGAGCTTACATACGATGTCCAATAATTTCTTTAATTACTTTTACTCCTTACTCGGCTTCAGAATATCTGAGAATAGCACATGTGTCTTCTTTGCATGCTAATGTGGGTGAATGTATGGCACATTAGGGATCTCCTCCCTTAAGCTTGCTTCAACGCCACCTCCTAGGAAAGAATTTGGCACGTCTCATGTGGATGGAATGATATGTGATTGGTCCTTCTCAATTGTGGATGCCTCCTTGTACACTATGACTGCTCCATTATGATGTAGAACCTTCACTTGTTCTTGTTGTGCGGGCACCTTTTTCGGAATTGGGCAAGTGGTCATGGAGATAAAGGAACTTTGAAGTTCCTTGTCTTTCAAAGCCAATGAAAATGGAGTGTCCTTGTTGCTTGTTTCTGATCCTGTATTAAATGAGGTGCATGTGTGAGCATAATGCACTGGCATTCTGCACCCTCCTGGTATTTTGTACATGCTACGGGACAATGAAACTTTTGTCACATGCACCCAATGTGGCTCTAAATGTGTTGATCTGGTGATTCCTCAATAACATGCTTTGGTTCCTTAAGAATAGAGACAAAGTTTACTTGATGATGTTGATGAGTTGTCTCTTTGTTCCCAAGAAATCCCTACTGAATGGGCTTCTTTTTGGATGCCACCTCCACTGCTAATTGAGAGATTTAATTTGTAGATCCAAACCCCTTGATTTTGTTGCACCCATTTAAATAGGTCCAGTAAGGCCTCATTCTAAATGACTATCTGCCTAGCATGTCCTCATTTTTTTCTATCTTACTAAGACCTCTACCTTGTTGGTATTGCTAACGCGAGTACATGCACTGCACCCCTTCACCTCCAGATGTGGTGCCTGATTTCTAATCAAGTCTCTTTGTGAGCCTCTCCATCTGAGCCTTAAGTTTTGTGGTATCTTTTGATTCCACAACACTCTTGATTGTTGTTGGTGCTTCTCTCTCTTTTTGTCGAGATTGATTCTTAGTCATACTCTTTATGTTCTCATGACACTCAGTAGCATTATTGTTCAAGAAGAAACATGCTATTTTGCTATCAAGACTAGTTCTCTAACCCTTGTGTAGCCCATAATAAAATGTCTTTACCTAGGCATATAGATCAATCCCATGATGAGGGACCTTCCAAAGCATGTTCTAAAATCGGTCCCATGCCTCATAATAGGACTCATTGGCATGTTGTTTGAAGTTGTGAATTTTTTCCACTAGTTCATTCATCTTGTGGGGTGGAAAGTATCGCTTGATAAAGGAGTCAATAATTTCATCCCATGTCTCTATCAATTCTGGTGGAAGGATAAGGAACCATGCCTCGGATTTGTCTAGTAGTGAATACAAAAACAACTTCAAGTAGATTAATGTATCTAGAAACCTATCCAGTTTGAGCATATCACAACTCTTTATGAAGCTATTAATGTGAGCCATAGGGTCCTCCCTATTGTGGTCATGAAAAGCTTCTAATTTGATTAGTATCACTAGTCTGGGATCTATCTTATAGCTGCCAACATTGATTACCTGCCGTTTTATTCACCCCAAATGAACCGTGGCTAAGTATGCCTTTATCTTCTTCCAAACCATTTGATCTTCAGGCCATTCTTCAACATGACTATAGTTTGTTCCTTCTTTGCCTGTGGTGATGGGGTTTGGATGAACTTCTCAACTGAAGCCCCAAAGTCTTGCACCTTGTAGAAAATCTCCTTATGATCTACAATAGCTGGAGTAGACTCTCTGTAATATGTGGTTCAAGTGTAAACCATGCACTATTACCTAAAACTTAATGGCAATGTGAGAATAGAGAGTACTATCAAATTGATAAAAGAGAAATTTTTTGATTATATGCAATTTCAAAGAAAATACTTCAAATGTAAATCAAATAAAACAAATGGCCTAGAGTGGCTGGTACAACATTCATAGTGTCGAAATTTATGTTTCCCCATCCTAAAAACTTGACACACCTAAACTATGTGTACATAACTCAAGTGCACACATCGAGTACTATAGGCCTATGATGCTTGAATGTTGAACTTAGGTAACATACTCCAAAGACTACTACTAAATATCACCTAATTAGCTAGGCCTAGAAAAGGTGATTGATTGGTTGTTTATAACTAAATGCAAGCATAAAATCTAAACAAAGTGGAATGTGATCAAGAGTTGATGGATTCCTTAGGTTTATAGTTTCACCATGGTATACATTGCATATAACTGCATTTTATAAGTAAGTATTTACCCTTAACCCTAGATTAAGGACATATAACATATATTGCCCACTCCCACTAGCGTTATACACTACCTATACTAAGAAAATCCCACTTTTGTAGCAATTTAGGAATTAGATAGGTGCATTAACAATAACTCTAGGTTATTCCCTTCATTGCCATAAGCCCTCTCCCGAGACACGGTATTGGCTATGTAAATCTATGACTTGTCCAAACCTTAATCCCTCCCCCAAATCAATTAAAGTCTAAAACATTAAATGTGGTGATCATGCACAAACAGTTCATCAATGAATCTTAGATTTGCATCCTGGATTAAAGATAATATATATTTAATCGTGAAAGTCAAAAACATCGCAAAGACATACTACTCCCAGGTCCTAAGAAACAAGGGGATTAGCCCCACATGATTTTTATCATTGAATATAGAGAGGAAGAGAGAGAAAACAACCTAAACATTAGAACAACCAATGAAAACCCTTCAAGACACAGTCCAGATGATCCCCTCCGGTAGACACCTCAACTTACAACTTTTTAGCTACAAATTTGCCTCCAACAAGTTCCCAAAATACCAGGTACGTGGCTATATCCTTTATATCCTCCACTCTAGGCTTCGTGCTCCTTTGCAATGAGATAGAATGTTCCCTTTTCTTTTGGACGAACTCCCCCTAGGTCACAAGTGGGACTCGAACCATCATTCTGTATGAGCCATCAGATCTATCATTATCTTTAATCTACATTGATCACACAGAGTCGGTACCACCGACTAGAAGTTGGTGGCACTGATTTTTTTGCCTGAATCAAAAGCCTTGATAAGTGTCGGTACTACCGATGAGTATGTTGGTAACACTGAGTTGATTTGTTCAAGTCTGACTTGATATGAATGCAAAAGTCAGTCCATGAACTCACCTTTCAGTGGCACTGAAGCCATAAATCCTGCTACTATTTCTTTCTAGGCAATAAGTCGGCAGCACCGACTCCACTTTTTGATAGCATTAAACATCATATCGGCAGCATCGAGTGTTTTCTTAGTAGAACTAAGATTTCCAAAATGGAATTTGCATAATGTTGGTACCACCAACTTTTATGTCAGTAGCACCGAGATGTGTTGAAAGTGCTCGAATAGCCTGAAATAAAGAAAAACCAACATAAGTTCGATAAAAATTGACTATTTAACATAATTCAGTGAAAATACTTATTAACTGATGCAATAGTATTTCACAAGCTAATAATGATAACCAATACATAAATAATAAAAAGGAGACATTATGCAATACATTCATGGAAAAATAGTTTGTAAAAAGTAACTACAATTCAATGGATCACATTCTTAACTTGAGTAAGCATTCTTATTAGGGCACTTACTCAATAAACCTTATCTGATTTCACGACACACATGAGGTGTGTACGCTTCTGATTACACTAAAAGTTAACAAGATTGGGCTTGAACCTAATAAGCATAACATCACTAAACACACTGAAAGTGAACAAGCTTGGGCTTGAACCCATAAAGTGAAGGGGGCTCATGAGGAACCAACATTCCATAAACATGTTCATGAGTAGGGCCTAATTATTCATCATTATTCTAGTCTGATATGATCTTATCTTACTTAGGGTTTTAACCCATAATTGCATTACTAATCTAAAACATGATCTTAACATGAATATTCATGTCATATATCTTAATAAGATGTGAATATGATAAACCTCTTAAAAGATAAAAGTTCTCTCCTGGTAACATATATAATATGAACTTTAAACATGATTATGTGAACGGAACTGAATGATGTAGTACAAAATAACCCAAGCATGGACCACTTACCTTATTTCAGTAGGAACAATTGCTCCTAAAGTATCTTGAATAACCCTTTAATTTCCTATCATAATAACCCAAGATTTCGTAATCAGGAATGTAAACCCTAGATATATTAAATCTAAAAATTATGAAAATAAATCCAAAATAGGGCATGTAACCTAGCCCATTAGTTAGATCCCAAAAAGAAGATCCAAATTCACATACACATCATACTTTAGGATATTGAAGCTAATTTCTATGACTTTTTTAAGGTGGGGACTTATCTAGAAGTTAACTACATCATTTACTTTTATCACTAGGTGGGTCAGCCTAGGATCCATTTGTTTTAGGATATGTATACACGATCGTAGGCCTCGCCCACCATTCTTTTCAGATTGTGAACATATTCAAATTCACAAAATCTTTACAGCTCAGAACGGTCTTTCTCCAGCTTACTAGAATTCTCCTCAGGCCATGATGGATGGTGCCACATCATCACTTCTAGGGAGTGATGCATGACACTAGTGTAAGCTCCCTACTTTCCAGGTTGGGGTGAATAGAGGAGGTCTTGATAGATTCTGAACTCACTATGGATCAAAGCTACACACAACCTCGGTGTGACTCCATGCCTCCAACATAAGTGATCCAAACCATTGGCAAACCTGGAGGAGGTCCCAGATACCTTCAGAGATACGTGAGGGTGCCTATTGATCTATGTCGATTGGATCAAAGGGCTCTAAAGGGGGTGAATAGAGCTAAAAGCACTTAAACAAAATTAATTAAACCTTCAAGTTGCTATAAGAAGTAGGATTGCAAATATGGAATTTGATGTGCAACTAAGAATACATAGCAAGGATGAGAAAGATTGAATAAGCACACGAACAAGCTATGTAGAGTGGTTCCAATCTCCAAACTAGGAGAATGTTAGTCTACTACCTAGACAAATCAATCCCTAGGATTTTGCAACCATTGCATACTTATATACCATTATAAGACATACAATAAAACCTTCCTTTCGTAGGGTAAGGATACCTAGCCTTACTTTTTAAGGACCAAAAGGAGCCAACAAACCAACCAAGGTCTTACCTATCCTTGAGGTAGAGTCTTCAACCTTTACAAGGTCTTACCCACTCTTGCAAGCACTTGAACACCTTCGTCAAGGAGCTCCCCTTCTTACAAGGAGTCCTCCGCCTTGAAGGAATCACCTACTCACCTCAAGGATCTTCAACCTTCACCTTCTCCTTCAACTTGGAGAAGATTTTCACCTTCTCCTTCACCTTGGAGAATCTTTTCACCAACTTTGCTTGAAGAAAGGGGTTGGGAAAGGGAGCTTTAAGAGCTTAACAAGAGTAAAATGGAGTATCTCTCTCATGCATAGACTAACTCATTCATATGGATGTTTTGATTTGTAAA
Organism: Alisma plantago-aquatica; assembly: GCA_963693085.1. Lineage (NCBI taxonomy): Eukaryota > Viridiplantae > Streptophyta > Magnoliopsida > Alismatales > Alismataceae > Alisma > Alisma plantago-aquatica. Next base: position 343,575,629 of record OY856410.1, read on the forward strand.
CAAGAGAGATAAAAGGGGCTCTAGTGGACAAAATGCACTCAACTATAGCTAGGAACTTGAATGATGTGAAGGAGCAAACTTGGAATGAACTCCAAGGGGTTCTATTTATAGTTGGGGATGTCCACTAGCCACTGAGAGCACTTGGGAATGATTTCTAGTCATTTGGGGTGTTGCAATGGATCTATTTTGATGTTTGCAACACTCCAACAGCTAGAATCACTTTTTCTACACATTCCTTATAGTGCATTCGGTCGAGTTTTTAGATAGGTAACTCGATCGATAGCACTATGCGACAAGATAATTTTTAATTGTCGGTCGAGTTTATCCTGGATGAAACTCAACCGATCATTTGAAATCAGTTTTCATGTGCAGGGTTTCAGTGGAGTTTATCCTGAGGTAAATTTGGCTGAACCTGGACATTCCAAAAATTCATCAAGGGTGTCAGTCGAGTTTATCAAGGATGAAACTCGACCGAACAACCACTCTGTGATGAATTTTAGAAATCTTCATTAGAGTGATTATACGTTCAAATTAAGTGCTCCTAGTTTTTTTTCATCTTAGTTACAAGTCATAGCATCAATACAAACGATTATAATAATAGTCCTAAGTCATCTAGGGCTATTTCCACAAAAGTGCATTTGCATTGCTTTTGACTTGAACTAGATCAAGCTAGGGCTTTGATTAAATTGATCATTTTCATGTACCTAATACCTGAAATCATTCTCAACTAGACAAATTATATACATATGAATGGGATGGTTAAGTCATCAACAAAATATGGACAATGTATAACACTTAGGTCAACATTCTCCCCCTTTTTAAAGATGACAAACCATTCCTCAACATATTGAAAAGGATTTAGAATTTAGAATTTTACATTTTGAATTGTAAGGGGATACATGAATTAACAATTGCAGTAGATCCCCCTCAATTCATGCTTACCTCAATTTCTATGTTCCTTCACTTATATAGTTAGTATCTTCCAAAAAGAAAAGTAGCCATAGATACTATTGAGTCCTCTTACAAGTCACATTATATTTCAGAGAATACACTAGAAAAGGATCACAATGCAATATGATTGATCTCACTTCTCCCCCTTTTTCATATCAAAAAGGTAGGGTGTGGAGGAGCTAAAATAACACAGGTCTTATCCATAGGCACAAACTACACAAGCAACCAATATAGAAAGCACCAAATAGAAAACTCAAAGAGAACAAGCACGCTACAGCCATAATAAAAATATCAAAAAACATACCAAGAAATCATAATATAAATCCAACCAAAGAGTTTAGGTACAAAATATAACATTACAACAAATAGAGATGTCCTCTCGACATGAAAACTACAAACCAGTGAAAAACAACTAGATATGCAAATAGTATTCCTCAGATACCATGCACAAATGTTCAATATATAATAGTCTACACAAATAGATATATATGAGCACCCTATAGACAAAGAACTAAACATCTAGGGCATCTATGTCAATGGGGTCATCATCATCAGCCTCTGGTTGGTAGTCCTCATCTCCATCTGAAGGTGCATCAGGTGCAGTAAGTGTGTCATCACCTTATGTCCATCTCCAAAGCCATCATTACTATCTTCACCATCAGCTTCATCCTCAGCATCCTGATCTGCCATCTTCTCATCCTCAGAAGGGCCAAAAGAGTGAGTGGAAGGCCACTTGTCATGTGTGCATCCCAAGACATACCACATTCATGTAATGCATTTTCTTGCTCAAAGGTGGGTTGAGAAACCCCATCATAACTAGCAAGTAGAGAGGAAACAGGGCCAACAGGAAGAGCAAGAACTTGAGAGCCAGTAGGGGCAGATCCACCATCAGAGGCAGGGGGTACAATGGAAGTAGCAGGTGGAGGGGTCGGGTACAACTGACTGTATGCATAGGAAGCATAATCAGCACTTGGGTAGGGTTGGCGGGTGGGGTAGGGATGGTTGTAGGATAAGTTCATGTTTGACATGATCTAACTAAATCATGATGGATGTGCTCTTGAACCTGGAGGTTTATGTCTGTTTGTTGTATCATGTATCCCATCAGGGTTTCATTTGACACCAAGAATAAGGCACGGTCATATCTAGGAGGAGGTGGAGGAGCCTTGGTGGATGTGGAAGCACTTGGTGTGGTAGAGGAGGTGGTATGGAAGGACTTCTTGATAGTGGTTTCACTTATATAAACACCTTTTCTACTCGCTTTGTATCTAAACGCATGGAAAAGGGATTTTTCAGAATGGTGAGAAAACATGCCACAAATCAAGTTAGGAGAGGTAGGTGGGTTCAACTGGCATCCTTCTGTAAGTCAAAATAGGTCATGTAATATAGAATGTAACAGACCCATTTGAGTCTGAGATCATTGAAGAGACAATACATAATCACAATAGTAATCTATGCAATATCCATTTGATTTCATTTTGGATGGAGATTGTTGTTCACTACTAATGCAATAAGACGTGTCTTGATGTATGGAATAGGTAGGAAGGATGAATTTCTTCCTATATGGAACATCGGGTTTCTTAAAAACCTTATGGATGTCATGAAGGGTAAGCTTAGGGTCAAAGCTTTTTGTAGAACTTCTCAGGTGAAGTAGGTCAAGGTAATGGTGATAGGAGGTCATCCATGTATTTTAAAAGTCAGTACCATTAAAATAGGAATTCAAAGAATCCTCAAAGATTGTAATCTTGGTAGCCACATTCATGGAGATCAAGATAACTTGGGTGTTAGGTGATGGCACAAAGGTAGTGTAGTTCTACGTGAGATTTAGATAAAAATATGTTGACTGCTTTTGTGCTAGATATAGAATTACTATATCATAATTGCTCTACACACAAAGCATTAAGTTGGTGAGCTTTAGGAACCTCAACAACCTCGTGCATCACTCCACTAGTTCTAGTACATTATTCAAGCAAGACACATAATGAAAAAGGAGTTCTAGGAAGAAGTTCCTTGTACCTATTCACGACTTGGGAGCAGATAAAAGAGGTGTCATCAAAGGACAAAAGCTAGGAGAAGTGGAACATGATGGAAGTCCAGTTGGTCTGGTGCATTTCCTATAGTTTGAGGCCATGGAGGTCGAATGGATATGGAATGACCACAAATGAAGGAGATAGAACAAGTTGTAGGCTGCCTAACCACCTAGGTCAAGGTTGGGAGAGGCAATGATGGTTGATCTAGGGATAGAGAGGGTTGGGGAGAGGTTGGTTTAGCCCTGGGGTTGGAGGATGAATGAAGGAGAGTAGCTATCGGTCAACTTTCTCTAGTTGAGAGGCAGAAAAATCGGTCGATAGCATGTCGATTGAGTTTAGGTTTTGGGAAAATCAGTCAACACTACGGTTTAGTTCAATCCTTGGCCTGTGATCAATCAAGTTTCTCCCAAGTCAAACTTGGTCGATCAATCAGTCTGTCCAAAAGATAATAACTTCAATTCTAAGTCACTAGAGTGTTATATAAATTTATTTTTCTAGCCTATCATGAATTTTGAACATATTGAGGCACATTCTACTCATCATTGACTACTATTTTGTAGTAAAACATGTGTTAGCCAAAAATAGCCAAAAAAAGCAAAACAAGGCATAAAAACAAGGTAATTATAGCACCTAACAAGTAAGAGATGACCAAACTATGAGCCTGGATATATAGGTATGAGAACAATTAGCTAGAAGGCATATCAATACCATCAAGAGTAGTAATAAGAAATTTTGATCTAATAAAGGTAAATTTTTCTCTAGCTAAAGGATTTGTGAAAATATCTACAAGTTGACTCTCCGTGTCCACGTGTGATAAATATCTTTTTTGGCAATGTGGTCATGAAGGAAGTGATGGCAGACCTTTATCAATTTGGTTCTACAATGCAATATAGGATTATTAGAAAGATTGATTGCACTAGTATTATCACAATAGATAGGAGAAGCATCAAAATGAATGTTGAAGTCTTGGAGTATTTGCTTCATCCATAGGACTTGGGCACAACAACTCCCAATTGCAATGTTTTCAATCTCAACAGTTGAAAATCCATTTTTCTTTGTTTCTTAGAGAACCAAAAACCAATCATCATCCTATGAAGAAGCAACTGCCACTTGTGTACTTTCTATGAATTAAGCTCCTTGCATAATACACATCATTGTTAGCAGTAAGAGTAAAGTTCCTTGATTTGGGATACCACATGCCAAAATTTTGGGTTTTGGCTAGATGCCTCAAAATACTCTTCACTGCTATAAGATGAGATTTTCTAGGACTTGATTGAAATCTAGGACACAAGCCAACACTAAACATAATATCAGGTCTAGAGGCAGTTAAATAAAGTAAGCTACCAATCATACCTCTATAGATCTTCTCATCCATTTTCTCACCTTCATCTCTATAAAGTTTGTCGATGTTTGACATAGGGGTGTCCATCGACTTGGTGTTCTCCATCCCAAAGTGCTTAAGAAGTTCACTTGTATACTTGCCTTGGTTGATGAAGTTATGTTCCTTTGTTTTTTTTTATTTGAAATCCAAGGAAGAAAGTAAGCTCCCCATCATACTCATCTTGAACTCACTCTGCATTAGAGAATGAAATTCCTTACAAAGATCAAGATCTATTTTGTCAAAAATGATATCATCAACATAAATGTGAATGATCAAAAAGTTTCTAGAAGTGTGTTTGAGAAAAATGGTAGAATCAACTTAGCCCATGATATAGCCATTGTCTAGCAAAAAAAATCTTTACTTTCTCATACCAAGGTCTAGGGCCTTGTTTGAGTCTGTAGAGAGCTTTTTGCAACAAATAAACATGGTTAGGAAGCTTATCATGTTCAAAGCTGGGAGGTTTAGCCACGTATACATCCTCCTCTATTGTACCATTCAAAAATGCACTTTTAACATCCATTTGGTAAAGCAAGAAATTCTTATAGCTAGCAAAGGCAAGTAACATCCTAATAGATTCAAGTCTAGCAACATGTACATAGGTTTCATCAAAATCAATACCTTCCTATTGATTGTAGCCTTGAGCAACTAACTTTTCTTTGTTCCTTACCACTTTGCCACTTTCATCTAGCTTGTTGTAGTAGACCGATTTGGTGTCAGTGATCTTCCTATCATTTGGTCTTGGCACTAAGGTTCACACTTTGTTATTTTCAAACTGCTCTAACTCCTATTACATAGCTAGGATCCATTCATCATCCTTGAGAGCTTCTTTGATGTACTTTGGCTCAAGTTGTGAGATGAAGGCACTGTACACATGCACTTCTTCATCCTTTCAAAAGTGTTGCCTATGATGAGCTCTTTTGGATGATGTTTTGCAAAGCGGGGAGTTGGGTCCTTCTTTTCTTCTTCTTTCTCTTCTTCATCTACTATCACATCTTATCCTTTTTCAATGATGTTGAGATCTTTCAAGTGAGGAATCACCTCATGTACAACATCATCATTTACATACTCTTGTAAATAGATGGGTTAGTCTCAACAAATTTAACATTGATAGATTCTTGCAGTTTAAACAATTCAATGTTAAACACTCTATAAGCCTTGCTAGTAGTGTTATAGCCAAGAAAGAAAGCCTTGTACGATTTCGCATCAAACTTAATGAGAAAATCCTAGGTGTTTAAAACAAAACAAGGAAAACCAAAAACATCAAAGAAGTCAATAGAGGTCTTTCTACCACACCATAACTCATAGGCGGTTTTCTTTAAAGATGGATGAGTGACAACCCAGTTTTTCACAAAACATGAAGTGCTAGCTTCAGCCCAAAATTTCTTTGGAGTATCATACTCTAGAAGCTTGGTCCTAGCCATTTCCTATAGTGACCTATTCTTTCTCTTGACAACCCCATTTTGTTGAGGTGTACGAGGGCAACAAAAGATGTGCATGTAATCGGATTCCTCACAAAACCTTTCAAACAAATAATTGGCAAATTCTCCCCTGTGGTCACTCTTGATAGAGATGATCTGGCAAGAAGCTTCATTTTCAACTCGTTTGTAAAAATTAGTGAAAATTTCAAGAGTATCACTTTTTTTAACCAAGAAGAAAGTCCAAGTATAGCGAGATAAATCATCAACAACCATAAGGAAATACTTGCTACCACAAATTGACTAAGTTCAAGAGCTCTCTTGGTACTAAGGACTCCTTTGGATTTAAAGGAGGATTTGGCTTTCTTTCCTTGTGTAAAAGGTTGGCATTCCTGATCCTTCTCAAAGTCCAATTTGGGAAGTCCTTTTACCAATCCCTTTTTTGTCAAATTCTTCAATTGATCCATATTTACATGACCAATCCTATGGTGCCACAAAGATATGTCACTTTTATCAACAACAAGGAATCTACCAAGAATAGGATTAAGAGAATCAAGAACAATAACATAAAGATTTCCATTTCTAGTTCCGTTATATATAACTTCTAGGAGAGGAAATCTAGAAGCAAGCATTCAAGTGAGGTAAATAGAACAAGATAATCATTATCACATAATTGGCTAACACTAATTAAATTGTGATGTAGGTCATCCATAAGAAGAATGTTTGTGATGCATAGTGAATCACCTACATCACCCTCACCTAACACTTTACTTCTATTGTTATCATCAAAGGTCATTGATCCTCCTTTCTTTTATGTGAAGTTGTTGAAGTAGCTTATCTCACTTATCATATGATTGGAGCAACCACTATCAACAATCCATTTTCCTTTTACCTACAAGAAAAGAAGATGTTGGTGCCCAACTCAAACTTTGGGATCCTGAGTTAGCTTGGGGACCCATTTCATCGTTGGGTTGGCCCCCTTTTCCTTGTTAGGACAATCTGAGGAATAATGATCATCGCACTTGCAATGTGCACAAACCATAGGGTTCTTTGAGATGGATGACTCTCCATGAAATATAGGAGGTACCTAGTTATTTTTCTTACCCTTGCCCTTGCTCTTTGGATCTCCCTCATATCCCAAACCACTTTTACCACTATGTTTGGTAGAGTGTTATAGAACTTCATTGAGGGACTTTTTGGTGGTATGTATGCCAATAGAGCCAATCATATGATGATTGTAATGGCATAATTTGTAAATGATTTGATTATCAATAAAAAGCAAGATTCCAATTTATTCTATTTTAATCAGTTATGAAAAAATGATGTAACATAATAAATCTCTAGAGAATAATATTACTCAATGGTGTATGTTGTCAAGTATGTGACTTGAACAATGAGATCATATTAGTGTTAAGAGTATATACATTCTCATTATGTCCATGGTCGGTTGTAATTGTGGAATGTAGATAGACAACAATAGAACATAAGACTAGAGTGTGTGTTGGTTGATGATAGAATTTCATTAGTCAATATATGGTATATCAAATTAAGCAGATGGATACATGTTAGAGAACAGTGCATCGAGAAGACCCACAATGAGAATGACACATGGAAGCCATTGCAATGGTAGTCATAGTCGACTCTCATAGTGTTGGTGGTGTTTGTGGTTCTTAGACCTGGAGTCACTACATTGATCATTGTCATGCGGTATGCTTTGACATCATCAAACATAATCATGAATAAGGGTTGCCTTAAAGGTGATGATTGGGTGACTGCGACACATGGGGACTAACTGTGAGTGATGTAGATGGGATTTTTCCCTCCTATAGGAGTATGATATCCTAGGCCTCTTGATTAGTGAGACTGAAAAATGTATGTGCTTGCACATGTGAGTCAATATGTGATATTGAGTTTACATATATCTCAAATTGTCTGCTCTAGTTCAAGAAATAAGATTGAATTTTGAAGAGGATGACTACTCTGTGCCTCTAACAATTGTTGTCCTCTTTGGTTGTGGTAACCAATAAAGAGCCCGAGCAAGTTATACACACTAAATGGAGGGAAAACAAGGGAGAAACAATTGTGGGAGAGCAAGTTGGTGACTAGTACACCAACGGGAGGGGCAAATCCTTCCTGTCTGTTCTAGTAGAATGACAAGATTTCTAGGCGGTCCATGTGGACTTCAGTAGAGGTGTGGAGGCTATTGTATACCTCTAGGAGGACAACATTAACCTACTTTTTGTGGTTAGACCAGGAGGCACAGTATACAAGTCCCAATGCAACTAGAAGACAATTTCTCATCAACAACGATGAGATGTTATTAGACTTACTCTAAGACTAGGTATATCCTCAAAACTATGCTTTCCATTATAAATTTATTGACGTGAACCACTGGTTTATCGAAAATATGGTGGGTTTTCTTTGAACTTCCTACCTAATGTCATATTTCCCTACAGTGGTATCAGAACCACGTCAATCTGCTATATTTTGGGATAATCTATATGATTAGATTTTTTATTTTATCATTTATTTATTGCATATTATGTGAATAAATTCTTTCTAATCAAATACCACACGTAATCCCAAACTAATATATATATTATATATATATATATATGTAATTTACATGTGTCACCCTAAAAGTGAGATTTGATGGTGGATGTGTAGCATTGTTATGGATAATAACCCTAGTTTTTTGTACATGGTTGTGTGGTTGGTTAATCCTATTTATCCCAATTTGCATACCAATCCTCTATCAAATCTTCCAATTATAAAAATTTAATTCTTTCCTACCTTTTCTCCCCTTGAATGTAACAAGAGTTCCTCAATAATCATGTAATAGTAGGATAGTTTACTTTCCTATTATGATGAAGAAGAAGACGCTCAGACAAAGTCTACTAACTGTCTCAAAGGCAAGTTGGCCGGCTGGAGGACCGAGAAGGATGAGCCCAACTGATCGGGTGACGGACCAAACCGATCGGCTGGAGGTACCAACAGAAGATGTACTACAGACCTAACGACTGATGAGATGACCAACCGACTGGACAAGAGGTGAGATGATCTATTCAAGGGTTGAACTAATCAACCAGGATTGGCAAGCACAAATCTTCGTCAACAATAATTTTTTTCATGTGATGTGGACCCTAGGTTGTGGTAATTTCCTATGGCTCTAAGTAATTACATTAGGATGGCCATAACCATCGCTTTTTTGTTTATTGCATGTTTTAGTTGTGGGATATAGTATGTATATGATACGTACTATATATGTTTGTTGTGATTGGATAAAGTATATGTATCTATAAATACAAACTCCCTCAACTAAATTTTAAGTCTTAGATGTTTCCATTAGCGGCACACATGAAAAGCTTGATCGACTAAGCATGGACACCCTAAGGGTAGTGCAATGTCTATCTCATGGAAGTGTGATGGTAATGATGTGAGCCCGCCAAGCGGGGTGCATTATTATCACGTCGATTTTTGAGTCAGGCCTAACTGTGTGGTCTTAATGAGATTAAGCACTAGAAGCATGCATATGATTATGACAAGAAGTTGTGCATATCATCTATCCAAGAGTTGCATATGATGCAATTGACAAAAGTTTCTTACCTTAATAATTGACTACAGACGCTTGCGTTGGTCGGGTAATAGTTGAATTATTTTGGATCTTGGCCCACTACAATATTATACGCTACAATATTTGGAATTGATATGTGAGGGCTATCAATTTGAATAAATAGTGAAAGTGATATTCATTAAAGACCTAATTAATATCGTCAATTTTTCAAATCAAATCAAATCAAATCAAAAAGGGTTTTTTTGACAAAATGCAATTTTTTGTCTTGTAGAATCAAATGACAAACAAATTAGAATTGTGATCAGCCCTTAGGAAGGACAAACTTGACGAGACAAATTTCTATGATTGGTTTTGGACTTTGAGGAGGGTTCTAAATGAAGATTTCAATCTCTACGTCCTTGATAAATCAGTGCCAGAAATACTTGCTCCTAATGCACCTAGGAAAAAAGTTGATGCTTACTGGAAGCATCTCAATGATGCCTTGGACCCAAAGTACCATATGCTAAGTTGCATGAACTATGAGTTGCATGAGAAATGTGAGGACATGGAGATTTTTGATATGGTAACACATCTTAAGAAAATGAACCATAATCTCATGAAGCAAAAAAGGGACAATGTGATAAAGGCGCTCTTTGAGTGCAAGCTGACATAGAGAAACTCAGTAGAAAAACATGTGCTCAATATGATTGGACATGTGTATCATCTTGAAGAATTGGAATTCTCTTTGAGCCAAGAGTTGGTCGTGGATATGATTTTGAAATATTTTCCAAAATCATGTAGCCACTTTATAGTGTGATATCACGTAAATAATATGGCTAGACCGATATCAGATTATCTTGGTATGTTGATTCATGCCAAAGCAAGAATGAAGAAGGACAAATCTGTGATGGTGATCAACAGAGTTGAGTCCAAGGATGAAAGTAAGGCCGAGAAGAGTTCTGAGGCCAAGCCCAAATCTAGATCTTCAACACCAAGATGAGAAGAAAGAGAAGTACAAAAGGAGCCATCTTTTGTACTTGAAGGCATTTAGGAAGAAGAAGATGGGGATACTGATCTTTATTTTAGGTATATACTTTATTGAGATAAACCTATCTACTTTTTCATCTTGGGTACTAGATAGAGGATGTGGATCTCACAGATGCTCGAATATGTAGGATCTAAAAAGAAGTAGGCCTTTGGGAAAGGGTGAGGTTGAACTGTGAGTCACAAATGGAGCAAGAGTTGCTTCCACTGTAGTTGGAACCTATAGTTTATCTCTGTCCATAAGGCCTATAGTAGAGTCACTGAACTACTATTATGTACCTACCATAAATAGAAAAATCATTAATTTATGTATCTTGTATGGACAAGGATGCATATGAATTTCATATTAAGAATGGTTGATGTTCTATTTCTAAAGATGGGATCTTTTATGGAAGTCTCCAATGTCTTATGGTCTTTATTTTCTAGATCTAGAGACAAATGTGTATAACGTAAACACCAATAGAATAAAACTCAACAACTCAAAAAAAATATACCTTTGGAATTGTCATCTAGGGAACATAAATGAGAATCACATATCTAGACTCCATAAATATGGGTATCTGGAATCTTTTGATCTCAAAAAAATAGAGACATGTGAATCCTATTTGTTGGACAAGATGGCTACGACCCCTTCCATTGGTAACAATAAGAGGGATAGTGATCTATTAGGACTCATACATGTTGATGTGTGCGGGCCTTTTAGAACTACTGCTAGAGGTGGGTATCAGTACTTCATTACCTTTACTAATGACTTCAGTAGGTACGGTTATATTTACTAAATGAAACATAAGTGACAAACTCTTGACAGGTTCAAGGAGTTCATGAATGAAGTATAGAACCAACTTGGCAAAGAAAAAGTATTAAGGCACTTCATTCTGATCGAGGTGGAGAATACTTAAGCTAAGAGTTTGAGGATCTTCTATGAGCCCATGGGATAGTATCTCAATGGACTCTACCCAGAACACCTCAGCATAATGGTGTACCATAAAGAAGGAATCACACATTTCTAGATATGGTGCGATCAATGATGACTTTAGTTGAGCTTCCGACTACCTTCTGGGGTTATGCTCTAGAAATCGCCACGTTTTCACTAAACTGGGTGCCATCAAAATTTGTTCAAAAGACACCATATGGGATATGGTATGGGAAGCATCCCAATGTGTCTTTTATGAGGATTTGAGATGTAAAGCTTATGTGAGGAAAATGTTTCCTAAAAAGCTTGGTCCTAAATATAATAAATGTTATTTTGTTGCATAGCATAAGGAGACTAAAGGATATTACTTTTATTCCCTATCTGACAACAAAGTGTTTGTTGTCAGAGATGTTGTATTCCTATAAAAGGAATTTATTTCCAAAGGAATCAGTGGGAGGAAAGTGAAACTCAAAGAGGTTTGAGAACAACAAGAAGACATTGAACTGATAGATGCATAAGAGGAACAAAGAGAATCATAAAGTGTTGTGGAATCTCAAATTCCTCAAGTAACACAGGTACCTCATAGATCTAATAGGACACACCTTGAACCTGAGAGATTTGGATATCTTATGACTCAAGAAGGTAGTGAGTTGATCATAGTTGATGAGCCAAAAACCTATCTATAAGCTATTGAGGGACCAGACTCTGAGAAATGGCTTGATTCCATTAGATCTGAGATAGAATCCATTTATATCAACAAGGTATGGACCTTGGTGGATCCACCTGAAGGGGTAAAACCCATAGGGTGCAAGTGGGTCTTCAAGAAGAAGACTGACATGGATGGTAAAGTACATTCCTATAATGGAAGATTGGTTGCAAAGGGTTTCATACAAGTTCAAGATGTTGACTATGAAGAAAGTTTTTCTCCAGTGGTCATGGTTATGTCCATCGGGATCATGCTTGTTATTACAACTTATTATGACTATGGGATTTGGCATTTGGATGTTAAAACTACGTTCTTGAATGGGAATCTTCTCAAGGATGTGTACATGACACAACCTAAGGGTTTTATAAATCTAAAGGATGGAAATAAAGTTTGTAAGTCACAAAGGTCAACCTATGGATTGAAGCAAGCATCTCGGAGCTAGAATCTTCATTTTGATGACACAGTCAAAGAGTTTGTCTTTGTTCAAAATGAAGATGAACTTTGTGTGTACAAGAAGGTTAGTGGGAGCATAGTGACATTCCTCATATTGTATGTAGATGGCATACTATTGATGGGGAATGACATCCCTACTTTATATAAGGTAAAGACATGGATGGGAAATATATTTTATATGAAAGACTTGGGAGAAGCATCCTACATCTTGGAGATTAAAATCTATAGATATAGATCTAGAAGGCTTCTTGGACTAAGTCAGAGAACATACATTGACAAAGTGTTGAAGCGGTTCAACATGGAGAACTCAAAGAGAGGAAACTTGCCCATGATTCATGGAGTGACCATCTCTAAAGTTCAAAGTCTTGGTTCTTGTGAAGAAAGGGAACGCATGATTCTAATTCCATATGCATCATCAATTGGATCAATCATGTATGCAATGTTGTGTACCCATCATGATGCCTCATATTCCTTGAGCATGATGGGAAGATATCAGTCAGATCCAGGTGATGCTCACTGGACATCCGTGAAGAACATCCTTAAGTACTTAAGAAGAACTAAGGATCAATTCCTCATCTACAATGGAGAGGAAGAGTTTGTGGTAAAGGGTTACACCGATGTAAGCTTCCAAACTACAAAGATAATTATAGATCGCAATCAAGATTCATGTTTTGCCTAAATAATAGAGTTGTGAGATGGAAGAGTTCCAAGCAAGAGATAGTTGTTGATTCTACAACAAAGTCTGAGTATATTGTTGCATTGAATGCAGCAAAGGAGGTTGTATGGACCAAGAAGTTCATCTCTGAACTTAGGGTTTTTCCAAGAAACAGTGATGCAATTGATCTGTATTGTGACAACAATGGATCTATTGCACAAGCTAAGGAACCCAGATCGCATCAGCCTTCCAAGAATATACAAAGGTGGTTCCATCTCATATGTGAGATCGTACAATGAGGAGATTTAAATATTTGTAAAGTACCAACTGAGAACAATGTTGTTGACCCCTTAACTAAAGCACTTTCGCAGCAGAGGCATGATGGACATGTTAGATCACTTGGAATAAGATTTATGGGTGATTGGCTCTAAGTGCAAGTGGGAGTCTATTGGTATGTATGCCTAGAGAGCCAATCATATGATGATTGTAATGGTATTATTTGTAAATGATTTGATTATCAATAAAAGGCAAGCTTCCAATTTATTTTATTTTAATAAGTTATGAGATAATGATGTAACATAATAAATGTTAGAGAATGATATTACTCAATGACGTATGTCTTTAAGTATGTGACTTGAACAATGAGATCATATGGATGTTAAGAGTATATACATTCTCATTATGTTCCTGGTCAATTGTTATTGTGGAACGTCGATAGACAACAATAACACATAAGACTAGAGTATGTGTTGGTTGATGACAAAAACTCATTAGTCATAATAAGGTATATCAAACCAGGCACACAGATACATATTAGAGAACAATGTATTGGACAGACCCACCATGAGACTGACACATGGAAGCCATTACAATAGTAGTCATAATCATCTCTCATAGTGTTGGTGGTGCTAGTGGTTCTTAGACCTAAAGTCACTACACTCATCACATGTCATTCGATATGCTTTGACATCATCAAATGTAATCCTGAATAAGGGTTGCCATAAAGGTGATAATTGGGTGACCGAGACACAAGGGGACTAACTGTGAGTGATGTAGGTGGGATTTGTCAATCCTATAGAAGTATGATATCCTAGGCCTCTTGATTAGCATGACTGAGAAATTCATGGCCATGCACATGTAAGTCAATATGTGATATTGAGTATACATAGATTTTAGAGAGTCTGTTTTGGTTCAAGAAACAAGATTGAGTGTTAAAGAGGATGACAACTTCGTGCCTCGAGTTCAATATGGATATCAGTGACCAAGGAACTATACAAACACTCAAAACCAAGCACATATTGTAGGTTGAAGTTGTTCTCCAACTTTCATTTACTTGGATAGCATTGATGTGCAACTAGGCACCGCTCATTGCTTGTGATATCATAAATTGTTATGCACATTCACTGTCAACGTAATATGGGACCTATAGCGTCACACACATAGGAACTAACCTAGAGGAGGAGATATGATCTTGAATGATAATTGCATTGATTACTAAAGTGTTTAGGTAATGCAATTCAACCAACCAATCAACTGACTGGACTCCCAACCAATCGGCTCATGTGATGCAACGACCGCTTGGAGTGTCAGGTTGATTGGATATTGAATTGGTTGACTCTTGCAAGAACTGGGGAGAAAACTGACTAGTTCACCTAGTGAACCGATCGGCTCGGTTCACCAACTGACCGGTTGGGGTCATGAGATGACCGGCTCGTAGGGTGAGTCATCCAGTTTGTGGAGAAATTCAGTTGCATCAAGGATCAGTGTTGACGTCATGCTATGCATTAATTGGATTCGAATTTGCTAATTCATATGTGATTGGGAAACATGGAAAAATGAATGGCTCGCTTTGTGAACTAATCAGTTCGTGTGTGAACTGACTAGTTCGGTTACCAACTAACCTGTTTGGCACTCGTAGGTGGTGAAAATTCATGATCTTTTGGTCCCTTCCACTCCCACACAGACTGGGAACCCAGACCTTACCTCTTCTATAAATAGAGGGGTATTGGGGGCTTCTCAGAGCACAACTCAATTGACTCTAACAATTGTTGTCCTCTCTAGTTGTGGTAACCAATAGTGAGCTTGAGCAAGTCCTACCCACTAAAGGGAGGGATAGAAAGGGATAAATAATTGTGGGAGAGCAAGTTGGTGACTAGTACACCAATGGGTCAAATAACTCCTTGTCTATTCTAGTAGAATGACAGGAGTTCTAGGTGTTCTATGTTGGTTTCCATAGAGGCATGGAGGCCTTTGTCTGCCTCTTGGAGGACAACGTCAACCAACTATCCATGGTGAGACCAAGAGGCATAGCAGACAAGTCCCAATGCAACTAGAAGAAATTTGTTCATCTACAACAATGAGGAGATGTCATTGGACTTTATCCAAGACCGGGTATATCCTCAATACCATCTTTATATAGTTATTGACACAATCCGCTGGTTCATGGGGAATATGTCTGTAAAAAAATTGTTTCTATTACCTACCTAATGCCATATTTCCCTACACTTTTTCCCTTTGAGTAATTTCTACACAGAAGCTCTAAGGTTGTGATTATCATCACTAAGAGTAATAAAGTAGAAGAAAGACTAGTTAAATCATCTTGAGCATGAAGCAGTTCAACCTCTAAACATAGGGCTTTAGTATGATAAGAGTCTCTGTCAAGAGTAATGTTGGCTACTTCATTACTAGGAAATAAAGGTCTAGAAGAAAGATCATTTATTTGAGCAATCAATCTAGCATTTTTAGTTCTAAGAATAAAAAGCTCATCAAGATAGATTCTATTTTTTTCTTTAATATCATCACAAGCAAGTCTAAGATCATCATTTTGAGTTTTAAGTAAGACAAGCTCATCAAGGAGGATTTGATTTTCCTCCTTAGACTATTACTGTTCTTAAGGTAGATACCATTCTCTAATTAAACTCTATTATATTGGAGCTCAAGATCAAGAAACTACCCTTGCAAAGAATCAATACTATCAAGATGAACCTTCTCACTTTTCTCAAGAAACATATATTTAGCATACAAGTCATTAATAATTTTCCCAAACCTCTTCTTCTTGGATTTGCATTTGAAATCAGAAGAGCAGGAAGCATTAAGCATACCAGTGAGGGCATCTTTAGATACTTTGTTTAAACTTACCTCACTTACATCACCAATATCTTCACTAATTCAGGACATGAGAGCGTAGTGGCATTCTCCCTAATTGGAGTTGGAATCACTAGAAGAAGACTCTTCCCATGCGGCATGGGTTGTATCCTTGCTTCTTCTCTCTTTCTTATCCTTCCTCTTGTACTTGCATTCTTCTTGTAGTCCTTCTTCTTGAAGCACTCTTGTGGTAGGACTTCTTTGCCTTGGGGAAATCATTCTTGTAATGTCCTTGTTGGCCACATTCATAGCGTTGTGGAGTAGAGGAGGAGGATGAGGGCTTTTCTTTGAAGTGCTTCCCCTTGGAGTAGTTTGCTTCATGATCACTTGGGGCTTCATCTTCACTTGAGGAAGGGGGAGTGGATCGGAAAGCAATTTGTTGTTGGAGAACAATTACCTCTACGAGCTCTGAATGCACCGTCCTTGATCTTCTTTGACTCTTTCTCTTATTGTTTCTCATCTTCCTCTTACTTGTCAAGTCTTGGCTCATAAGATTGAAGCTTTCCAATGAGATTTTCAATGGCAATGTCACCAAGGCCTCTAATTTCTTCAATAGAAGTCACCTTGGATTCCCACCTTTTGGGAAGAGACCTAAGGATCTTGGAGTTGATGGTCCCTCTATCCATAGTATGACCTAAAGAAGAAAGTCCAATGATGATGGCATTGAGTCTTGACTACATCTCGATGACTCTCTCCTTCTTCCCCATTTTTAAGTTTTAAAGAAGACCCTTGAGGATGTAGATTTGGACTCCTTGACTTGCTTGGTCCCTTCTTAGGTGATGCACAACTTGTTCCATATCTCATGGGTTGTATCCCAAGAAGAGGCTCGGTTAAACTCATAAAGGGTGTGGTTGCATAAATGATTCTTATGGCCTTTGAATTAAGTTGTGCCTTCTTTACAGTAGCTTCATCCCAAGTGTCTATTTCTCCAACCGGCTCCTTATAGGGGAGGATGACTACTTTTCACATTTCGTATCTCATTTCTTGCAAGTAGAATCGCATTTGTTGCTTCCAATAAAGGAAGTTTGTGCCAGCAAATATTGGGGGCCTCATGGAGAATCCACCTTCCAAGTTGAGAGCACCTAAGAGGTTGTTTCCCATCTTCTCATCTCGTGGGAGATCATGTCAGGGAAGACCGTGGATCGGATACCACTTTTTGGATCAAAGGGCTCTAGAGGGGGTGAATAGAGCTAAAAATACTTAAACAAAATCAATTAGACCTTCAATTACTACAAGAAGTAGGATTGCAAATATAGAATTTGATGTGCAACTAAGAATACATGGCAAGGATGAGAGAGATTGAATAAGCATAGGAACAAGCTATGGTGTCAGTCGAGTTTATCAAGGATGAAACTCCACCGAATAGGTACTCTATAATGAATTTTAGAAATTTTCATTAGAGTAATTAAACATTCAAATTAATTTCTCCTGATTTTCCCCATCTTAGTTACAATTCATATCATGAATACAAATGATTACAAAATTGTCCTAAGCCATTTAGGGCTATTTCCACAAAAGTGCATTTGCATTGCTTTTGACTTTAACTTGATCAAGCTAAGGCTTGATTAAATTGATCCTTTTTATATACCTAATACCTAAAATCAATCTCAAATAGACATATTAGATACATATGAATGGAATGGTTAAGTCATTCCCAAAATATGGATAATGTACAACATTTAGGTCAACAATGTTCACAACTAGTATTCCTTCTTCATCATAGGTGTCGGGCCCCCAGATTCTTCCATGGGGTGTCGAGGGAGGACCATTAGGCCTAGGTGATGGTTCTCCCTATGAAAACCTTGAGTTCACTTGTTTCTCCTCCTATATATTTTGTTTTTCCAACCTTCTCTAGTCATTCATCTTCATGATACAGAGACCACCTCCACACCAAAGGATACTAGCAAGTTTGCCTTGCTCTTCTCCAGAATCTCATTGCTAAAAAGTCAACTATGTATCTCCTCTCAACTCAATCACACCTAATTTCTCTTTTGTATATCTTTCCACCTCTCCATGATCATTGTCACCATTTCTACACGAGGACAGAGTGAGGGGGTCAAGGAAGTTTGGCTCTTATCCTTCGTATTAGAATAGAATCCCAACTAAAACCTCCTTGCATCGAATGCTTAGCTAGAAGATATATAGGGACACAGTTCATACCCTTTCAAACTTCATATATGTATTGGAGTCTGAAAGTCGAGGGACTCATCTAACCCCTCTATGGCCTGCCTTCATACTATGGGAAGGTCCCTTGAAGGCATGATTCATATGGGTTTTGTTGGATTGCCCTAGTTACATTTATATTTCGTACTCAAAATCCTTAAGTAACAAGATAGAGGTAACCCAACACTACTAAAAAATTGCTTTTACACAGTTAGGTTAGAGTTCAAATTAGACTTCAGGATTATCCCAACCTTATAACCATTATTCATCACCAATAAAGATAATACAGAACCATAATAGTGTATGACCAACAAACCTATTACACCGATTTTCAATTCTTTGTAATTTGATTAACAATTTCTATAAGAATAAGTCAATGTATATAACATTGTATTCATACCATATTAATAAACCTCAAATGTAAGTTTAACCAACTTTATTCTACCAAAATATTTAATGGCTGATGATTGAAAATAAACATAATTTCTCCTACTCATGCTCTACTTCAAATTGCATAACCTTAATCTATATTTTTTATGTCACCTAATGTGCTAAAGAATCTTTTTGAAGTCTATCCATATGCATATGAACATGTAATTATCAAAACATAAAAAAAACATGAAACAAACACCTGAAATTACCTCAACATAAACAAACACACTATATCTCCTACTTGGAAAGGAGTTCTAGAATCTTAAATTGGGGTTTCTTGGATAAGAAAACCTTTGGTTCAACTTTGGGTAGTTTTGTTGATATATTGAGTTCTAATTTTTCTATTTTTATTTCCTTGGGTTATAAATCTCTAATAAGATTGAGGCATTATAGCCCGACGTATCCGAAGCCTCAACTATCTCCATAAAGGATGAGTTCCAGCCCAAGTCCCCCGAGAAATGACATGAGCCTCCAATATCAAAACCTCGATGGGTTCACAACCCGGTGAAGTCCTCAAAGCCACAAGCATCAACCGGAAAAGATGGTGGAGCCTTAAGTGAAGATAGTACATCAGGTGAAGGAACCGCCTCATGAGGGGGTGGATGATGAGACTGTTGGGAAATATGGCATCAAATAAGGCAGTAGAAATAGTAGAAGCAAAAATTTACTGGCATATTCCCCTTTGAATAGTAGATCATGTCAACAAATGTGGATTGGGAAGGATGGTTGGTAAGGTTATACGTAATCCTGGAGAAAGTCCAGCAACAATACCCTTGCAGTAGCATGCCCATCTCTTCATGTTTCACTTGGACAGTGTCAACAACAACCTCCTAGTTGATCACCACAGACAGTAGTTGACTTTTTACTCTTAGTGACAGGAAACTTCCTCCTTGCCTCTATAGTAGTCCCCATGGACCACTGGGAACTCCTGTCATTCTATATGAACGGACAAGAAGTTTTCCCTTCTAGTCAGTGTGCTATCGCCAACTTGCTCTCTCAATTATCTCTCCCTTGCTATACATCCCTTTGACGGGTAGGATTTGCTCGGGTTTTATTAATTACCACAACCATAAAAGACAATAATTTTCATATCTTATTGTTGAGTCTTTATAAATCCTTGAATACCCATCTATTTATAGGAGGGTCAGGGTTAGGAATTCTAATCTGTGTGGGAGTCGAAGGGGGAAGATTTCATGAATATTGTAGCCTGCAACAACAAAATGGTTGGTTCAATAGTGAATTGGTCAATTGACATGAGATTCGACAGGGTCAATCCTTGAACTGGTCATTTCACTATGTTTCCCAATCATAATTGTATTGGAAATTAATATTTGATTAATGCACAACTTGACAACAACATTAATCCTTGATCTAATCGAATTGATCAACCAAAAATTCAGTTCATGGATCTGAGCTGGTCGGTTCACTTCCTAAACCATTCGTCTCAGGGACCACAATTCCAATTTTGGTTCAATTGACCTAAACTTTTGAATCGATCCGTTCAACACTTGAATCGGTCAGTTCACTCAGTCAACATTTAATTGTTGTTTTTTAAATTGAATATCTAATGCCTTAGTAAAAAAATAAAACTACATTCATGAATAAACTCCTATTCCAAGTGGTTCATATGTGTGTGACCCTATAGGGTTCCAAATTACGTTGGCAGTGAATGTCTATAACTAATTTATGACATCAAAAGAAATGATTTGTATCTAGAAAGACATCATTGCTACCCAAGTAGTTGGAAAGTTGGAGAACAAACTTCAACCTACAATTTGTTATTGGTGTTATAGTAATCATATAGTTCCTTTTTCACTAATATCCAAATTGAACTCAAGGCATGGAATCTTCATCCTCTCAATGTTCAATCTATGTTCCTTGCACCAGAGTAGATTATCTGAGATGTATTTGGTATATCAATTCACACCTGCATGCACATGCTTTTCTTGGTCCCGCTTATCAAGTAACCAGGATATCAAACTTCTGTAGGAGGGACAAATCACATCTACATTTCATAAATTCATGCCCTATGTGTTATAATGTATTTGAGCATCACCATTATGGGTCATGTTTGATGATGAAAAATACATCAAATGGCATGCAATGAGTGTAGTGGTTTCGAGTCTAAGAACCACAATCGCCACCATCACTATGAGAGATGATCATGACTACCAATCATGGTTTCCATGTATCAATCTCAAGGTGGGTCTGTCAGATACACTATTCTTCAACAAGTATATGTGTGTTTGGTTTGATATCATATAGCATGACTAATAAATTTATGCCATCAACCAACACACACTCTATTCTTATGTGTTATTGTTTTCTATCATCCTTCCATAATAACATCTGATTAGGGACATAATAAGAATGTATCTTGTAACATCCCAGGATTTGAGGCCTAAGATAAAATGATCTTATAAGGAATGATTGGACTACCCATATCACCAAGGTGCATCTCCTTTTCAGGGAGCCCATCACTAAAGAACTCCATAGCTAAGCATGCTCAGCTTGGAGTAGTACTAGGATGCGTGACCAATCGGGAAGTTGACCCTGACTTACACATGAGTGAGGACAAAGTGTGTAGTTAAGGCTAGTGGTGGTCTGTGGGGCCAGTCATCATTCCTAAAAACCTTACTGGAGCCTTGAGCAATGGGCCCGAGTGTTACATTTGGTATCAGAGCCTAATAGTTTATAATTTCAAATCATCCTTAGAAATTTAAGAGGAAAAAATAGAAAAGCATAATGTATCTTTTAGGTTTCTCATCTCACATTTTCATCTACTTCTCATTCCTTTGCTTTAAAAGTCTTGAAAAGAAATTGTTAATTGGAGAAGTAAAATGTGAAAAAATGTAACCTTTTGTGTAGGTCCCTCTAGAGAGGGTAGACACTAGAAAGATACAAGTATGGGTAAGACCTTTCTTAGAGGATGGACTTGGATTAGGGTATGAAAATACTAGAGGGTCAAGGGAGGTGGAAACTCTAAGAGGTAGAGTATAGTCCCTAACCCTAACCCTAAAAATATTAATTTTAAATAATGAGTATGGTGTGGTGGTATGGGACACCACCCATATGAAATTTAAAATCAGGAATAAGAAAGATAAAGGCATGGGTTTAGATGGCCCAGTCTCCCATGCTTGTGTGTATGAGGAGCATGACATTTATGTAAGAGATCTTAACTAATATAAGAACCCAATAGTTGTATATATGGAGATGCAAATTTTAGTATAACTTGCTCAAACCCCTCATGTTGTCTCTAGAATTTTAGTGATGGTGGCCATGCCCCTGGAGGGGAAGGTCGATGTAGCACCAAGCCCCTGGAGGATAAGGTGGCCCAAGTTCATTGAATGGACAGAACCCATGAGGGGGTAGCCCAGAGATTGAGAAAACATGGGTTGATAAGTTACAATGAAAAAAAAATTGTGCATAATGATGAAAGAAAAATATAAATATATATATATGAAACCTTTAGGGTTAATGTGCCAACCTGGGGTGGGTCAAACCAAGAGTGGGAAGATGACCTATGAGGGAGGCAAAACCTTAGATCTTGGGATCAGGTTGTGTCTAGAGAGATTACCCCCTCCTAAGAGCCAAGAAGGAACCCTAGGCTAGGACACTCCCTTAAAAGGTAAGTGAATAAACATATTTAAGCATTGAGATAACCTTAATCCTCAATTAGAGGGGTGAAGAGTTAAAGATATAAAAATGAAAGCACTTATATTATTTGAACCCAAGGATGCTATCTCTGAGTGACACAGCTGGTTAAGCCCAGGAGGGAATACTAATAAGGCACCAAGCCCTAGAGAGAAGGTGGCCTAAGTGGACGACCAAGCCCAGGAGGGAAGGTCGGGATCAAGCCCCTAGAGGGGAAGATCACAGAAGGTCAAGCCTAGGAGGGAAGATTGACATGGCACCAAGCCTAGGAGGGAAGGTGGCCCAAGTCCACAATGTAGATGTTTAGGATCAAGCCCCTAGAGGGGAAGATCATAGAAGGTTAAGCCCAAGAGGGAAGACCGACATGGCACCAAGCCCTGGAGAGAAGGTGGCTCGAGCCCAATGTTGGGACTACACTTCATATTGTGTACTAAAAATAGAGAGATGAAGGCAATCTGAGTTAAAGAATTATATAAGAGATAATGTGCTTAAAAGATGTGACATTTCAAAGAAACCCTTAGGGGGGATAGAGTTCTAATGCAATCCTAGGGTCAAGTAGGGTGTATTGAAGGTACATAGGACCGATGGGTTGGGAGTTGATATGCCTTTAATGCACATGACGATGTGGTTGGGAGGTAACAGCTAGGTTTACCCAAGGTACATGACTCAGGAGATTAGCTACCTCTATGGGCATCATGTAGCCTAATGGGTGAATGTGAAAGGCACTCCCTTGATGCATAAGGATGAGATTACTCTAAAGGTACCTATACCCCTAGAGACCTTAAGGAATTGGCTAAAACTTATAAAATATGAGGTGTAAACATAAAAGATATAATGAAGTCACGAAATTTTGAGAGAAGTTGTGCCCTAACCTAAGAGTAAGAAAAGGGACACATGACTCCATGGGATATAAAAATACAATGAAATTAAGAACAAGTAAGTTTAGAGTCATAACTAGTATGATTCAACTTAATATGTGAGATTAAAAGATAATGTGTGGATGTACCATCTCTTCTCTTGGAATGAAATGAACTTTGTGTTTGGCCTCCAGTCAAATGCTTATTTCATCTCATTATGAGGGAGGGAGATTGGATAGACACATGTTATGCTTAAAATTGAGATAAAGAGGATGAATATCCTATGTTGAATGTGTAATGACGTGAACTAGGGTTAGAGGTGTCACCTTGCCCTCATGTGAAAATAATGAATATAGGTTGGAAACCTAGGTGAAGAGAGAAATCACCAAATGAAATGGAGATCACAAAATAAGAATAAAATCATCAAGTGATGATAATATGTGTATATTGTAGATGTGGATATACTTGAATTTCAATTCAGGTTCCAATCTTAGTAATAAAACAAAAATTGATATACTATGGAAAAGATGTTAAAGATATCTAAGTGGGGTACTAACCCTAAGTTTTGAAAATAATGTGAGTTATCATTCACCTAGGCTTAGTAGGCATGAATTTTGAGGACAAAATTACTTTTAAGGAGGGGTGAATGTCACATCCTTGAAATTCATATATTTCAAGCCTAAATGAAATTAAGGTTCAAATAACAAGAAAGAGAATTGAGGGATCTTGGCTAAAAATTCCGAACGCTAGAATTAGATTAAATGATCAATTTAAGAAATAGTGTGCTTTTGAGTGTATGTGTTCATATGAGGCTAATATAACATGCAATGATTACCAAAGCCTTAATTTGGTAATTAGGAGTGTGTTCAAGCTCATGGAATATTTGGAAGGTCCAAGATAGGATTCATGGGCCTTAGGGACACTTTTTCAGCCCAATTGGGTAGTCAGGGCGTATATATGAGCCCCTGGGATATAAGATTGGAAGGTGAGTATTTTGAGCACATGGTAAATGATCATGATAATTTTATATGATGGATAATCTATATATATAGGATTATGTACGAAAATCCAAGATCAACTAAGCCATATAGTGAAAAACCACTAGAGGGGGGGTGAATAGGGTTTTAAAATTAATTTAACAATTATTTAACTCAAACAACCAACTATAAGAATATCGGACAAGGGGACAATGATTTAGAGTGGTTCCTACCTTAGCAAATACTAAGGTAGTCAGTCCACTACCCGGTTTCTTACCCAACCGGGATTTTGAAAGAATTTAATTTTATTACCTCGCAAGGACTTTACATAAAATTACAATTCTTTCCCTAAACCCTTCGAGCAGCCTTCACCTTGAAGTAATTGCACCAACCTTGAAGCAGCCTTCTTGAAGTAACTTCAAGCTCCCCCTTGAAGTAGCCTTCCTCCTGAAGTAGCTTCCCGTTGCAATAGCCTTCTTGAAGTAGCTCGAAGTCCACCTTCTCCACCGAGAAGAACCTTCTCCAATCCGCAGCCTCCAACCTTAGGAGTAGCAAGGAGAATACAAAGAATAAAAGGAACAAGAAAGAAAATGGAAATTACACTTATCCTTTGAAGCACAAGGCTTGATTTTCCTATATCAAGCGTGTAGATCTCCTAACCAAAGTATATGCACGTGTAATTGTTGTGGATAGGAGATACTAGCCTATAGGACACGAAATTAGAGCAAGTAGAGGGATTGCCAATGCAAGTGTTGCTCAATTTCTCAAAACAGATTGTCAATTGTAGGTGTATGCTCAATTGTATCACAAGTGTAGCTTAGGTGTGTATGGGTGTCCTAAGGCATGTCCTATTTATAGTAATGGCCTACAAGTGCTTAAGGACGTTCTAGACACTTTCTAGGGGGTTCTAAGAGCTTAACTAGCCGTTAGGTATAAGTTAGTTGCATTAGTAACGGCTAATTACTTTATTCTACAGTTGCTGTCAGAGTCCATCTCGGTCGACAAATTGTCGACCGAGATACCTACTAGGTCAAAGTTTTGTCGACCAACAGGCTCTCTGGATCAAGTATTAGCAACGTTCATCTCCAACTGCCAACTACCTTCTCAGCTGTATCTAACGGCTACTTGGGTCATTCTCGATCGAGAAGTTTGTCGACCGAGAGTGTCTCGGTCGAGGAATTTGTTGACCGAGATTGACCCTGTTTCAATCTTTCAATTAAGGCACTAAGTGTATGTATGAGTGTGCATATGTGACACTATTGAAGGGGATGACCTATCTAAATGTGGTGTTTAGCTAGGGAAGATCTAACGCTTGATTTACATGAAGTCTAAGTACTTGTACATTATATATTTGTACAAGTTTAAAATTTATTACATTTCATGAAATTTACAAGCATTCAAGCATATAGATTCCCTAGTGCTTTAGCATCCACCTCATTCCTGCAACACTCAAGTAGCACGTTAGATCAACAAGAATGAAATGTTTGTCATCATCGAAACAAAGGGATTTATCATAATGTCAATTTAGCCAACAATCTCCCCCTTTTTGAAGATGACAAACATTTCCTAAATATAAAATAAGGAAATATAAAACATGTGAGTTTCATACCTAAAATTTACCTTTGTAGCCATCTTTGGTTTTGCAAGTGACTGCTGGCCAAGATATTATGAAACTCATTTTAATTTTTATGTTTGTGATTTTATATTATTTCTCCCCCTTTGTCATTTCAAAAAGATATCCAATACAATCAAGGGATTTTTATTGTCAAATTTAGCCAAAATTTGTTTCTCAATCATTTATGATATATATTGATTTCTCATCCATTTTGCAAGGGATGTTAAGCCCTAAAAATGAAATGAGAATCCTTTAATCTTAGAGTACATAAAAATTTCTCTAACCAAATGCATTGGATGTTAAGCCCTGGTTTGTTTAGAGAGTTCCTTTAAGAACAAGATATATTATTTTTATGAAATTCATAGATTTCTTCATAACCAAGAGTAAAAGTACTAAGGTCGTAATAAGCTTCAAATTATGTTTACAATGTTTTTGTAAGCTTCTTAATCAATTAATCCAATTTGTTTTTATGAGCTCCCCCTTAATCTTATAATTAAAGCAATTTAAAGCTTCTAAGGTCACAAATGATTTTAAATTTTGATTTTGACCTTTATCAAAAGTATACTAAGATTAAGTGCAATAAAAAGATGTTCAAATAAGCATTTTGTCAACGCTTATTTTAGGTCGACCTTGACTTCGACCATAGCGCCCCTTGGTCAAATTTCATTTCAACCAAGAGGCAATTTTGCAGATTTCCAAATTGAACACTCATATATGAAGTATAATATCTGCATGTAATTTGATTAGATATCAATTTGAAGCATTTTGAATGATACTCAATATGAAAACATTCGTCCTTGATTTTCCTAGAATATTTATATAAACTTTGTTGTAGGTACATAAATATCAAATTACATTTCTTCTTGTACCCTCATAAGATTCTTAAAAATGAAAACACGATTAATATCTCAAGTCTTTAAAGATACTAATTGAGAAATTTTTATCTTATATGTTATAACATTGTGCTCTTGCAAGCATTAAAGTTCTTGTTCTAAGAAACATATCACCAATGAATCATTTTGCTTGCCTATGTATCACCAAGGATCCATGCATACAGTTATCATTATCTATTCGTGCTAACATAGCATCATCTTTATGAGCTGAATGATGAAATAGTGAAAGCATATCCATGATGTAATGATAGAACAATAAAAACATATAATGATAATTCCATGAAACACAATGATTGTGATTATTTAAGCTAGATGTCATAACACATGATTTCTATATGGATAGACCAGAAAATATTTTAGGGAAAATCATGTGAATAATGATAAAACCGAAATTTCTTTTATTAAACTAAGCATAATTTCAGTTTTAACTTATTTAGAGGATCAACCAAAATAATCTCATTTATATTTATAAGTTTTTCAATAATGATCTTCAACTTGTTTTGCATGTAAAATCAGTCATTAACAACAAATAGATAGCAATTTGATCAATTGAAAATATATTCAGCAGATTTATTACAGACTGGAAATCAGTGACCTGCTCGGTCGACAATATCTCGACCGAATGTTCACTCGGTCGATAGATTCTCGACCGACAAAGTTTCTGGAATGTTTTCAGAACTGTTAATTGCTTCCAAGTAAAACAAAATTATGCAAGTTAGAGCTCGATTGTGTTGAGATATGACATTTGTATATCAAGAATCAGTTTAGGTCAAATCTCAACTAGTTAAATTTAGGCTTCTAAGTTTTAGGAATCCAAACTAAATCATCATTCTTTTTCTTATATGGGCATAAAAATGAATAATGTCCAAGGCGCATGCAATAATGACAACTAATGGAGTCAACTTTACTTCTCTTTCTAGGAATTGTGTTCTTAGGTACAAACACCATCTTAGACTTGGATGCTTTAGCTCTTGTAGGTTGATTTTTCTTTGGATCATATCCTAATCCGCTTCTTCCATTATAACTAGAGGAAATTTTCAGAATATTCTCAAGGATATCATTTCCTCTTAACTCATTTATTTTTCTTTGTAACTTAACAATATCATCCATCTTCTTATTTATATCTTTCTTTGCTTGATCTAAATCAGATACTAGAGAGTTTCTTTCATTTACAACCTCATCATAATCTAAGTGTGAACATAAGATAGGTTGTTTATGAAGATCATTCAGTTGAGTTTGTAAGTTTAACTTCTCTAAGGAAAGAAGATTGCAATTAGCTTCTAAAGATTTTAACTTAAGATCATAATCTTCATTTGCCTTTTTGAGATCCTCATTTCTAGATGCAAGAGCAAGAAGTTTAACATTTAAATCATTATTTACTTTATTTGATTTCTTAAGTTTCTTCTTGCACTCAATATATTTCTCATGAGTATCTTGAAGACTAGCAATTAGATCTTCTTTTGGTAGATCAAAAAGACTTACCTCTTCTTCTTCTTCTTCATTTGTTGTAGCAATGAGGCACTCTACTTCTTCTTTTCCATCATCACTATCATCACTTGAATCATCCCATGCAGCTTTATATGCTCTTTCTTTCTTTTTGTGAGATGATTTCTTCCCTTTCTTGAGTTTTGGATAATCACCTTTCATGTGTCCCTTCTTGCCACATTCAAAGCACCTGGAAGAAGAAATACTAGAAGTTTTATTAGTTTTAAAACTTTTATACTGCTTACCATTTACAATGAGAGTTTCTTCTTCACTATCATCTTCACTTGTATCATGATTGTTCTTCGTTGATGCTTTGAATGCAATGTCCTTCTTCCTCCCTTGTTGAAGTTCACGTTCTCTTCTTTCTTCCTCTTCTAACGTTGCCTCATGAGCTTCTAGGTTACCAATGAGTTGTTCCATCTTTAGTCGGGTGAGGTCATTTGCTTCTTCAATGGCTGTCACCTTGGGCTTGTATTTGGGAGGAAGTGATCTAAGAATCTTTGATACCTGATCTTCCTCAAGAACAACTTTACCTAAGGCATTTAAACCATTTACAATAGAAGAGAATTTTGCATACATTTCACTAATAGATTCATTTGGATCCATACGGAAATGTTCAAACTTTTTTTTAAGCATACTAACTTTGGAATTCTTAACTTGAATTGTCCCTTCATAAGTTATAGAAAGTCTATGCCATATTTCATAGGTTGTTTCACAGTTTGATATTCTATTAAATTCTCCTACTGAAATTGATCAATAAAGAATACTTACAGCCTTTGCATTCATTTGAGCCGATTTTACTGTATTGGTGTCCCAAGCTGCATATTCCATTTGAGGTAGCTCATAAGGGGTTGACACCATTCTCCATAGATCCCAACTTATGCCTTGAAAGTAGAACTGCATCCTTCTCTTCCAATATGTGTAGTTTGTTCCATCAAACGCTGGAGGCCTAGCAACAAGTGTCCCTTCAAGGTTAAAGTTGTTGAGCACCCCGTCACCCATTCTTCAAGACCTTGTTAGGGTTCCTTGAAGCCTGCTCTGATACCAATTGAAAAACCACTAAAGGGGGGGTGAATAGGGTTTTAAAATTAATTTAACAATTATTTAACTCAAACAACCAACTATAAGAATATCGGACAAGGGGACAAGGATTTAGAGTGGTTCCTACCTTAGCAAATACTAAGGTAGTCAGTCCACTACCTGGTTGCTTACCCAACCGGGATTTTGAAAGAATTTAATTTTATTACCTCGCAAGGACTTTACATAAAATTACAATTCTTTCCCTAAACCCTTCGAGCAGCCTTCACCTTGAAGTAATTGCACCAACCTTGAAGCAGCCTTCTTGAAGTAACTTCAAGCTCCCCCTTGAAGTAGCCTTCCTCCTGAAGTAGCTTCCCGTTGCAATAGCCTTCTTGAAGTAGCTCGAAGTCCACCTTCTCCACCGAGAAGAACCTTCTCCAATCTGCAGCCTCAAACCCTAGGAGTATCAAGGAGAATACAAAGAATAAAAGGAACAAGAAAGAAAATGGAAATTACACTTATCCTTTGAAGCACAAGGCTTGATTTGCCTATATCAAACGTGTAGATCTCCTAACCAAAGTATATGCACGTGTAATTGTTGTGGATAGGAGATACTAGCCTATAGGACACGAAATTAGAGCAAGTAGAGGGATTGCCAATGCAAGTGTTGCTCAATTTCTCAAAACAGATTGCCAATTGTAGGTGTATGCTCAATTGTATCACAAGTGTAGCTTAGGTGTGTATGGGTGTCCTAAGGCATGTCCTATTTATAGGAATGGCCTACAAGTGCTTAAGGACGTTCTAGAGACTTTCTAGGGGGTTCTAAGTGCTTAACTAGCCGTTAGGTATAAGTTAGTTGCATTAGTAACGTCTAGTTACTTTATTCTGCAGTTGCTGTCAGAGTCCATCTCGGTCGACAAATTGTCGACCGAGATACCTACTCGGTTGAAGTTTTGTCGACCGACAGGCTCTCTGGATCAAGTATTAGCAACGTTCATCTCCAACTGCCAACTACCTTCTCAGCTGTGTCTAACGGCTACTTGGGTCATTCTCAGTCGAGAAGTTTGTCGACCGAGAGTGTCTCGGTCGAGGAATTTGTCGACCGAGATTGACCCTATTTCAATCTTTCAATTAAGGCACTAAGTGTATGTATGAGTGTGCATATGTGATACTATTGAAGGGGATGACCTATCTAAATGTGGTGTTTAGCTAGGGAAGATCTAACGCTTGATTTACATGAAGTCTAAGTACTTGTACATTATATATTTGTACAAGTTTACAATTTATTACATTTCATGAAATTTACAAGCATTAAAGCATATAGATTCCCTAGTGCTTTGTCATCCACCTCATTCCTACAACACTCAAGTAGCACGTTAGATCAACAAGAATGAAATGTTTGTCATCATCAAAACAAAGGGATTTATCATAATGTCAATTTAGCCAACATATAGGTGATCTAAGTAATTAAGTAATGGGATTATCCACCTTTTTCCTGGAAGCCAAATAATGGAACA
The DNA here is from genome assembly GCA_963693085.1 of Alisma plantago-aquatica. NCBI lineage: Eukaryota > Viridiplantae > Streptophyta > Magnoliopsida > Alismatales > Alismataceae > Alisma > Alisma plantago-aquatica. The sequence continues at coordinate 343,606,484 of OY856410.1, forward strand.
ATAGGTAAGCTTCCTAAAGGAAATAGGAAACATGGTTTAAGGATCAAATAATTAATGTCCACCATGTAGAGATATGTTTTCCATTTATGATTTGTGGATGCCTAATCCAAAAGGGGTAGTTACTCTCTCAAGGACTCTTTTTTTTAAGAATTAAGGGAATAAGAAAGGGTGGAAATTGATGGCTAATAAACTACCTTTCCATGTTATGGGTTAAGATATGAGTTGGTCTCCCACACAACTTGTATAATAGCAATGCGATGGGAAATAATTACTTTCCTTGTAGCCCATGAAGGTTCTCATAGACATGTATATAAGTAGGGGTCCCTGGAGCCTTCAAGGTTCACCACGGACATAGCCTCCAACCCTTCTCGTCGTGGGTAGTCTTGAACAAAAGAGACCCGAGGAAGGAGACCGTATGAGATCTCGCTCCCAGCAAGAATTAGCCTTGACCATGTAGGATGTGTGGAACCCCGAGGAGGTTCGAGTATGTCTGAGCCCTCTTGGTTCTGTACGGCGGCCGATGTTCTTGGAAGAGAGCCACGATGAGGAGCCTACTGCCATCAACACCAACCAGTGACCTTATACCCTCCACTCCCCATCCTGCTCAGGATCTCGACCGCTGAATACATGGGTCGAGCATCGCTATGGGTCCCAGATGCAGAGGAGGTGGCCATAGGAAGTGGTGTGATGGCCAGAACCTACTGGCGTCGCTACACGACACTACCCCTATTGGTTTGTACATCTGATTTAGTTTAGTCTAACCTATTATCTAGCCTATCATTTATCACATAATGAAGGGTAGGATGATACCATGAAGGTTTGATAGCATATAAGCATAAGGGTCTAACCCGATATGCAAACCCTAATGATAAAGCAACCCGACACATGTTTTGTGTTCTATATGTTTTCTTATTTTTATTTAGCTTTTTGGGACATGGGGCACCTAGTTGTACTTTGGTTTGGTGGTGTTACCCTTCTAGGGTGAGTTAGGGTTTACCTCCCTCTTGTATGAGCTACCTCGAGAGTAGGGCTATAAATGGACATGGGTATACCCACATACCCTCAAACCCATACCCTCTAAATCCGTCATGGGTATAAATTTCTATAACCACACAAATTCTTACCCTTATACCCATGTATCCGCCTCTCACTGGGTAAGGTTATGGTTATGTATGTACCCATACCATGTATACCCATATACCCATTTAATTATATTTTTATATAAAAAATTTATATTAGAATGTAATGGTGCATATTTTAGCACTCATATTTTGTAGTATAAGTACCCTAAAGTAGTATAAGTTTATATTAGAATGTAATGATCTATATTCGCCAATGTGAAGGGAAGCCAACATGATGTCTAAGATTAATCATTGACTTTATTATTCTATTAATAATGTAGTAAAAAATTGTACTATTCACCAATAGAGCCACCAATCATCATCCTTTTTTTATATTTTGATTTAGTTGTATCAACATGTTACTCTTGATTGTCCTTTATAAGATGGCATATTATTTACTTATCAACTTATATATTCACACAAAATAGAATGCACTTGCTGTCATACTATTATCAGTATCACCTAATTAGTTTATTGTTGTTGTATCCAAATTTTATGATGTTTTATGATGTGGGTATGGGTATGGTGCGGGTATAGCTTTTGAAAAAGCGGGTATATACCCATTCCCATACCCACTTAACTAAATGGTTATGACTATGGATATGACCATAACCACACCATACCCTACCCAGTTAAAGTTCTACTTGAGAGGCCATCAAACAATGGTCCTCCTATTTGAGTGACATCCTATGGTCATCACCATGTGGTGACAACCGATGGTTATCTCTAGAGGTGGTAGGTCGATGGTTTTATCTCTTGGGGTCCTGTAACATCTAAGCCCACTGCCCAAGGCTCTAGTAGAGTTTTAGGAATGATTGACTGGCCCCACAGACCACCACTAGCCTTAATTGTGCACTTTATCCTCACTCACACACAAGACAGGGTAAACTTCCTGACTGATCACTCATCCTAGTACTACTCCAAGCTAAGCACTCTTATCTGTGGAGTTCTTTAGTGATAGGCTCCCGGAAAAAGAGTGCACCTTGGTGATATGGGTAGTCCAAGCATTCCTTTTAAGATCATTTTATCTGAGTTCTCAAATCTTGGGACGTTACAATATTCCCCACTTAGACTCTTGCCATCCTCATCAAGTCTCAATATACGACCTCATAATCTCTTCCCCATTTCAATGTAGACCCAGAATGGCCCATGGACACCCAGTTCCCATCCACGGCTACCAGCGTAAGGGCGGCTCCATCTCGTCTCAGCGGATAGCCCTTTCCAACTTGCCTAGACTGCACGGCTTAAGACTGGCATACCACATGCCCATGTGGGGCCCACCTACTGGAGGTAAATTGGCTCTAATACCATTTGTAATGCCCGGGCCCACTGCCCAAGGCGCTAGTAGAGTTTTAGGAATGACGACTGGCCCCACAGACCACCACTAGCCTTAACTACGCGCTTTATCCTCACTCACGCACAAGCTAGGGTCAACTTCATGACTGGTCACCCATCCTAGTATTACTCCAAGTTGAGCACGCTTAACCAGTGGAGTTCTTTAGTGATGGGCTCCCAGAAAAGGAGGTGTGCATTTGTGATATGGGTAGTCCAATCATTTATTTTAAGATCATTTTATCTGAGCGCTACAGCAAAATCTGATCATTTTATCAGGGTTGTAGGGTCAAAGATGGCAGTTAGGCAACATTAGTCAAGACACATCCTTGACTAATAAAAACCCAAGCCTTGACCATTAATTGCACTCGATATATAATATATAAGGGTTTTAACCCATCGAAAACCTAATCTATTTGATCTCCCAGTCACCGCCCCCATCATCCGACATTTCAGTTCTCACACGACTCCGAGCTAGAGCGTGCTTTCCCCTCCGGTGGCGTTTCGGTCGATGCATATGGATTTGTCGCTGGACTCCCACCCACCTCCGACCGTAAGCGTTTCTCATATTTCCTTTCATCGTGCCTCCTACTTGTTCTAGCTGTGGCTCTGCTGCGGTTTGTTCTCTTCCTCCCCAATCAATTATGTTTATTCGCTTTCCTAATCAGATCTATCTTCTAGTCTGCCTATCACTCTCTATCTCCCTTCTACCTATGAGAGCTTCACGCATCGGCACACAATGATCGAGGTCTTGAGGATCCTTTTTCTTTTCTTTGGAAATCATTTGCTACGTTGTAAATAATATATGTTGTCTTTTCGTATACACGTGTAGACATATGCATGGCAATGTGAGAGATTGGATGGAGACTTTGAGAAATTGGATCGAGACTCTAAGCAGTAGGTGATAAGATGGGCACTAGACTAGTTCCCTTTGTTAATTTTATACTTAACAAACATATATGTAGCAGCTACTCTCATGTATTTCTGCCATAACTTTTCATTTTTATTGTTAAACAGGTGACAAACACTATTGAAAAAGAACTAACCGAATTAGAAGAATCGGGAGGCACACTTTCAAGGAAATGATTTCCTTTCTATTACCATTCTACGATCCGAAGCATTGTCTTCTTGCCATATCTTGTTAGTATCAACAAGTATAATATACAACTTAGTATATGCTTCTTTTTGTTTATCTTTTCTTCTATAAGTCCACGCTATCAAATGGATGTTGATGATATTTCTTTTATGAATTGTTTCATGTACTTTATTTTTTAAGTTTGCATGTCATACCCATTGAAGATATACTTTGTATAAAGAATGGATATAGAAAAAACAAATATTTATTTTTCTACCACCTTCATCATCATGATTTTTGTGCTATCTTCTCGTTACCATGATTAAATGGTTGTCCTTTGTATGTGTTTTAGGAATCTATATATACTAGTTTTATAATCTTGTTTTGTGGTATCAATGATCTCTGATCTTATAAAATATAATTTACATGAGCTAATATAAATTGGTTCTTAGTGCGGGATGTTGAGAGTAGTTCACAAAGAAGAACTTCAAATGCTCGAGGAAGTCTCCAAGACAAAGTAGCAAATGATTTGCTCGAAAAAAACATGAAATATACTTGTTCGGGTGGCAGAATTTTGTGATGAGCATAAAAATGTTAAAAATATGAATGTTATGTAGAAGTGATTTCATAAGATAAGTTTTACTTTTTTTGATAAACATTATGCTCCAATCATCTGTTTCAAATGTAAACATTACAATTTAAAAAAGAAATGTAATATTGGTGTGTCCTTGTTTCTAGTGATAAATGATAAGTAAGCTCTCATGGTGCACATACTTTGTTGTCATGTGATGAATGATGAGTAAACTCATTTTCAAAGTTATATGTATGCAAACATACATGTTTAATAGTCAATGGAAATTTATTTCCACTAGTTGGATATGCTTTGAAGATGTTATGTTGACAAGGGAACCAATTTATCATTTTCCTAATGAATGGTCAAGGATTCCATCTCTATTGGTCAGGGATAGGACCTGACCAACCATTATTGGTCACCAAGCTTTTGTCAAGGGTACGTCTGTTAGGGATTGGCCCTGACCATCAGTTTTTGGTCAGGGATTCACCTGTATTGGTCAAGGATTTGTCCTTCGGGTTTAGTCAATTTTGTAGTAGTGATCAAATCCTGGGACGTTAGAGGTCCCTTGGAATGTTGGTTCACTTAAAGGAGGTGATTAAACATGGTTCACCATTTAGTGACCTAGGGTTTCAAGAACCAATGGTCACCATGTGTTGGAAACCCTAGGAGGTCATCATCTGGTGGCCTAGCAGACTCCCACAACTGACAAAGATGATGCTCGCATGGCCATGACAACTATAGGCGAAGGACACATGACAAACCGAAAAGGACACCTTAATATTCTCTTCACCCTTATCCATAAGTTGTATATATCATTCCTTTAGAACCCAAACGAAATGGATCCTTATCTCTTACCTACTATCTAGAGCTTCTTCCTCTCATGTTTGATGGAGAAGAAGGTCCCCAAAGTAGAAGAAGGTGGGCGATCTCCTTGCTGGAGTAGCTAGTGCTTGAATTTGGTCTTCTTTAGGGCTTGTGGAGCTTCCTTTGCTTGCTCTTGACCTAAGCAAGTAAGTTCTTCCTTCTCTCCTTTGCTTCTATTGCTTTTATATCCCCTTCTTCCATCTTTCTGGACAGAACCATGGTTTCTCGTGGTAAAGCTTGATCTAAAGCTTAAAGAACCTATCTTCCTGCTTCCTTGACCTAGGGTTTTCTTCCCTTGTGGAAAAAGAGCTAGCTTGGCTGAGTTCAGAGCTAAATCTAGGGTTTCCTACCTCCTTTAGTCAAGATACCTTGTTATTTGGAGCTTGTTCTTCTTCCTAGAGGTGAATTATATAACATTCTTCATGAGTATTGCTTACTACTACCTTATATGCTCAAGTTCTTGCTTGCCTAGGGTTTAAGCTTAAGTGTTGCTCTTTAAGTAGTTTATAGCCATGGACGAACCTGAAACCTGGTGCACGGGCCTCCATGAGGTAGAGTAAGGCTTAGACCTTGCTTATATGTCAAACTATGGTGCTTAGTACCTCAAACTATGGGTTACACTTAGGGTTTGTGGGCTATTTTTCACCTTAGTACTTAACCCGATGGATTAGTTCTTTTGTTGTTTTGCTTGACTCTTTTGCAACAATCGATGGTGGTCTTATTACTACTTTTTATATGCTTTCTCTTGAACACAGCCGATGTATATGATTTCCCCTTGACAATCGATGGTTAAGGCTCCATGATCTGATGGACTCAACCGATGGTGACACAAAGTGTCACAATCGATCGTGGTCCTGGAACACCACAACCAATGGTGGTCCTAGACACCACAATTGATGGTAAGACTGAATGTTAAGTGATGATCCTTCTAAGCCCTAATCCAATGGTTTCTTAATTAAATGATCTAAGGGTTAGACTTATACTTCAACTAATGGTTTTGAATAAAGAACATGATCCAATGGTTAGGATTTGATGCCTCAACATCTAATGGTTTTGGATGAATCCCATAGTGTGATGTTTTGGTTTTGGTATTGTGAAATTTGATGGTTCAATGACCATAACTTGTAGTCTTACCTTTGCCCTCATATGAATATAACTAATAATCACCACAATGAGTTGATATGCAACCTTAATGTAGCATAGCTTATTACACCTAACCCTAATGTAACCAAGTGACGGTGATTGATTATGATCATCCCTCTTGAATGATTAATGTGATAATGAAATGTTCTCTTATGGTTGTTGAAACCCTAATATGGTGTTATCTAAACACCATTGCTCCTTGCTATGTTAAACTTATATGTCGCATGTGTGGTGTTGACCTGTTGAGCCTTGTTCTAGGATGTAGAAAGATAATGATGATCTCACAGGGAATGATGTGATGGTCTTAATGACCTTTGGGCATGGTTTATCCCTAAATGAGGTGAAATCCTTTTCATGAAATGACAAGGGTTGGAACCTTGGAACAATGTGATAAACAATTGTATCATGTGGTGGTATGATGACAAGTATAGTCTCATGATGGAATTGAAATAAGTACCATGTGATAATGTGATGAGGAAATTTGTCACATACGATTTATATTTTTTGGAGTTGTATTATATCTAGAATGAATTAGGGTTTATATGTTCATTTGAATGATGTTGTAATGTCCTCAGATTCCACTGTCTCAAGACTTAGAAGGCCTGAGAGGATAAATCTAGAAACATTAGGAATTGTATCAGAGAGCGATGCGGAAGCAATATGTGCATACCTGAACAATAAAATATAATGCATACACCATAACATTCTCAAAATTCAACATGTGTATATTACAAATGAGATGTAACAACACGAGTTACAATTACATATTGAAAGGAAAATCTACAAGTCTAACATGTATGCTAATAGTATGCTACACAATAGGTACAACTTGTTCAACGGGTCACTTCCTATCTCTTCTCCCATACTAGCTCTGAACCTACAAAATACATGAAATATATGAATCAACAAAAGTTGTGTACGTGGGTGAAATACTTGTATAGTAACTTGCATAATGAAAGATTTGAAGAAAGAAAGTAAAAGAAAACATTATTTAAGGTGAAAAATAGGTAAGGCATTCTTTTATACATGTCTTTAGATGAAGTTGTACTACTACGTGTGTCAACACCTTATTTTACATACATGATGGGCCCTTCCCCGCCCCTAGGGCTATGGGGATCCCCACCCCTTGGACTTTGGGGATGTGCTCGACATTAGTATTTTAGAGAGAGAGAGAGAGAGGGAAATACTCTCTCACTTCAGTAGCTACAAATCATCTTAATCTTTTTTTTTGGAAAAAATAGGTAAATATATTCCAACCCTACAAGAGGGGCGAAGGTTCAAGCTACAAATAGCTTATAGCTTATATGACATATTAAGAAAGCAAACTAGCATTATGGACTTAGGATTTGGTTATAGTTCCCAATTCCTAATTACAATAGGTGAAATTATGGCTAGCTTATATTTATACAATATGTAAAGGGTCTTAAGTTCTTTTTCAATAATAGTAAAGAGCCTAAGGTAATCCATTCCTTGGGCACCATGCTTCCTTTTGTTCAGTTCTTTCCAGATGAAATGAGCACATCCAGTGATCGTCCATAATACAAGATATTGTGTATCATTACCTCTTCTATTAACATCAACGAGACAGTCATAGAGGTTGTAGGGCATTCTGATGTTTTGCTTGAGTTGAGCTTGTTCCCAAATGTATTTCTAGTAGGAGCAGCTTCCAAAGAGATGGCTGATATTTTTAGTACGACATGGCATAAGCAACATGTGTCATTAACTCCAGTATTCCAAGCCTTAATTTTTAGTATGATATGATGGAGCTAGGACTTACACTAAAAAATCACTCTTCCAATGGGAGTCCCAAAGATGCACCAAAAACCCTAGGGAGTTGATGTTCTCTCTAGGTTTACCTAGAACTGGTGCTTAGATAACAACTCCAACCCCATAAGAGTATGGAAGCCTTATCATAGTACAGATTTAGGATCGAACCCAAAAGACAACGGTCTTGTTGCAAGCAACAAGATGAAAAACGTATAGAACTTCACTTAGCTACTCACTAGTTGGCACTTATATCGAAAAGTTGGATTTTTATGGTTTTAAACTAAAACATGAAAAGTAGAGAAAGCAAGCAAATCTAAGAATTAAACTATGATAAAGATCACTAGGGTGTGATCGGTTTTTCACCGCCACTACACATTGATCAACACATGTAAAGAAAAACTTAACCTGCAAAAAGAGTTCGGTCAGTTAGTATCCTTGTAGACCTAGTCTCCTTTCGGATAACCTAGCTACGAGAAGTGCGGGAATGTTGCAACGCCAGCCATTCCCGATCAAATGGTCACATTACTTTACATCATTCCCCTCGCAAAGTGTGTTCCTCGACTTACCAAGGTTGCACTTCCATACGTCAACTGATTCCATTTCATAGTATGAAAGTGCAACGGATGATAGTGAGTTTACTCCACTTCTTGAGATACACTTCTACATACCGAAACAGATAAATGGTGGATACATGCATCAAGAACCAACATGCAAACGAGTTTCGAATCTAATAGTACAAATGTAGACAATTCATACTAAAAGATAAAAGATAACACAAGTTGGAGATCAAGCAACAAGTATTCATTAATCGTTTGATGTTGAACCGACAAAGATAAGAACTCTACATTACAACCTAAGGATTACATTTTACATGATATGAAAGTATGGGTAGCGGGGCTACTCCCCGCACCCTAGTGAAGAAGACTACTCCCTCATGACTAAGACCAAGAAGGAGGCGAGAAGAGAGAGAGAGCATCATCCCCACAAGGATGGAAGAAGGTCAACCCCTTGGAGAGAGAGAGCAACGATCCACCAGTCTTCGTAGGTTGCACGATGAGGAGGTCTCCCCTTCCCACCTTCTTGATGAAGAAGGAGAAAGAAGCTTCAGGATGGAGTATGGACCTCATACCGACAGCCCCAGGGCGGAGGATGGAAGTGGCAAGAGCTCTGGAACGATTGGGGCAGCCTTTGGACGTCTGAGATCTCCCTCCTCCTTTTTGGAGGACCCTTGGGGTCTTATTTATAGGCTTTGAGTGAAGTCCAAACGGTTTGGAGACCGTTTGGACCTCAAGACCATTTGGGGCCTCAAGACCGTTTAGACTGTGAGACCGGTTGGCTTCAAACGGTCTTGAGACCGTATGAACTCCATGCGGTCTCATGACCGTTTGGCTTCATGCGGTCTTGAGACCGTTTGAACTCCATGCGGTCTCGGTACCGTTTGGCTTCATGCGGTCTTGAGACCGTTTGAACTCCATGCGGACTCGGGACCGGTTGGCTTCATGCGGTCTTGAGACCGTTTGAACTCCATGTGGTCTCGGGACCGGTTGGCTTCATGCGGTCTCGGGACCGTTTGAACTCCATGCGGTCTCGGGACCGGTTGGCTTCATGCGGTCTTGAGACCGTTTGAATCCATGCGGTCTCGGGACCGGTTGGCTTCATGCGGTCTTGATACCGTTTGACTCCATGCGGTCTCGGGACCAGTTGGCTCCACTCGGTCTTGAGGCTGGGTTATTCTTTTATGATTTTTTTGTGCTTTTTCTGCATATATAAAAGGAAAAAGTTAGTATGATGGTGTATTTACAAAAACGGGTAAAATTAGGATAATGTACAGTTTAAACGTAAAAAGAGTATGGAAAACTAAAGAAAAAGACTAAGATAATCGACTAAAATAGGAGGTTATCACCCCCCCTAACTTAGAGTCTAGCTTGTCCTCAAGTTAGATAGAGCTGAGACATGTAATGGCGAGGCGATTTTATTTAGGATTTCCATACTCTTGCTTCAATTCTTGACCTGAGTTCCCCTGGGGTCATATCAAGTCTTATTGCATGCCTTGATTCTTTCGGATTTCGAGAGTTGCTTGGATTTCAGGTTCTTTCCGTATCTCAAAGTTTGCAGTGGGACCACCTTATTTTGTGCGTGTTGTTGACTCTAATCAGCTTTATACCTCTCTGAAAAACCTACTCGAAGCTAGAGAGGGTATGAGGGTTGGCTAAAGGCTTTGAAGTGTAGCTCCCCCTTCAAGTGGGGGAGGGGTTGTCTATGCTTTTTAGAATCTCACTACCGGGCACGACACATCTGCCTTTATGAGGGAAGCTGAATGTATCGGTCGGGCGAGTCCTTTATGAGCCTTTCATATACTTGGAAACTTTAGGGTTTCACTATCGGGCACGACACATCTGCCTTTGTGAGGGCAGCGGAATGTGCCGGCCGGGTGAGACCTTCGTCAGTTCTTCGTATAGATCCTTATGCGTAGCACAACTCTCATAATTTTATTCGTCTCTCTGGCTTTTATTCAATAACTCACAGGCTTGGGTTTTGGGATTTTTGAGAATTTATTTTGGGTGGCCAAGCCTCTTTTATTTTGAAGAGAGGAAAGTTGTTCTTAAAGTTTTTCAACGTGCACTTATTTGGTTTGTGGTCCACTTGCAGAACTTTTTGATTTGGAAGTTTCCTGATTTCCCTCTCATTCTCGAGATCTTGGCTTATTTTTGCCTTGATTTTGACCTGTGGAGAGTCAGATGAAGAATTGAAGCAAAAATATGAAATCACTAGTGGGTGGAAATTGATAAATCGCCATTCGATGTCTAAGTGCTATTTACTTATAGGGACTAACATGATTCTAGAGTTAGTTGAGGTGACTATTTTTGAAAAAGAAATTAAGTAAAAAGAATTGTAAAAAGAATTATTTAAGAATAAAGAATTGTATGGAAAGTGTTAGATAGAAAGAGGAGTGTAGAAATTGATACCTCGCCCTTGTCTAATGTACCCCCCCCCCTAACTTATCACGCACTCTGTCCCCAGAGTGGCAAAGTGATAGGTTGAGAAGTCATTAGGACAAGGGTCGCGGGTTAAGGTAAATCTTCATTTGCCCCCGGAGAACGAAGTAGATTGGATGTGAACTGTCCTCGTAAAGCGTGGTAGTCCACGTCAGTCATTTCCTCTACTGGTCTTTGAATAACAATGATGGTGTACATCCAGTAGAGGACGTGGAAGCCGCAATCGTTCGATTGTCGTATTTGCTGGGGGCATTTGTGGCAGAAGGCGGGGCGATGGAAATGTTCTTTGTCGTACGCCTTTGTATGCTGACTCAGAAAATTGATTAATTTCTCAGCGCACTCCTTTGCCACTACTTCTGTTGGCGTCTTTGGCGTCACGACGTAGTGTCACTGTCGAGCGTTGAACTGGCTGTCGGAACTATTGTATATTGTGGTTGTTCCGTCTGGGAGGTTTGTTGCCAGGAGAATCCAATGCTCATGATACAGGATGGGTAACATGATGAACTTCGGCGTTGTGTGTTGGAGATATGAGATCAGAGCATCAGTTGTGCCGAAGTTCTTGAGCTTTAGGAGATCATCTTTCATATATGGAGATGCCATGTATGTGTTTGGGTTGGTTTGGCCAAGTAGAAACTGGTAGGCGGCCATGAGGCTGACAGAAAGGGATCCCTTATCCTGTAGAGTCTCTCGCAGTGAATATGCCATTACGAGTATGTCTCGAGACATGTATACCAGGCCATCTTTGTCTGTGGAGAGTCGCGCCATAATGGTACGCAATTCGAGGTCGTTAAGACCCTTGCAAGCATCATGATCAAAATCAAGAAATGTTGGGTTGATGGTGTAAGCAGGATCGCTCTTGCTTTTATCTTGCTCTGGCGACTTGGTCTGCTCTGACTCCTTCAAAACTTGTCGGAAAGGTCATCGTTGTCGTCGCTGGACAGCTGAGAAAAGGTAGTGAGGAACATCATCTGGTGACATAGTTGGGTCGTTGAAGAATCGTCTATCACAGATGAGTTCCATGGCGTAACGTCCACGTAAGGAATGAAAGTCTTCATCTACCAGGTCGTTGAATGGGATTTCCTGGTTCAACGCTTGAATGTGACGGATGGTGCAGAAAGTGCTATCCCCAGATCCCTCGGTGGCTTGGACTGGAGGGTTTATGATTTTGAACCATGGTTGGCTCCAGTCATGTCGAAGAGATGGGCGTGCAGCCCAGATTAATTTAAGCAGCCGGAAGGGTATACACTTGGCTTCTCCTACTGCTTCTCCTACGAAATGTATTGTGCCGGCTGGTAGCTCGGTGCTACAGAAGTTGTATACTTTGGCATCCCGAGCCTCGGTATCCACGATCATAAAAAGACAGTGGTCCGAGACTTGGAAAGGCAGTGTAAGATAATGTGCCCTTCGTGCCAAACCAACCTGCAGCCGCTCAACCGATTTTTTAGTACAAACGAAGAGCCGCAGGGTCGCCGACGCGAGTGAAGATAAAGATGAACCGGCGCGGAGGCGGAGGTTGCGTTGATGACCACAGCGGTGGTGAAAACGATGGTGAAAACGACGATGATAGCGGAAATGAAGTCGGTGACGGAGGACAGAGCTGATGGTTGCGGTAGGAAGAGAAACTTGCGGGAGATGACAGAAATTTGCAGATGATCGTTAGAGCCGCCGGCAAAGAAGGCGGCGATGGCGGTACAGACGGTGACGACGAAGGCGGCAAGGAAGATGAGTGGCGTGCGTTGAGGTCGCCGGACTACCTTGCAGGTGGTTGGTGGACGGAAGAGCGATCGCGCAGGAGCAACAGAAGCAGCAAGAAGGTTCTTCGCACAAGCGCTCTGGAGAGTTCGAAAGTTCGAAGAGAGAAAAACGAAGGAGTAGGGTTAATATTTATAGGGAACGGTTGGTGACCCTTTGTATTCCAAGTGGTTTTGATGTCGTCTGGCTCCAAACGGTCTCAAGACCATTTGGTCCCAAACAGTTTGAGGACCGTTTGGCTCCAAACGGTTTGGAGACCGTTTGGTCCCAAACGGTTTGAGGACCGTTTGGCTCCAAACGGTTTGGAGACCGTTTGGAGTCCAAACGGTTTCAAGACCGCTTGGGAGGGCAAAGGCAGAAAGGTTTTTATATTTTTGTGTTTGTTTTTTATTTATGCTTTTTTATGTTGTTTGTTTTTTTTATTATTTTATTTTTTTGATAGTTTTAGTTATGTAGATTTTTTTGTATTTTCTTAAGATAAGGCTTAAGGAAAAATTAAAGAATAGAACATAGAGTAGAAGTCTTGGGTTGCCTCCCAAGTAGCGCCTTGGTTTTATGTCGCTGGCTCGACGAAGTTAAAACATGGTTATGCTGCTGGCATAGTATTTGATTGTTCATGTCTATTCGGCCCATGTTTAGGGTTCGACTCGGGCTGCCCAGCAAAAGTGCCCGCCGGAGGTTTTAGTTGTGCAGCAATATGGGCGAGCTGGGCTTCAATTGCCTTCTATTGGGCTTGTTGGTTGGCCAGCATGGTTTGCTGAGATTGTAGCATTTGTCTTATCGAAGATATCTCATCCTCCGGCTGTGCAATAGCATCTTTCTGAGGGCTTTGTTGTTGAGGCTGCTGAGTATGCAACTGCGGGTGAAGCGGGGGATGAGTGTACTGATAGTAAGCTGATTGATTTCTAGGGTAGTTAGCCCTAGGGAAATTGTTCCTTGGGTTCCCTTGACTTTGGTTTAAATTGTTTGGAAACCCTGGAGGCAGCCTACTATAAAATCCCCCTTGTGTCTGATGTTGCGGATTCGCAGTTCCGGAAGGATTCCCATACTGGAACCCAGGATGGTTCCTTGGTTGACTGGGATTATAGTAAACTTGTCTGTGAATAGTATGGATGGAGTTGACTTGCTCCGGAATCTGAACTTCAACCTGATTAGTGATGGACTCATATGGTTGTAGTGGTGGATGCAGATCCATCATCACATTATAGAGCATTCCGCAAGAGAGAGTTGGATGGTCCGAAGCATGACAAGCCTCACAGGATCATGTGACGGCTTTGGCTTGATGAACCAGCGGGGTTTTCTTCTTATCAATTTCCCCTAGAGTTGTCTCAAGGGCTTTCTATTTATGAGCGATTGTTTTCAATGCCTCAGCTATTGACTGCAGTTCCATAGATTCCTCAGCTTTAAAAACTTTAAGGACACTTTTTCCAGCTGACCGTCCCCAGTTGGACTGGTTTTCCGCTCCTAAAGTAACAATTTTCCAAGCGTCCTCATAGTTCTTCCTCATGAAATTTCCTCCAGACGAGGAATCTAGGAATTGTTTAATATCGTCACTTACCCCCCGATAAAAAGTTTCTATCAGTTGATTCTGTGAAATTCCATGATGAGGGCATTTACGTAGTAGTTCCTTAAATCTTTCCCATGCCTCAGCGAGGGTTCCCCAGGTAGCTGGGAGAAGTGATTGATTTGCCCTCTGATTTCATAGGTCAGCGACGGTGGGAAGAACTTCTCTAGGAATTTTTCCTCTAGAGGGGCCCAAGTGGTTATAATAGGTTCTCTGTCCAATGAGTTGTACCAACTCAAGGCCCTTTCAGATAAGGTGAAATGGAACAGGTGGAGCATTATTGCATCGAAAGCGATACTGGCTTGTGGGACCAGGCGGCATAATGCCTTAAACCTTTTCAAATGGTCCATGCAATCGTCTCCTGAACCTCCAGAGAAGGAGATTCCTTGCATAATCTGGATCCACTAGGTCCGGATCTCAAAGTTTGGGATGTTGATGATCGGAGGCCGGACCGGGTGGTTGTCCTCGTAGTTTTTCGGGACTGCATAGTCCCTCAGTTGCTTGTTTTGTAACTCGAGCTGACCAGCCTCGGTCTCCGCTCTTATGCGGGCTTGCTCTTCTGCTCGTATCTCCGCTTGTATTTGGGCACGGGTGTCTGCGATAAGTTGTGCCCGTTGTGCAGCGATGGCAGCATTAACTCTATCCATTATCAAAGCAGCTTGGTGCTGTTCGTCAGCCATTTGTCTAGCGCGTTGGTGATTGAGACGAATTCGGCGGTGGAAACTTCTCTCTACCTCGGAGTCGAACTCCAGATCAGGGGAGAATCTGCGACTATGCGGTGATTGCATGCACGTGTTCTACCTGAGTAGAGAAAAGAGAACACTTTTTAGATAATAGTGAAAATATGAAAGTTTCAAGAAGATATAGAGTTATGATTCAAGAAGAAAGTGAAAAATCCTAACCAACTAGAAAGGTACTAAGTGAAATAACAACGTTCCGTTATCCCCGGCAACGGCGCCATTTTTTGATGGAGCTGGGACTTACACTAAAACATCACTCTTCCAATGGGAGTCCCAAAGATGCACCAAAAACCCTAGGGAGTTGATGTTCTCTCTAGGTTTACCTAGAACTGGTGCTTAGATAACAACTCCAACCCCATAAGAGTATGGAAGCCTTATCATAGTACAGATTTAGGATCGAACCCAAAAGACAACAGTCTTGTTGCAAGCAACAAGATGAAAAACGTATAGAACTTCACTTAGCTACTCACTAGTTGGCACTTATATCGAAAAGTTGGATTTTGATGGTTTTAAACTAAAACATGAAAAGTAGAGAAAGCAAGAAAATCTAAGAATTAAACTATGATAAAGATCACTAGGGTGTGATCGGTTTTTCACCGCCACTACACATCGATCAACACATGTAAAGCAAAACTTAACCTGCAAAAAGAGTTCGGTCAGTTAGTATCCTTGTAGACCTAGTCTCCTTTCGGATAACCTAGCTACGAGAAGTGCGGGAATGTTGCAACGCCAGCCATTCCCGATCAAATGGTCACATTACTTTACATCATTCCCCTCGCAAAGTGTGTTCCTCGACTTACCAAGGTTGCACTTCCATACGTCAACTGATTCCATTTCATAGTATGAAAGTGCAACGGATGATAGTGAGTTTACTCCACTTCTTGAGATACACTTCTAGATACCGAAACAGATACATGGTGGATACATGCATCAAGAACCAACATGCAAATGAGTTTCGAATCTAATAGTACAAACGTAGACAATTCATACTAAAAGATAAAAGATAACACAAGTTGGAGATCAAGCAACAAGTACTCATTAATCGTTTGATGTTGAACCGACAAAGATAAGAACTCTACATTACAACCAAAGGATTACATTTTACAGGATATGAAAGTATGGGTAGCGGGGCTACTCCCCACACCCTAGTGAAGAAGACTACTCCCTCATGACTAAGACCAAGAAGGAGGCGAGAAGAGAGAGAGAGAGAGCATCATCCCCACAAGGATGGAAGAAGGTCGACCCCTTGGAGAGAGAGAGCAACGATCCACCAGTCTTCGTAGGTTGCACGATGAGGAGGTCTCCCCTTCCCACCTTTTTGACGAAGAAGGAGAAAGCAGCTTCAGGATGGAGTATGGACCTCAGACCGACAGCCCCAGGGTGGAGGATGGAAGTGGCAAGAGCTCTGGAACGATTGGGGCAGCCTTTGGACGTCTGAGATCTCCCTCCTCCTTTTTGGAGGACCCTTGGGATCTTATTTATAGGCTTTGAGTGAAGTCCAAACGGTTTGGAGACCGTTTGGACCTCAAGACCGTTTGGGGCCTCAAGACCATTTGGACTGTGAGACTGTTTGGCTTCAAACGGTCTTGAGACCGTATGAACTCCATGCGGTCTCGGGACCGTTTGGCTTCATGCGGTCTTGAGACCGTTTGAACTCCATGCGGTCTCGGGACCGTTTGTCTTCATGCGGTCTTGAGACCGTTTGAACTCCATGCGGTCTCGGGACCGGTTGGCTTCATGCGGTCTTGAGACCGTTTGAACTCCATGCGGTCTCGGGACCGGTTGGCTTCATGCGGTCTCGGGACCGTTTGAACTCCATGCGGTCTCGGGACCGGTTGGCTTCATGCGGTCTTGAGACCGTTTGACTCCATGCGGTCTCGGGACCGGTTGGCTTCATGTGGTCTTGAGACCGTTTGACTCCATGCGGTCTCGGGACCGGTTGGATTCATGCGGTCTTGAGATCGTTTGACTCCATGCGGTCTCGGGACCGGTTGGCTCCACTCGGTCTTGAGGTTGGGTTATTCTTTTATGATTGTTTTGTGCTTTTTCTGCATATATAAAAGGAAAAAGTTAGTCTGATGGTGTATTTACAAAAAGGGGTAAAATTAGGATAATGTACAGTTTAAACATAAAAAGAGTATGGAAAACTAAAGAAAAAGACTAAGATAATCGACTAAAATAGGAGGTTATCATGATTGTCCATAATACAAGATATTGTGTATCATTACCTCTTCTATTAACATCAACGAGACAGTCATAGAGGTTGTAGGGCATTCTGATGTTTTGCTTGAGTTGAGCTTGTTCCCAAATGTATTTCTAGTAGGAGCAGCTTCCAAAGAGATGGCTAGTATTTTTAGTATGACATGGCATAAGCAACATGTGTCATTAACTCCAGTGTTCCAAGCCTTAATTTGATCCATGCTTGGAAGGAGGTTCTTCATAACTTTATAAGTGGTCAAGATCCATCTAGGTTGATGCATTTTGAACCAGAGGTTCTTGTAGGCTGGATCGATATCATTATTCTATCTGTAGGTTTCCCACATGGTGCTATCATCAATATTAGTGAATTGAGGCCGTATTTTGACCATCATCCTCCAAATCATAGAGTAGCCCCATGAATGAGTGGGAATAATATCAAGATTGTTGTTGTATCTGCTTCTCATCCAAACACTCTAAGTAGAGTCACTATGGAGCAACTTCTTGATTATCCTGAGTGTATGGAAGTCAGTGAGCTCATTCAAGTTCTTAAGGTTGAGACCACCTTCTTCTTTCAGAAAATCCAACTTACTCCAACAGGCTGGATGAACTGGATTACACCAGACAAAATCATTCATCAGAATTTCCATTCTTCATAGAGCAGCTAGAGAGATTTCACCCTGCCTTAGCCAGTAATTGATCAGAACCATGGTACAATGGATTATAAGTATTATTCTGCCTACCATTAATATCTTTGAACCTGGCCATCTTCCAATCATGTCCTTGAGTTTATCCACGCATTCATGGAAATGTTTGCATCTGAGATTACCTCCTGCCATTGGGAATCCAAGATATTTTGTTGGCCACTCCCCTTTTTGAATGCCCAAGGCACGAATCCATCTCACTTTGTCCCTGCAAGACTTGGAGAGATAGATATGTGTTTTACATGGATTGTATTGCATACCAAAAACCCTACCAAACTCCAGAAGAAGAGATTTAAGATTCTTTAAGCTTTGAGTGCGGCCTTCAATGAAGATGAGTACATCGTTGGCAAAGATAAGACGACTCATGACTTTTGTGTGTTTAACAACAAAGGATTTGATCAATTTAAGTTGATGAGCTTTATCAGTTCTCTGACTCAATCCCTTTATGGCAATAGCAAATAATAGTGGTGATAATGGGTCACCTTGGCGAAGCCCATTGGAATTCTTGAAGAGACCAACAGAACTGCCATTCAACAAAAGAGAGAAAGAAGGGGTTTTGACACATTGCTTTATCAATGAGATCCATCTTTTACTAAAAACCAAACCTTGCAGAGATTTCCAGAGATAGGATCATCTAAATGAATCAAAGTCTTTGGTAATATTGAGCTTGATACATGTAGAAGGAGAGCTATTCTTGTGATTGAAATTCAACGTGAAGTCGGAAGCAAGCATGGAGCAGTCTTCAATGCTTCTACCACTAACAAAGGCTCCCCGATTCATGGAAATGGTTTAAAGGACAACCTCTTAGTGAAGATTTTGGTAATGATTTTGTACAACATGGAACAACAAGAAATAGGCGGAAAGTCAGGTGGTGATGTAACTAGATCTTTCTTAGGAATGAGAGCAATAAACACATGATTTACTTGATAGATCATATTGCCTCCTTGAAAGAACCATTGGATAGCTTTAGTAAGATCAGAGCTAATTAGGTTCCAATTTTCTCTGTAGAAGTACCCATTGAATCCATCATGACTTGGACTTTTGTTTGGTCTAATATCCCAGACAACATCCTTTATCTCAAGAAGGTCATGTATTTTGTAGAGAGCTTCATTGTCCTCATCAGTAACATGATCAATCCATTTGCAAATAGGAATAGGAAGATTAGTAGTATCTTGATTGTATAGATTCTAAAAGAAATGGAGAGTCTCATTAGCATTGTCATTCTCCTCATTTAAGAAATTACCTACAACATCATAAAGTTCAGTAATAGTGTTAATATCATTTCTCCTTTTGACTGTGGAATGGTATATCTTGGTGTTTTTATCACCATTAGCTATCCAATCCAAATGGTTGCTTTGGCAAAATTATTGTTCTTCAGCTTTGGAAAGAAGCTCTAGTCTTTCAAAGGTAGTCTTCTCGGCCAAAATGAGGTCAAAATTGAGGGGATTCCTTCTGAGATCCTTGGATATTTCATCCATCTCCATATGTTCTCTAGAAATGAGATTTTTCAAGTTGAAAAATTCCTTTGACCATTTCTTTAGTTCCCCTTTGACAAACTTAAGTTTTTGTGTAAATCTAAACAATGGATTACCTTGAACTTGTTTTGCCCATGCTTGGTTAATAAGCTGCTTGCAACCAGGTCATTCCATCCAGAAATTTAAGAAATGGATTGGTCCTTTATTCTTAGCCAATTCTCTGAGGTTAACATTGATGATAGACTAATCGAAGAAGGTGCATGCTTTCAGATACATTTTAGTGCCAGGAAACCTGGTTAACCAATCATCATTTACCAATGCACTATCCAATTTACAATCAATACGCTTAGTAGCACCTTGCTTGTTATGCCAGGTGTAAATCTTGCTTCCTACTGATGGGAGTTCAGTGAGATTACAATTATCAATGGTTGTGTTGTAAGTACTAAGAATATGAGCAGTCACTTCTCTTCCTCCATCTTTTTCTTCACGCTTCCTAATATTATTGAGATTGTTGATCGCTAACCAAGGGTCAATGATATTAGTGCTAATGGTTTCAAGAGCTTCCCACAAAGCAAGGCATTCCTGAGCAAGGTTCCTGGCATAGATAGAAGTAAGAATAAGAAGAACACCTTCTTTATTATAGCACAACATGGTGATCTATTGATCATCCATGTGTTGAACGTTGATAACCCAGGACTTGGGATTCCAACCAATACAGATGCGACCATTAGGATCAAGATCATGATTGGTAAACCAATTCCAGCCTTTAGGTAGTAGCTTCTCAGAAGAGTTCTTTAGGAGTTCTTGATTTTGGTCTCAACAAGAACAATAATGGAGGCATGTGATTCAATAACGGTTCTCTTGACCTCCCTTTTCTTATGTGGTTTCCCTAAACCACATATGTTGGTCATGATAATGGTCACTAATGACCTCTGTTAGATGAGTGGGTTCTACGTGGCCCATCCACTCTAGCACTTTTATCATTCTTCTTCTTTGAGCTCAGTGTATTGTAGAATTCATCTTAATCTTGTATGTTCTTTTCTATTTGGCAAAGTATATACTACTAATATGCTACCAATAATTTATATGCAAATAAAAGCATCCAAAGTACATCATATCATTATGCATCCATGAAAACTAGTCTTATACTTAACAAAACCCACGTACATGAGTCTAGAGATTTCTTATAGATCCATGGTCATCTAGATAATCTAGTCATCACCTGATTAATAGAAATTAATCATCATCAATACATGATCATCATTATTCTTAGCATTTTCAGGTCCAAGTTAGGGTTTAGCTCAAATCTGGGTGTTATTGATTTGATATATGTCTCTAGTATTTTTATACTGGTCAGGATGTCATTTTAGGGGTATGGTCCAAATTTCATTTTTTTATGATTGGTCTATTTTCTATGATTAATATGGGGCTAAAAGCATCTAATAAGTCATTAATAAAAATGACCTATTATTTAGGTATATTACTCAGATCAGAGTTCAAAGTTGGACTTAGATCATCATTAGGGTTCTAGGAGAATTGTCTAAGAATTTATTTCGATTGGATACATTGTATTATATTTAATGAACCCTAAAAGAAGCATCATCTAGTAATTTAAAAACCATGAAAATTACAGTTTCAAAGGTCTAATCTAGTTGACTTATAATAGAGGATGCATTTTTCTGAGTCTAGGGGTATTTTTTGGGCATTTATAGGCCAAGGGAGCTATTTTTAATACATTTTCTAAAATATTGGGCATTTCAAATCATTTACCTTGGTGGGGAAAAGTATTGGTCGTCTGATCAAAGTGGTCAGGCAGTAGATGGTTGCCACATCATTAATTCATGGGCGCGTGGTCCTTTGGTGGTTCAGTCCTGAATCAGGCGGCTGCTGGAGTGAACCGGTATTCTGAATCTGACCCTGATCTATCCCTGTTCTTGTGTTCGCCGCAATGCCGTCTGCGATCTTCCTCACGTGCGAGACACACGATGCGACCTTCTACAAGCTCCAGAGCTTACTCCTCACACCTATAGTCAACACAAATCCCCTCCTTCTATTTGAGTACCAACAAGGAGGCTGTGTGACCTTCATATGACCTGCAAGGTCCCCTCGAGCTCCATTTGT
This sequence comes from Alisma plantago-aquatica, assembly GCA_963693085.1. Lineage (NCBI taxonomy): Eukaryota > Viridiplantae > Streptophyta > Magnoliopsida > Alismatales > Alismataceae > Alisma > Alisma plantago-aquatica. The sequence goes on from OY856410.1 coordinate 343,627,908, forward strand.
TGTGGTCGGCGACAACGGCACCACCACGATGAAGTAGGATGAAGTAGGACTGGAGAAAGGCTCTAGACTTCTAGAACGTGAAGCATTGATTTTAACTGGATATTGATATCTACAGAGACTCACTCGTGGGTTCTATAAGCGCTTTAGAGCCTTCACCCCCTTCTCCTAAACTCTCACTGATGCTACTGGATAGGGCTTCATTCACCGTGGAGTAAAGACCATAAATCGGATATGGGTATTGAAATTAGGTACGTCAAGGTCCAAGAGGTACCTTTGACTCAAGATTAGAAACCCAAGCTCAATCTCTGAGAATCCCAATGTTTCTGCCATCATAGGGATCAGAAAAAGGGAACCTGACCTTCAGGATGGAGCTGATGAGTAGGGATGGTTGAAAGAGGGGAAAAAGTTATGTGCCTCTTATGCTAGCATAGAAAAGACTCTGAGCATTCACAACAATGTGTGGAACCTCTAGGTGTGCTCTAAGGTGAGTGGGTGTAGAGATAGCCTTCTCTCCAAGCCTACTTTCTTCTCCCTCCTAGGAACTGGGTTTTGGTTTTGTGGTGTGGTGGAGAGGGTTGAGAGGGAAGGGAAAAGAACTCCTTCATCCAACTGATCCACTCCCCTTATGAGGGGTCGATCGGTAGATCCTAACATTGTGGAGATTTGCAATTAACTGACACGCATTCAGCCTTTCCAAGATTAGGGGATCACAACTTATCTTGACTTGGTATTCACATCCGCAATAGTCAGAGGTTGAAGATGGGGTCCTTGCCAATAGATCCCGCCAATGGAGGGTTGAGATTGGGCCACAAATTCATGCTCCAGACACCACGCAACTCAAGTGACGCTTGACATATAATTTTTCCCAGTCCTAAGTATATGTAAAGAGGAGAGATCACCTCTTTATAAAAATTTAAAGGAAATACAAAACATCAACACATTTCACAAAAAGAGAGACTTTAGGATGCTTGCATAATATTCCAAATAAATAAGCATATTCTAGATACATTATAAAATGGCAATTGCAGTGGAAATAAAAATACTAAGCCTTTACATGGCTTTCATTGTTCACTACATGATTGTTCCCAAAACAAACAGAGAGACTTTGTGATGCTTGCATAACATTCCAAATAAATAAGCATGATTCTAGATACATTATAAAATGTTAATAGCAGCGGAAATAAAAATACTAAGCCTTTACATGGCTTTCATTGTTCACTGCATGATTGTTCCCAAAACAAAAAGATAAGAGTAAAAGGATCTAGCTATAGCAACCTAGTCATCCTTTCCAAAAAGCATGAGATCAACTCCTGAGAAAACTTCCTTCAAGCTTGTCCTTCTCCTTGCACATCACCAGCACCTGGGCGATTGGGAAGCACCCAGCAAAAGGGAAGAAAAAATATGTGTTAAGAAAACTAGTCTAGGATAACAAGATAAATAAAGCAAGTAAAAATAGGCTAGGATTCATCATAAGATGAAGATAACAAGAGAATGAGGCTATATCAACATAAACTTGCCAATAACAATTATATTAAAAAGGGTTTTGCATGTAAGATATTGAGGCACCTACCGGACCTCTAACCTTAGGTGAGGGGAGAATAAGACATTCTCAGTCACCTATAATAATATGGGGAGAATAAAACATTCCCCAGGGCGTATATAAACATGTCCTCTGTGGGTGGTTGTACATAAGTACTGTTACTTTAAATTAAATAGAACATAAATCTACATGCTAGAAAAAGAAGTTATGGCAAGAATAATCATATGAATCAATAAGCATGGCAGTGGGGTTCAAAAGCCCAAACAATAAGAAACTATGATCAAATTTGAGGCAGAAGATATTAGGGTTTCAAGAATAGATGACTAGGTCAAATTAAGCCTCATTAGGAAAGAATAGGTTAAGGCATAAAATTTCCCAACTAAAGTGTGTTAGATGCACATTCCTCATCCTTAAAGCCTTAGAAACCACTTTCTAAAATCCAAAGCAAGATTAGAGTCCACTTGTCCTTTTATCATAACCATGTTCATGTATTAGCTTTATATGCATTCATTAAGGACTTAAAACCCTAAAGTTATCAACTTTTTCTACAAACCACCAGTTTAGGTCTTGAAAACAACACCACTATCTTAGTTAGGGTTTTCTGATCAAAATAACATATAATGTTATGTATTTTGAAGATATGGACTTTTAGGGTTATTTTTAGTGATTTTTAGTTACTTAAATCATCCCCAAAAACACATATTTTAAAAACTCAAAACCAGGCATCAAAATTATTTTTATTAGATATATCATCTTTTTCTGAGTTTAGAACATATTTTACTTTTAATTTTGGCCCAAGGAATTAATAGTTATGAATTATTTAAATCACCAATAAGAAAATTAGAAAATTGGATTTTTGTTTTGAAAAGCAGAGAGAGTGAGAGAGGAGGTTGGGCCCACTGATTGGTCCAATCACCATGGGCCAAGTTAGTGGCCCATGCCCGCTGGCTTCCTAAGTGGCACCTTAGTCAAAGATCAGTCAAACGCGGAAAAGACGAGCGAAAAGGCAAAACTACCCATGCGCGGAAACACATGTGAAAAGAACCGATCGAGGGTATAATGGTAAAATCACAGAGGGTCATCTTCCTCCTTGCTCGTGTCACCTGCTCATGAAGAAGCTCGGTCAAAGCTCGGGAAAATTGGGTAATTTAGCTATTCTCGACCAAACTTAGAGTGCAGATATGCAAAAGAAAGAGGAAGGATAAGCGAACCTATTGGTGCCCTTAATTGTGCCGGAGATGGTGTGAGGAGGACGAGAGGAGTGCCGCAAGCTCTGTGTATTTGGCAGCTCATCGAGGGTCAAAACAGTGATGAAAAATTAAATTGGCTAGTGCGTTGAGTTGCAAAGGCGATGGGGATGCTTAGGGTGTAGTTATATATAGACAAGGGGGTATGGGGTAGGATTTTGGTATCCGGGGTGAGAGGTGTGTCTCGACCAACTTTTGGGGTTTCTTGAATCTTAACCAAATCACAAAAACTTTGGGATAATCATGTGCGAAATCTCAAGAGGAATCCAGAGCACCAAAAACTTTGAGATTTTGTTGAGTGTAGAGAGAGATATCGCAAAACGAAAATTCCAAAACTCTCTCCCTATTTCCTAATTTGGACCGAGGTAGGAGACAAACTCTCTACCGTCATATTGATCCATGAAGCTCTCTGAGCCATTGGATCGCACGCATTAGGCCTAGTAGGCACGTGACATATATATTCCTAATTGCATTATAAATCAAATAAAGTGATTTATACATTATTTAATGAATTTCTCTCTCTTCTTTTGTGGGCTCAAACAATTTCCAAATTTAATAAAAATTGACACCCTGACTGATTTTGAGGTGCAAAATCCGAATATGGAATTAGTTTTTTCTTTTGAGGACTTTTAACAGGTTAAATAATACAAAACACATTTTCTCTTTCCTCCTACATTTATGACTATGATTATCCAAATATGATCAAATTTCACCCATGTGTTTCAATTAATGTCTTGGATACTATTTTGCTATTATTTGGTCATGTTTATGCCATTTATTTAGTTAATTCTCAAAATAAAGGTTCTACACACTTTCTCTCTCCTACTTTTCACATTATCCAAATATTATCCAAATTAATTGAAAACTTGCCCAAAGGCTTATTTTTATTCCTAGATCACGAATTTGGAGTTAGTTTACCAATTTGTGAACATTAGATATTTTATTTCTCTTTCTTGGCTTATTTCCTATTTTCCTTCAATAAAGGCTTTTATTTATATCTTTATATTTTCCACATTGGGTGATACTTGGCCCTTAAGTAACCTTTGGTTCAAGAAAATGTATTTGTGTATCAAATTATCTTGTGGGTTCACTTAATTGAAAATATACTCCACATTATCTCCTTTTATGCTATTTATAGCATTTATCATCTCCTTTATGTATATTTTGGAATTTCTTTTCTTTTCCCTAATCTCAAAAGTCCTAGAAAGTTCTAGCACGAATTCCATCATTGTTTTTATTATTTAAATGGACATTTGTACTTCAGGCCCATTACTTAGGTTTCTACTAAGGTATTTGTGCAAAAACCCTTTATTAAGAATATATGAGAAATATTTATCCAATAACCATCATAATTCCACTAAATCAACTCCAAAGACATATGGGATGAAAATGAAGGAAAAATCTTATAGAAAAAGAGTACAAAGAGATACATAGAGGATTTCAATATGTTATAGTATTTAATAATATAACGAACAAAATCTCATTATATCTATATCATTCATGTCCTCAACTTCACATTATTACATCTCTTTGTATCCATCTCCAAAAATTTTGAAATTTTAGACATAGGCTCATAATATCCTAAAGCGTCTCATGCTAAAGGTTGGTACTAAAACTCCATTATTTGGACATGCAAATAAATTCTTCAAATGACCTTATAATTTTGTGTATAAACCTTGAATTCAATTCAAATAATCATCAAATCTTGATCCTACGTGTCCAAAAATGCTTGTTATGATACTAACTTACCTCAAGGCTTATTAATTGGCTACTTGAGTTTGTTGTGACTACTAAATGGACTTCTTGAGCTCATAACTTCTCAAAATGACTAATAAAAGATTTTCATCAAAGTTTAACTCAATTAGGTTTAATAATCATAAATTGCATCTTTGGTTATACTTATAAGCAAAAATTGTCCATAATTGAATAGCCAATACCTAATCTTGATATCAATCGTCCTCATACCATTCGTGGTCTTAAAATAGTGCATCTGGTGTCAAAACCCTAAAATTAGGGTCATCACATTAACCCACCTTATAAGGAATTTTTTCCTTAAAATGCAAGTAATATCATATATAAGGTGATATCAAAGAGTTTCTACATCATTTATTCCACCACTCCTAGGTGGCAAGGCTTGTATAGTTATGGATGCACCAAAGTTATCATCCTAGGATTTGGAGCATCTATGGTGTACCCGCCCAACTTTATATAGGTTGAAGCATCATTTAATGTCTTGATCATCATGTGAAATTTGTTAATGTTAAAATATACATGTCCTTATTCCCCTTAGGAATTAGGGTCTTTGTTCATACATAGGAAGTTGAGAAGGTATTATTCAAGATTTTATCTTTCACCCTAAACACATATGTAAGGTGATATCAAGATTTCATGTCATAAATTATAAGAATTGTCACACTTATTTGCATCATTGGTGTGGTTTATGATCATCGCCATATTAGAATTTCATCATTAGAGGGAACTCATATTCATGCATTCATATTAGGATTTTCACCCTTGTGTGAGAGGTATCATCAAGCTAGAAGCTAAAACTTATAAGATTGGAGGTTAAGAACATTATTTTTGGATCATATAATATGTGATCCATATATATATTTAGTTCAAGCTCATGATTTCAAACTTATATCTTTCATGCATGATATGAAGGGAAAGAGAATATACTAAATCAATCTTATCATGTTTTCAAACTTGGAAATAGCATGTATGATATAGGGAGAGAATATAGAATAGGTCAAGCTTATCTGAGTGACTCCTCATATCTAAATCATCTATATAGCCCAAGTGAGGTTTCTAATATCATATATCAAGAAGTAGAAGTGAAGGGAATAACATTATGAGTATCTTATGCACAAGGCATTTTACTCTCAGAAGCAGAGTTTCATATACCACCTCACTTGCTGCTAACAATGAGATTCACAAACATAAATCACTCAAGCTAGGACCTAACTCAATCAAAAGGATTGGCTTTCTCATTATGAGTCACCTATCCATCACATCAATTTTGTTTTGTACCCAACTCTCACATTTAGGACTTAGATCAACAATATGAATCATACATAAGGCACTCAACTCATATACTCTAGAGTAATCTAGCTTAGGACACATAATTTTGAACAAACTTCATATTTCTCATATATTGGAGGTTAAGTCCACTGACCTTCTCATTGTGGGTCTCACTCTCTCTCGAGTTCACCATGTATCTCGTCCTAACACTCGAGGTCCTCCTTTTTAATAGAGCTTGAGGCTCATGCATATTCAACCTTATCTTAACTTAGCTCATCTTAAGTAAGAAAAGGGAATGTACTTTCATCATCAATACTTAGCATAGAATCTACAAAATTGGATTCATCTCATATAAAACTTAGACCCATATAAACCAACTTATATCATTAGAGGTAGAACTTAGTTAAGATCATCCATGCTTATATCAACTATCATTCTATCATCTACTCTATGTATCACATATCTTGATATGGCTCTAGACATCTAATCTAGACTACTCTCTCTTCTACACTGATGTCACTCCCTTTCACTTAGATTGCATAAAAACATACTACTCTCCTGTGTAAGGGACACATTTTCATATTTAATTATATATAATAAAATATTATATAGTTTTTCTCTGAGGAAGAAGACACTAGAGAAAACTGTCGAGGCTCGAGCTAATTGGAAAACAAAACCAAATCAGCAAAATGAGTGTCCCACACGTAGTAGATAGTCCAGTGTCATGTCACCTAGTGAAATGGTTAGAACAAGGTGTAGACTAGTGTAGCTACCCAATACATATGAGCTCTATATGGAAAGGGTTCCACACACTTGTCTAAACCTAGTTCTCGAACATCTAGGTTCTAACTTAGAGGCTAAGTCAAACCTTATTCATATTCAACAAGTTACTAAGTTTCTAGGGTTTGAAGTTAAAGGTGAAATTTAGTTTCATTTTTCATGGTGAGAAATTTTTAGGTGTATCTATTGTTCATGCACTAATACCAACTGTAACATCCCCAGATTCTATTGTCTCAAGACTTAGAAGGTCTGAGAGTACAAATCTAAAAACATTAGGAATTGTATCAGAGAGTGATGTAGAAGAAATATGTGCATACATGAACATTCAAATATAATGCATACATCATAACATTCTCAACATTCAACATTGTGTATATTACAAATGAGTTATTACAACACAAGTTACAATTACATATTGAAAGGAGAATCTACAAGTCTAACATGTATGCTAATAGGATGCTACACAATAGGTACAACCTGTTCAACTACTCACTTCCTATCTTTTCTCCGATGCTAGCTCTGAACCTAGAAAATACGTAAAACAGACGAATCAACAAAAGTTGTGTACGTGGGTGAAATACTTGTATAGTAACTTGCATAAAGATTTGAAGAAATATAGTAGAAAACATTATTTAAGGTGAAAATCAAGTAAATCATTCTTTTATACATGTCTTCGGATGCAGTTGTACTACTAAGTGTGTCACCACCTTATTTTACATACATGTTGGGCCCTTCCCCGACCCTAGGGTTATGGGGATCCCCACCCCTTGGGATATGGGTTTGTGCTCGACACTAGTATTTAGAAGAGAGAGGGATATACTATCTCACTTCAGTAGCTATGACTCATCTTAATCTTTTATGTTCTTTAATGTTTGGTGAAGCATATAATACTAATATGCATCCAAGAATTTATATGCAAATAAACACATCCAAAGTACATCATATCATTATGCATCCATGAAAAGTAGTCTTATACTTAATAAAACATATGTACCTGAGTCCAGAGATTTCTTATACATTCATGGTCATCTAGATAATTTGGTCATCACCAGATTAATAGAAATTAATCATCATTAATACATGATCATCATTATTCTTAGCATTTTTAGATCCAATTTAGGGTTTAGGTCAAATATGGGTGCTACTTATATGATATATATCTTTAGTATTTTTATACTAATCAGGATGTCATTTTAGGGATTTGGTCCAAATTTCATATATTTGTGATGATTGGTCTATTTTCTATGATTAATATGGGGCTAAAAGCATCTAATTAGTCATTAATAGAACTGTTGACTTGAGAGTTATACATTTTCCATATTTTAATAATGACTTAACCATTTTATTCCTATGTATCTAATATGTTTGTTCAAGATTGATTTCAGGCTTTAGGTACATGACAAGGATCAAATTACACAAGCCCTAGCTTGTTCAAGTTCAAGTCAAAAGCAATGCAAGTGTGCATTTTAGGAAATCATTCCAAATGACCTTAGATGATTTTTGTAATCACTTGTATTGATGATATGACTTGTAACTAGGATGAGAAAAAATCTGGGACACTTAATTCCAACGTTTGATCACTCAAATGTCAATTTAGAAAATTTGTCATGGGCTGTTTATCGGTCGAGTTGGAAACTCGGTCGATCCAGTGTTGGATTTTCTTGAGAGACCAATCGGTTGAGTTGCACACTCATAGAACTCGATCGGTCAATCAACTAAGAAAAACTGATTTTGACTCATCGGTCAAGTTTCCCAGAACAAACTCGACCGATAGTTTGAAAATTGGCTTTGTCACTTAGTGGATCGGTCGAGTTATCTTTATTGAAACTCGACCGAATGTACAGTATGGAAAATGTAGAAAAAGTTATTATAATCATTGGTGAGTTGTTTTGAGTGAGAATAGATCCATTGTAACTTGGAAAAAGGCTATATTTTGGCCTTAAGTGATCCCACACTCAAAGGAACACCCCCAACTATAAATAAGATCCCTTAGAGTTTATTCCAAGTTTGCTCATTCATGCTATTCTAAGTCCTTGATATAGTTGAGTGTGTTGCAACTCCTCAAGCCCATTTCTCTCTCTTATTCACAAAGCATTTCATGATTATGAGTGAGTTAGGCCAGTTGTAAGAAAGCTACTTCATTGTGCTTGTAAAGCTCTCATTCCATTCCATCTTCCCTACCCCCTTTTCTCAAAGAATCAAAGGTGAAGCAAGATACTCTAAGTGAAGGTGAAGTTGTTGTTCTTCTTCTTCAAGGTTGAAGAAGAGGTTAAGATATTCTCCAGATGAAGGAGAAGGGCAAGGCCAATATTCAAGAAGAGTAAGCAAATTCCTTCAAGGCTAAAGACTTGATGCAAGTGTGGGTAAGTCCTTGTTGAAGGTTGAAGGCATCTTGATCAAGTAGGTAAGTCCTTATGTAGGTGAAAGACTCTTGTCTTGAATAGGCAAGTCCTTGGATGTATGGCGGTCTCCTTGTATCTCCTATGAATAGAATATAAGTATACACAGATTGCAAAGTCCTAGAGGTTGACCTCTCTAGGTAGTGGATTGACTCTCTACTAGTTTGGAGAGTGGAACCACTCTAAACCACCTTGTCTAAGTTCTTGTTTCAATTTCTCTCATCCTTGTTATGCTTGCTTAGTTAGGACTTTAAATTGCTCTTAAGCTATTGGTTTTGATTGATATAATTTGAAGGTCTAACTTATCTTGTGAGAATTTTGAAGCTCTATTCACCCCCCCCTAGAGACCTAGATCCAACAAGTGGTATCAGAGCTAAGGATCTTCTCCAACAATCTCCTATGAGACGAGAAGATGGGCGACAACCTACTTGGTTCACTCAACCTATAGGGAGGCTTCTCCATGCGTCCTCCGATCTTCGACAACACCAACTTCCTCTATTGGAAGAGGCGTATGTAGTTCTACATTCAAGGGATGAACTTCGATATGTGTAAGGTGATGGTCACACCATACAAGGAGCCAACTGGAACTGTTTCAACATGGAGTGAAGATGCACTAAAAGAAGCCCAACTCAATACCAAAGCCATAAGAATCCTCTATGCAGCTCTTATCCCAATGGAGTTCAACCACATCTCATCTTGGGACACCGCCTATGAGATTTTTGATAAATTGTGCATTACCTATGAGGGAACAAAGTAATTCAAGGAGGCTAAGATATACATGTTGAATAGCCTTCTAGAGAACTTCAAGATGGGCAAGAAAGAAGGGATTACGGAGATGTACCCTAGGCTTAATGTGATCATCAATGGCCTAGCTGCTTTGGGCAACACTTTGGATAGAGGTGTAATCAACTCCAAGATCTTGAGGACTCTACCAAAGAGATGGGAGTCAAAGGTGACCTCCATTGAAGAAGTGAGGAGCCTTGGTGACATCCCAACCGAAGAGCTCATTGGCAACCTTCAAGCTCATGAGCCAAGGCTTGACAAGCAAGAAGAAGAAGCCAAGCAAGAAGAGAAGGAAGACAAGAAGATCAAAGAAAGTGCTTTTAAAGCACAAGTGGAGGCGGTCATCCTTTAACAACAACTTGCTTGCCAGAAATCTCCCTCCTCCTCTAGTGAAGATGATGGCCCTAGTGAGAATGAAGCCAACTACACCAAGGGCAAGCACTTCAAGGGAAAGCAATCCTCCTCCTCTACTCCTAGATGCTACAAGTGTGGACAAAAGGGATACTACAAGAATGAATGTCCCAAGTCAAGAAAGTCACACCACAAGGGTAGCTCCAAGAAAGAGGAAAAGTACATGAAGGAGAGAAAGTAGAAGAGGAAGGAAAAAGGAGAAAAGACACAAGAATGCAGCTCATGCATCTTGGGAGGAATCATCCTCAAGTGGCTCTAGCTCCGAAGAAGATGGAGAGTGCCACCTTGCACTCATGGCCTCTACTAGTGAAGAAATTGGTGAGGCAAGTGAGGTAAGATTGCATGAGTTATCTAAGGAAACTCTTATTGACATGCTTGTTTCTATCCGTTCTTATTTTGCTAAACGTAAATCTAAAAGAAAAAGGTTAGGAAAAATTATTGATGATTTGTATGATAAACTTGAAATTCTTGAGCTTAATGAGAAAACTCATCTTGAGAGCATTGATAACTTGCAAGGCCAATATCTTGATCTTGAGTTCCAATACAATGGAATTGAAGTAAAGAATGGTGTTTACCTTAAGAACATTGAAACTCTTAAGGAAGATAACCAAAAGTGCCTAAATGAGCTTGAAACTCTTAAAACTAAAAATGTTGAATTTAAGCTTATTGTTGATGCTTGTAGGGATAAGAGGGATGCTTATCTTAAGGAAATTCAAGTGCTTGAATCTGAAAATGCTAGGTTGCTTGGTCAAGTTAATGATTTATCTTATAGACCTATCTTTCCTAGTAATGATATTGCTTCTATTTCTCTTGAGAAAGATTCTTATTTGACTGAAGCCCTCTGCTTAGAGGCCGACCTTGTTCATGCTAAAGATGATATTGCTAGTTTGTCTTCTACTATCATAGCTCTTAATGATGACAATTGTAGACTTAGAGCCTCTTTGTAGAATTTCATCAAAGGGAAAAACTCCCTTAATGAAATCTTTGACCATTCTACCAAACAAAGTGGTACTAGTGGTTTGGGATTTGTAGGGAGATCACTTAAGGGCAAGAACAAAGCCAAAGGTAAGAAAAAGAGTAAGGAAACCTCCTTTTTCATTGCAGAGTCTTCTGGCATTAAGAACCCTATGATTTGTTCTCATTGCAAGTGTGATAATCATTACTCTACTTATTGTCCTTACAAGCCTAAGGGGACCAACCCAAAGATGAAATGGGTTCCCAAGCTAACTCCAGATCTCAAATTTTGAGTTGGGAACTGACACTCTCCTTTCTTATAGGAAAAAGGTAGATGAATTGTTGATAGTGGCTGCACTAAGCATATGACAGGTGATATAAGCCATTTCAACAACTTTACAAAAAAAGAAAGGAGGTTCGGTTACTTTTGGGGACAACAAAAAGGGTAAGGTCAAAGGTGAGGGTGATGTAGGTGAATCCTTGTGTATCAAGAATGTTCTTTCTGTGGATGGCCTACATCACAATTTAATAAGTGTAAGTCAATTATGTGATAATGGTTACCTTGTGTTATTTACTTCTTTTGAATGTTTGATTCTAGATTCCCTCACCTATCAAGTCATATATAAGGGAACTAGAAGTGGTAATTTTTATGTAATTGTGCTTGAATCTATTAAGCCTATTGTTGGTAGATGCTTATTAGTCAATTCGAATGATATTTCTCTTTGGCATTGTCAGCTTGGTCATGTAAATATGCATCAGTGAAGAAGTTGAGCAAAAAGGACTTGGTTAAGGGACTTCCCAAATTGAATTTTGAAAAGGATGAGGAATGTCAATCTTGTACCCAAGGAAAGAAAACCAAGTCCTCCTTCAAATACAAAGGATTCCTTAGTACCAAGAGAGCTCTTGAACTTCTTCACATTGATATATTTGGACCAGTGAGAACTCAATCGCTTTGTGATTCCAAGTATTGCCTTGTTATTGTCGATGATTTTTCTAGATATACTTGAACCTTCTTTATCATTTCCAAGAGTGCTACGCTTCATGTTTTCTCAAGTTTTTGTAAACGAGCTGAGAATGAAGCTTCTTGCCAGATCGTTTCCATCTGTAGTGATCATAGGGGAGAATTTGAAAATGATCTTTTTGAACATTTTTGTTAAGAATCTGTCTATGTACATAACTTCTCTTCACCTCGAACACCTCAACAAAATGAGGTTGTAGAGAGGAAGAATAGGTCACTACAGGAGATGGCTAGGATCATGCTTTTAGAGTATGACACTCCAAAGAAGTTTTGGGCCGCACCCGTTAGTACCTCATGTTCTGTGCAAAATTGGGTTTTTACACATCCTTCTTCAAAGAAAAAACCCTATGATCTATGGTGCGGTAGAAATCCCTCTATTGAGTATTTCCATGTTTTCATATGTCCTTGTTTTGTTTTGAATCATAGAAAATCAATTGGCGGACATTTTCACTAAACCTCTAGCTAGAGAGTAATTTAACTTTATTAGATCTAAACTGCTCATAAATGCTTTGAATGAATCTGATATGCCTTCTAGCTAGTTGTCATCTATCCTATATGCTTTTCCTATGTTTTAATCATCTTTGTTTTCTAATATGCTAAAAATCAGTTTTCATGTTCTTTTTGCCGTGTTTTTCTCCTTTTTTGGGTATTTTTTGCAAACTCTTGTTTTATCACAAAATAGTACCCAATGATGAATGATATGTGCCTAAGTATGTTTAATATGCAAGAAGGACTTGAAAAATAAATTTAATTAACACTCTAATGGCTAGAAATTAGAATTTATAATGTTGTTTCAGTTGGACCATTGTTCGAGTTGCCAACTCAACTGATCGGTGGCCGATAGCTTTTTTAAAGAGCCTATCGGTCGAGTTTCTGAGTCACAGAACTCGAACTATGGTTGGGCTAGAGCAAACATAAGTTAGGTTCGGCCAACTTTCTCCCCCTCAACTAGAGAAAAATCAACTGATCTAACCTGTAGCTCCCTCAAGCTCTCAACCCTAGCCCCGACCTTCCTCTCCCTAGCCCTAGTTCGACCTCGTTTGACCTTCCTTGACCTCTTTCCTATCAACCCTAGGTGTGTTGACGGGTTTTGGTGGTGTTTCTCTTGATCTTGTTGTCTTCGTCCTCTCCATTTTGTGTCCATGGCATCCAAAGGGAGAAAGAGGGCGGGCCCAGCTGGAGCACCATCTTCGTCTTCCAACTCGCGTCTCATACCCTTTGACAATACCTTCTTTGTCTCCAATGAGGCTCTTAATAGGTACAAGGAGCTACTTCCTAGGAATCCTTTTCCATTTTGTGCCCTTTTTGAGCCAACTCCACATAGATAAAGGGTCAATGATCAAGTGGTCGAGTTTCTATACAATCACCATCTCACTACCTTGTGTGTCGAATGCTTGTGCTACAACAAGTCCATAACCAACACAAAAGTCGTTCATGATTTCTATGCAAACTTACAATGGAATTATGACACACTCATACCACCATCCAATACTCAAGTGGTCCTCACTCCCATGATATCCTAGAAGAAATTCCAGGTCTCTGAGGATACCCTGAACATCTCTTCTCAAGTACTGAGGTGACTGATACATGGCGGAAGGACTACCTTGAGTATTTCGACCTAGTTCGCCCGAGGCCTTCTACAAGCAGTATGATCTTACTCTCCCTGATATTCATAAATTCTTGAAGAAGCCTCAGTTCCCATATAGGAATAAGTGTACCCTTCCCTTCTCCACCTTAGACCTCAAGAATCGCATACTTTCCCTAGTTGTTAACTATGATATTCATCCCAAGAAAAATCAGATTGAAATTGTAGAAAACATTGTGGTAATTATGTTTTATCTCTTGAACAACATAGGAGTCAAGTGGGAAAGATATTTTCTCCACCATATGACCTGTTTTGACTCAGAAAATAACACCCATGGCACCCATCCACCCTACCCAGCCCTGATATGTGGTCTTTTTCAACTTGCCACTAGAAAATTTCTTTTCCATGACCTTTACTACAATCCTGCCCCAAAAGAAGTTTGCATCAGTGAGACCACACTTCACAAGTCTATGCCTATCCCATCCTATACCACACCTGGAACCTCTACCTCTACCCCCATCTGTGCACCTCCACCACCTCAGCCTACCCGACCTGCCTGCGCCTCATTCCATGTATCTAATGAAACCCTTATGGGCTACATGATGCATCAACATATGTATAACCTTCATGTTCAAGAGCACATGCATCGGGACCTTTGTGCCATCATGTCTAACATGAACCTATCTTGTACACATCCTTATCCTGCCTACCATCCCTACCCAGGAGGTGATTATGCAACCTATGTATATGATCACTTTTACTCAACCCCTCCACCTGCTACTTCTATTGCTACACCCTCTTTTTTTGATGGATCTACCCCTGGAGTGCTGCCACTACCTGCTGGCCCCTTGGACACCCTACTTTCTAGTCTTGGTACTTCTAATCCCTCATTCCCACAAGCCAATGAGCTTCATGCTCTTGGCATATCTTGGGCTGAGCAGAATGCCCATTGACCCGACCGTGGTTTTAGTTCCCTTATTGATGAGGAGATGCCAGACCAGGCTGATGAGGAGACTACTACTGCTAATGAGGAGGCTTCTGAGGATGGTGAGGATGATGATGGTTTTGATGGCTTTGTTGGTACCTCTGGTGATGAAGATGATGTTGTTGTCTCTGGTGCACCTTTAGACGGAGATGATGACTACAAGACATAAGCTTCTGATGTTGATGACGATGTTGATGATGTGGACATAGATGACCTAGATGTTTGGATTTTCTAGTTTTTAGCCTAGAAGTTGATCATATATATCTTTCTAGGCTATTTTATATTAAAAACATGTGGGCACATTTTATGAGTTGTACTATTTTATCATTCCTAGGAGAATGCAAGTGCCACTTGTGCACTTTCCATCAATGAAACATCCTACGTAATCTGCATCACTATAAGCCGTAAGAGTAAAGTCCTTTGACTTGGGATACCATAGGCCAAAATTTGGATTTTTGTCTAAGCACCTTAAAATCCTCTTAACAGTTATAAGATGTGATTTTTTAGGATTTGATTGAAAGTGAGCACACAAGCCAACACTAAACATTATATCAGGTCTAGAGGAAGTTAAGTAAAGTAAACTTCCGATCATACCTCTATAGAGATTCTCATCTACCTTCTCACCTTCTTCATCTTTGTCAATTTTGGTGGTGTTTGACATGGATGTGTCCATCAACTTGGTGTTCTCCATCCTAAAGTGTTTAAGTAGTTCACTTGTGAACTTGCCTTGATTGATGAAGTTCCCATCTTTCATTTGCTTGATTTGAAAGTCGAGGAAGAATGTGAGCTCACCCATCATACTCATATCAAATTCACTCTGCATAAGATCACTAAATTCTTTACAAAGATCAAGGTTAGTTCTACCAAAAATGATATCATCAACATATATTTGAATGATAAGAAAATTGTTAGAAGTGTGCTTTATAAACAAGGTAGAATCTACTTTGCCCATGATATACCCATGATCTAACAAAAAGTTCTTTAGTTTCTCATACCAAGCTCGAGGTGCTTGTTTGAGTCCATAGAGAGCTTTTTGCAACAAATAAACATGGTTAGGTAAACTATCATGTTTAAAACCCGAGGGTTGTGTAACATACACTTCCTCCT
Source organism: Alisma plantago-aquatica (assembly GCA_963693085.1). NCBI lineage: Eukaryota > Viridiplantae > Streptophyta > Magnoliopsida > Alismatales > Alismataceae > Alisma > Alisma plantago-aquatica. Next base: position 343,643,738 of record OY856410.1, read on the forward strand.
AAATTGTACCATTCAAAAACACACTTTTAACATCCATTCGATACAGGAGAAAGTTTTTATAACTATCAAAAGCAAGCAACATACGAATGGACTCAAGTCTAGTTACAAATGCATATGTTTCATCAAAATCTATACCTTCTTGTTGATTATATCCTTGAGCCACTAACCCCGCTTTGTTCCTTACCACTTTGTCGCTTTCATCTAGCTTGTTGTGGTAGACCCACTTGGTTCCAATGATCTTTCTATCTCTTAGTCTTGGCACTAGGGTCCATACTTTGTTCTTTTCAAATTGCTCCAACTCTTCTTGCATGGCTAGGATTCACTCATCATCTCCAAGAGCTTCTTTTACGTTCTTTGGCTTGAGTTGTGAGATGAAGGTGTTGTTGGCTTGTTCTTTGTTGAATGCAGCCCGCATCTTCACTCTTTCAAATGGATCACCTAAAATAATCTCTTTTGGATGATTCTTTGCAAATTGGAGAGTTGGATCATTCTTCTCTTCATCTTTCTCTTCTTCTTGAATGACCACCTCTTTTCCCTTTTAGGTGATGTTGAATTCTTTTAGAATAGGAATTACCTCACCTGCAACATCATCATTTGGAACAATATCTTTGGGAAAAGAGGGGTTAGTCTCAATAAACTTAACATTTATAGATTCTTCTACTTTAGTAAGATCAATATTAAACACTCTATAAGCCTTGCTAGTAGTGTTATAGCCAAGAAAGAAAGCCTTATAAGATTCTGGATCGTATTTGTCGAGAGAATCTTTCATCATTTTGGCTTGTAGTTGTTTTTGAGAACATGCTTTCTGAGTTGTAATCTTAATCCTTTGTACACTTACTCTTTGATTTACTGTATCTCATGAGTTAGTGCCATGTTTACCATATTTTGATTATGACTTAGATTTTGTGTTTCTCTCATCTCTGTTTGGTGTATGCTTTAAGATTACATGTTGTGGATGTATGATTGGTTGCGCTTGGAGAAGACATGTTTATGTGCTCTTCTACCCCCCCTTTCTTTTTGATAATGTCAAAAGGGGGAGAGAAGTTCAATGTTTTGAAGCTCAACCATATTGCTTTTATTGCCTATGCTTTTATTGCTGATGTGATCCTTTTCTTGTTTTATTGGATGCTTTATCATGTGACTTGTAAAAGGACCATATAGTATACATGTTATATTGCTTTGGGTAGATAGACTAACTATGCAAGTAAGAGTAAGCATAGATTAAAGGGGAGCAATTCACATTGTTAAAACCATGAATCCCCATTCAATTCACAAGGCAAAGGTATAACTTTACATATCCTTTTCAATATGATTGAGGAATGGTTTGTCATTGTCAAAAAGGGGGATAATGCTGACTCAAAAGTTATACATTGTCCATATTTTGATAATGACTTAACCATTCCATTCCTATGTATCTAATATGTGTGTTCAAGATTGATTTCAGGCTTTAGGTACATGAAAAGGATCAAATAATACAAGCCCTAGCTTGTTCAGGTTCAAGTCAAAAGCAATGCAAGTGCGCATTTGGGAAATCACTCCAAATGACCTTAGATGATTTTTGTAATCACTTGTATTGATGATATTACTTGTAATTAAGATGAGAAAAAATCAGGGACACTTAATTCCAACGTTTGATCACTCAAATGTCAATTTAGAAAATTTGTCACATGTTGTTTATCAGTCAAGTTGGAAACTCGATCGATCCAATGATGGATTTTCTAGAGAGACCAATCGGTCGAGTTGCACATTCACATAACTCGACTGATCGATCAACTAAGCAAAACTGATTTTGACTCATCAGTCGAGTTTCCCGGAACAAACTCGACCGATAGCTTGAAAATTGACTTTGTCACTTAGTGGATCGGTCGAGTTATCTTTATTGAAACTCGACTGAAGCAACTGCATGGAAAATGCAGAAAAAGTGATTATAATTGTTGGAGAGTTATTTTGAGCGAGAATAGATCTGTTGTAACTTGGAAAATGACTATATTTCACCCTTAAGTGATCCCACACTCAAGGGAACACCCCCAACTATATATAGGACCCCTTGGGGTTCATTCCAAGTTTGTTCATTCATGCTATTCTAAGTCCATACTATAGTTGAGTGTGTTGCAACTCCTCAAGCCCATTTCTCTCTCTCATCTACAAAGCATTTCATGACTATGAGTGAGTTAGGCCATTTGTAAGAGAGCTACTTCCTTGTGTTGTTAAAGCTTTCATTCCATTCCATTTTCCCTACCCCCTTTTCTCAAAGAAGCAAAGGTGAAGCAAACTACTCTGAGTGAAGGTGAAGCTATTGTTGTTCTTCTTCAAGGTTGAAGAAGAGGTGAAGATCTTCTCCAGGTGAAGGAGAAGGGAAAGGCCAAGATTCAAGAAGAGTGGGCAAATTCCTTCAAGGCCAAAGACTTGATGCAAGTGTGGGTAAGTCCTTATTGAAGGCTGAAGACATCTTGATCAAGTGGGTAAGTCCTTGTGTAGGTGGAAGACTCTTATCTTGAATAGGTAAGTCCTTGGTAATAGGTCATATTCTTGTTGGATATAGGGCTCTAGAGGGGGTGAATAGAGCTTCAAAATTCTCACAAGATAAGTTATACCTTCAAATTATATCAATCAAAACCAATAGCTTAAGAGAAATTTGAAGTCCTAACTAAGCAAGCATAGCAAGGTTGAGAGAAATTGAAACAAGCACTTGGACATGGTGGTTTAGAGTGGTTCCACTCTCCAAACCAGGAGAGAGTCAATCCACTACCTAGAGAGGTCAACCTCTAGGACTTTGCAATCTGTGTATACTTATATTCCATATCAGTAGACACCAAAGGTTGGACAGTAGTAACTATTATAGAGTCCTAGTGTCATCCATGTACTCTCAGGTTTAGACATGGGATGTGTTTTGTAGATGATATACATGTACCGACATGAATTTTTGGGCCAGTGTTTGTATATATGGCATGTACATGTGGAATATGTTTTTTTATATAGGGTGTGATTAAGGCCACTGGATATAGATGTAAATACCTGGTATGGTATATGAACTTATAGAAAGATTCGACCTTTCTGTAAATGTTTCAGTACATGTATATTAGTTTTAATTATTCCAATTTTCTGGCTATGTGATTAGTTTAGTTGTTGATCGTGTTTTATGTTTTGAGCAATCTCGTTTAGTGTAATGGTGTGCCGGAATATGTGTCTGTTCAAGATATATTATTAGTACTCACAATAACTTATACAACTTGTTAAAAGAAGACAACTCGATAATTTAGTTGACCCCCTTCAACTTGTAGTGTGTTACTACCAATACTTATATGTGCTCCCCTTTTTGGTCACATGCCTCTTGATGACTAACATATAATTACTACTCACAATACTTTGCATACAACATGATATAAGGATATAATTTTATAAATTTTCGAGTGACTCCCTCCAATCTATAGTGTGCAATTACCAAAATCACTTTTGTTTAAAAAAAAGAGAAGCCAATCATACACATGTGATACACCGTTAAGTTCAAAGACATGCTCACGTATATACTCCTGAAGCACATAAACACCTTGCTGAAACATTCAAACATGCTCCTCAAGCATACAAAAATGATGGTGGATGTAAGTAGGCATGCACATAGGTGGAGTAAGCAGCCTGTAACGACCCCGCCTCCCGGTAACCCCCAATTAAGGGAGACCCGAAGGTCAGAGCCATTATTCAATTAACAGGATCAAAGGTTCTACAAATAATCAATAATAATTATGAAATTCTACTAACTAACTGGAATTTGGTATAAAATTAAAACTTTACTTACCTTTGAAAACTTTGGAAATCCATCTATCCAGAGCTTGAATTATTCTATCTAATCCTCCTTGCACTTTATTTCTTATTTCCACAATGTGTCACTTTATTGTTTGTTCTTTCAATTGTTGTTCCTAAAATGCCGACAAACAAAACGTCGGTCAGTATATCGAAATATATTGGTATGTGGGGACAACCAAAAGTTTGCACATATGGATAACAATCTAATTATCACAATCAAGTTAATTAGCCAACCAATTTACATTTTCCAGTATGACATTCTCCACCGCTTTTCCCCTAACCCTGGCATACCCACCTTAGGGTTTCCTTTGCTAATGACTTAAGGCCACCTTCTCAATCCCGAGCTTGGTGCCTGGGGTCACCACTCATGGTGCCCTCTAGTCATGCAATATCATAGGCCACCTTCTCATTCCCGAGCTTAGTGCCTGAGGTCACCACTCAAGGTGTCCATTGGTCTACCCATCTGGGCCTGACCTTTGGCATCATCCATCAGGGTGGCATGTAGGTGCGAGAATACATACTTCTGTTATTAATGTGATAATCATAGTGACTTTATAGTTTGTAAGTATGAACATCCAACTGATAATTTGCATTCAATGTGATTAACCATTCGAAAAATCCTCGAGAAACTAAGGTGGTTATTCATAATTAACCACATACATGTTAAGCAGACTTGAATGCAGAAATAACCAATCAAGAAATCAAACAAGTGCACACGGGTTGATCCTAAAAAAGGCATCCAATTTCTCTATCATTAATCATGTCATCATGATCTATCACTCCTAGTTGTCTTCTAGGGTTATTACTCCTTTTTAGAGTTTTAACCATAATTAGGGTTTCACTTCCTTTACCTTACTTTTATCAAATATCCATAAAACCCTAATTATCTTGTCTTAATTTCCATTAAGGTCCTTAAGATCAGGTTTGGACCACAGAAACCCTAATTTTCATATTACTATATCTTTTCTTTTCTTTTTCTCTAATTTAGGGTTTCTAAGCATCTTAACCATTATATTAAGTTTAAAACCCTAAACTTTGCAATTCTATTATCCAAAACAGGTTAAAAACCATCTTAATCATTAATCAAGTTAAACATGCTCAAATTAACCTAACTGCAAGATTAAATATATCTTTTATCAACAATTAGAGTTTCTACCACAAATTAATACATTTTCTATCCAAAATATGCAGTTTTGCAAAAGTATACATATTTATATGTTTAAACCATTTTTAATATATTCCTCATGTTTTTATGACCATTTTTCATGATTAACTTTTCTCATTTGAGTTTCCTAGCTCAAGATATGATTTTTATAGGAAAAACCCTTTAATTGATTTATTTGACATATTCTGGAAAAACGAGAGACGTCGGATCTGTGGTCCACTGGTCCACTCAGGATCTAGCGTCCCGGATCGCGCGCGCCCACAACGATCAAAAAAATAGTCAAAGGACGGAATTGTCCTTACCTGATAACAAGGCGCGGAGGGGCAGATTTGTAAAAGGCCAAGTCGGCCTTCGTCTTCTACCTCGCGCGAGGATAGCAACTTTGATGGTCAACCTTTGAGTTGACTTCGGGCTCCTCTCCTCCTTTGCTCACGCTGGTTTTCCAGGAAGCTCCGGCTCCCCTCTACGAACTCGACGACACCTCCAATCACTTGCCAAGGACACGCTATTGCCGTCCCCTACTCGCCGGACTCCGGCGATGGTCTCCGAGGCGCTGAGGGTGCAGGTCGAGATGAACAGAGCAATTGAATGCGCCAAAGCACTCCTTGCTTCCCTCCGCAGAGTTTTGACTAGCAAAAAGGGATGTTGGTGCCTTGGATCACCCTCCCCTATATATAGGGTCGAGGCAGGCATTGCCTGTTTTGGGCGTTTCCACAAACGGTGACTAAACCCAATAAAATTAGGGAGGAACCTTCGCAATTTCCCCTCCTGAATCCAATGGGACCAACACCAAGTTGGCATGTCCATCGGATCGTGAGAGAATAGGGTGGGAAAGTTCCCCTGGAACTTGTAGACTCCCAGTGCGCTTGGGACTAGATGATGAGCATCCATCGTTGGATTAAGATCCAACAGACCTCGTTGCTCGCGTTCAAAGCAAAGGAAAGATTTCTTCAATTAATTAATAATTAATTCCCAAATTGAAGATAACTTGCAAAATCGATATCTCCCAAACCATAACTCCTATTTAGATCAAAATTTAAGGGAATGTTCCTTTAATTATTGCCTAGCGCTTTGTATGAAATTTGGGAAACAAAAGGCAATGGATGAAAAGGTTTCCTTCTCTCCCAAGTTACTCATCAATTTATTCAAAATTAATTTATATTCCTCTTTCCTTTATAATTATCTTGTTATTTTGGGTCCCTTGGAACTCAAGAAATTCCAAATGCACGGATTCCCATATTGGGGGAAATCTATTTGCCTTTATCTTCTTTTGAAAGTCAATTTCTCATATTTCCCTTTTATTAATCAATTTCTTTTCCTTTTAAATTCTCTTTTTAAGGATTTCTCTTTATCTCTCTTTTATTTTCCTCATTAGTATTCCTTTTATCATTAGGAATTCTTGGGATACAAATTTCCTCTAAGGATTACCCAATTACACATCCTTTTACTTATTTTACACATTTTACCATTATTTCCAATTTCTTTCTTAATAAGGAAATACTTAATTGGTCTTTTCTTTTCTTATTGCATTCTCTATGCAAATTTGGACTCCTTGGGACCCAAGGAACCCAAGAGGTACGAAATCCAACTTTGGATTGTATTCTTTTGCCTTATGGAGGTTTCCACACCTTTCTTTTCTCAAAAACTTAATTATTCATTTACTATTTGAATTTCCTTGTTATTGGGCCCAATAGCCAATAAAGCCCACAAAGCAATCATCAAGGCTATTGTAATGAAATTCATGCATTCAATCAAAAGACATCATTATTTGTTCATTTATCTTTAATATGAGAAATTACATTTCTCAGCAAATGAACCCAAAATTGGGGTTGTAACATCCTTCCCCTCTTATAAGAATTTTGCCCTCAAAATTCCATCAAGCAAACAAACGAACAGGATAAGAATTCCTCATGTCCATCATGACTCCCATGTGGCTCTACCCTTTTTCCATGGTGCTTCCCAAGAACCTTCATCATCTCATATTCTTCCATCTGAGTTCTTTCTTACCTTGGTATATCGTACCCTCATAGGTGACTCAGGACTTTTCAGCTTCTCAAAAAAAAAACTAAATAGGTTCAGGGCTCAACACATGGCTTGGGTACCTCACATAGTGCTCTAGACCGGACTTATGTAACACATTATACATCATATTATCCTGAGGGGTAAGGCTAAACACAACCATCTCCACTGATCCATCTCAAATGGATCCCTATATTGGGGACTCAGCTTTCTCAACTGTAGCTTAGAGGGGTCGGATTTTCACATTATATTCTCCCACAATGAACTTCATGTCAGTCTGCTTTGCATCAGCTCGTGACTCATGTCACCCTTGGGCTCTCTCTCAGCCATTTCACGATCAAGCGACTTCATCTGCACACACTGTGGTTCTTTTCTGACCTTCACAAGGCCTCCTTCACCAACATCATCTTAATGAAGTGGTGACCATCACAACCTCCTTCTAGAACTTCTTTCATCCCGATAAAGGCTATGGTGGTTAACATCACATCTTAAGAACTGTCTCTTTGTATCACCCTGAGCAAGTTCACCTGCTCACCTCAGACCCTCTAGTCTGGATCATACTAACCATTAGTTAGGGTGATAAGCAGTACTAACATCGAGTTCTGCATGTTTCTACTTCCACCTCATGGAAGTGAACCTTTAGATCATACGCAAGAACTTTTGAACTCGCATCATGGTGTAGTTGTACCATCTCTCTCTCTTATGTAGTTCAACAAAATCTATCTCATGACAGTACTCCTTTCTTCTCATGTCATCTAGGTAAGGTGATCTACCATAACCCATATTGCATCTTGACCTTCTGGGTCAAGGGGAGACTTGCCACCATGCATAGTGGATGAACTCCCATTCCCTCTCTGAGATTCTTAACCTCTAAGTCAAAGCACGGGGTTACTGGTGTTCGTCCTTCACCTTTGGCTTGCATGGCCACATGCTACATGCATCTTCACATCGAGCAGCCAAAGTGCTACTATCACTTACTATCTTTGTAGTACCATGGTGTTTGGTGATCTTAAAACCATGATCTCTAGTATGTCATGATTCCTCAAGATCGATACCTCGGAAACCCTAAACCACTCTCATTAGGTTTCATCACCTTCCTTTCTAAAGAATTGCATTTGAGGTTCTACAACCATCCTTTCATTACATCACGGACTAGGCTGGATAACCAAACACTCATTAACTTGTTCAACATATTTCGTTACATCCGAGTGTTAGCCAAACTTATCTCTTTTCCTCCTCTTAAGGTTAGCCTAACAACCTTAACTTCTTCTAGCTTCCAGCTAAACTAGGCAGCTATATCTCAACCAGAGCATTCACTACCACTTCTTATCCTTAGGTGTTAGGTAACGTTGAAGACATACACCTCCATGTATTACACTTATTATCTCATTACAACTCTAAGTTTCTCTTCATTGAGAAGCTCTGAGCTCATCCTCATTGTGATCAAACTCAACCTTGGTTAACTTGTACATTCCACATAGCTCCTGATAAAACATCCTCATGAGCTGACTACACTACTTTCTCTTAGTGTTTGTAAACCATCCATGTATCATTCACTCCACCAAGGTATGTTATCATCTCTGTCCTCATATCTTGTAGCAATGTTCCAACTCACATCATCTTTTATCCTTGGTGTATGGCATGCGTACTATCCTATCTCTCACTCCCATAACAAGAGGAAATAAGCATTTGGCTGCAGTCCAAATACAGAGTTCTTCCTGTTCCATGAATATAGATGATACATCCCACATCGCCAGTACACTTTCAATTCTAAGTTGAAACGTGCAACTTATGTCTCTTTATCACAAGCATCATGATATCAAAGTTACTTCCATGGGAAACTGGTCTCGAACCTACTTGGGTTTACACACAATCCTTGGCCATCTCTTCTAGGTCTATAGGGTGCCGGTACTTTTGGGGTCATCCCTCTTCCCTTATGCATCCAGAGAGTGCCCAACTCATGTTCCCTTTGGGTCCCATGAGATCATGAAGGTGATCAATCTCCTAACCCATGGCCCTCAGACAATGATAGTTGTTACCTCCCGACTCTATGGTCATGTGAAACTAGGGAATTAGGCAACTCCTTCCATCGGTATTATCCCTACCTGACCCTAGGATAGACTTAGGATTTTGTTATAGTACATGTTCAACTTAGAACCTTACCCAAGCCTTCATCATCTCTCTCTGCATTCATGGGTCGACTTTCATCCCTTCATAGGGGTCATGGTGACCTGTCTTCCTTGGTCAGGACCCATACTGGTTACCTACATGGTAACACATCCACATGCACTTAGAGATAGATATCTATGGGTCTACAGGTTCATTCTCATACCGTGTACTTTTCACTCAGCTTCTCAAGATCCTATGAGACCTCTTTAGGTTACCTCAAAACCAACAAAACTGATATACACCTTACAAAAGGGTCCCTCTCCCAGGATGGGAGGAAACTACAACTATTGACCACAAGGTCACAACCGTCCCTAGGGTTTACATTCACATGATCAAGCCTAACCCAGCAGCCACTAGGGCACAAGCAGGCCACCTATTAAACCATGCTAGATCATACTTGTTCTCTTTCCTCAATCATTAGATCAACTTAGTTGTGAGGGGTTCATCAAATATACCCTTAACTGAAGGGGTTTCCTTTACCTCTACGCATGAGGAGTACCATGCTCGAAACTATAGAGACTCAAATCTCATCATGAGCATTGGGTACACTGCTTCCCCTCTTAGGCCTAGAAACCCTAGGTTCACCTTTGGGTGTCCAACTGCATGCGCAATCTCTTTACCACGAATCAAGCATGTCCAAGGTATGTCTTGTACTTCCATGATCCTTCTACTCAAGCAACACTTCGGAGTTGAGTCACAACAGGTTACTTAAACCTCCTCAGGGTCTAAGGCACTCTTTATCTCATCCAGTAGGTAGTTACTTATACCATAGGTACCAGAAGCATCATCCTCTCTCCAGGGTTTGTTTCCTCTAAGGATAACCAAGATATCATCAGCCTCCAGGGGTCATGCATAAGGCAACCACTATCATCCACTTAAGTCGCATCATCCTCAACTCCCCACTGTTCCTCATATCTCGGGGTTTTAGGCTTCCAACCTCCTTGCTGGGTTCTTGCTTTCCCTCTCTAGAACTAACTCCACATCCAGCCATACTACTAGAGGTCCTCTCTCCATGAAGGCTCATGCTCACAAGCATAGCCCTAAGTGGGTGAAGCCTATGCTCAACTCATGTTTGGCTTAAGATTATCCATATCTCTTTATGCTTATCTCATAAGCCATCCATCGTGCCCTTCTGGCCCAGGTTTCAACCTACTACCGTACCACTGACGTACTCTGGGTGCACTCTATCCCCTACTTGCATAAGCCATATGGTTTCTATAGGTCCTTCACTAACCTCATCAATGAAGGAGCTATCCTTCACTCTAACATGCCCGACCCTTTCCAGGGTTGGGTCGTCAGAGGTACTAGGTCATCTAACCTCTCATGGCTCATGTGGCATCCCAAGGTGTGTCCATCCAAACACCCAATCAACCATGGCATCTAACTTACCATGTCATCTTTCTTTCTAACCTCCACTTAGGGGTAGGGTTAACATCATCCTCAAAGGATGTGCTAGGTCTCTACCTTCAATGGAGGTCTCTACCTCCAAGACTAACTCTCTCTACTCATCCCCCTGACAAGGAGGTCTATCCTCAGGTCTCTCCTGAGGGCAATGACAACTTGTGTCATATGACCTAAGCATGTATCTATTCTTTAGTTTGCGCTTAATCTATTAAGCTTATGTCCATGACATCTTATTTACATGCTTTTCATTAATTTGGTGGAGGATTTCTTAGACCTTATTAACCTTTCCCATACCTCAAGAGGGTGAGCAGAAGAGAGAAAGCCCTAATCCTTAAGGTCCTTAATAGAATTTGAGTTGAGAAGGGGTGAACAAGATGAGAGAGTCCTAAAGGTATCCTATTTCGAGTCATATCCTAAGACATCGGCCAGGCAGTCACACAATCCGGGAGTCCTCGTATTCCGACTAGCGGTGCGGAGGAAATTTTTTCCAGCCCCCGGATGTGATCCTTTTCTAGACACCTCAGTCTTTTGGAAAATCCTCTAATAACTCCCTTGGTTCTATGGAATTTGTAAGATTTAATAATTATTAATGATTAGATGAAGAACCTACGCTCTGATACCAATTGTAACGACCCCACCTCCCGGTAACCCCCAATTAAGGGAGACTCAAAGGTCAGAGCCGTTATTCAATTAACAGGATCAAAGGTTCAACAAATAATCAATAATAATTATGAAATTCTACTAACTGACTGGAATTTGGTATAAAATTAAAACTTTACTTACCTTTGAAAACTTTGGAAATCTATCTATCCAGAGCTTGAATTATTCTATCTAATCGTCCTTGCACTTTATTTTTTATTTCCACAATGTGTCACTTTACTGTTTGTTCTTTCAATTGTTGTTCCTAAAATGCCGACAAACAAAATGTCAGTCAGTATATCGAAATATACTGGTATGTGGGGACAACCAAAAGTTTGCACATATGGATAACAATCTAATTATCACAATCAAGTTAATGAACCAGCCAATTTACATTTTCCAGTATGACATTCTCCACTGCTTTTGCCCTAACCCTGGCATACCCACCTTAGGGTTTCCTTTGCTAATGACTTAAGGCCACCTTCTCAATCCCGAGCTTGGTGCTTGGGGTCACCACTCATAGTGCCCTCTAGTCATGCAATATCATAGGCCACCTTCTCATTCCCGAGCTTGGTGCATGGGGTCACCACTCAAGGCGTCCATTGGTCTACCCATTTGGGCCTGACCTTTGGCATCATCCATTAGGGTGGCATGTAGGTGCGAGAATACATACTTCTATTATTAATGTGATAATCATAGTGACTTTATAGTTTGCAAGTATGAACATCCAACTGATAATTTGCATTCAATGTGATTACCCATTCGAAAAATCCTCGAGAAACCAAGGCGGTTATTCATAATTAACCACATACCTGTTAAGCAGACTTGAATGCAGAAATAACCAATCAAGAAATAAAAAAAGTGCACATTGGTTGATCCTAAAAAAGGCATCCAATTTCTCTATCATTAATCATGTCATCATGATCTATCACTCCTAGTTGTCTTCTAGGGTTATTACTCCTTTTTAGGGTTTTAACCATAATTAGGGTTTCACTTCCTTTACCTTACTTTTATCAAATATCCATCAAACCCTAATTATCTTGTCTTAATTTCCATTAAGGTCCTTAAGATCAGGTTTGGACCACAGAAACCCTAATTTTCAGATTACTATATCTTTTCTTTTCTTTTTCTCTAATTTAGGGTTTCTAAGCATCTTAAACATTATATTAAGTTTAAAACCCTAAACTTTGCAATTCTATTATCCAAAACAGGTTAAAACCCATCTTAATCATTAATCAAGTTAAACATGCTTGAATTAACCTAATTGCAAGATTAAATATATCTTTTATCAACAATTAGAGTTTCTACCACAAATTAATACATTTTCTATCCAAAATATGCACTTTTGCAAAAGTATACAGATTTATATGTTCAAACCATTTTTAATATATTCCTCATATTTTTCTGATCATTTTTCATGTATTAACTTTTCTCATTTGAGTTTCCTAGCTCAAGATACGATTTTTATAGGAAAACCCTTTAATTGATTTATTTGATATATTCTGGAAAAACGAGAGACGTCAGATCTGTGGTCCACTGGTCCACTCAAGATCCAGCGTCCCGGATCGTGCGCGCCCACAACGATAAAAAAAACAGTCAAAGGATGGAATTGTCCTTACCTGATAACAAGGCACGGAGGGGCAGATTTGTAAAAGGCCAAGTCGGCCTTCATCTTCTACCTCGCGCGAGGGTAGCAGCTTCGATGGTCAACCTTTGAGTTGACTTCAGGCTCCTCTCCTCCTTTGCTCACGCCAGTTTTCCAGGAAGCTCTGCCTCCCCCCTACGAACTCGACGACACCTCCAATCGCTTGCCAAGGACACGCTATTGCCATCCCCTACTCGCCGGACTCCGGTGATGGTCTCCGAGGCGCTGAGGGTGCAGGTCGAGACGAACAGAGCAATTGAACGCGCCAAAGCACTCCTTGCTTCCCTCCGCAGAGTTTTGACTAGCAAAAAGGGATGCTGGTGCCTTGGATCACCCTCCCCTATATATAGGGTCAAGGCAGGCATTTCCTGTTTTGGGCGTTTCCACAAATGGCGACTAAACCCAATAAAATTAGGGAGGAACCTTCGCGATTTCCCCTCCTGAATCCAATGGGACCAACACCAAGTTGGCATGTCCATTGGATCGCGAGAAAACAGGGTGGGAAGGTTCCCCTGGAACTTGTAGACTCCCAGTGCGCTTGGGACTAGACGATGAGCATCCATCGTTGGATTAAGATCCAACAGACCTCATTGCCCGCGTTCAAAGCAAATGAAAGATTTATTCAATTAATTTAGAATTAATTCCCAAATTGAAGATAACTTGCAAAATCGATATCTCCCAAACCATAACTCCTATTCAGCTCAAATTTTAAGGGAATGTTCCTTTAATTATTGCTTAGCTTTGTACAAAATTTGGGAAACAAAAGGCAATGGATGAGAAGGTTTCCTTCTCTCCCAAGTTACTCATCAATTTATTCAAAATTATTTTATATTCCTCTTTCCTTTATAATTATCTTGTTATTTTGGGTCCCTTGGACCTCAGGAAATTTCAAAGGCACAGATTCCCATATTGGGGGAAATCTATTTGCCTTTATCTTCTTTTGAAAGTCAATTTCTCATATTTCCCTTTTATTAATCAATTTCTTTTCCTTTTAAATTCTCTTTTTAAGGATTTCTCTTTATCTCTCTTTTATTTTCCTCATTAGTATTCCTTTTATCATTAAGAATTCTTGGGATATTAAATTCCTCTAAGGATTACCCAATTACACATCTTTTTACTTATTTTCCACATTTTACCATTATTTCCAATTTCTTTCTTAATAAGGAAATACTTAATTGGTCTTTTCTTTTCTTATTGCATTCTCTATGCAACTTTGGACTCCTTGGGACCCAAGGAACCCAAGAGGCACGAAATCCAACTTTGGATTGTATTCTTTTGCCTTCTGGAGGTTTCCACACCTTTCTTTTCTAAAAAAATTAATTATTCACTTACTAATTGAATTTCCTTGTTATTGGGCCCAATAGACAATAAAGCCCACAAAGCAAGCATCAAGTCTATTGTAATGAAATTCATGCATTCAATAAAAAGACATCATTATTTGTTCATTTATCTTTAATATGAGAAATTACATTTCTGAGTAAATGAACCCAAAATTGGGGTTGTAACACAGCCAAACACAGAGGTGCAAATAGAAGGCATGTCACTTGAGTTTCATTACCAAAATTATATGTGTATGTTCATTGATAATATATAATTAGTAGACACAATAATTTACATACAACCCACAAAAAACAAATACAAAAAAGGTACCATATACATTTTCTTATAATATGGTTAGGTATATACTCACAATGCTTTATATACAACCCAATATATACCCTCACGATAATTTATAGACAACCCTTCGACTTGTAGCGTGCCAATACAAAAAATACATGTGCTCCCCTTCCGGGATATGTGCCTGTTCACGATATATTATTAGTACTCATAATAATTTATACAACTTTCTAAAAGAAAACAACTCAATTAATGTCAGCTGCCTCCCTCCAACTTATAGTGTATTACTACCAATATTATATGTGCTCTCCTTTTTTATCATGTGCCTCTTGATGAGTAACATATAATTACTACTCACAATACTTTGCATACAACACGCTATAAGAATAAAAGTCTATAAACTGTCGACTGAATCCTTCCAACCTATAATGTGTGATTATCAAAACCACTTCTATTAAAAAAAAAAGAGAAGTCAGTTACAGAAATGAGATACCATTAAGTTCAAAGATATGCTCATAGATTTACTCCTGAAGCACATAAACGTCTTACTGAAGGATGCAAACATGATACTGAAGCATACAAAAATGATGGTGGATGTAAGTAGGCAGACACATAGGTGTAGTAAGCAGCCAGACACAAATGTGCAAATAGTAGGCAGGTCACCTACATTTCATTACCAAAATTATATGTGTACGTTGACTGCTAATGTATAATTAGTATACACAGTAATTCACATACAACACAAAAAATACAAAAGAATACCATATACATTTTCTTATAAGATGGTTAAATATATACTCACAATAATTTATATACAACCCAATATATACCCTCAGGATAATTTACAGACAACCTCATAACTTGTAGTGTGCCGATATGAAAATTACATGTGCTCCCCTTCGTGGATATGTGCCTATTCACGATATATTATTAGTACTCACAATAATTTATACAACTTGCTAAAAGAAAACAACCCGATTAATGTCAGTTGACTCCCTCCAACTTGTAGTGTGTTACCATCAATATTGTATGTGCTCCCCTTTTTGGTCATGTGCCTCTTGATGGGTAACATATAATTACTATTGACAATACTTTACATACAACATGCTCTAAAAATACAATTCTATATATTGTCGACCGACTCCCTCCAACCCGTCGACCACTTCTATTTCAAAAAAAGAAGTAGTCACACAAATACGATACAACGTTAAGTTCAAAGATATGCTCACAGATATAATCATGAAGTACATAGACGTCTTACTGAAGCATGCAAACATGCTCCTGAAGCACATAGACGTATTGCTGAAGCATGCAAACATGCTCCTGAAACATACAAAAATGATGGTGGATGTAAGAAGACACATAGGTGTAGAAAGAAGTCGGACACAAAGGTACAAATAGCAGACAAGTCAACTACATTTATTTATGTGGTTACGAAAGAAGGAGAAGCCAGTCACACAAATGCGATATACCATTAAGTTCAAAGACATGCTCACAGATATACTTCTAAAGCACATAGACGTCATGCTGAAGCATGCAAACATGCTCTTGAAGCATAAAAAATAATAGTAAAAGTAAGTAGGCAGTCACCTACGTTTATTTATCCGACCCATGGCTCAGGTGGGCGGTGGGCCGGATACAAGCATTTCTGGGCTGGGTCGGCATAATTTACTCAAGTGGTCCTCACTCCCATGATATCCTAGAAGAAATTCCAGGTCTCCGAGGATACCCTAAACATCTTTTCTCAGGTACTGAGGTGACTGATACATGGCAGAAGGACTACCATGAGTATTTCGATCTAGTTCACTCGGAGGCCTTCTACAAGTAGTATGATCTTACTCTCCTTGATATTCATAAATTCTTGAAGAAGCATCAGTTCCCATATAGGAATAAGTGTACCCTTCCCTCCTCCACCTTAGACCTTAAGAACCGCATACTTGCCCTAGTTGTTAACCACAATATTCATCCCAAGAAAAATCAGACTAAAATTATAAAAAACACTATGGTAATTATGTTTTGTCCCTTGAAGAACATAAGAGTCAAGTGGGAAAGATATTTTCTCCACCATATGACCTACTTTGACTTAGAAAAGAACACCCATGGCACCCATCCACCCTACCCATCCCTGATATGTGGTCTTTTTCAACTTGCCACTGGAAAATATCTTTTCCATGACCTACACTACAATCCTGCCCGGAAAGGAGTTTGCATCAGTAAGACCACACTTCACAAGTCTGTGCCTATCCCATCCTCTATCACACCTGGAACCTCTACCTCTACCCCCACCCGTGCACCTCCACCACCTCAACCTACCTGACCTGTCTGCGCCTCATTCCATGTATCCAATGAAACCCTTATGGGCTACATGATGCATCAACATGCGTATAACCTTCATGTTAAAGAGTACATGCATCAAAACCTTTGTACCATCATGTCTAACATGAACCTATCCCGCACACATCCTTATCCTGCCTACCATCCCTACCCAAGAGGTGATTATGCATCCTATGTATGTGATCACTTTTACCCAGCCCCTCCACCTGCTGCTTCTACTGCTACACCCTCTATTTTTGATGGATCTACCCCTAGAGTGATGCCACTACCTACTGGCCCTTGGACACCCTAGTTGCTAGTCTTGGTACTTCTACTCCCTCATTCCCACAAGCCAATGAGCTTCATGCTCTTGGCATGTCTTGGGCTGAGCAGAATGCCCGTTGGCCCGACTGTGGTTTTGGTTCCCTTATTGATGAGGAGATGCAATACCAGGATGAGGAGGAGACTGATGCTACTGCTGATGAGGAGGCTTCTGAGGATGATGAGGATGATGATGGTTCTGATGGCTTTGCTGGTACCTCTGGTGATGAAGGTGATGTTGCTGTCTCTGGTGCACCTTTAGACGGAGATGATGACTACAAGCCAGAAGCTTCTGATGCTGATGACAATGTTGATGATGTGGACATAGATGACCTACATGTTTAGATTTTCTAGTTTTTAGTCTAGATGATGATCATATATATCTTTCTAGGCTATTTTATATTTAAAACATATGGGCACATTTTCTGAGTTGTACTATTTTATCATTTTGTTTTCATCATTTTGACTTGTAGTTGTTTCTGAGAACATGCTTTTTGAGTTGTAATCTTAATCCTTTGTACACTTACTATTTGATTTACTATATCTCATGAGTTAGTGCCATGTTTACCATATTTTGATTATGACTTAGATTGTGTGTTTCTCTCATCTCTATTTGGTGTATGCTTTGAGATTGCATGTTGTGGATGTATGATTGGTAGTGCTTGGAGAAGACATGTTTTTGTGCTCTTCTACCCCACTTTCTTTTTGATAATGTCAAAAGGGGGAGAGAAGTTCAATGTTTTGAAGCTCAACCATATTGCTTTTATTGCCTATGCTTTTATTGCTTATGTGATCCTTTTCTTGTTTATTATATGCTTTATCATGTGACTTACAAAAGGACCATATAGTATACATGTTATATTGCTTTGTGTAGATAGACTAACTATGCAAGTAAGAGTAAGCATAGATTGAAGGGGAGCAATTCACATTGTTAAAACCATGAATCCCCATGCAATTCACAAGGCAAAGGTATAACTTTACATATCCTTTTCAATATGATTGAGGAATGATTTGTCATTGTCAAAAAGGAGGATAATGCTGACTTGAGAGTTATACATTGTCCATATTTTGATAATGACTTAACCATTCCATTCCTATGTATCTAATATGTGTGTTCAAGATTGATTTTAGGATTTAGGTACATGAAAATGATCAAATTACACAAGCCCTAGCTTGTTCAGGTTCAAGTCAAAAGAAATGCAAGTGTGCATTTAGGAAATCACTCCAAATGACCTTAGATGGTTTTTGTAATCACTTGTATTGATGATATGACTTGTAACTAAGATGAGAAAAAACCAGGGACACTTAATTTCAACGTTGGATCACTCAAATGTCAATTTAGAAAATTTGTCACATGTTGTTTATCAATCAAGTTGGAAACTCGACCGATCCAATGATGGATTTTTTGGAGAGACCAATCGGTCGAGTTGCACGCTCATAGAACTTGACCGATCGATCAACTAAGCAAAACTGATTTTGACTCATCAGTCAAGTTTCCCATAACTAACTCGACCGATAGTTTGAAAATGGACTTTGTAACTTAGTGGATCGACTGAGTTATCTTTATTGAAACTCGACCAAAGGTACTGTATGGAAAATGCAGAAAAAGTGATTATAACTGTTGGTGAGTTATTTTGAACGAGGATAGATCTGTTGTAACTTGGAAAACGACCATATTTCACCCTTAAGTGATCCCACACTCAAGGGAACACCCCCAACTATAAATAGGACCCCTTAGAGTTCATTCCAAGTTTGTTCATTCATGCTAATCTAAGTCCTTACT
The DNA here is from genome assembly GCA_963693085.1 of Alisma plantago-aquatica. Lineage (NCBI taxonomy): Eukaryota > Viridiplantae > Streptophyta > Magnoliopsida > Alismatales > Alismataceae > Alisma > Alisma plantago-aquatica. The sequence goes on from OY856410.1 coordinate 343,662,614, forward strand.
ATAGTTAAGTGTGTTGCAACTCCTCAAGCCCATTTCTCTCTCTCATCTACAAATCATTTCATGATTATGAGTGAGTTAGGCCAGTTGTAAGAGAGCTACTTCCTGATGTTGTTAAAGCTCTCATTCCATTCCATCTTCTCTACCCCCTTTTCTCAAAGAAGCAAAGGTGAAGCAAACTACTCTGAGTGAAGGTGAAGCTGTTGTTGTTCTTCTTCAAGGTTGAAGAAGAGGTGAAGATCTTCTCCAGGTGAAGGAGAAGGGCAAGGCCAAGATTCAAGAAGAGTGGGAAAATTCCTTCAAGGCCAAAGACTTGATGTAAGTGTGGGTAAGTCCTTATTGAAGGCTGAAGACACCTTGATCAAGTGGGTAAGTCCTTGTGTAGGTGGAAGACTATTGTCTTGAATAGGCAAGTCCTTGGTAATAGGTCATATTCTTGTTGGATCTAGGGCTCTAGAGAGGGGTGAATAGAGCTTCAAAATTCTCATAAGATAAGTTAGACCTTCAAATTATATCAATCAAAACCAATAGCTTAAGAGTAATTTGAAGTCCTAACTAAGCAAGCATAACAAAGATGAGAGAAATTGAAACAAGCACTTGGACATGGTGGTTTAGAGTGGTTCCACTCTCCAAACTAGGAGAGAGTCAATCTACTACCTAGAGAGGTCAACCTCTAGGACTTTGCAATATGTGTATACTTATATTCCATATCAGTAGACGCCAAAGGTTGGACAGTAGTACCTATTAGTACTAGAGTCCTAGTGTCATCCATGTACTCTCAAGTTTGGACATGGGATGTGTTTTGTAGATGATATACATGTACCGACATGAATTTTTGGGCCAGTGTTTGTATATATGGCATGTACATGTGGAATATGTTTTTTTATATAGGGTGTGGTTAAGGCTACTAGATATAGATGTAAATACCTGGTATGGTATATGAACTTATAGAAAGATTCAACCTTTATGTAAATGTTTCAATACATGTATATTAGTTTTAATTATTTGACTTTTCTGGCTATGTGATTAGTTTAGTTGTTGATCGTGTTTTATATTTTGAGCAATCTCATTTAGTGTAATGGTGTGTCGAAATATGTGTCTGTTCAAGATATATTATTAATACTCACAATAACTTATACAACTTGTTAAAAGAAGACAACTCGATAATGTTAGTTGACCCCTTCAACTTGTAGTGTGTTACTACCAATACTTATATGTGCTCCCCTTTTTGGTCACATGCCTCTTGATGACTAACATATAATTACTACTCACAATACTTTGCATACAACATGATATGATGATATAATTTTATAAATTGTCGAGTGACTCCCTCCAATCTATAGTGTGCAATTATCAAAATCACTTTTGTTTCAAAAAAATAAAGAGAAGCCAACCACACAAATGCGATACATTGTTAAGTTCAAAGACATGCTCACAGATATACTCCTGAAGCACATAAACATCTTGCTGAAACATGCAAACATGCTCCTCAAACATACAAAAATGATGGTGGATGTAAGTAGGCATGCACATAGGTGCAGTAAGAAGCTAGACACAGAGGTGCAAATAGCAGGCAAGTCACTTGAGTTTCATTACCAAAATTACATATGTATGTTCACTGATAATATATAATTAGTACACAATAATTTACATACAACCCACAAAAAAACAAATACAAAAAGGTACCATATACATTTTCTTATAAGATGGTTAGGTATATACTCACAATGATTTATATACAACCCAATATATACCCTCATGATAATTTACAGACAACCCTTCAACTTGTAGCATGCCAATACAAAAAATACATGTGCTCCCCTTCGTGGATATGTGTCTGTTCACGATATATTATTAGTACTCATAATAATTTATACAACTTTCTAAGAGAAAACAACTCAATTAATGTCAGTTGCCTCCTTCCAACTTATAATGTGTTACTACCAATATTATATGTGCTCTCCTTTTTTATCATGTGCCTCTTGATGAGTAACATATAATTACTACTCACAATACTCAACATACAACACGCTATAAGAATACAAGTCTATAAACTATCGACTGAATCCCTCCAACCTATAATGTGTGAGTATCAAAATTACTTCTATTAAAAAAAAAAAAGAGAAGTCGGTTACAGAAATGAGATACCATTAAGTTCAAAGATATGCTCATAGATTTACTCCTAAAGCACATAAACGTCTTACTGAAGGATGCAAACATACTCTGAAGCATACAAAAATGATGGTGGATGTAAGTAGGCAGACACATAGGTGTAGTAAGCAGTCAGACACAAATGAGCAAATAGTAGGCATGTCACCTACGTTTCATTACCAAAATTATATGTGTACATTAACTGCTAATGTATAATTAGTATACACATTAATTTACATACAACCCACAAAAAACAAATACAAAAGAATACCATATACATTTTCTTATAAGATGGTTAGATATATACTCACAATATATTATATACAACCCAATATATACCCTCAGGATAATTTACGGACAACCACGTAACTTGTAGTGTGCCGATACGAAAATTACTATCGATAGTACTTTACATACAACATGCTCTAAAAATATAATTCTATAAATTGTCAACTGACTCCCTCCAACCCGTCGTGCGCGATTATCAAAACCACTTCTGTTTCAAAAAAAGAAGAAGTAGTCACACAAATACGATACAACGTTAAGTTCAAAGACATGCTCACGGATCTTACATAGACGTCGTACTGAAGCATGCAAACATGCTCCTGAAATACATAGACGTCTTGTTGAAGCATGCAAATATGCTCCTGAAGCATATAAAAATGATGATGGAAGTAAGCACACACATAGTGACATAGGTGTAGAAAGAAGCCGGACACAAAGGTACAAATAGCAGACCAAGTCAACTACATTTATTTATGTGGTTACGAAAGAAGGAGAGGCCAGTCACACAAATACAATATACCGTAAAGTTCAAAGACATGCTCACAGATATACTTCTGAAGCAGATAGACGTCATGCTGAAGCATGCAAACATGCTCTTGAAGCATAAAAAATAATAGTAAAAGTAAGTAGGCAGTCACCTACGTTTATTTATCCGACCCATGGCTCAGGTGGGCGGTGGGCCGGATACAAGCATTTCTGGGGAGATCATGTTATTGTCCCAGGGCAGCAATTTGACAGGCCCTTGGGATAGTGTAGCTGCTATGCAGTTATACTCCTCACACTGATAGTTCAAGTTGTAACGAACTAAAAATATTCAAGCTGTTTCTAGTATGAAATGACTCCAGCGCAGAACTGAATCTGTGAATATATGATCTGGAGTTCATTTATATAATGTACTTTTAAGTCTTGATAATACACTGACAGGTACTTTTTCTAATCATCATGGTACTCAGCAATATAAAACAATGATTGACAATGGTCTATGGAGAAATTTTCAAACTTAGGCAACATAATATGAAGAAGTAACAAACAAGTTGGTCTTCATTATACGAAAAACAAAATATTTTGTGCCTATAAATTTGCTCAACAACGTGAGACATGTATGACAAATGTACCGACACACACCATATAGCTTTTAGGATTAACCACTTGGGCAAAATAAGAGCGAAGTTTGGTATCTTTTGAATGCTTTTCTCAAACTCAAGACAAACTTGCTATCTTTTGAAATGCTTCGTGATAATCAAATGCACATCTTCGAATTCTCTCTCTGTGTATGACGACTGTGCACATGCATGTATTTAGTCTTGGTTCATTTCTTATGGATTACATTTTCATTGAAATGAATATTGAACCTTAAACCCTAAATCCTAAATCGGGGTATCTTTTCAATGCTTATCTCAAATTCAGGAAAACTTGCCCTCTAATAGAAGTGCTTTATAATAATCAGATGCATTCTAATTCCATTGTCTTCTCTGTTGTTGCAAAACTTGACTATACGATTAGTTTTTCTTGTTCTTCTTTATCATAATTACATTGTAGATTTATCCTATTCTACTGCTTTAGGTTTTGAATGATACAAGTTCCTGGTGGTTCAACAAGACTGCTCATATAACTCCCAATGCTGTGGTTTCTATTCCTGATAGGAATGTGACGATTGTAAAGAAGTGCTCAGTTTTTCCAGTTGAATTTGTTGGTAACGTTTTTGTAGCGATTTTCTTTCATGCAATTATATTTTATTTATATATTGATCAAGTAATGGGTTGAGATAATGGAATTGTAACATATCTCTGCTAATATTGTAATATATCTATATCAACAACACGGTTGTAGATTTTGGTACTTGGAGTTCATTTCACTAAATAAGGTGTACTAGTTGTATAGGAAATACCAAGGTTTTGAGAACCAAACCGGAGCCTGAACCAGCGAGGCCACTGGTTCAAAAGGTAGTTTGACCGGTTCAGGTTACAGGATTAAAGGCATGAGGAGGTAGAGGTACAGGAGAAGGATAGGGAAGAGGGGGAAGGGGTGTGGAGGAGGAAAAGAGGTAAAAATGGTGGAGGATGGGAAAGAAGAGGAAGGGGAACAATAGGACGATAAAAAAGAGGAGGAACATATGTTGAAGAGGAGGGGGATGTGAAATGGGAGGAAGAGTAGCAGGAGGAGGTGGAATAGGAGAAAGAGGAGTATGGGGTAGAAAATGAGGAAGAGCAGAAGAAGTACTGAGATGAGGAGGTGGAAACGGGAGGAACAGGGGATTAAATAGCAGAGGGGGAGATGAACACAAAGCAGGTGGGAAGTGGCTTAAAAATGACTCGGGGGGTGGAGGTGTGCGCATGGCCAAGAACCAGCCAGTTGAAGAAAACCAGGACTATTGACTAAGTCACCGACTGAACAACTGATTGATAGGTTCTTGGCTAGTTTGCAGCAGTTTCCTGTTCCATGAGTGAACCCAACCTTCCTAGCCACTGCTTCCTTGCTCAACTAAGTTGGAACAGCTGGTTGGTTTTATCATCCTTGGGATATACCTTGTCCTTCATTATTTCCTAGAACTTATGCATCAATGCATCGATAATACTAAATAAATATATAATTATATAATTCTGAAACTAATGTTTCATAAATCTGGGCTTGTAATTGAGTAACAACAATAAGCAATGAAATCTCATATGCTATGCTAACTTAATTGTTTATTTGTTTTTCATGAGATATAGACTTCTCTTAACAGAGCCGACTTTAATTTTTAGAACAGTATGCTTCAAATAATTATTACTCAAGTAATATTTAACAGTAATTTGCAGAAAATTGACCCTAAAGACCAATTCTATCATACTACATACCATTATTCGATATTAACAATGCTACATATGCCACAAGGTTCATAAGTCTACTAAATCACACCATTACCACTAAAAGCTAAAATTCAAAAGTTTACTTGTCTAAGTAGCTGCTCAGGTCCTTGACAACACTAAGAAAAAGAAAACTTTGACAAGACAACCTGAGAATACCTTTGGGTTGATCCTCTATGCTAGGCTAGACTACTACTACTTCCACTGCCTGCCTGTGGACATATATGTATAGGAGACACTACAAAGGAAAAGAGGTTAGCATAAAGATGGTACTAAGTCTTAGTATTGGGAGGACACTACAAAGGAAAAGAAATTAGAATAAAGATGGTGCTCAGTCTTAAGGATAATAGGGTGGACATCAGGATTGAAGAAAACTCATCCAGTTATGCAAAAAAGTACTAGCAAGAAACCTACTCCCAACGAACAGAAGCATTAGTATGCACGAAAGCAAGTCCCAGAATAGCTATTATTCGACACACATGTCAATTTGATCATTTTAAGGGCAAGCATCTTAGCCGACTTCAATTCCCTCACTTGTCACCTAAGGACTTTGTGTTTTCTTCACTTGCCCATAGTGGTTTTATTCCCATGTTCGACCAAAACAATCATTGCCCAACAACTTGATTTCCATCCGAATTTTGAAAAATTATTGTGAGAACCTTCAAGACTTTAGTTGGAAAGATGTTATGCTTGTGGAAATGACAACATTGCATGAGGATGGGGCGTGGGATCTTGTTACACCCCCTCTAAACAAGAATATTGTCGTCTGCTGTTGGGTCTTCTCTATCAAGTTCAAGTCCGATGGATCACCGGAACAACTCAAAGCCCGTCTTGTTGCTAAAGGATTCACCCAAACATATGGTGTGGATTTCTTTGCAACCTTTTCATCAATCACTCGCATTGCTTCTGTCAGAATTGTTCTCTCTCTCACCACTCACATGAATTGGCCCCTATTTCAGCTTGATATCAAAAATGCCTTCCTCCATGGTGATTTGGAGGAGGAAGTCTATATGCAACAACCCTCAAGATTTTTTGCTCATTTGGAGTCTTCACATGTCTGTCATCTCAAACGCTCTTTGTAGTAGCCTCAAGCAATCACTGAGGGTCTGGTTTACAAAACTCAGTGGAGTTCTTGCTAGTCTGGGGTTTACCATATCTTCTAGTGATCACAACCTCTTCTTTTCTACATCACAAGTTGGAACCATTATCCTTGCTATCTATGTTAATGATATTGTTATCGCCGGTACTGATGCTCTTGCAATTTCAACATTGAAGCAGGCATTCTAGCTACACTTTCATACCAAGGACTTGGGACAACTTCTCTATCTCTTAGGAATTGAAGTTCTACGCTCTAGCCATGACACTTATCCATCTCAATGTAAATATGTCCCCGATCTCCTTCTGATATGCTTAATTTTAAACATGTTTCTTCTTGTATGGACTATCACACCCAAATTTGTCTGACGGGGAGTCATTTTTCGGTGAGCAATATAGACGCACGGTTGGAAAACTCATTTATTTTATGATTATCTGACCAAACATAACCTTTGTATGTGTGGTCTGTTAACACATGGCCTAACCTCTTATATGTCACCAGAGTCAAGTAGCACATTCTACGATATAAGAAAAGTGCACCTGGCCGGAGTCTCCTATATAAGAAACCTCCTCCATACATCTCTTTGACTTGCCATGCTGATGCCAATTGGGCCGAAGATATGAATGATAGGAGATGCATATCTGCCTTCTGTGTTCTATTGAAAGGTCATTCCATCAATTGGCACAGTAAGAAGCAATCTATTATCACTCATTCCGACATTGAGGCAGAATATCACACCATGGCACATGCCTACCGTAAAATTTAATGGGTGACATCCATTCATCAAGAACTAGCTCTCCCTCTCTCATCTCCAGTAATTCTTAAATGTGACAATCATGTAGCTATTCATATAGCTAACAAATCAGTTTTTCATGAAGGTACCAAACACATTGAGGTTGACTGCCACTTCATCTGAGATCAAATGCGTGCCAAAAAAATCATCACACCATATGTGAAGACCGGAGAACAAATTGTTGATATCTTCACCAAGCCACTTCCACCTTCATCCTTTTCCTATGTGTGGCAAGCTGGGAATACATTATGTGTACTCTCCGGCTTGATGGGGAGCGTTAGTGTTATTTTACAATAGCTAAATAGGCAGACTCTCCTTAAGCTCATTAGCGTTGGTCTAGATTAAGTTATGTTGTATCTTCGATACAACGTATCACGAGACGAGTCTAACACACACATACACACACACACACATGCACACACAAACACACGCACGCAAGCACGCACACACGCGCACGCACAGACACAAATATATATGTATATATATATATATATATATATATATATATATATATATATAGAGAGAGAGAGAGAGAGAGAGAGAGAGAGAGAGAGAGAGTCATGATGTGGTATGCTCGATTTGCATCATAATTTATTATTATATCTAAACCATTGCTCTTCTTAAATGTCATATGTATAGCTAATATAAAATAATTCAGCCAATATGGAAACGTTAGCTCATGTATCCAAATGCTACAAAAATGATGCACTTGTAAAATTTATGTATTTTGCTTTTGCTGTACTTACTCCTTAGAGGTCTATCTTATATGTATCCAAATGAGCCCGGTAAAGCATGTGCTATATTTGAATAATGGAAAAGATCAATGGTTCGGATTTCTAAGAACTTGGTCTTGTAACGTAATACCACTTGAGTGTATGACAATCTACACACTTGAGTGTATCCTAGCCTTCTCTTTCTCTCTCTCTGTATAAATGTGTGTGTGTGCGCACTATTGTGTGTCATTTTCTATATATGCATACACACTCATATATATCATCATCATCTAAGCCTCAATCCCAATTATGTTGGGGTCGGCTACATGGATCCTTCGTTTCCATTCAGCTCTATCATGGGTCATATTCTGGTCCAAGATGCAGAGATTCAAAATCTCTTTTTATAAGCTCTTCCCATGTTAATTTAGACCTTCCTTTTCTTCTATTAATTGTGCTTGACTTAATAGCATTACTTCGTATAGACGCATTAGTCGGTCTGTGTTGCACATGTCCATACTATCTTAGTTGGCCCTCACGCAACTGGTCCTTAATGCTCGCCGTCCCCACTTTATTCCTGATATAGTCATTTCTCAAGGATCTTTTCTTGTCTTCCCACACATCTATCTCAGCATCCACATTCCAACCACGTTCATCTTGTTGAGACCTTGTTTCTTCACCACCAACATTCACTCCCATAGAGCATGGCTGGCCGTATAACAGTTCTATAAAACTTGCTTTTAAATTTGAGAGGGATCTTTCAATCACATAATACTCCATGTTGCACTCCTCCATTTCAACCATCCTGCAGTGATCATGTGACAAACGTCATTTTGGACATCCCCATCTATTTGATAGATTCCCGACTTTTAACCAAATAGCTGGCCGGTACTTATTCTGTACACTTACTGTTTTTACTCAAATTTCTGGGGAATTGTTTCAGCTTGGCCTTATGTATCCTGAATAGTGAGTTTGTGACTATGCTGCCTAGTGGCAGACTGTGTGAAGGAATGGATGGTGAGAAGGACGGAGGAGTTGGTTGGTTGGTGGAATTGCTGATGCATAACCTTTATGCATGTATATTTCTTGATCAGTCACTGCTTCGCACACCTGCAAAACTGTTGTATTAACAGGCACATTTGCAATGGGAACAATAAATATTCATCTTTTGGCATAGTATAAACAGAACAAATTATACTGCATTTGTGAATTGAACATTAAATTTGCTCATTTGAACTTGTTTCTTCTAATATGTTGCAGTTCGAGGCTTTGTTACTGGGAGTACAGATACTTCATTATGGACTGTTTATAGTGAAGGAATACGGAATTGTTGCGGAAATGTTCTTCCTGATGGTAATTCTCTGCTTTAGTTGATTAAATTTTTAATTGCTTGTGTTTTCTCAAATTGTTTTCTGATGATATTATTTTTTTAATAATCATCAAGGTATGGTCAAAAACCAGAAATTATCTGCTAATATCTTGACACCGACAACTAAGGCTGCAGACCATGATGTTCCAGTTACTCCTGCTGAGGTCTTGTCATAACTTTTCAGCTTTGTGCAACTGATGGGCCAAACACTATGCTTCTTCATGAACATTGAAACAAACTTAGTAGTCTAGGCTTTGTTTACCCTATATGCAATAATGCATTTTGCAACCAATGGAATGCATTGCTCGTATTTACAATACTGCATATTATTTGTGATTGTTGCAATGCTTTTCATTATTTAGAAAAGGAAATTGAAAAAATAATCTTTACTCTACCAAAGTTCGACCAACTATTCTAAAATAATAAAAAATAAACTGGCTATATACTTCTATATATATTTTGATAAAGTAATCTTTACCAATTCTCGTATTAGACGACAATGACGAATTCGAGATTCAACAATTTTTCGGCTGGCTGGAAAAAATCAGAATTTGGAACAGTTTGATTACTTCGATCAAAGTTTGACCAACTATTAGAAATAATTGAAAATAAACCGGCTATATAAATACATATATATACATATGTATGCATATGTATATATGTATACATATATGTATATGTATACATATATATGTATGTATGAGAACATGTTTAATACCCGCGCAGGTAACCAGGAATTCGCTACCCGTGCCGTCTGAAAAGTAACTATTTGGTCAGAAAAGCAACTCGCTGGACAAAAAAGTAACTATATTGACCAGTGTTTTGAAAAGCGTCCAGGCGCCCGCCTGAGCGGCCAAGAGGCCCAACCGCCTGGTTAAGGCTTTGAGCGGCCACTCAGGCGGCAGCCCATTAAGCGGCCGCCTAAACCCGCTTTAACCCGCCTATGCGCCCGCCTGATTCCTTGTTTTGGGCGCCCGCTTTTGGCCGCCTAATTTTTGGGCGCTGGATTTTGGTATCGTTGCTTTCATTTTTCATTTTTTTGTAATCAAATGTTGTTGCTGCTACTATATATTGACTTGCCTAGTATCTATGTATGTGCATGAGTGATTGTATTAGCATGTAATATAATATACAATAATATAAGTCTGTAATAATATAATACATTGCTGTTGTACATTGTTTAATATGAAGCGTTACTGAATGATACATTTTATAATGCACCAATACATACATAAATATCTACTGCATATTGTATATATGTACCCTTCTACCTTATATAATATAATGTACTAATACATTTTGTCGTGTAATATATATTCTACTGTTTACTGGATATTGATAATAAAACATTCTATATATTCTAATTGTTTACTGCATAATCTACATTAATACATTATATATCTTCTACTGCTTACTGCATTTTAGTACATATAATCAGAATATATTCACTGCAGTGAAAGTAAACTATTTGGGTATTAGTAGTACCCAAATACCATATTACAACTGTGTCAAAAACTATCTGAGTGCTTTATTTTTTTGTGTAGGCTGTCTAAATAAGTATAAAAGTTCCTTATAAATATATTACTTATATACAAATATGTATATATTTTTTATTAAATTATAGAAGAATTCAGGTACCCGCTTTTTCAAAAAGCGGCCGCCCTGACGCTCAAGCGGCCACAAGGTGCTCTCCGCACGCCTCCCGCTTCCCGCTTTCTAAAACATTGATATTGACCAAAAAGTAACTATTCGGCTAAAAAAGTAAAACCGGACATAATGCACAGTAAAATTTTTGGAATAAATATGTAATTGTGTATTTGTTACATCTGTTACAAATGTAACTGTTTATGCACGAAAAGTAACAGTTTGCAAGATAAAGTAACCCTATACATGGGTAAAGTAAGAAACTCCAAAAAAAGTAACCAAATTTGGAGCGGGTAGCTACCCACGCGGACAATGAATGAATGCCCTATATATATTTGTATACATATGTATATATCGGAATCAAGTAAATATATTCCGACTACCTCCTAAAAATATAGGAGGTCAAGAGTACATGTAGGCCCAACGCCATACATCCAACTCAGCGTTACAACTCACGTAATTTATCTAATATGTAATTTACGTCCAACACATTTACATATTTTTACAGATATACTAGCGGCATGTGTAGCAACCCCTTGGTGTCTCCTGGCGTTCCTCTCTTCCCATATATGATAGCAAAGACCAGCAAACAGAAGTTTCTTCCTCTCATCATTAACACACCTGGACAACATTCTTCTTGGGTCCCCAGTAAGTTGAATTTGTAATCTGAATTCCTTGCATAAGGACTCCCATATCTCTCTTGTAAATTTACATTCGCCCACAAGATGGCTATGAGATTCCTCCCCCTCCTGGCATAGCAAGCATAGAGTAGAAACTTCATAGTTCCAACTCTTTATCCTGTCCAGAGTAGTAAGAACATTGTGCAGAATTTTATAAACACACATGCTCCACTTCGGCACATACCTACCGGTCCAAATCTGTTCTCCGAGCAGGTCCTTTGTACCTCTTAAGCGAGTCACCTCCCAAATGTATAACTTCTGATCTCTGAGCTGCCACCCACCGGTGTCACTTGCAACAAACAGATGTTTGACTTGTTGCCACATCTCCGTCATGACATTAATGGTGCGTGAATATCCTTCCCTTGTCTTCGGCATAAAATTCAGCCGTCTTGGATATCTTTCTCTCATCCAATTTCCCCATGTAGAAGTGCCTTCGTGGAATATGATGATTCTTCGCATTGTTCCCCATTTTGTAATGTCTCTAGGAGTTTTCAAATTCAGCCCACCCTCATCGCTTGGGAACGCCAATCTAGCATATTTCATTGGATGATGTTCGCTTCCCCATAAGAAATTTGCCATCTTCATCTCTATTCTATCCAAGACAGAAACCGGTATCTCACCTTGTTGCACCCAGAAAATAAGAAGTCCTTCTATAGCAGCCTTTATCAGAATCTTTCGTCCCGCCATGGATGTCTTTTGCGGTGGCCATCTGTTAATCATTTTCTCCACTTTATCGATGCAATCAGTAAAATCTTTGACGTGCATATTACCTCCAGCTAAGGGAAAGCCCAGATATTTTGTTGGGAAATTGCCTCTCTCTACACCTATATCATGTACTAGCCTGTCTTCCATCCGGTAGCAGTTCTTAGACAAGAAGATGTGTTTTGTTTGCATTTACACACAACCCCGTTTGTTCTCCGAACACACCAAGCAGATTTTTCAGATTTTCTAAGGAATGTTGTTTGGCTTCTAAAAATACTAGAACATCATCTGCAAAAATCAAATGTGTCATTACCTTCGTCCCATGCACTGTGTAAGGTTTGATTTCCTTCTTTTCCTCAGCTTGTTGCATCTTCCTTGTAAAATACTTCATGACAATCACAAAAAGGAGAGGTGATAGGGGGTCACCTTGGCGCAGCCCATTGCCCCCTCTAAAAAGACCTGCAGATGTGCCATTAACCAGAACTGAGAAACTCGTGGTTCCAACACAATGTTTCATCAAACCAATCTACTGTTCATTAAACCCCATCTGCTGCATAATCCACTATAGTTTCTCCCACCTGACGCTGTCATAGGCTTTGGAAACATCCAACTTTAAGCATGCTTTCCTGCTACCTCTCATGACATTATAATCCAACAAAAATTCCCCTGTCAGAAGAGCACAATCACTGATGCTTCTACCTGTCACAAAGGCCCATTAGTTTGCAGAAATAAGATAGGGAAGAACCGTCTTCAACCTAGCAGCTAATATTTTTGCAATAATTTTATATTGTACCGAGCAGCATGCTATGGGTCTAAAATCAGAAAGAGAAGAGGTAACCTTTTTCGGAACAAGGACAAGGAAAGAATGATTGATCTGTCTCACCATATTTCCCCCTTCTAGGAACCAACTCACATAAGCTACTAAATCATCTTTGATAATATCCCAAGTCTTCTTGTAAAAGAAAGCATTGAAACCATCTGACCTAGGTGATTTGTTGCTGCCTATGCTCCATACCGCTTCCTTGACCTCTTGCTCATTGGTTTTCCTCGTGAGAATACTGTTGTGTGTGCTTGAAAGTTTGAACTTTCAATCCACTTATTCATCTTCTTCTATGTCACTGGTGAAACTCTTATTGTATAGTGATGTATAGAAATTTATGGCCCGTTCTTCTAGATCCTCTTGTTTATTGACCACCCTTCAACATTGATCAACTCAGAAATAATATTACCTGCCTCTCTTCTTCTCACTGCAGTATGGTAAAGTTTGGTGTTTCGGTCCCCAACTTCCATCCATTTCTCCTTGCTTCTTTGCCAGTAGAATTTTTCGTCTGCCTTTTTTAAATCTTCAAGCATCTTTTTCAGGTCCTTGTCTTTCTCAATCAGAATAGGATTTAGTGGACCAGCTAGTAAACTTTCTCTGACTTCTTTGCATTCACTTTTCGTCTCCTTAATCAGATCTGGGATGTTCACCTCTTCTTTAGCCCACTTCTTAAGAGCAATCTTAGTGTTCACCAACTTTTTAGCAAATACATACATTGGATTACCTATCACCTGAGTGGCCCAACTATTCTTTATGACTTCATCAAATCCGATCCAATCAGCCCAATAATTTAGAAATCTGAAAGGCCTCCTTTTCTGCTTCCTTTCTGTAATTTGAACTGAGATTGGTGCATGGTCACTTAGTTCAGAACCTCCAGCCTTCACTTGAACATTAGGAAAAATTTTCAGCCACTCATCATTTACCAGAGGTCTTTCAAGTTTGCTTGCTATCCTGTCTTCCGGTCCTCTTTCATTATTTCACGTGAACAAGTCACCTCCCACCATGGGTAGTTCATAAAGACCCGCTTTATTAATAGCCTGGTTGAAAGCATCCACCTTTGTAGTTAAAGCCAGCCTTTTCCCCCCTTTTTTCATCCTATAGACGAACCGTATTGAAATCACCTATTACCAACCACGGTAGTACCACCTGTTTGGATATGGAAACCATGTCCCTCCATAAGTCCATTATGGATTTACCATCATTGTGACCATATACAACTGTCAACCATATCTGTAGTCCACCATTATTCCTACAATTAACTGTGACGCGCTGATCTGACATCTGTATCACTGACACCTGCCAAGCATTAGGCTTCCACACCACACAGACTCTGGCAACCTCACCACACTCCACGTTAGACACATGGTTCCATCCCTGCGGGGGAAGAAGTATTTAATACTATTGCTGTTTTGTACCTTTATTTTCGTTTCTACCAAAGCAACTAGTGAATGACCACTGGCAGCAATCCACTCGCAGATTTCCTTCTTATTCCTGTCACAACCACCCTTAATATTCCAAAGAAGTATGGACATATCAAGGGTTTTTTGTGGACCTGGTTCGCCTACTCGGCTCCTTGTTGTCTTTTTTTTTCACCCCTTTTTCCTTCACAACCTCTCCCTCTTCTTTATCTGAGTCTGTAAGCGCTTTAAAGCTATTTGTAGTATTGAGGATCGACCCTATCCCCTGTGACTTTGGAATACCTGTCCTCTGAGACCCATTCTTCCGTGACGCTGGAGTAAACTCCTCATCTCCATTTTGCAATTCCTTCTCTCGACTTGGTTCATCATTCTTGGCCACACTCACTTCTTCAGTAGCCGGCTGCTCCGTCATTCTGCATGTCCCTGGGCGCCTTGTCACTAGAGCCCTCCTCCGCATTGCTACTCGACAACACATCCCTCGGCTTCCATACCTGCTTTGTCTTCGGTTCTTCTGTAGATACAGCTGCCTCAGACACTTTCTTGTTCTCCTCACATTCGCCATCTTTATGACCAAACACTCGACAGTGCGAGCACTTGGCTGGGATATGGTTGAAAACAATTGGAACATGGATGGGTTCCCGTTCCTTCACGTTCAGCCAGATGACCTCTGGCGCATACATACATACATATGTATATATATGTGTATGTATGTATATATGTGTGTGTATGTATGTACATACATACATACATATGTGTATGTATGTATGTATGTATGTATGTATGTATGTTTGTATATGTGTGTGTGTATGCATACACATCACAGATACACATGTAATTATTAAGGTCACTAGACATACAATCTTATTGAGTGAAAAAGTAGGAAAAGAATTAAAGAATAGTTGAACAATAACAGTGGACTGTTGGGAGAGTGAGGGGTTGGAGACTTAGTGTATATCAAGAGTTTTGTGTACATGGTTTGGTAAAAAAAGGAGCAACCGACTTAAAAGAGAAAAATCATAAAAAGTCATGAAAAATTGTATAACTCAAAAAGCGGAAAAATTGTAAATAAGTCACGAAAAGTCGATGAGCAGCGTATTAATCGTGCCGAACATTTGGGAGCCTTTAAGATCACAACAAATTGCTGTTTTCGTAAAATTCAGAGAATTTTGTTACTATGACTATTAAATGCCACTCAATGTGAGTATCTTGGACTTGAATTTACTGTCTGAATTCCCTGTAAACTCATGGATGGCAATTTAGATTCTAATACCATGCTGACGTTTTCAGCCAAAGTGCTGCCTACATTGGCATTAGCTAGAAGTTGAGGCAATGTGTCTGATCACGTTGATAAACCAAGCCGATCAAACCATTTAGAGAATTGTATAATGTCTTGTCTCGAACAGCTACACCAAAAATGCAAACAGTAGATATCACTGTATTCATCGAGGTAGGTCATTTTATCCAGGAGCTTCTATGCCATTATAGAAGCATAATTATACTTAGAATCTGTGAATCCAATGGGAATATTTGGTGTACTAAAATGCACATAGGTATATAGGACATTGTTCTAGGTTGAGCTGTTTGACCTGGATTATCCCATTTTACTCATACACTCCCATTGTCTTACTCTTGCCTGCTGCATACATAGTTTACTGCCCTTTAAGTGCTTTCTGCTCGTGCAGTATTGCAGTATTTGTTAAATTTATATACATTCACTATTTTCTTCTGTTGCAAACGTACTACATATTTAATTTTACCTTTAAGTCCCAGAACAGCACATGAACAAATTGTGTCTACTCTGTGCTAAACTTTTGTTGAGTGACATTTCTTTTCTTTTCATGTGCCTAGATAATAAAGCTAGGTTTGATGACCCAGGATGAGTATGACGAAACAAGTGATAAAGCCTTAAGATTGTTTTCTTATGGACAAGTGACTGTCTCAATGTTTTTTTCCTTTCTATATTCAACGTATTCAGTTTTGCCTTTAAAAATGCTTGCTGCAATATTTGGCTAGGTTTCATTACTCTGGTTCCGCAGACTCGGTATTAGCTGACCAGTGATCATCGATGTTTACCTTTCAGCATGCTGTATTTTGTACGGTGTTCAAGTTGAAATTTCCGGAAAATGTAGAGTCTAGATTCATCTATAAGGATCTAGTGAGTGGATTTCAATTGAACCATTTCTGGGGTAATCATTGACCGTTTATCTTAATAGTAGCGGAATACTGATTACATTGTAGATTCTAAAATGCTCTTGACAATGCAGACATCACCGTATGCACGCTTTGTATGTTAATCTTTTCACTTAAGAAGACTCGATTTTATATATCATACTGTTAAGGTGTCATGAAGATCAATTGTAAAGGCCCATATTCTAGTAAGCATCCGAAAATCGTGGTGATTGTTTCTCCTCACCAAGAGTTGGAAAATCCAATTTCTTGAAAAACCTTGGATAAATTCATTAGTTTAATACTTATAAGGAAATATTTTTCTACATCATGAATTGGAGCTAAAGAAGAATCATTGTAAAACCATATCCTTATCTTTATCCATAATTTTCCCTTCACAAAACAAATTCCAGGAACACAATTCTTGACATACGTACTATAGAGTGGAAGGAAATTGTTTATTCAGTGAGTAAAAAGGTGTACATGGTACTCTCTTATATAGCTACAGAGAGTTGAGACATATACACAAGCGAGCAATATGGGACTAATACAATAGAAAATAACAAGGCAGAATAAGTAAATAACACAGTATGTCTATACTCCCCCTCAAGCTGGAGCGTAGATGTAGAATAAGCCCAGCTTGTCAATGAGTGTCTGGAAGCGAGCTTTAGGTAAAACTTTGGCGAAGATGTCTGCAAGTTGCTTCTCAGTGCTGAGATATGGAGTGCAGATGTGTCCAGATAGGACTTTCTCCCGAACGAAATGGCAGTCAACTTCAATGTGCTTTGTTCTTTCATGGAAGGTGGGGTTGCTTGCAATGAAAATGGACGCCTTATTATCGCAGAACATAGGAATGGGGCTAGAAGATGTGATATCAAACTCGTTCAGAAGACCACGAACCCATAGGAGCTCGCATGCAGTATGAGCCATGGCTCTATATTCTGCCTCTGCACTCAACCGGGCAACAACTGTCTGCTTTTTGCTGCGCCACGTAACCAAATTTCCTCCCACAAAGGTGCAATATCCAGATGTTGATTTCCTGTCAGATCGACTTCCTGCATAGTCAGAATAAGAAAATCCAGATAAATTGCAATGGCCATGTTTTTTGTACAGAAGCCCTTTCCCTGGAGAGCTTTTGAGATATCGTAAGATGTGACAAATAGCATCCCAGTGGCATTGTCGGGGTTTATCAAGATACCGGCTTATGAATCCTACAACAGCTGTTAAGTCAGCTCTAGTGACAGTTAAATAGATAAGCTTGCCAACTAGTCTTCTGAACTGGTGACGATCAGCATAAGGAGGAGAAGTATCATTATCCCAATCCATATTGGGATCCAGAGGAGTGTTGGCTGGCTTGCAACCCAGCATTCCTGTCTCCTGCAACAGATCAAGGACATTTTCTCTGTGACAGGCATAGTCCTGTAGAAGATCTAGCAACTTCAATGCCTAGAAAATATCGTAGTTTCCCTAGGTCTTTGGTGATGAAGTGTTGTGCCAAATACTTTTTGGTTGCTTGTATCCCTGCACTGTCACTACCGGATAAGACAATATCATCAACATACACAATAAGGATGACAAGCCCTACTGTAGTTTTACGGATAAATACAGAGTAGAGACCCACAGAGGGCAGATAACAGCAGCAGGGATCTGACGTGTCAGATCAGAAAACCCGTATGGGGCAAAATATGCATAGAGAAACCTACGCCGTCATGAGGAAACTCAACGTTCCGTCATGGGCGCAGGCAGAGAGGACGGTGAGACGGAAAGACTCTCAACTTAGCCAGCCAGCGGATGTCCGAACGTAGATCCAAGGAGCACCCGGACGTAGACGGAGAAATAAGGTAAAAACCAGTAGCCGCCGGAGCAGAGGTGAATAGAGGAGTGGCCGAAAGAGAAGATGTTAGGAGGGTGGACGGATGAAGGGAGGCTAGGCGGTGAGAAGGGGAGGCGGTGGCGGGGTGGCTGGATGGTGGTGACGGGCGGCCGGGCGGGAGAGGGGGGGATGGTCGGGCGGGGGGGGGGGGGCAGCGGCATGGCGGGTTGGGGAAAGGAGGGGGAGTGAGTCTGCGGAGGCGGGGGGGTGTGAAGGGGTTACGTCATGGGTGGGTGGAAAAAATAGGAACCTGCTCTTGATACCATATAGAGTGGAAGGGAATTGTTTATTCAGTGAGTAAAAAGGTGTACATGGTACTCTCTTATATAGCTACAGAGAGTTGAGACATATACACAAGCGAGCAATATGGGACTAATACAATAGAAAATAACAAGGCAAAATAAGTAAATAACACAGTATGTCTATACGTACAAAGAGCCATATGCAACAAAAGGAGTATCATATTAAGAATATTAATCACATTGTTTAACAGTTTACAACTCATAACTCTCACTTATATAACCAAGGGCTTATAGAGAGCTCCACCAATAGGATCATTGTGATCTACATTTTTGTTTAAGTTCTCCTAGTTTTGAGTATAGTCCATAACTTGTAAGTCATCTATTCCTAAAATATACATCTGTGAATGTTTCCATTACAGTCCCATAACAGATGAAGTGGGGTTTTACAGCATGTACATTTGGATAACAAGAACACTTATGTATGTATCTAAGAGCAACATCATAATAATTGTATAAGAGCCATGCATTATTGTAAACCAATTCTGTCATCCAATATAGTAGGCATAAACCTGTGCAGTACATGGGCTTAGGAATATTAGTTTACTTTGAGGACCGTCACTGCAATGCTGCATCACCTTTGTTTAGCCGAAGAAAAAAATAAGGAGACAAGATTGGAGTAAATAGAAAATTGAACTGTGAGTAAGATATGGAGGCTTGAAAAGAGCATGATCTTGTTTTGATTAATGTGTACTAGACAATGTTAAGAAAGACCAGGAAAAGAGATCAGTAAAAAGAGAAGAAAGTGATAAAGAGGGAACCGACTGTGACTCCCACACGTCTAAAAGGACAACTGCTTCCCAAAATCAGCACCGTCACCGCACAGATCCTCCCGTCGTCAACACATCCTTAGTCATCAAGGTGCCTGGTGCCCGCTCAGGCGTGCCTGCACGTCGCCGGAATCTAGGCACCTAGCCTCTTGAGTGTCTTAAGTGGGCGCCTAAGGCTTTTGGGCCCAAATTAAGCCACGCAAAGCCAAATCAACATGAATTAGGCCTGGATTTGGTTATAGACCACCTTGAATTATTTTGCCGTTAAAATAGGTCTGATTTAAGCCAAATCAGGTCAAATTTGGGCAAATTAGGTCTGATCCATGTTTTAAAAAGCGTTAAGCGGTAAGCGTGCGGACAACACCTTGTAACCGGTTAAGCGGTAAGTGGGCGATTTTTGAAAAAATGGGTTTAAGTTTTCTATATAAATTTATACAAAATTACACATATATGTATATAAATACTATACTTTTTGAAACTTTATATATATATAAACACTCTACTCAACAATATAAAACACCCAAATAGTTTATAACACAGCTATAAAACAATGATTGTAGCTATAATATAGTAAACAATAGACTTGCATGGAGAAAATACCCTACATGCATGATAAATCAAAAATCTGCATCACATGTTTTTGGTCGGTAAACAACATGCTTATCATATAAAAATTTGCATCATCTTGAGTTGTCTGTAAGGGTTAGGGTACACAATGTGTGTACCCCGTATATTTATAAAGAGAACAATTACATAGAGGTCCTTGTAGAATAGGAAAATAACAAGAGAATATAAAGAACTTAAATAAAACACTAGTTAACGCCCCCCTTCAAGTTGGAGCATAGATATCAATCATGCCCAACTTGTCCACAAGAGAGCAGAAATGTTTCTTGGCCAGCAACTTTGTGAAGATATCAACAACTTGTTCTTCTGAGCGAGTAAAAGGAGTGCAGATACGACCAGTTAGAATAGATTCTCTGATGAAGTGGCAGTCAACTTCAATGTGCTTGGTCCGCTCATGAAAGACATGATTATTTGCAATAAAAATAGCTGCTTTATTATCGCAGTCCATAGGAATAGGAGCAGAAGATCCCACATCAAGTTCTTTTAGAAGAGATTGCACCCACCAAAGCTCACAGGCAGTATAAGCCATAGCACGGTACTTGGCCTCAACACTAGATCTGGCAACAACATTTTGCTTTGTGCTCCGCCAGGTAACCAGATTTCCATTAACAAAGGTACAATAACCAGAAGTAGATTTTCTGTCTATCTTGCTTCCAACATAAACAGATTCAGAATAGCCTTCAAGAGAGCAATGACCATTTTTTCAATAAAATAGGCCTTTATTAGGAGATTTCTTTAGATATCTCAAGATATGACACAATGCTTCCCAATGACACTGTCTAAGCTTGTCAAGGTACTTGCTAACAAGATCAACGGCAGTAGAAATATCAGCTCTAGTAACAGTCAAATAGATCAGTTTGCCAACCAGTCCTCTATATCTTTTACTGTCAGGATACAGAGGAGATTCATCATCATCCCAATTCACATTATGATCTAGAGGTGTATCAGTAGGCCGAGCTCCAAGCATGCCAGTTTCCTGTAGAAGATCAAGAACATACTTTCGTTGTGATAGAACAAGAGCATTAGCAATCTTAGAAACTTTAATCCCCAGAAAATATCTCAGTTTACCCAGATCTTTAGTGACAAAATGCTTGCATAAGTAGGCTTTAGTAGCATTAATTTCAGAGAGATCAGTGCCATATAAAATAATGTCATCAACATACACAATAAAAACCACAAAACCAGTGGACGCCTTTTTAATAAAGACAGAATGATCAACATGAGATCTGAGAATGCCATAAGTAGACAGAATCTTGCTCAGTTTGTCAAACCAAGCACGCAGACTCTGTTTGAGTCCATAAATAGACTTTTTGAGGCGGCAAGCTTTATGTGACTCCCCCTGAGCAACAAACGTAGGTGGTTGCTCCATATAGACCTCCTCTTGGAGATCACGATAAAGGAAGGTATTTTTCACGTCCAGCTGAATAAGGGGCCAATCCAGATTGATTGCCGCAGAGAGCAGAACCCGCACAAAATTTAGCCTGGTAACAGGAGAAAAAGTTTCAAAGTAATCAATACCATAAGTCTGAGTGTACCCTTTCACCACGAGACGGGCCTTTAGGCGTTCAACTATTCCATCAGGATGATACTTGACAGTGTAAACCCAACGACATCCCACAAGTTTGCAATCAGAAGGAGGATCAACCAGATCCCAGGTACCTCTCTCAGTGAGAGCAGCCATCTCCTCAGTCATGGCTTGTGTCCAGGTCGTACTATGTAATGCGTCATGCACATTTTTGGGTACAGAGACAACATATAGAGCAACAACAAAATTACTAACATGAACACTCAGATGAGCATTAGAGACATAGTTAGCAATATTATGAGATGTACATGATCTAGTACCTTTCCTGAGAGCAATGGGTAAATCTAGATCAGAAGTTACCTCAGTAGGGCATGACCTTTTGAAGGAGAAGATTGGTTGTCAGTGGGGGGGGTCTTGAGCAGGAGTAGGCTGCGACGGCTGATTCCTGTGTTGGTAAACAATGAGAGGAGACGTAGTCTCATCAGGTTGCACAACAGAGGTAGAATCACTAATAATAGGTAGAGGCGCTGCAATCAAATCTGAACTCAGCATATTCCCCTTAGTAGAGTAGTATGGAGTATCCTCAAAGAAAATGACATCACTACTCGTGAACCACTTTTATTAACAGGGCTATAGCAGCAGTATCCTTTCTGAGTCCTTGAGTATCCCAAAAAAATACATTCTTTAGCTCGAGGAGACAACTTGTCTTGAGTATGTCCAAGCAAGCGAACAAAACAAGTCGACTCAAAAATTCTCGGAGGAACAGATAACAGAGCAAGATTGGGTTGTAGTACTTGTACAGGAATTTTATTCCCAACGATAGACGAAGGCATACAATTTATCAGAAAACAAGCAGTAAG
This sequence comes from Alisma plantago-aquatica, assembly GCA_963693085.1. Taxonomy (NCBI): domain Eukaryota; kingdom Viridiplantae; phylum Streptophyta; class Magnoliopsida; order Alismatales; family Alismataceae; genus Alisma; species Alisma plantago-aquatica. The sequence goes on from OY856410.1 coordinate 343,685,242, forward strand.
AACCGCTTCTGGCCAAAAATGTTTGGGAACATTAGAATGCAGCATGATAGTTCTAGTAACTTCAAGTAAATGCCTGTTTTTCCTTTCAGCTACACCATTCTGTTGGGGTGTATAAGCACAAGAAGTCTGATGAATTGTCCCCACAGAACGACAAAATAATTCAACATTTTTTTGAACGAATTCCAATGCATTATCAGCACACGTGATTTTAATAGGCATAGAATACTGAGTTTTAATTTCAGCAAAGAAGAATTTAATAGTAGGCAGAACTTGGGATCTGTCTTTCAACATAAATAATCAGATAGCACGGGAGTAATCATCAATGAACAAAATAAAATATTTATTGCCAGATAAACTTGGAATATGACATCGACCCCATACATCAACATTCACCAAATAAAAAATATTTTTGCTACCAATATGAGTTTTTTGGGAAATACAGTTCTGGATTGTTTGCATAACTGACATGCCTCACACTGAAAACTATGTGAGCCTACACCAGAAATAACATGTTTTAATTTCTCCGCTCTCGGAAGCCCTCTGTGTGTGCTGCTGGCCTACTAGTGCAGCCCGCCCTATCGTGTTTCGCCTCAGGCTGTTCGTGTTGAGGGTCTTCAGAGACCTACCCCTTCTCTCTGCCCGCGTCGGCCCTTGGGCCGCCGGGTTCTCTGTTGCGCCTCGGCGTAGTCTACATGTAAACTGGTCCTTCCATATTGCTCTATCTGCCTGCTGCCGCCTAGCTGGAGGATCTAGGTGGTTCTGACTCCTGCTGCTGTTCTCTGACTTTTTTTAGACTCGGGCTTGCTCATGGCTTCCTCCTATGAGGACTTTCGTCGTCAAGTGACTACTGCGAAGCTAGATGGACGCAACTATCAACATTGAGTTTGCTCCATGGAGATCTTTGCGAAGTCACAAAGCAAGCATTCCCATCTGACTGAGGTCCCGCCTTCTGCTCCGCCCAGTACTGCTGAGTCCAAGGAGAAAAAGATCTATGATGACTGGGTCAAGGATGACTCGACTGTGATGACGTGGACTCTGACCAATAGTGAAACTCGCATCAACATTACTCTACTTCGTCTCCCGACTGCCAAGGAGATGTGGGACCAACTGCCCATCACCTATTCTCACAGCAAAAATCCCAAAAAGGTGTTTGATTTGAACAAACAGCCGCCGGTGGGGAAGAAAGAGAGAGGGGGGGTGACTACGGGGCGGCTAGAGAGCCTGCTCTGATAGCATCTTGAGTTGTTTGTAAGGGTTAGGGTACACAATGTGTGTAACCCGTATATTTATAAAGAAAACAATTACATAGAGGTCCTTGTAGAATAGGAAATAACAAGAGAATACAAAGAACTTAAATAAAACACTAGTTAACACATCACATGTTGATACAGCTAAACAGTAAACAATATACTTATCATGGATACCTTACTAGCTTATTTTTATATTTGCATATCATCAGTAGTCATAGATTACAGCAATATATTTAACCAAATACATTCTAAATTAGATAATAGTTACATGTAATTTACTTATATACATTACAGCAGTACATATTATCACGATTTACATACAAATTATGCATTCTAAATTAGAACTAAGGCTTATTATAGAACATTTAATGTATATAAGTTTAATATATTATAGTCAATAATACCTGGACAATATAATTTACTTCATGTTAGAGGCTTACAACAGTATTTAAAAAACAGGAAAAAGCGGGCAAAAAGGGGCAATAAGCGGGAAAAAACGGGTTAAGCGGCCAAAAAGCGGCCTCTTTTTGTAAATATGCTAAGCGGGCGCTCAACAGCAATATTAAGCGGCTGGAGTTCTTGATCGATTATGCGGCCAGAACGTTTTTCAATACAGTGGGTCTGATTTAGGGAAAACAGGTTTTATTTGAGGGAAATCCATCTAATTTGAGGAAATTATGTTTGACTTGGCCAAATCGGGTCTCATTTAGGTCAATATAGGGTAAATTTAGAGGAAGTAAGGTCTGATTGGGTTATGTTATGTGATGATAGGTCTGGTTTAGGCCAATTCAGGAAAAATTGGGCAAATTAAGTCTTATTTGGGAGGAACAAGTCTAATTTCATGTCACATTATGCAAAATGAGGTCTGATTTAGGTCAAATCAGCTCAAATTTGAGCACATTAGGTCTCACCTTGAGAAAACATGCCTGATTTGGGGGAAATAAGGTCTGATTTAGCCAAATTAGGTTTCATTTTGGTAATTATAGGTCAAATTTGGTAGAGTTAAGGTTTGATAAATTTATGTTATGCAAAATTAGGCTAGATTTAGGTCAAATTAGCCCAGATTAGGTCTAATTTAGATGAAGATATGTCAAATTAGGGCCAATCATGTCTAGTTTAGGCCGTCTTAGGTGTTATTTAGGTCGAGCTGTAATTTTTATGACTTAAATATAGGCATTAGAAATATACATAGTAATGCATCTATATGAATGTATCTATATATATATGTAAATTTCACTATGTATATGTAAAAAAATAAATGAGATCAAAAAGCCTAGAAATGCCTAGGTGCCCCTTGGAAGATAAGGACCGCCTAACTACCTAGACAACTATGGGCACGCCGGAGGGACCACATCATCCACCTCCTATGACTTGGTTCACCGCACTCGAAACCCTAACAACCACAAAAAGACGGTACAACATAATATGAAGACTTGTGGGAGTCAGCTCCCACTGCGATTGCAAGTACACCCTAATTAGAATAGAGAACGCCCATTTTCTAATTTGAAAAACTAAGGATGCAAAAATTGCATGCAACCCGTCCCGTGACTTTTCATACATAGTAAGACAAGGGCCAATTTATAGTTTAAACAATTATAGGCAAAATTACATCTGACTCCTCCCATGGCTTTTCACGTGCCTTATCAAAATACACATGGATCCATTTGTAATTTGAAAAATAAAAGGGAAAAATGCATCTAGGCATAAACCCGTACATCATAATACAATAAAAATAAAGGAAAGCATTGCATACAACACCTAGTCACCTCCTACACTCTTTCCTATATATTATAGGTTGGAAGCAGAGAAATATTTTAAAATCCAAAAAATAAAGGAAAATAGTGCATTCTTTTTTATATCGTAAAGATATCACCGGTTCATCAATTTAAGGTTACTTGACATTGATCTCAACAAAGTCATCTATTGGGCGTGGTCACCCTACATACATGAATTGCTAAATTTGATTGGTGCCTTAACTTCCCTTTCCTTGATTTCTTGATACCTAAAGAGGATACATTAGAAAGGTTTGGGTAGATTTATAGTTCCCTCTCATGTCATTAACTTTGAATTCAACTTTTATTACTTTCCATTATTTTTGTCATCCTTATTTTCTTTTTACCCCAATTGTATCTTTCACACTTGTTAGGGTCCCTTTGGGTTTTATGGAAGTTTGAATTACGAACTACTCGAGACGACCGTCTCGCGCACCAGACAACCGTCTGGGTATGCAAAATGGCCGTTTCGACTGTTGCAGGTTGCGAAAATTCAAGATCTTCCGGCCCGTTCCTCTCCCGCACATTAATCCCGTATCAGATAGCAACTGGGAACCTTGACCCTGCCCTCTACTATAAAATGTATTATGAGAGTAAACATGAATCACATGCTTCTAAATGAATGCTAAATCAATATCCATGTTTTAAAATTCCTCTCCATTATTCTTGTTTTCTTATGTCTAACCTCCCTTCAAGCTCATTAGTTAATTCCATAATTATCCTCAAAAAGCAAAAAAATATCTATTTATGTTCATTACTATTTTCAATGCTCCATATAGGTTTGAGATGTTAATATACATCTTATTACCGACTTTATGAATTCATAATGTTTATTCATTTATTTGTTACTCTTAATTCATTATATAACCCCGATACCCATATAATATATATTTCATTGGTCAATATCAATAATACTAAAATCTAACCATAGATTTGCCTCAGTCACAATTTGTAAATTTAAGCTTCCCCAATACATAACTCATCCTACTAATTTTGAATACTCATGAAGCTAATAAGTTAATGGTCAATCATATAGTAATTAGACCCCAGATCAACAATATCCATGCTTTTCGTCAAAATTACATGAATTTATTCAATATGTTTTTGTTGTTTATGTTATTTCCCTACATATTTAGATTCTCAATCACCTTATTTACATCTCTAGTTTATTTATATATATGATTAGAAAGATCAATATTTTGGATATTTGTGAAATGCAAAGTGCTCCAAGCGTTTTACTATGGTAATTTTTTTACTATTTAGATGTTCAATTTAGAAAATACGATCCAAAGTTTATGTATTATGATTCTTTGGATTGTTGATCAATGATTTAATAGTCTAGATAAAGTCATGCCACTCCCTGCTTGGTTTATGGCTTGTAAGTAAGAAGCGCAAACATCCCTTGGGCATTTTAATCCGTTTTGAACCTGTGCTAGACATAGACACGACGTGGACACATATGGACACACGATGAACATGGCTTAGTCGTGTCCACAATTTATTGGGTCCAGACACTCAATGGACACATCGTTGACCTAGCATGGTCACGCTGTGACACTTCTTGGCCTCACCAACTTCCTATATAAAAGTAATATAGATACTATGTATCCTCCCTCTTCCTCTAGTACACCGCCAATATTCTCCACCCCCTCCTATTAGATACTATCCATTATGCATTGTTGTTGTAGATAAAATTTATCATTCTTATAAAGGTTGCTCTAGGAATATGAATTGCAAGTTTATTATAATTCATCATTCTTCATTTATAGTTATTTGATTTTATATTGCACAATGTAGTCTAGAATGATTGTTCTCCATATGTACTTTTTGATTTCAAAATGCTGGCATACTAATAGTCTCATTGTTTTTCATAGTATAAAATCCCCATTCACATTGTAAACGTACTTTGGGTTTGATTGTAGCCTTTTGTGTTTGTTTCAATAACTCCCTACTTATGATTTACTTTCTACCGTTGGATGGATGAATGTTACTTATATTAATTCCATGTTATATATGTATGTGTATATGTGTATAATGATGAGTCCAATTTTGTATTATGTGTCTGTGACCTATATTTCTAATATCACCATTTCCTATATACATGTCCTTGACGTGTCTTGTGATCGTGTTCATGTTCGTGCTTCCAAGCTCCGATCTATTGCCGACTTGCACGATCCATCACTTACGATTTACGAAGCCTGTCTCTTTGCCCCCACCCCACACAACATCTTTTCTTCCATATGTTGAGCATTGTTTGGGGTGCCCATCTTTGGTGAGCCTTGTCTTGCATGAAGGTGCTTCTCAAACGCAAGCAACACTATCGTAATCTTTGTCAAGGTACCATGAACCTAATGATATTTTCAGGCTTGTCATAGCAGTTTAATTTGGCAGGAAGGTGTGCATATTGCCCCATTGCTACTTAGTGCAGCCCCGTTCTATCACCACACCCACACTGTCATAAACCTTGCTTCTAGTAGTTGTGACCTCGTGGGGGTTGACCAAAGCATCTGAAGTTCTCGTGCCTAGAGGTTGCCTAGACTAGAGCACTGTTAACATCTCTTCATACTTCATAGCCACCACCATAGTGATGAGCTAGTCCGGCCAAACCCACCATCTTCTATACTCCCAAATGGTCAAGGACACTAGAAATTGTTCCTACCAACTCGCCACCCCATTATATAGGCTATGAGTATGAAACTCATAACCAAAACCATCTGCAAGTCGGACTTGACCTCCAGCTGGTGTTTCCTTGTTTGTGTGATGTAGAAGAAATTAACGTGCTTTTATCCAACAACTACAAATAAATCTAGTTTCTAATTTGGCTTCAATCGTTTTCAATCAACTAGCCTCTTACCTCTCTTTATATGTGTGAACAAGAAAAGTAGAGTGCGGAATGAGATGCCTTTTAGTATTTGACAGGGCACACCTATATATATGGACACGGGTGGTGGCCAATACCCGTTTACACAATGTGGGACCAATCCCATATACATAGGGAATATACATGGACATAAAGAATAATGAATAAAGTGAATAATAAATGCTTATTATTCTAGCACTCCCCCTCATACTGGTGCGGCGATGTCATAGGCACCAAGCTTGTTACATAGGAATTTCACTCGACGTCCATCGAGGGATTTTGTGAAAAGATCAGCCACTTGATCTTCTGAACGAACTGGAATAAATACAATTTGGTGATGTTGTACCTTTTCCTGAATGAAATAAAACCAACTTCGATATGTTTGGTTCATTCGTGCAAAATCGGGTTAGAGGCAATGTGGACAACAACTTGATTATCACACATGAGTTCCATTGCTTCAATCTGAATGAGTCCCAGTTCTTCTAGAATATTCTTGGTCCATAGGAGATCATTGGTTGCATGAGCCATTGCTCTATATTCAGATTCAACGCTAGATTGAGCTACTACTTTTTGCTTTTTACCTTTTTAGAATATGAGATTGCCCTCCACAAAGCCACAATATTCGGAATTTGATATGCGGTCTTTGACACATCCTGCCCAATCAACATCTGAGAAGCCTTGCACTTTGAGATGTCTATGATTGGTGTACCATATACCTTTGCCTGGACTCTTCTCGAGATAGCGAAGAATCCTGTAGACTACCTCCATATGACTACTACAAGGTTTATCCATGAATTGACTAACCACACTAGTGGCAAAGGATATATCTGGACAAGTGACAGTAAGATAATTCGATTTTCCAACCAATCTTCTGTATCTCCATTGATCTTCAAGTGGCTCCCCCTCCTTGTGCAGCTTGACTTTGGGGTCCATTAGAGTATCTACATGCTTTGTTCCAAGCATACCCGTCTCTTCAAGGAGATCAAGAGTGTATTTCCTGTGTGAGTTGACTATTCCATCATTAGATCTAGCAACCTCAATACCCAGAAAATATATTAGGAGGCCTAAATCTTTAGTTTGAAATTTATTTTGAAGAAACTGTTTAAGCTGCATAATACCCTGATGATCATCTCCAATAATGACAATATCATCAACATAGACAATAAGGATAACACAACCTGAAGATCGTCACTGATGGAAGACCGAATGATCAAGACCTGACTGTAAAAGACCGAATTCAAGTATAGCTTGACTAAATTTCCCAAACTAGTCTCTTGGAGACTGCTTGAGCCCATAGAGAGATTTATCAAGAGGATAAAGCTAGATGTGCTTCCCCCTGAGCAATGAACCCAAGAGGTTGCTCCATATAGATTTCATCAAACAAAGTCACCATGAAGAAAAGCATTCTTGATATCAAGTTGGTGCAAGGACCAAGAAAATTGAGCTGCTAGAGAAATAAAAAGATGAACAAAGGACATTTTAGCAACAGGAGAACTTCGCCATATACTTGAGTGTATCCCTTGGCTACAGAACAAGCCTTCAGACAATCAACAACACTAGTAGGTCCGATTGTGACCGAGTAAACCCATCGGCACCCAACAACAACCTTGTCTATTGGTGTAGAAACTAAACTCCAGGTGTGATTCTGACAAAGAGCATTCATCTCATCTTCCATAGCATGTAGCTATCTTGGGTGATTCATGGCAACAAATACATGACTAGGAATGGAAATATCGGTTATGGATTATACGAAGGCTTTATATAAGGGAGATAAACAGTCATATGAAACAAAGTTAGAAATGGGATGAAGAGTGCAAGATCGTTTTCCTTTCGGGTAGTAAACCAAGGGAACTATTGTTATTTTACTTGGAGCTCCAGACCGAGTGATGATTGAAGGAGGGTTGACACTTACGTTGTTTGATCCATGATCTTGAACGGTGTCCTCCACACGACGTATGTAAACATGAGTGATGGGGGGTTTCTCTTCTTGTGACACAGGTGGAGGTGACTCTCCCTGGACAGGAGGTTCAGGTGACGAGATCTCAATGACAACCAGATGTGGGAGAGCTTCTTCAAGATCCCTCACTGACTGGGGATATCCTAAATATGGAGTGTCTTCAAAGAAGGTGCCATCAGTTGAAACCAAAAAGCAGTGATCAACTGGATCATAACATCCATATCCCTTCTGAGTCTTAGAATAACCGAGGAAGATACACTTGGAAGCCTTTGGACTAAGTTTGTCATGACCCGTCCCGACATTCTGAACAAAATAGACACATCCAAAAACATTAGGAGGAACAATATAAATGGGATGACCAGGACACAAAAATTGAATGGGGATGTGTTTGTTCAAGGTGGACGAAGGCATTCGATTGGTGAGATATGTGGCACTGAGGACAACATCGCCCCAGAATTCCTTGGGAACGCTGGTATGCAAAAGAAGAGTACGAGCAATTTCGACAATGTGACGGTTTTTCCTCTCGACTACCCTATTTTGTTGAGGTGTGTGAGGAGACGATGATTGGTGTATAACTCCTTTGGAAGATAAGAATTGAGTAAGAGTATTGCTAAAATATTCTTTGGCATTATGTGTCTGAAAAATACGAATACGCCGAGAGAATTGGGTTTCAATCTCATCAAAAAAGTTCTTTATTACTGATAAAATCTCAGAACGATCTTTTATCAAATACTAACAAGTACTCTAGAGAAATCATTAATGAAAGTGATGAAATATTTTTGACCAAGTTTTGACGGAACTCGACATGGGCCCTAAACATAAGAATGAATAATTTTGAAACTTGACTGAGCAATCATCTGATCCCTAGATTTAAAGGTGGATTGTTGATGCTTTCGTAACTGACATGACTCACACTAGAGTGTGCTAAGTCTGGATAGTTGGGGGTGGAGAACTCGAAGTTTGTCCAGGGACGTGTCCAAGCCGACTATGGATATGAAGAGGAGAAGTTGCCACACACGCCTTGGACGCCAGACCAAGATAACATAGATCTGGAAGTTCATACTCGTTGGAGGTCCTGTATCACATAGTCATCAGGGTTAAATGTAACTGAGGCGTGAAGAGAACAAGTTAATTTGCTAATGGAAAGTAAATTGAAAGGAAACTCAAGAGCAAACATGGAAAAAAATTACGCCTTGAGGCTCTCGAGGTTTACGCCTCGAGGCAAGGCTATCCCATATGTGTCTCGAGCCTTACACCTTGATGTCCTCGAATGAGGTTTACACCTCACAATTTTGAGGCTCACCTCAAAGCATTGAGGCTTTGAGGCTCAACTGAGGTGCACGCATCGATTTTGGATGATAATGTATTATGTTAACCACCAAATTTTCTACTAATATGATTTCTACAAACGCTTTATCTAGAAAGTAATATTCAGAGTTGTAGTAGTTAATTATAATTATTTTATTACTAAATTTTATAATTATCATTCTCTAAGTGGCATCTTTCAATCTTCATTGCTCTATCTTTTTTTGTTTGCTACCTTCTTATTTACTATGTCGGTGAATGTCATCTCATTGTTAACTAATTTGGATCCTTGTTGCTACTAATTCCAAATTCTATCTCCCTTACTTTTTCATTGTTAATTACATATTTTAATCTAATAGTATAATTAAGTGATATCTTATTATTTCTACGCATATTCTTTAGTATTGTGGTGGTCTTTAATTTCTTTATGTCCTTATTAAGTTTCATAAATATTTTCTATTTCATTTTAGTTTTGTTTGGAACTTTGTATATACATATTTATGCTACACATGCATATACGTAAAATATATCTAAACATATATCATTACATATATGTATATACATGTATAATTTTATTTATTAAGACCGCCTCATGCATATTTTGAGGCTTACATCTCAAACGCTTGAGGCTTACGCCTCGCCTCACTAAGACAAAATGCCTCATTACGCCTCACGCTTTTTATAACCTTGGGAGCAAATAATGTTGATTGTGATGTGACTGTAGGTAGATGTTTGATAATCCCTATACCATGTACTGGAACTTGGGATTCATTAGCAATGGTGATAGGTGGCAGAGGTGTTTTGCTCTTGGATAGATTGGGTATAAGATGGGTTTTACCTATAATGTGATATGTTGTGTCTGAATTAAAAACCCAAAAAGACGAACCTGCATTAGAAGATTGAGTTATGCATGCAGTAGGTCCACTAGGGTGTTGCGCAAAGGAAGCCATTGAAGAAACTGAGGACGAGTCTTGTTGAGAGGTTTTCTAATGACAAAATTGATTGCACTCATCTGTCACCTGAATCTGAATCTGACGGCTGGTGTCCCCTGAACTGTCATCAATGGATGCCACATTTGCAAATGTGGTTTTGGGAGGATACCCATGAAGTTCATAACAAGTTTCTTTGTAATGGCCCATCTTGCCTCAATGAAAGCATTCTCAATGTCCACGTCCTCCAGTAGTTCTGCCTCCACAACCTCCTCGTCCCCCTCGTCCCCGTCTATGAGTAGCAAGGCCAGTATTGATGTGGACCCTTCATGGTAGAGACCATGGCTGATTTGTCCGAGGTAGAATGGAGCTTGTTCTACGGAAGAAAGGCTGATGTGCTTCTGCCAATTTGTGAAGCTCAGACTCGGTAAGAATTTGGCCGCGTACTCCTTCGTATTCACATCAAAGCCTAGCCAAGAATTTGATGACAACTATTTGATCCCTTTGCTTCTGGAGTATGTTGAGGTCTACTGTTAGCAGAAGAAGAGAATGGAGGTCGTTAGTGATGCGAGTTACCTCCCCGAAATATTGAGTCAGAGATTTGTCATCTTGTTGAAGATTGTACATCTAGGGGTGTAAACGGTGCGGGTACAGGTGCGGGTATGACCATACCCAGAACCGTACCCAATTGTTTTTGCGGGTACGGGTACGGGTCCAGACCCGCATTTCTCAGTAACCAGACCCGCACCATACCCGGAACCGCATATAATGCAGGTACACGGTGCGGTTCCAAGGGTATACGGTTCTGTGCAAATTTTTTTTTAAGCATTAAAATTGATGGCTGCACCTATTTTTAAGCCCAAATTAATGTATACATTTACTGAAGTTCGAAATTTTCAGCATATAAGCTGGTAGAGTAACACAAAGCTGCTGTTTTGGGGGGCTTTGTGGACTTAAAATCATTCAAGTACCTACTTTTGGGCCAAAATCTTTATTAAAAAAACCATATCATACACATATATGGTTTAATCACTAGAACTTCACAAGCCTGACGATGTTGCATCTCAATGGCACCACATGCCTCCGCCTGATGATACAGCTACCCAATGTCACCCCAGGTTATTGTCCGACAATGCAGCAAACTGACAGTCTAGCAACATCAATCGTCTACCAAAAAGAGTTCAAATAGTCAGTTGTCGACCAATGGTTCCATTGGGCAATGACTACATGCCAAAGCTACTGTTTTAGGATGCTTTGTGCACTTAAAAATCATTCAAGTACCTACTTTTGGCCCAAAATCTTTATTAAAAAATCATATCATACACATATATGGTTTAAGCACTAGAAAAGCCCAATAATAGAACACAAAGAAACCATTCAATGTTAAAGATAACTCAACACAGCAAAATACATCATGGCCAATTGTCTATTGCCAACATTCATAACAATAAGGTTGTTACATCAATTTTAAGCAATCAAATGCACATCGCCAAATGTAGAAAATGAATGGTTGTTCATCAAGCTTTGTCACTACATCAATAATGAATCAAGATGACGTGATAAGGAAGAGTACAAAGCACCTACAAACAAAATGTAAACAATTTATCAATATAAATAAACAAGTATAAAGATTATTGTGGGCATAACATGTCAAAAACTTAAACTTAAAATTAACATACCAATCATTCCATCTCTATGATGACAACATCCCAAGCTCTTGCTCATCTTCCAAATCATTTCTTACAGAACCTAGCATTGCACCTCCACAATCTTGTCCTACAAAAGAATTATAAAGTAAGAATTGCTTCAATAGTCTTTGCAATAAGTTAAAATAGTTTTAATCTACATAGCACGCATATTACTTCTCATCCAATCTTGGGCACATATGACAGATTCCACTGTGTTTGGCTTTAGAGAACTCCTATATTGATCAAGAACTCTTCCACCTGTGCTAAATGCAGCCTCAGATGCAACAGTGGAGACAGAAATAGCCAAAATATCTCGTGCCATTCTTGCAACAACTGGGTACTTTGCACAATTGAGCTTCCACCATTGTAAAATATCAAAAGTATCAACCAAACTATCTCCACCAATTTGTTTGGGGTGAATAGCCTCTTCAAGATACAAGTCTAAATCAGTCCTAGTTGGTTGTGTGGCTTGTACCTTTTGTAGATGGTTATCAAATCTCCCTAAAATCTTCAACAAGCCCCTACTACTCGGCTTTTGATGCCCTGATGTATCATTTAAGCATCCAGACCTATCACATGTGCTATCAATGTATTCAAAGTTTGTTCCACCCATTTGCAACCTATACTCATTGTAAAGATCCACTAAACAACCTTTGATATGATCAAATTTCTTTTGAGCAACATTGCCACCATCACTAGCATCATCGTCATCACTATCATCACTATCATTACCATAGATCTCTCTTAGATTATATTCCACACTTTTCATCTTAAGACGTGGATCAACAATAGAAGCTATAGACAATATCAAACAACTCACATCCCAATACTTCTTGAATTTAGACATCATTTCTTTCCCCATCTTGGCAACAAATGATATGTCACTACTACTCAACTCTTTCATATATTGTTGAAATAATAGTTGGCAGATGGATATAAAGTTGAAGAAAAGATATTTGTGACATCATAAAATATTTCTAGACAATCACAAGCAATGTTTTAAAAAATGTTAAGCGGTAAGCGTGCAGACAGCACCTTGTAACTGGTTAAGCGGTAAGCAGCCGATTAAGCGGCCAATTTTTTAAAAAACGGGTTTTGATTTTCTATACAATTTTATAAAAAAATGCACATGTATGCATATATATACTATACTTTTTGGAACCTTTATACATATCTGAACACCCTAAACAACCATACTAAACACCCAAATACTTTATAACACAACTATAAAACAATGATTGTAGCTAAACTATTAAACAATAGACTTGTCACACATAAAACACCCTATAAAACTATAAAACAAAAAAGTATTAAGTATATATGCATGATACAATAACTATTTTGCATCACATTACAGCAGACTTATCATTGATACCTTACTAACTTATTGCTACATTTACATATCATCACTTGATCAAAAATTACAGCAGTACATTTAACCAAAGTATGCATTCTAAAATCTATGTCATGATTAGTTATATGTAATTTACTTGGATATACAGCAGTACCCGATTACTATGTCTTACATACAAAGTATGCATATTAAATTAACTAAGGCTTATCATAGAACATGTATTGTATATAAGTTCAATATATTACAGTCAATAATTATTTTACTTTCAAAATTTACTTAATGTTACAGGCTTGCAGCAGTTTTCTTAAAAAAACGGGTCTGAGCGGCCGATTAAGCGGCTGATTAAGCGGGAAAAAAACGCCCGTTTTTTTGAAAAAAATTAATCGGACGCTTAGGGGGTATTTTAAACGGCTGGGCTGCTGAACCGATTAAGCGGCCGCACATAACGTTTTTCATTTCACTGATCACAAGTCAACTTAGCATTATCCCATTCAACCTCACTTGGCAAATACTTATATGAAGCATCCCTATCAGCAAATCTAATAAATGCATCTTTGAATTCTAAAGCATGTTTTAGCATTAAAAAAGTGGAATTCCATCTAGTAGACACATCAAGAATTAATGCCTTTTGAGGAGCTCTCACTTGAGAAGCCACTTCTTTAAACAATTGTGAGCGCACAACAGATCCTTTAACATACTTTACACTTTCACGAATCTTTGAAGTTACTGACTTTATGACATCAACCCCCTCTTGTGCTATTAGATTAAGAATGTGTGCACAAAAACGTACATGAACTAGTTTCCCTTGTGCTATCAAACATCCCCTACTTGTAAGTTTTTTACTCAATTCCCTAACCATAGCATCATTCGTGGTACAATTGTCAACAACAAGGCACATAAACTTTTTATCTAAGTTCCATTGAAAAAGTTTTTCAAGAATTGCTTTAGTAAGATTATCATCAGTGTGAGGAGCATCAATTTCAGAAAAATTCAAAATCTTTTTATGCAACCTCCATTCATCATCAATGTAGTGCCCAGTAAGAGAAAAATACCCTTTATTTTGAATAGATGTCCACATGTCAGTTGTCATGGTTACACGTGAAGTTAATTTATCTAACACTTTATAAAGTTTCTCTTTCTCTTTTTCATAAATCATCACACAATCCTTCTTAATGGTGTTCCTTGACACAAATTGAAACTGTGGTTGAAGGTTTCTAACAAATTCTCTAAAAGCAACATGCTCAACCATGGAAAATGGATACTCATGCAAGATTATCATATTAGCAAGGTCACTCCTACTGATATTCTGATCAAACACAATTTTTCAAGTTCATTGTGCCATCTTTCTTCTTTTCCCCAACATTTATAAACATTTGTCCAACAGTTCCTACACATTTTGATGGATGTTGCCTTTTAATATGCTTATCTAAAGAGCTAGTACCATCTGAGGGCCTATTCATTAAAAGGGAGTCACAATATTTACATTTTGCCTTAGGTACTCCATTAACTGACACTTTATCAAAATGCTTCCACACATCAGATGTAGTTTGTCTACCCTTTTTTTTAATTGGCTGGCAATCATCAATTTTAGGTTCTGATTCAGTAGGATCAATATCAATATCAATTCTATCAGCACTCATTTGAGTACTAGATGTCATGTTGTGTGTGGAATCAGTACCACTAGTGCCTCCTAGTGCTGCTTCTTGAACATTTGACATTATACCTAACAAAAAAGCATTATCTCAGACTTCTCAGTATATTATACGATAACACATGCATAACACACAGACCATAACCAAAATTTTGAGATACAGATCAAAGATGTGAAAAAGGACAGAAGCAGGTGCATTTAACAGATCAAACAAATACAGAGATGGTAGATACCGATGTGAAAAAAAGATATAGAAGAAAGAAGCAAGGTATTTCATACCTTCTTCCACGGCCACACAGCCGTCAGCCGATCAGCAGAGTTAGATGAGATGAAGACTGGCGAATGGATGCAGACTTGCAGTGGTCTGGAATCAGCCGAATCAGCCCCTCTACATGCAGCGGACCTGGAGATCCGGGAGTTGCCATCTGATCAGTTGTTGGTGATGGCCCTTGTTGTGGCTGTGATGGATTGGGGGCTCGTCAGTACTCGACGGACACATGTGCCAGCCACGAGTAAAGGAGCGGACCGAGCGGTGAGGAAAGAACTGGCGTGAGGGCAACGAAAAAGGAGCGGGGGTGGGGGATGTTGTGATCAGGCGATGAGAACGAGCGTTACCTGGTGAAGCTGGCGTTGTGGTAGAGGCACCGCAGGAAAGACACGACGGCGGACGGCGTTGTGCGGGACGCTGAGGGGCTGATTCGGCTGAGTGGCGGCTTGATGATGAAGACCGCGAACTCGGACCGCTTCCTCTGCTTGAACTCCCCGGCTTGCTGGAGCACCACGGAGTGGACGACGGTGAGGAAGCTCTTGATCCCTTTGGCTGCCACGCGGTCGGGGACACGGTCCAGGGCTAGCTGCCACTCGACGCAGAGGGCGTACAGGGACGACGCGGCGTCGGCGGGCGGTGGCGGCTTGCGCGGAGAGGATCTCTAGTGTCGGCGGACTAGCTAGCGTGCTCACTGCTCAGTTGAGCCTTGGGGGCGGTGCCGCGGTGGATCTGGCTGGAGCGGCGGAGCGTGGAGCCTGGAGGTTGGTGGCTTGAGGCTGGCGGTGGCTGCCCTTAGCCCTAGCTATATCTTCGTCCGCGGTCCGCTCGCTTTGCGGATAGGGATAGCGGAATGAATGAGGGGAGCCGGCCCGAGAGGGGAGCGGGGAGCCTGTAGTAACTAGTAGCCCTAGATTCTAACAAATAATTTATATATATATTATTTTTTTGCGGGTACACAGGTAAGCGGGTATGGGTACAGCTATACCCATTATGGGAACCGTGACAATACGGGTATGCGGGTACGCGGGTCTAGAAAATTGGACCCATGACAGGTTTTGGCGGGTACGGTTTTGCGGGTACACGGGTATACCCGTACCCATTTACAACCCTATGTACATCTCCACCGTCATCTCGTACATGCGGGAGATGTTTGACTCAGACATGAGATTATGGTGATCCCACACATTTTTGCATTTCTCAAAGTGATTGGTGAGATCAGTTCTTGTGGCTCCATGGAATTCCACAAGATGGAGAGAAGATTGGCATCAACTTCCTCCCATTGTTCTAGAGTGTTCCTCTGTGAGGTGTTTGTATTTTCCTTGCCCTTTAAACCAGATTTTTACCGATGGATTCCATTGAGTGAAGTTCTTTTCATTGAGCTTTTTCGAGTAGTGATGACTTGATCTCAAATAAGGAGAGGAGCCATCATTTCTGTCTTTTCTAACATGACTAAGATAAAAGGTAGAACAAGGCAATAACTACCTTACACAACGTGTGTGGAATAACACACATGTTCTGTGAAATACAAGATAGAGTGGGGAAATCCCCTCGTTTAGAGGGTTTTCTTATTGATAGGAGGCAACCACTCTTTCCTATAAATAAGATTAAGGGAGACGCATACAGACACATGACAAACCCTAATGGGCTAAGACACACTTGAGCCCATATTACAAATAGACTAAACAACTTAAGTAAATAAACTAAACCACTTCAGTAAATAGACTCTCTAACACTCCCCCTCAAGCTGGAGACTGGGAGAATCCCAAATCAGCTTGCAAACAGACAAACAAACTAAACAAAATAAAAAGATAACCAAGCCCATACAAGAATTCCCCCCTTCTCAATGTTATAACAAATCACTCAAGCACTCAAATACTTAAAGACTCCCCCTCAAGTAGATACTCCAAAGCATCAGATATCTAGGCAGTCATAGAGACTTCTTGATCATCATAATGGCATATGGAGCAAAAAAAAGAATAGCTGATGGGCATTAAGATCTTCATCATAGTTGTCGTTATAGTAGCCAGAGAGTGCTGGATCACAAGTCCTAGAGAGTACTAGGTCACAAGAAGCATCAATAGTCAATGTTCATACAAAGCACAGACGAACCAGAGAGTGGTGGATCACAGTAGAAGAAGGTCAACATGTACACAAAGCATGGACAAGTAGAGAGTCAACGTGCGCAAAGCATGGACAACTAGAGAGCGCTGGCACACAGAAGCAGAAGTCGACGACGTAGGCAGACAGAAAGCCAGTGTGCAAAGTAGCAAACAAATAAATAACTCCAATATGCAATGTAGACGAAGCTCCATATAAAGTCAGCAACAAAAGTCTTCATCATCTTCCCTCTTCATAAATATCCATCATAGTAGCAGACGTCAAAGTCTCGAGAGTGTTGGTTCACAAAGTCTAGAGAGTGTTGATTCACAGTAGAAAGTCAACGTGCAAACAGAGCACAAACTACATATAGTGCAAAAGCACAAAGCAGCAAGTAAAATGTGCTAATCATTGCACACGTAGCAAGAATGACGTCGCCGAATAGAAAATCAACAATAGATTCATAACAACAGTCAAAGATGATGAATAAGCTTCTTAAGTAGCAAACATATCCGTATAGCTGAAAAAGTAGCAACAAAACTAGCATTAACAGTTCACATAACGATAAAAAGATCCACATAGAAGCAAAAGGAACACCACATAGTAGCAGAAGAATCCATATAATATATGTAGCACGAAGATCCATAGAACAACAATAAAAGTGGCATAAAGATCCATATAGCTAGCTACATATATATCGTCTTCTCTTTCTTCATCTCTCTTCCATCTCATCTCTTTCCTTCTCTCTAAACAATATCCTATATTCTCCCTCTCCTGCCAACCACGAAAAAAATGAAGAGTGGTTGGAGTGGGAGTCAAAAACAATGGTAGAGGCAAGGTTTGTGTAAGCAACTATGTGGGGGAGGTAACCGATAATGGAGTCAATATGCAACATGATCTGATCCCATAGATTTGGGTAGAAAAATAAATGGACTTCGGTGCCACCCGAAAAGGCACTTTTATTCGGCCCTTAGGCCAATAAAAGTAGGGGGGTATGGGGAGCGGAGCCCCCACGGTATTGAACAGATAAAAAACCGAATAGCAATAGGTGCAAGGTATAGGTGGGGTGGTAAAACAAGCATTGAAGAAGAAGACAATATTGATGTAGGGCTGAAAAATTGGGTGGGGGTTAAAAAATTATAAAATTACCAAAAAGGGAAGATAATTGTTGCTGGTAAGAAAAGGATAGAAGCTCACTATATATAGAACCTTCCGTGAGTAGATGATGTATCACGCCAAAATGTAGCAACAGGAAGCAACGAACACGCCGTGTCGGTGAAGAGACACATCGTCCTGCAAATTAGTTGATGGATCAACATTATTCAACGCCGACAAGAAGCAGGCAACACGCTGTGTCGTGCAGTAACACGTTGTGCTAGTTGACAGAGCTCAGGGTAGTAAGGCAGCAACATGTCGTGTCGTATATTGACGCACCATGTAGGTTGCACGGTAGAAAGTGTCACCGAAGCTGTAACATCCCGTGTCAAAAAATTTTGACAGGCTGTGTCTAGTATCGTGACAGCAGATTTGTCAAAGTAGATGCACGACGACCCATTGTGTTTCAAGGCAACATACCGTGTTGTGGCAAAGAATTGCCAACAACAAGTCCAAGCGTAGCAAAAACGATGGAGAAATCCTTTCGTAAGCCCACCGAAGCAATATATAGGATGATGTATCCCCAATATTAGCAGAAATAGGAGATCTTTTCCTTGATTTGAGATTAGATCTTAATAGGGGTGGATGCATAGATGATGTAGAGATTAGGTGGGCTGCGGTGTAGGTGACGGTGGCTATTAGGTTGTAGGTGGCAGCATATAGGGATGTAACGACTCCTCCAAGCAAGCAATAATGGCGGCGACAACATGGAAGGCAGAAGGTGGCTACAACATCAATGACAGAGGCAAGAAAGGTCTTGGCGGTGACATCATAGCAAGCAACAACTTCAAGATGATTTTTGTTGTTGTTGTTGAAGATTGAGACAGCTCTATAGAGGCGCTCCTAAAAGATGCATGGGTACAATATCCCTGCGGGCAGCCAAGCAGCGCCTAGCTGCGGTGACCGCCCATAAGTGGAGGTAATGTGAAACACATCTTGAAGAAGAACAAAGAAGATAAACGACACATTCTCAAAATTCAATTCATATTCAACTGCCTGGACAATGGCCCCGAGGCTG
The DNA here is from genome assembly GCA_963693085.1 of Alisma plantago-aquatica. Classification (NCBI taxonomy): domain Eukaryota; kingdom Viridiplantae; phylum Streptophyta; class Magnoliopsida; order Alismatales; family Alismataceae; genus Alisma; species Alisma plantago-aquatica. The sequence continues at coordinate 343,704,546 of OY856410.1, forward strand.
GCTTTTATAAGACTACATGACTTGACCCTGAAGTAATGGAAATAAAATCCTATTTAACAAAATTCGGAATTAAATAAAACCTAAAATAAAGAAAAGCATAAAACATTTACAACTAAGTACATTAACTAGATAATTCACTTAGGTCCTTAAATATAAAAACAATAAAATAATGCCTAATATATCCTACATTAGGAGGCTTCTCTCCTTTGTGCTCTCTCTCTTAGGGTTGAGGGCAACGCAGGACCGAATGCTCTAATACCATGTGAAATACGATATAGAGTGGGGCCTCTCGTGTAGATGTTTTTCTTATTGATAGGAGGTAGCCACCCTTTCGTATAAATATGATAAGGGGGAAGCATACATACACTAGACAAACCCTAATGGGCCAAGAAACACTTGGGCCCATATTACAAATACACTAAACAACTTAGGTAAATAGACTAAACCACTTAAGCATAGTTTTTGAGGCGGCCAGACGGTGTTGCCCCTAGATGGATACCCATGCCGCCCAGGTCGACTAAGCGGCCGCCCAGGCGGTGTTTTTTACACACAAAATTATACATATGTAAATTTATACTTATATACATATTATTTATGTACTATACTATGTTATGTATATACCTATGCATGTAAATTTATATATTATTTATACTATGTTATGTATATACCTATGCTTGTATGTATCTATAACTTATCCACCCCTCCCAAATTTATTGAAATAACACTTTTTGTAAGTCATTAAGTCTATAAAATTAAAGAAAATGAGACAAATTCAATACCAAAAAGAGACAACAGTAAATAATACTATAGTAGAGTTTCTAAAGTAGAATTAATAAAATGTTGAAAGAAAAAATTTATTAAATGGGCAACTGGGCCCGACCTTTAAAAAAAGCGGTCGCCCATCACTATTTTGGGTTGCCCAGGCGGACTAGTCAGCCGCCTAGTCGGCCTAGGGGGATGCCAAAAGTGACTCTGAAGCAAAGCGGTTGGCTGCGCGGAGCCCTGTTGAATGCCAGCTTGACTAGGCGGTGCCCAGGCGACCGCCTCAACAACTATGCAGTTAAGTAAATAGACTCTCTAACATGTTTGAAGAAGGCAGAGATTTGACATGTGCCTTACACTGCGTGTATGGAAAAACACACAGTGAGTTTGAAGAAATGGATAAATATCTTATTGTTGACAACACAGCATGTCACTGATGGACATAACGTGTATTGTTGGAGGCATAACTTTGTCTCCCGTCAACACGACGTCTCGGTGATGGACACGACAAGTGAGTAGTCAGGGCGTAACCCTGTATTCTGTTCAACACGTCGTGGAAATCATCTTCAACACGGCGTGTATCGCGCCGTCGACTCAAAAATCTTAGGTCTTCTTCCCCAAAAATCGTACCTTGAAGAGATTTTCTTGATAAGAAAACCTCCTAGGCATAGATCTGTTTACCACTATGGCGATGTTGAAGATTTTGAAAAGGAGATGGAGACCCTTGGTAGGAGAGGATAGTGATTTCTCTGAGAATGATGTTTCAGAAGGTGATGGAGACGACTTCCACCACTTGGAGATGATTCCCACGTTGGAGAGGATTTCCACGATGGGGAGGAGAGACTTCTACGACGGAGATGATTTCTACGTCGAAGAAGGAGAAGGATTTCCACGATGGAGATGATTTCCACGACGGAGGAGAGATGACCACAACGGAGGAGCTTGGTGAGGATGACGTCAACACCGACAAAGATGACGGCTACTGCTGCTGCGGAACGCCCTCTCCAGTGAATTAGGGTATCGATGGCTCTAATACCATGTGAACAGGAAAAGTAGAATGCGAAATGAGATGTCTTTAGTATTGACAGGGCACACACATATATATGGACAAGGTTGGTGGCCAATACCCGTTTACACATTGTAGTACTAATCACATATACACAGGGAATATACAAGGACATAAAGAATAATGAATAAATAAAATAACAAATGCTTATTATTCTAACAATATGGATCACCGATCAATATCGAAAATTTCAGAAACTTTTTCCTAGAATGCACAAGTTTGCCACTTCCTTACCCTCGGAGAATGAAATCAAAGAAACATTTACAAAAATGTGAAAATTTCTTAAAGTTGGTAAGATTACTATTATTATCTATGAAAATAAATTCTAGACTCTATTTAAAAGTTCCCTAATAATTCTCAATTTCCCATCCTATCCTAATTGTCCTTTGACGAATTTGCATATCAATGTAATGGTCTGATTGCAAGATAATGATTCCTAATTATCAGTGGATCTAATTAACCAAAAAACATGAACAAACCAAATTTGCTTTATTATTATTCTTTAATATTCTGATTTGGCTCAATTTTATGCATTATGTTCTATTTCTTGCATCTTATCTAATATTGGCAATTTGATGATAAAAATCAAGTTGAATAAAAAATTGCATTCCAAGTGTATCCCAAATATATCTATCAAATAACATCTAAACCGTCGCATTGCCCACTATAGTTTCCTACCTCCATTTTGTTGTTAAATGACAACTCTTGCTATTAGGACTTTTATTCCTTATTGGAAATAACTATACTAATACAATCCAAATTATTTTGATTTAGGTTCTCTCTTTCCTATATCCTAATTCGTCAAGCAAACTCTATCTTATCAAAATGAAGTTTCCAATTGAAGTTGTTTTTACTAATGAACCTTATTCTTTATATAAATTATTACAATAAGAAGTGAATTTTGGACTTGAATTTTCTCATCATAAAAGATTTGTGACAGTTTATCCCTTCTCAGATTATATTTCAATACACTTGATTTCCATCATTAACTTTATTATATCACTCCCTTTCTATATTGTATTCTTAATTACAAGCCACTCAAATGTTCCATATACCTTATTTGAGGTGTTAAATTTGGTGTGTTTATATAACTTTTTTACATGATTTGCTCCATGGGGAATGTCAATATATCGATGATTAAGCAGCTTGTTTTTTGTCATTAATTTGTGAAAAATGCATCATTGGAAGTTGTGCTTGCAAAAGTGAATTCTAGTTACTCGGTTGTTGGTTCCCTACTAATATTTATTTTGTGTGCCATTGCAGCAAATCGCCTTGGAGAATGGTCTTCTTTTGGTTGATACAAAATATGAATTTGGAAAGACCTCAGATGGGTCTATTGTTTTGATAGACGAGGTTAGATATGTCAAAAGTCTAATTTTATCATCATCATCCTCATCATTAATTGCTAAAGAAATTTGTCAAATTAATAGATCTGACCCCGGGTGTAACTGATAAGTAATTTATGTGCCTTCTATTGTTCAATGCAAGCTAAGACAAATTCGAGTCAAATGCCATAGTTTGCAGGGATGCTTTGTGATGGTTAACTGATAGGAAACTCATTGCAAGTGATGTTTGAGGAATAGCCACTGTTATTAAGTCCCCTTTTTTGCAGTTTACGAATTTTGATGAGGTCTTTTTTATTGGTTTGAAAAACACTGCTATGTCCAGTTTATGGTCATTTCTTTCTTTTTGTATGTATGAAGTAGATTCCTGTACTACTTTTGTAGGTGCATACTCCGGATTCTAGCCGATATTGGATTGCAAATTCCTATGAAGATCGATTCAATAATGGCATGGAACCTGAGAACGTAGATAAGGTGAGACTGGATAATGAATTCAAATATCTGCAGGAAGTGGAACTTATTCATTGAGTGGAAATTATTTGTTGTTATGTGATTTTTTTTCTGACCTTGGACTACACAATCATTGATTTCTACTACTAGTTGAGTATTCTTTTTTGGCTGGTTTTGGTCATTGTATTTTTATCTGTGAATACATCCTTTCGTAACTTTCTATTCATACCTGTATGCAATGAAATTTCAGGAGTTCTTGAGATTGTGGTTTAGGGAGCATTGTAATCCCTACGAGGATAAGATAACTATAGCCTGCTTCTTATTGTAATGTCTCATTGTGTTCAAGCATGAAAAATTAATTCAATAGTCTTAATTCTAGGTCCTCCCAGAGGCTTCTGCTGACCTTATTTGTGAGCTTGCTTGGCGGTATGTGCTGTCAATTTGAAAGGAATATTTTAATTTGTTGGGAATATATCAAAATATAATGTCTACTAGAATTAATGTATTTGGTTGATTCATGTGTGTCATACTCCATTGAAAGGAACTTACGTCATACTTGATTATTGGGTCACAACTAAGTAGAGTTTATCATTTTTTCTATGCTTGTAACAAGGAATTAAGATCTTTGTTTACGTTTAGATTCCATTTAAGTTTGCCGGGCCACTGATGTAGCTTGCCAATCCCATGCTTGAGGTGTGAAGTGTCCTAGCAATGGGTGCTATCTTCAACTTTGTTTCCCATTTTTAAATGCTACATCGACTTCACAACACATAAAGTTGTGTAAGCATAGATTGAGTTGCAAGATGCAAATTCAGATATAAGTTTTGAATACCTGGAAATCAACCAACCCATCAATCCATTTATTTTCTCAAGTGAGCGATGCATGAGCCACGTGTAGCGTCGCGAACCCAATGGAGCATGGATGCAAATGGAAGTAGGATCTTTGTTTACTTTTAGATTCCATTTAAGTTTTCCGTGCCACTGATGTAACTTGCAAATCCCATGGCTGAGGTGAAGTTTCCTAGCAATTCGTGCCGTCTACTTTGTTTCCCATTGTTAAATGCTACTTTGACTTCACAACACATAAAATTATGTAAGGGCTAGTTTGGTAGGATGTACTTCATCCTCATTAACTTCAAATTGTCAGATCTTAGGAGTTGTTTTCATTTGGTTAGGTGATGTGCGGTGTAAGTGCCAGAATTTATATTCCCACATTCACCGTCAGGATGCCCAAAAACGCATCATCTGTACCGCATCCATTTTGAGGGTGGTCGGGTGCTGTTCTCCTGCTCCCCACATAGTATGCACCATCTTTTTTTCGTATTTACAGACTTATACCAGCCTACTGTGTCTGCTGCTACTTCAAGCAAGGTATCTGTTGTTGCTGCAAATTCTTCACGCCATTGACGCACAAAAAAATGTCAGCTGGTCTATCAACAGGAAAACAACTTACTACTTCAGTGAGCAGGCTAGCGTGTGAGCATATGGTGAATATTGCTTAACCAAACAGCTGAAAACAAACTACAAGTATTTGAACATCACCCAACCAAATAAATATGTTCAGATCCTACCTACCAAACAGTTTGAACTACAAGTATTTGAACATCCCTACAGTTTGAACAATTTGTTTTCTTAAACATACTTTGCATGTCAACTACATCCTACCTACCAAACAGGCCCTAAGCATAGATTGAGTTGCAACATAGTCACAAATTCGGTATTCGGGATACGTTCAGTTGAGTTGAAAAATTCAGAATTCGGCAATTATGCGGGAAATTCAGATAAAAATCGGTCAACGTACGGTAATAAGTAAGGTCAGCTATTTGGAAAAAAGTAGGGAAAATTCGGAGGATATATACATATATTGCATACAAATATATGTAAATATATGTTATGCACATATAAATATACATATATTGCATACAAATATATGTAAATATATGTTATGCACATATAAATATACATATATTGCATACAAATATATGTAAATATATGTTATACACATATAAATATACATATATATTGCATACATATATCTATAACTATTACTTACATATACACACATGTACATACACACATATATATGCACTCAAAAACTAAGTTGGAGTCTTAATCGGTATAATATGGGAAAAGAACGTATAGGACATGAAAAAAACATTATACGTGATTAGTTCATGAATAATACGGGAATAAAACGTAATATTGGGGAATTGAAATTTGTTCAGAAGTTTCATACGTCTAGGGAAAAATTTGCGTTTTAAACACGATTTTTTTTCAAAAAGTCGGAGTATATTGTGACTACGATTTTTTTTCAAAAAGTCGGAGTATATTGTGACTGAGTTGCAAGATGCAAATTTAGATAGAAGTTCTGAATACCTGGAAATCAATCAACCGATCAATCCATTTTTGCTCGAGTGATGCATGAGGCATATGTAATGTCGCGGACCCAATCGAGCAAGGATGCAAATGGGATTGACATGGTACATTTATACAATTTACTAATATTCTAATCCACATCCACGAAAATATGAAGGTCTTAAATATTCAGTACTTTAGTCAGTCGGCTGCATTAGTGGAGCACATCAGTAAGCAGTAATGCTTGTTGCTGCCGGCACATACTGGTCGTTCGTGTCGTGGATGTATACTACATGAGGCATGACAAGCATATTCAGGGTTCTAGTGTCCTATCAGCTTACCCACCGACAAACATTGTTAGTCAAAGAGGAATTGATACTGCAAGCATGATTAGATTTTTCTAAACTATTCCTATTTATAGCCTTATATCCATGATTAAAATCTCACTCAGATTAATATTGAGCTTGTTATACTTACGATGAATTGGCGCAGTTCTGGCTATTATCTAGAGTTCTCAAATTCTTCTGTTAAGTCTTTTTTTGTCTGACTTTCGGCCGGCTATTTAGTTATGCTGAGCTAAAAGTCTCACTTGTGAGCTGACATGGATATGTTTTTTTTGTGTGGCTTAACAACTGACTTATATTTTTCTGCAGTTATATTTTCCTTTTTGAAACGATCACTGGCATTGTATTTGATTTTCCGGCCATAGGTATTTCTCTGTACTTAATATTGTTCATTTTTTCCCACGGTTTGGACTTTGGAGTGCTGATGAAGTGTTATACATCTTGATGAGTAGGAACCAGTGCATGATCGCATAACGAGGAACTTGAGTGAGGCTCTATTGCATCTATAGAATTTTGTTTCTTTCAGCAAAGATAAAATGATTTTACTATCTAATTTTGGATAAATCTGAGATGCCGCAAGGTTTGCTTGGAGCGCTAAAGTTTTGTGCTCATTTTGTTTTATTTGAAATGATTGGTAGTCAGCCGAAGCCTTATGTAACTTAATGTTGTATGTGTAATAAGCTTTTCGTTTTTTAAAAATGGATTCAAGTTGCTTCGGGAGCGTTAAAACCTGGGGACTGGAATTTTACGCGAGTCGAAGTTTGTTTTTAACCATGGTTGAAAGTTGAAGACTTGAATATTGATTACAGCGAGTTAACGAAGCTCTGAAGGTTTGCCTTTTAAGCTTTGTCCCATGTATGCCTGAACCCGTTCAAGCGGCACTGTTGTAAAGAGGAATATTGTATGTATAATGAGATCCTACCGTTTGATTCGTTGTGTCCCAAAATGTACAGGAATATTTTCACCGCAAGAAATGTTTTTCCAGCTAAACGATGTTTTTTTTACAAATATGAAACAGGAACACATTATAACAATTGTGTCAAATTTGTTCAGTTAAAATGTCCGTTAAACATGGAATCAGTGGGCTGTGCACTTCTATTTCTTCGATGTTTTTGATGAGTTACAGATATAGCAAACCGATCACAGCAAGTATCAAAGTAGCGTCATATTAAGGAAAAAATGTTTAAAATGTGTGCTTTATTATGAGCAGCGGCACACAATGTTGTACTGACTTTGTGCTAGAGCACAAAAGAGTAACTGCCTAACAAGACCCGCACGAAACAATCTCGATTGTTTTCTTTTCTATATTGGCTTGAGTTAATCAACTCTGCCATATGGCACTTTTGCCTTTAGTCCATTGATACCAACGGCACCTGTTGATGTGATAACCACTCAACACTATAATCTAGATATGTTAATTTGATTTGAAAGCATAACTGCCCTGATCCTTTGCACTTCAAATTTTCATGAATCTATTGCCTTTAGTTGCTACTACTTGTTATGCGGATAGAGGTGTTAGTGAAGGGTGACAAGTTATTAGAGAAACGAGGAGAGAGGATGAGGAGGGGTGATTGGGGATAGGGGTGGGGAGAACTGACACATATGATGGTGAGGAGGGCAGAGGTTGAACGAGGCCAGGCACTGGAGAGGGTGGATGTGGGGATGTGAAGGTGGTTGGGGCTAGATATGCTAGGGAGAAGAAGGGTGTAGACAAAAGAGGACAATAGGGTGGGATGTAGAAAGTGATCCTAAGAGATGACTAGCTTGTTGGGGGTTGAAAGAGGACAATAGGGCGGGATGCAGAAAGTGATAGCAAGAGGTGACTAGCATGTTGGGGGCTGAGAGGATTAAGATTGTTAAGTCTACATTGAGGGACGGGGTGACAAATTGAAGGCAAGAATTCAAAGAGTAGGAGTGAATGGGACAGAAGGAATAGAGATGACGAAGTACAATTCATGCCAACGAGTGAATCCCACTTAAGTTGTGGGTTAATATGATAATTCATGGGCGAGATAAGGTTGTAAATTAATAACACATGTTGCATTCTTTGATGGAAACATAAAAAGGGACAAATACGATGCAAAAACAAATAGTTCGATCTTTTAGTTACTCAAGATGTTGGACTAGTGGGGTGAGGGAGTAACCCAGTGGTGCGGCTCGACAATCTCCAATGAAAGGACTTGGGTTTGACTTTGGTTGTTTCCCTCGGGATGCAACAAGACCCCACGTTATTGAGTCTATTGTGGTGCCTTTAAAGTACACACCTGATTTCGGAGTTTACCTTTGACTGGGTCGGGTCCAGTATTGGCCTTGTTCGGGAAGGATTCCTTGTCATTAAAAAAAAGAGATGTTTGGATTGGAGTTCTTTTGAAATAATTTTACATTGCTTCTTGTATCATTCAATAATTGATCTTTAGATAGAAGCAATAAATTCCTTTACTTGTGCAAGTAGTGATATCTTAAGTTGGATATGTAGATGTATATTAAGTCACTAGTGGGTAAGAGCATGTGAAGGAATTAATATTAATGGTAGGGTAGGTTGAGCCTAAATTGAACACAAACCGATTTGTTATGGATCGAGATTGAATAATAATATATTAAACATAACAATCAGTTAAATACATTTATCAAAATTTCTACCATGTCTTAATATTTTTCTAGCATGTCACTAAAATGTCATGTTCTAAAAACCCTAAGGGGGGAAAACTTACTAGAATACAAAGCCCAATAAAGGCTTAAATGGAGTGAGACAGGTAAATAACGGGCTAATTCACAATGTAACATAGCACAAACCAAAACATTTATTAGATACCCTACTATGAACAACCTGAGTAGGTTTTGAACTTGAGAGCACATGGTTAGTATAATTGCAACACGATGGGATTATAGTTAACTAAACAATCACGTTATCATTAAAAAACTCGACTTTAGTGAAAACATAAATAAGAAATGTCCCAAGAATTTAGTTAAGCAAGAAACTAATTTGTTTAAAGAAAATGTATGTAGATGGTGATGTAGTAAGCAAGTTCTCGGGTGGCTAGCAAGTTCCTTATGGTGAAGCAAGTAGTTGATTGACAAGTTTGACACGTGAAATCTCCTATCATATCAAGATGCTTGGTGTCAAAAGAAAGACAGAAAGAAACTTTCCACTCACCCACTTGCTTAACCATATGTAACCTGATCATCACCCAACTACTTGTTTCTACACCACTCACTAGTCTAATTATTTAAAAACCTGATATAGATTTGGGGAAGGGTTATCGTGAAAAGATCATAAAAGCTATCAACAAATAAGGTTCATTAAGCTCACAGAATTATTCATGTAATTTGTAGTTGGAGGATACCATGAAGATCTACCTTTTTATGAGGATGTTGAATAATATATTGCTTATAACATTCTTTTGCTTTGATTTTTAGTGCTAACCTAACTCTAGGATTTTATAGTGTGATAGTTTGAAAGAAATATTCAATGATATGATATTAGATATTACATCAATGGCCTAACCACCACTACACCACACCCTTGGGGGTGTTAATCGTTCATGTTTACTTATTATACATCACTTTTGAAAATTCAATACTTTCAAATTCAACTTTTACATCACACCCTATAACGTATAAGTAGTATTACATATAACATTAGTTTCACAAAACACAATTGTTAGCAAGGTATACATGCATGCAAAAGGAAATAGTAGCATGGAAGAGTGTTGCATACAATATTGAATAATTAAAAAGATATTGTTGAGAAAAAGAGTAAATGGGATAAAAGAACACAGAGATCTTTGTTGGTCTAAGTTCTAATAAAAATTAATTAATGGAAAGTAAGCTAATAAAAACATGATCTAATATGTAGTAAGTCCAAGATTGGAATCTTCCTATATGAAAACTTCATTTTCAAAGAAAAACTCATGCCTTTGTTTTCAATAAATTGATCCATGTTATATTGAGATCAATAGAAAATGAAATTGCATGAACCATTTCAAAGTGTTCAACAAACCAACTCATTTATGACACCAAAAGTGTATTAAACTAAGGGGTGTGATAATGCAGTCTAAAATGTTCACCAAATTACCAGGGTATGGGATCCCCATGTTAATACAATATGCTAATATTTATTAAGTTGGATAAGCTTTCACCAAAAATAAAGGGGTGGGATCCCCTATAAGACATACAACAACAAAAAAGTAGCAAATAAACCATCCAATAAGGAGTTATCACCATTTAAGGGGTATGACAGTTGTGTTCAAGGTGCTATTAAGTCATCTCCTAGCATCACATCTTCATCACTTACACAAAATTAATCAAACCTATATGACTCAAACCCTTCATCATCACAGTGGATAGTGAAATCTCTCTAGGGGTAGATTTGATCTTGAAAGTAGAAGATGCATCACATATTACGACATTTGACTAGGAGGAGTGAGTGGAATAAATAAAACAAATAGTTTTTCTATATTGATAAACATCACTATCGATGTATCTCGGTTCCTTTCAAGAAGGATGTGCCAAATGATGCATGCAACTACAAAGTTCCATTGAGTTTTTTTATTGTTGTCAATTGCAAGCTTCATATTAAATAGTACAAAAATTGTGTGATCATATGGTGTGTATGGAGGAGTATCACTATAGAAATGTGACTAAATGCAATCCAAAAAAGTCACTATTTTGAAAGGTTTATTCTATATAAATGAATAATTGTGGGTATAAAATGCATATAAAGGGATCGTAACGACTAAATTTATGCCAATTGTCTCCTAAAAGAAGTTTATTATGGCCTATTATCCGATGGAGAATATGTATTTTGTGGGACATTTTATTCTCGGGAATATTTTTTATAATAGGTTATTATCCTAGATGAGTAAAAAATTGATAGGCTTTTCTAAGTTATAACACTCAACCTAGTGCAAGATGATATATGTAAGGTTATGAGGGTGAGTAAGATTGTAAATTATGTGTGGGTTGTTCTCTCACAATCCCAATGAATCAAGAGTACATTTTATGATGTATTTATAAAAGATAATAACATGATACAAGCTCCACCCTAAAAATGGACCTAACATAAGATCGTATTTAATGAATTTGCATTGGTTGAGAGAACCAAAGCAAGCCCAATATTGGTCCAAAAACTCATATATCACCAACGAAGGGTACAATGATGGTGTTTCAAGATTTGTTGACCTTTAAGAATGTATTGCCAAAAGTATGAGTATTTTTTTTGATTGGTTTCCAAGGAGGTATAGTCTTCTAACACTTCTTCTTTACATTTTGCAACCATTTACAAGGGTAATCCTCTATAGTGGATGCAATAACTTTGTTAAACATGCAATGTGAGTGTAATAATTATTTGACAAATCCCCATTCTCCCAAGTGTCGAGGGTGCAAGGTTTCCAATTAGCAAGGTGTATTTATTTTCATTATTGGTGTTCCCCCAAATAAAAATCCTTCTAATTTTATCAATGAAATTTCTAACTTTTGAAGACAAAGGTATGCAACAGAAGAAGTAAAATGAATTTCTAGTTAGGGAGACATTTATTGGATGAGGCATCCAATTATACTATAAGCCTTTTCACCTTCCAAGAGGCAAGTCGACCTGTCATTTGTCAATTATAAGCAGTCATACATGTCTAGAGAGTCTCCTAGGTGATAGATGTATTACTAGTAGCTCAACGAGAATGACTCGAAGCTATATTGTAACATACATGAATACTTATCATAAAAACTATTGTTTGCATGAATTCCAACAAGATATGAAGGTTGATTTTTAATCTAGAATGGTGTGAAAAACTCAGTATCCTCAAAGTGTCGATTGTCATCATTCAGTTTGATGAATATGATCGTGTCATTTGCAAATTGCATGATGTGCCTATTATTTATCTCTTGTGTTTTGGTAGGAATACCATTTGATATCCCAAGGAGAAAAGTGGAGGCCAAAAATGGATGAAACAATCACTACCATATAAGGTGATAGAGAGTCACCTTGTCTAAGCACATCCAAGCTTTTGAAATAAACAAACGTTGATACTTTACTCCAAAAAAATATGAGTACTTATAAATTCGTAAATCCATTCAATCCCAAGTAAAAAAAATTACACCATTTCAAACGAAGTATTAGAAGTTTCCAATTAATTTATCAAATGATTTTTAGATTCAAATTCAAGTGGTAGTATTTTTGTTAAAAATAATGCTTCGCCTCATTTGGTCGATTATAGACATCTTGTATCCATATCCCTTAGGCTATCAATCTTCATCATCAAGGCTATATATACTTGGTTTAGAGTAGAGATATATTGTATACTCAATACCCCTTTACAAATGTGCTAAAAATATTTAAAAGAAGATCGTTAACAATTTCCCAAGTATGCTAATAGAAAAAATGTCAAAGCCATCAGGAACTAGGGATCTATCCAATCCAAGGTCAAAAATAGCCTTCTTTATCTCTATTAGAGAGAAGCATATCACGATCACATGTGGCTTACCTATAGTAGCCTCACAAAACATACCCGAATTAAGGTATAAATGTCTAGAGAAGGGACTCTTATGTTAAAGAGGCTCTCAAAATATTGGGCCACATAAGGTTTAATGTATCATATTATATGTTGTGGTTTGGTTAATGTAAGCGAGTGAATTATGTATGTTGCTTGATAATTGCTATCCCATCAAAATATTTTGTGTTTCACTCTTCTTCCTTGATCCACTTGTCCTTGGGTATTTGTTTTGATATAGTCTTTTGATCAAATATTAATTGTGGTATACTATTTTTCAAGTTGTATGAAGAGATTACCTAGATTACAATTGGTTCTCATATCATGTAATTTGGATATGTTCTCCTCTAATTTTTTGTATATTCTATTTTTGTTCCATGAAATTAGTGGTTTTAGACATCTTTCATGTTAGAAAAAAATTAGTTAATGGGATTTAATTGTCATATATATATATATATATATATATATATATATATATATATATTCTAGTTTTGAGATATATTGTTTTTAACTTGATTGTTTTTATACTAGAATCTCCCAAATTGAAAAGGTCTAGGCCCTTAAAGTGAGTATTTGGTATTTAGGGTGGTTGGCATGTAGTCTAGTATGATTATGGGTCTGGATAGTGATATGCTGAAATTGTATTTGTCATTCCAAGTAGGTGTACCTAAAACCAATAAAGAGAGGCCCGCGAGGAACCTCTTGACCATGTGAAGAAATCATTACTCACATTAAAAATCAATGAGAGTCACCTCAATATTAAAAAAATTGACGATTCACATGATATTGATGATTCTACTAAGTATATGTAGAATCCAATTGCTCTATCATGAATTTGATGCAATGAAATCTCCCCCTATCAACTATTGTAACAAAATGTTCATTTATTATCCAAGTCACTAATCTCCTTGAAAGAAAGAGTTTTATTATCACTCAGTTCCCCAATTATATCATGTGAAATTCAACTCATTGTTATCCTGAATCAAGAGAAAATGCAAGGTGATAGAGTAAGTATTTATAAGGCTATTGTAGCATATGATACTAGAGTCATTCCCACCCACCAAAATGCATCCTCTAAGGCCATACAATGACATCTAATGCAATTTATTATTTGTTGACCCCCAAGCAAGGCAAGTTGTCTATTTGAAAGGTTAAATTCGATTTCTTGGGTAGTTATCACATGAATATTATGGCATAATAAGGTTTTGTATTTATCTTCATTGATTAATTACATTCCAAGAACCAATGATCATTATATAATCATATGTACACTTCAAAATCACATATGTGATCTAATCTAGAACATATATTTCATTTATGTTGAACGAATTCGAGTATTCCATTGTCTATTAGTTTAGTTAGAGCCTCATTCAGATCATGACTATCAACAAAATATAATCCAAAATTATTTGTGAAATTAGCAATGAAGAGCAGTCATACCAACATACATAATTTTTGATTGGATCCAAGTATATAGTTTTTGGTATTTTGAATGTCTATAAGATAATGTTTCATTCAAGATACATGGCATGTCTTCATATAGTTGCATTTTCTTTATGTTACCTAGATACTCTTATGTTTTCTACCGAATTCTTCAACATACATGTTGATTTTTGCATCCATTGGCATCTACATTCGCTAATTTTTTATTGGATTTGTTAAGAGCATCATTTTTTATCTAGGATACTCACAGACAGTGGGTTGTTCGCATGTTCTATGTGTGTATGATTCAGAAGTCTTTTGGTTTTTATTGTCTTCTACATGTTAGTATAGAAGCTGTGAGAAGCAATTTTAGGGTTACTAGAACATGCATGTTTATTTTCCATGCTTGATTTGGAGTCTTTACAAATCCAGACATGACCTTTATTGGTTGGAATACATTCATGAAGAGAATGTTAAGGTCGATAATTTATTGTAGGCTTGTAATGAGCCCTCTTGATTTGTTCGATCGTTGGATGTGCATTAAGATCACTAAAAGGATACACAAAATTTTAAGGCTCTGCAGCGGTGATACATATTGTGTAGATATGGTGACTGTAACATCCCTGACCTGGGTTATGCCTTAACCCTAGGTGTTTTGTTTAAGAAATATAATTATATGCTTGTTCTTATCTTTTGAAAAGTAATTAAGGCTCAAAATAAACTTATGTTTCAATCTTAGTCCTTTTTGAATAATGTTGAAACAATATTTTGCCCATTTTGGACTAAAGTGCAAACTACCCAAGTTGAGGGGTTAACTTGCAAATGTTACATGAGAAAATGTTCCTCAAGTTTTGAAGCATCATAAGAATAAAAATAATGCATAGGTATGGCTTATGGTAGCCTGAGCACCAAGAAAGAGCTTATTAAGCAATGTTGTGCATTAAAACCTAGTTTTGGTGTAATGTGCAATTTACCCAAAACCTAGGGTTCAATATGCAAAATACCATTTCTAGAGAGTCCCTAATGTTTCTCGGTATCAATTAGAGACAAGAGAATCAGAGGGGCGTCTCATTTGAATCTCTTTGGAAGAGAGAGAATCTTGATATTAAAATAATCAAGATTTAAGCATAATTGAAACCCTAATTCAATTTAATGCAAAAATAAATATATTAATTGAAGTGCTCATCAACTAAAAAGGCTTTGGTTGAAATACTATAATGCAAGGACGTCCAAATACTTTGAGTTGCACCGAAATATCCTAAGTAGGTGAAGAAATCCACTTGCATTTGTTAATTAAAAAGAATTGTCCACTAAAAATGGATAATAGTATTATAATGATTAAGGTGCTTAAAGTGGTTGCTTTTAATTCAAGGATAAATGAGAGGGTTTTGAAGGAAAGGATGATGGCTTCGTATGCAAGGAAGTGAGGGGGATAAGTGGCACCAATTTTGGGAGTTGAAGGAATTTTCTATTGCTTTCTCTCTCTTGAAATTCCTTTACATACATCCCATTTTCCACCTACATGAAAGACTCTTTTTCGAATCCACTTTCTTTCTTTGCTTGGGACAAAGACTAAGGAGCTTAGGATTAAGAGGAGAACGTGTCCCAACCTGTAGGTAAGCTCCATAGTCATCTTCAACCTTGAATTCATGGTGGAAATCAAAATTCAATGCTTATTTTCTTATTTTCTCCACTCAATGCTCAACCTTGATCATCCTTTGCATCCAAAGAGTTGAGAACGGACCTTGGACATTTGAGGAAGCTTCATTCACCATTAAAGACGTGAAGCTTGAAGCTTGGAAATAACTTTGAAGGCGGGTTATATAACTTGAACCCTTAAATGTTATTATTGATTCCATTTCTTCATTATATGTTGATTCCTCTTTCATTCTCGAACTTCCTTTTGATTTATTGATGAAATCACCACAAAGCGTTAGATCAATGGGCTCTAGAGGGGGGGTGAATAGAGCTTCAAAAACTTCACAAAATTGATTAGACCACCAATTTATATTTAGAGCAGCAACTAAACCAAACATCAATTTGATGTCTTAATCTAGCATTCAAAGCAAGGATAAGAGACAAGGAATAGCAAGCACTTGGAAAGGTGGTTTAGAGTGGTTCTACGTCCTAAACTTAGGAGCAATGTCATTCCACTACCTAGAGTTGGTTAGACTCTAGGATTTGCAACTTGGTTCTCTTATATATCACAATAAGATTATAAGATACATAAACCACACAACCAAGGACTTAGTTTCTCAAGCTAAGATCATCAACCTTACCAAGGACTTACCCACTTTGCAAGTAGTCTTCAGCCTTCTTCAAAGGACTTACCCACTCTTGCCTTAGTCTTCATCCTTACATGATTTACCCATCTTACTTGAGCTTTGCCTTGCACCTCTCCTTCTCTTAGATAGCTTTTGCACGTTCCTCCTTCACTAGGAGATCTGGAGCAACCGACTTTCTTCACTCCTGAAGAGCAGCAACCATCTTCACCTTCACTCGGGGAAGAGCAACATCAACTTCTCTTTCACTTGGAGAAGCAGCTTCAATCAATCTTCAAAGGTAATAGGAGATAGGAAGAGAGAAAGGAGATCTTTACATCATACAAGGGATAACTCTCATACACAGGAACCTAACTCACTCATAGCTCACGAATTTATCTTGAAGGTAGAGAGAGAAAAGGGCTCAAAGGCTTGGAACACTCTCAACTATGCTAGCACCAAGTTTGCAATGGAAGAGTAGCTTGGAATGAACTCCAAGGGGGTCTATTTATAGTTGAGGGTGACCCTTTAAGTTGTGGGAGACTTGGATACAAAAATAGCCATTTTTTGTTCAAGGAAACAACTCTATTTTTGCCCAAAACACTCACCAACGGTCACATAACTTTTTTATGCAAATTATGTATAGTGCAATCGGTCGAGTTTCAATAGGGGTAACTCGACCGATCAAGTAAAAGACAAAACTGATATTCAAATGATCGGTCGAGTTTGTCCTGACAAAACTCAACCGACCATTTAAATTAAAAATGGCTTGTTACCTGATCGGTCGAGTTCTGTGAGTGCACAACTCGACCGATGCAATCTTCAAAAAATCGACCAAGGATGATCGGTCGAGTTTCAAGCCAGTGAAACTCGACCGACCAAGTGCCTGTAATCAATTTTCTAATTTGCATTTAAAGTGATTAGCACTTGGTGAATTTTGTTCCAAACATTTTTCTCTTCTAAGTTACAAGTCAATTCATCATTACAAGTGATTACATAGATGTTCTAAGGTCGTTTACATAGAAATCCCAAAACGCACACTTGTAGCTATTTTGACTTGAACTTGACCCATTCTAGGGCTTTGGATTTTAGATCCTTTTCATGTACCTAATGACTGCAAACAATCTTAAACACACATATTAGATACATATGAGAGGAATGGTTAAGTCATTATCAAAATATAGGTAATGTATAACCTCTAGGTCAACATTCTCCCCCTTTTTGACAATGACAAACCATTCCTCAAACATATTGAAAAGGATATGAAAGTTATACCTTTGCCTTGTGAATTAGGGGGATTCATGATACGAACAATTTTGAATTGCTCCCCCTCAAACTATGCTTCCTCTAACATGCATGTTAGTTTCTCTACATAGCAATACCAATTTCCATGTAATGTGTAGTCCTTTGCAAGTTCTCATAAAGAACAATGAATTTGAACAAGAAAAGGATCTCACAGGAAAAAACCATATTCTATCACAGAGAAAGCAATATGATTGAGTTTCAAGACTGATCTATCACTTGAAGTATCTCTCCCCCTTTTGACATTATCAAAAAGATAGGGGGTGTAGAAGAGCAAAAAACCAGGTCTTCTCCAAAACTCAACCAAAAACATAAAAGCAAGGCGGTAAGCAGCAATTTAAAGCATATAGCACACAACCACAGAGGAGAACACACAATCCAAGTCATAATCAACATATAGCTCAAGATAGCACCAACACATAAGATAAAACAGAGTAAATAGCCAAAGTGCATATCTAGTATATTACAACTCAGATAGATGTTCTCATGAAAGCAACTACAACCATAAAGCGAGAAGACAGAGATAAGAAATAGTATAGCTCAGAAGAATGTGCCAGGATGTTTCTTATACAAAAGAGTCTAGAAAGATGTATATGATTGGCATGCTAGACTATAAGCTAAGAAACCACCTAAACATCTAAGCTATCTATATCTACGACATCATCATCCTCACTAGGGTTGTAGTCCTCATCCCCGTCAGAAGGCGGAGCAGCAGTGCCAGCATCAGATCCAGCACCATCGCCGTCGTCGGAAGCATCCTCGCCATCACCATCTTCAACATCAGCATCCTTGGCCTGGTCTGGCATCTCCTCATCATCAGGAGGACCAAAAGAATGACCAGGCCAGCGAGCATTCTGCTCAGCCCACGACATACCAAGAGCAAGAAGCTCCTTGGCCTGCGGGAAGGACGGAGTAGAGTCACCCAAAGAGGTGAGCAGGGTGGCCAGGGGGCCAGCAGGTAACGACAGGAACGCAGGAGCAGAACTACCAGCAGCAAACGGTGGCAGAGCGGCAGCGGAAGGCTCGGGAGCAGAGAAGTAATGCTCGTATGCATAAGAAGCATAAGCACTACCTGGGTATGGCTGGTAGGTGGGGTAGGGTGAAGCACATGATAGGTTCATGGTAGACATGATTGAACACAGATCCTGGTGCAGGTGTTCCTAAACCTAGCGGTTGTACACCTATTCATGCATCATATATCCCAGTAGGGTTTTATTGGATGCACGGAAGGACGAACGGATGGGTCGAGGATGTGGCTGTGGAGGTGGAGCACGGGTGGATGAGGGTGGGGCAGAAGAGGCAGAGGCAAAAGCAGAAGCACCATAGGCAGGAGAAAACACAAGGACAACCTTTTGAAGAGTGCTTTCACTAATACAAACACCTTTTCTAGCAACCGGGTAATGGAAGTCAAAAAAGAGAGATTTGTCAGTGGCGAACTGGAAAAGACCACAGATCAGAGCTGGGTAGGGAGGGTGGATGCCTTTGGTGTTCTTTCCGGTGTCGAAATAGGTCATGTGGTGTAAGATATAGCTGGCCCATTTGACACCGATATTGTTTAGCAAACAACACATAATGACTGCGGTGTTTTCTGCAATGTCCGTTTGATTTCGCTTAGGATGGACATTACAGTTAATCACCAAAGCCAGTATGCGCCTCTTAAGGTCAAGAGAGGATGAAGGTAGGGTAGACTTCTTCTTGTAGGCCACATCGGGTTTCTTTAAAAACTGATGAATGTCTGGTAGCGTCAATTCATGGTGTTTGTAAAAACCTTTCAGGTCAAGAAGATCAAAATACTTTCCATAGTCCTTACGCCAAGTGTTGTTTTCCTCATCTCCGGCAAAAAAGAGGTTTAATGTATCCTCGGAGATTTGGAAACGGCGACCGGCGATCATCGAAGTAAGAACTATTTCAGTATTCGGCGGGGGGGGGGGGGGGGGGGGGATAAGCGAATCGTAGTTCCAACGTAGGTTTGCGTAGAACTCGTGTACTGCCTTAGTGCTAGACATGTGATTGTTAAAGCAGTCACGTTCGATCGCAAGGGCATACAGGTGATGGCTGGCGAGAAGCCTCGAAACAGAGGTAATAACTGCTTGAAAACAATTTGGGTCAACCAAGGGGCGAAATGGAAAAGGAGTTCGGGGAAGAAGATCCTTGTACCGATTTACTGCCTCAAGAGACACAAAGGAGGTGCTATCAAAAGGAATCAAGCGATTAGTCGAGGAAGAGGCTTGAGCATTACCGAGAGAAACACATTTTCGTCTATGGGAAGCCATGGAAACGAAAATAAGAAGAAAAACATGCACACAAGCAAAAGAAAACCTCAAACGCCGAAGAAACACCACCACGAGCGCCCGAGGAGGTCAAGAACGGGGTTGCTAGGTCGCCCTAGGGTTAGGAACGGGAGGTTTAGGGATGGGTGTGAGAGCTTAGGGCTTAGAAGCAAGGAATCGGTCGGCTATTTTTGAGTTGCAAGGGAAAATAGTCGGCCGATCCTAACTTTTAAGTTGGCTCAGCCCATCGATCGGTCGAGTTCTGAGTGTGGTAAACTCGACCGAACGGTCCACTGAAGAACTGCTCTCGGCTCCTGATCGGTCGAGTTTTCCAGGGTGGAAACTCGACCGAAGGTCAACCTGACCTAACAGTCACATTCTTAGATTCTAGCCATATACATGCCAATTAAATTTATTTTTCAATTCTATTATGTATAATTAACATACTTAGGCACATTTAGCTCATCATTGGGCACTATTTAGCGATAAAACATAAAAATCGATAAAAACCCAAAAGCAAGCAAAACTGAGCATGTTGACAGGCAATTTAGGCATAAATAAGCATATATAGGCAAAACAAGGTGAAGATAGACATGAGCAAGCATATAGGAAAGAGACAACTAGCTAGATCACATGGCAAGATCATTCAAATCAAAAATAAGAAGTTTAGATCGAATAAATTTAAATTGATCTCTAGCTAGAGGTTTTGTAAAGATATCTGCCAACTAATTTTCTGTGTCCACATGTATGATATAGATATCCTTCTTGGCAATGTGGTCACAAAGAAAATGATAGTGAACCTCTATATGCTTGGCTCTACTATGCAATATAGTATTGTAAGATAGATTGATTGCACTAGTATTATCACAATAGATAGGAGAAGCATCAAAAAATATGTTGAAGTCTTGGAGCATTTGCTTCATCCATAGGACCTGTGCACAACAACTCCCGGCTGCAATGTATTCAGCTTCGGTAGTTGATAATGCCACTGTACTTTGTTTCTTGGAGAACCAAGACACTAAGCATGGTCCTAGAATGAAGCAAGTGCCACTTGTGCACTTTCTATCAACCAAACACCCTGCGTAATCCACATCACTATATGCTCTAAGAGTAAAATCACTTGATTTAGGATACCATAGTCCAAAATTTTGGGTTTTGGCTAAGTACCTCAAAATCCTCTTAACAACAATAAGATGCGACTTCTTAGGGCTAGATTGAAAGCGAGCGCACAAGCCAACACTAAACATAATATCAGATCTAGAGGCAGTTAAATAAAGTAAACTTCCAAGCATACCTCTATAGAGCTTCTCATCTACCTTTTCACCTTCTTCATCTTTGTCAAGTTTGGCAGTGTTTGACATGGGTGTATCCATCTGTTTCATGTTCTCCATCCCAAAGTGCTTGAGTAGTTCACTTGTGTACTTGCCTTGGTTGATGAAGTTTCCATCTTTTGTTTGCTTGATTTGAAAGCCGAGGAAGAAGGTCAACTCACCCATCATGCTCATCTCAAACTCACTCTACATAAGAGAACTAAACTCCTTGCAAAGATCAAGATCAGTCCCGCCAAAAATGATATCATCAACATATATTTGAATTATAAGAAAATGGTTAGAAGTGTGTTTTAGAAATAAGGTAGAATCAACTTTTCCCATGACATACCCGTTATCTAACAAAAAGTTCTTTAGTTTCTCATACCAAGCTCGAGGTGCTTGTTTGAGTCCATAGAGAGCTTTTTGCAACAAATAAACATGATTGGGTAACTTGTCATTTTCAAATCCCGGAGGTTGAGCAACAAATACTTCCTCCTCGATTGTACCATTCAAAAACACACTTTTAACATCCATTTGATATAACAAGAAATTTTTGTAACTAGCAAAGGCAAGTAGCATACGAATATATTCTAATCTAGCAACAGGAGCATAAGTTTCATCAAAGTCAATACCTTCCTGTTGGTTGCAACCTTGTGCTACTAACCTTGCTTTATTTCTTACCACTTTTCCTTGCTCATCTAGCTTGTTGCGGTAGACTCATTTGGTATTAATGATTTTTCTATCACTTGGTCTTGGCACTAGGGTCCACACACGATTCTTCTCGAATTGCTCTAGCTCTTCTTACATGGCAAGGATCCACTCATCATCACCAAGGGCTTCTTTGATGTTCTTTGGCTCTAGTTGGGAGATGAAGGCACTATCTGCTTGTTCTTTATTGTGAGCAGCTTGTGTCCTCACTCTCTCGAACGGGTTGCCAATGATCAACTCCTTAGAGTGATTCTTTGCAAAGCAGGGAGTGGGATCCTTCTTCTCTTCTTCTTCTTCTTCTTCTTCTTCTTCTATCACCTGCTTACCTTTATTCTTGATGTTGAGGTCCTTTAAGATGGGAATCAAATCATCTGCAACATCATCAACAACAACAGGCTTGCCAACAACATGGTTAGTTTCAATAAACTTAACATTGATAGATTATTCAATTTTAGACAATTTAATGTTGAACACTATATATGCCTTGCTAGTAGTGCTATAGCCGAGGAAGAAAGCCTTATAGGATTTTAGATCAAACTTGTCAAGAGAATCCTTCATGTTTAAAACAAAACAAGGACATCCGAAAACATGAAAGAAATCAATAGACGGCTTTCTGCCACGCCATGGTTGATAGGGGGTTTTCTTTAAAGAAGGATGTGTGAAAACTTAGTTTTGCACAAAGCATGACGTGCTAACAGCTTCAACCCAAAACTTCTTAGGAGTGTCATACTCAAGAAGCATGGTCCTAGCCATCTCTTGTAGCGACCTTTTCTTCCTCTCTACAACCCCATTTTGTTGAGGCGTACGAGGAGAAGAGAAATTGTGCGAATAACCAGATTTTTCACAAAAACACTCAAAAAGATCATTTTCAAATTCTCCCCCATGATCACTACAGATAGAAACAATTCGGCAAAAAGCTTCATTTTTAGCCCGTTTATAAAAGCTCGAGAAAACATCAAGAGTATCACTTTTAGAAACGAGAAAGAAGGTCCAAGTATATCGAGAGAAATCATCAACAATAATAAGACAATACTTGGAACCACGAAGCGTTTGCGTTCTCATTGGTCCGAATAGATCAATATGAAGAAGTTCAAAAACTCTCTTGGTACTCATGACTCCTTTGGATTTGAAGGAGGATTTGGTTTGTTTCCCTTGTGTACAAGGTTGGCATTCCTCATCCTTTTCAAAATCCAATTTGGGAAGTCCTCGAACCAAGTCCTTTTTGTTCAACTTCTTCATTTGATGCAAATTCACATGACCCAAACGACGATGCCAAAGAGAAAGATCATTTTTATCCTACCAAGCATCTATTTAGTATGGGCTTAAGAGCATCAAGAACAATAACATAAAGATTACCATTTCTAGTTCCCTTATATATAACATTGTAGGAGAGGGAATCTAGAAGCAAGCATTCTAAAGAAGTAAATAACACAAGATATCCATTATCACAAAGTTGACTAATACTAATTAAATTGTGATGTAGGCCATCAACAAGCAACACATTTTTAATACATAGCTCATTTCCTACATCACCCTCACCTATGACCTTACCCTTCTTGTTGTCCCCGAAGGTTACCGATCCTCCTTTCTTTTTCACAAACTTGTTGAAATGGCTGATTTTTCCAGTCATATGCTTAGAGCAGCCACTATCAACAATCCATCTTTTTTTAACCTGCAAGAAAGAAGGATGTCGGAACCCAACTCAAACTTTGGGATCTGGGGTTAGCTTGGGGACCCATTTCATCTTTGGGTTGGTCCCCTTGGGCTTGTAAGGACAATAAGTGGAGTACTGGTCATCACATTTACAATGAACACAAACCATAGGGTTCTTAGAGTCGGAAGTCTCTCCATGGAAAATGGGAGGTTCCACACTCTTCTTCTTACCCTTGTTCTTGCTCTTTTTCTTACCTTTGGGAGAAGTCCCATCATATCCCAAACTACTAGTACCAACATATTTGGTAGAGTGTTCTAGGACATCATTGAGGGATTTCTTTCCCGAGAGAAACATTTGCAAAGTAGATCTTAACTTGGCATTATCATCACTAAGAATTATAATAGTAGTAGAAAGACTAGAAAGATCTACTCTAGCATGCAAAAGGTCGGCCTCAAGACAGAGGACTTTAGTAAGAAGGGAATCCTTTTCCAAAGATAAACTAGCAACTTCATTTCTTGGCAAAACAGGCCTAGAAGATAAATCATTAACTTGAGCAAGCAACTTGGCATTTTCAGATTTAAGCACAACAATCTCTCTTTGATAAGCATAGACTTCATCTCTCCTAGCATCATTAATAAGTTCGAGTTCCACATTTTCAGTTTTAAGAACATCAAGCTCATCTAGGCACTTTTAGTTTTCTATCTTAAGATTTTCAATAATTTTAAGATATACACCATTCTCAACCTCTACTCAATTGCATTGAAGTTCAAGGTCAAGAAATTGCCCTTGCAAGGAATCTATATTCTCAAGATGCAATTTTTCATTTTTATCAAGAATATCAATTTTAGCATAAAGATCATCAACTATCTTGCCTAACCTTTTCCTCTTAGATTTACATTTAACAAAAGATGATTGGCATTCATTTAGCATATCAATGATAGTTTCTTTAGGAAACTCTAGCAAATTTACTTCACTTACATTGCTTACCTCACTTACCTCACATACATCTTCACTAGTAGAGGCCATGAGAGCTAGATGGCATTCTCCATCTTCAGAGCTTGAGGAGCTTGAAGAAGACTCCTCCCACGCTGCATGAGCTGCATCTTTGGATCTTCTCTCCTTCTTATCTTTCCTCTTGTACTTGGCTTCTCTCTTGTACTTGTCGTCTTTCTTGTGGCTGCTCTGGTGATGGCTCTTCTTGGCCTTTGGGCAGTCACTCTTATAGTGGCCTTTTTGACCACACTCATAGCATCTTGGAGTTGAGAAGGAGGGCTTGCTCTTGAAGTGTTTCCCCTTTGAGTAGTTTGCTTCGTGATCGTTGGAACCTTCATCTTCATTTGAGGAAGGGCTGGGAGACTTCAAGGCGAGTTGTTATTGTCGGACCATTTCTTCAATTTGTGTTTTGAAGGTTGTGTCATTTATCTTCTTAGACTCTTTTTCTTCTCTCTTCTCTTCCTCTTCTTGCTTGTCAAGCCTAGGTTCATGGGCTTGGAGGTTACCAACCAGCTCCTCGGTTGACAACTCACTTAGCTTGTACACTTCTTCAATTGAAGTAACCTTAGGCTCCCATCTCTTAGGAAGAGATCTCAAGATCTTGGCGTTGATAGTACCTCTATCCATTACACTCCCAAGGGCTGCCAAACTATTCAAGATGACATTGAGCCTAGTGTACATATCAGCCATTCTCTCATTCTTACCCATCTTGAAGTTCTCTAGAAGACCACCAAGCATGTAGACTTTGTCCTCCTTCACTTGCCCGGTTCCTTCATAGGTGACACAATTTGTGCCATATCTCATGTGTCGTGTCCCAAGAAGAGATCTGGTTGAACTCAGATGGAGTAAAAGCAGCGTAGATGATGCTCACAGCTTTGGCGTTGAGTTGAGCACGCTTCATTTCAGCTTCAGTCCATGTGGTGATGTCCCCTTTTGGATCTTCATATTTGAGGTGGACAATATTCCACATTTCATAGCTCACACCTTGGAGGTAGAATTGCATTCTCCTCTTCCAATAAAGAACGTTTGTGCCGTCGAAGATTGGAGGTCTCATGGAGAAGCTTCCTTCTAGGTTGAGTGAACCAAGAGTCGAATCGCCCATCTTCTCCTACTTGTTGAAGTAGCTTGGAGAAGACCTGCTCTGATACCACTTGTTGGATCAATGGGCTCTAGAGGGGGGGGTGAATAGAGCTTCACAAACTTCACAAAATTGATTAGACCACCAATTTATATTTAGAGCAATAACTAAACCAAACAACAATTTGATGTCTTAATCTAGCATTCAAAGCAAGGATAAGAGACAAGGAATAGTAAGCATTTGGACATGTGGTTTAGAGTGGTTCCACGTTCTAAACTTAGGAGCAATGTCAGTCCACTACTTAGAGTTGGTTAGACTCTAGGATTTGCAACTTGGTTCTCTTATGTATCACAATAAGATTACAAGATACATAAACAACACAACCAAGGACTTAGTTTCTCAAGCTAAGATCATCAACCTTACCAAGGACTTACCCACTTTGCAAGTAGTCTTCATCCTTCTTCAAAGGACTTACCCACTCTTGCCTTAGTCTTCAGCCTTGCAAGATTTACCCATCTTACTTGAGCTTTGCCTTGCACCTCTCCTTCTCTTGGAGAGCTTTTGCACGTTCCTCCTTCACTAGGAGATCTGGAGCAGCTGGCTTTCTTCACTCTTGAAGAGCAGCAACCATCTTCACCTTCACTCGGGGAAGAGCAACATCAACTTCTCTTTCACTTGGAGAAGCAGCTTCAATCAATCTTCAAAGGGAATAGGAGGTAGAAAGAGAGAAAGGAGAGATTTACATCATACAAGGGATAGATCTCATACACAGGAACCTAACTCACTCATAGCTCACGAATTTATCTTGAAGGTAGAGAGAGAAATGGGCTCAAAGGCTTGGAACACTCTCAACTATGCTAGCACCAAGTTTGCAATGGAAGAGCAGCTTGGAATGAACTCCAAGGGGGTCTATTTATAGTTGAGCATGCCCCTGTAAGATGTGGGACACTTGGATACAAAAATAGCCATTTTTTGTTCAAGGAAACGACTCTATTTTTGCCCAAAACACTCACCAACGGTCACATCACTTTTTTCTACAAATTCTGTACAGTGCAATCGGTCGAGTTTCAATAGGGGTAACTCGACCGATCAAGTAAAAGATAAAATCTATATTCAAATGATCGGTCAAGTTTGTCATGACAAAACTCGACCGACCATTTAAACTGGAAATGGCCTGTTACCTGATCGGTCGAGTTCTGTGAGTGCACAACTCGACCGATGCAATCTTCAGAAAATCGACCAAGGATGATCGGTCGAGTTTCAAGCCAGGGAAACTCGATCGACCAAGTGCCTGTAATCAATTTTCTAATTTGCATTTAAAGTGATTAGCACTTGGTGAATTTTGTCCCAAACATTTTTCTCTTCTAAGTTACAAGTCAATTTATCATTACAAGTGATTACATAGATGTTCTAAGGTCATTTACATAGAAATCCCAAAATGCACACTTGTAGCTATTTTGACTTAAACTTGACCCATTCTAGGGCTTTGGATTTTAGATCCTTTTCATGTATCTAATGTCTGCAAACAATCTTAAACACACATATTAGATACATATGAGTGGAATGGTTAAGTCATTATCAAAATATAGGTAATGTATAACCTCTAGTTCAACACAAAGATCACAGAAAATTTCGAAGGTTTGTAGCTTGAAAATGATGATGTCATCTTAGCACACACCTCAATTAATATCTTGAGCAAACAGTTTGTAAAGTTGATGACCAAACGGTCTCAAGACCGTTTGCTGATCAAACGGTCTCAAGACTATTTGAGGTTAAACGGTCTCAAGACCGTTTGGGGTTATTTGCTGATGTGGATGATTGAAGATATAATGGTTCAAATTGATCTAATCACAATGGTTATAGTGATGGATAATCCATTGATTGAAGAAATCCTAATTGAATTGGATTAATTTCATGGTTGATGGTCCAAACGGTCTCAAGACCGTTTAGAGTTCAAGGGTTGTGATGGATGGATGGAGATCCAAGGGTGGCAATTTGATGTACTCTCAATAATCCAATTGATGATTGATTCAATGAAGCAAACCTTAGATCGATTGAAGTTAAATCCCTTATTTAGGTTTAAACAGTTTCAAGCTGAAATGACCAAATGGTCTTAGACCGTTTGAGGACCATTTCAGTCTCAAACCGTTTGAGGATCAAACGGTCTCAAACCGTTTGGGGTTTATTTATATTTAAATCAAACAGTTTCAAAACCGATTGAAGGAATTAGGGCAAGACCATTTGAAGAATTGAGACCAAGACCGTTTAAGGTCTGACGGTCTCAAGACCGTTTAGGGATTTTGAGAGCAAGACTGTTTGGAGGTCAAGCACCTCAAGACTGTTTGGAGATACAAAAGGTTCAAGATTGTTTGGAGATGCAATTGAACCAAGACCGTTTAAGGTTTAACGGTCTTCAAGACCGTTTGAAGGGTTGATTGGTTCAAGACCGTTTGAAGGTCTAATTGATTCAATCCATGTAAATACTAATAACCCCATAATTGGTTGAAGAGTTTATCAAGAATGACTTCAATGGGAATATCTCTAAAGTACCTTGGTGATTAGTATAATTGGAGTGATTATCAATTGATGCTTATGAAAGTAATTAATTCAATGCACTATGATAAGCATAGGTGCATGAACTTGGTGAAAGGTTAAATCAATTGAATAATGTGTGATGGTGATGTATGTTCCTAGTACATGGAATAATGATAAGAAGGATTTAATACATAGATAATGTTATGTGCTCCAAGATATGTGGAAGCACTGATATAGGGATTGGATTAGTGAGGTAATCATAAATCCCTAATCAATGGAGAATGGAAACCCTAATCAATAAGGGAAATTGCAATACATAAGTTTTATTAGATACTTATGAAGGTATTATGTAATTCTAGACATATGGAACAATGTGTTAGGTTTTGGGATATTAATTATAATATCAATGCATTATCCAAGATGCATGGAGTCTTGAATTAGGGTATTAATCTTGGACAATGTGATCATGAAACCCTAGTCGAGAAAGATGTGAAACTCTAATCTAGGGTGATGTTATGTGAAACCCTAATGCAGTAATGTGATGTGAAACCCTAATGCAGTAATGTGAAGAGAAACTCCAATCCAGGGTGATGCTATGTAATGCTATATGAAACCCAACCCTAATATAGGGTGAAGATATGTAAAACCCTAATTTTGAGTTATAGTGTATGAAACCCTAATCTTGGGCAATAAGATGATAAACCATAACCCTAACTTTGGGCTATGAGTTGAGAAACCCTAATTTCAGGAAATGCTATGTGAAACCTTAATATAGGATGATGTTATATGAAATCCTAATGTAGGGTGAGATTATGTGAAACCCTAATATTGGGTGATGTTATGTAAACCCTAATTGATAAATATGGGAAACCCTATTCCTAATAATGGAATAGTGATTAATATATTGATAAGTGAAACACCTAAAGTGGTTGATAATGGATAACCTTATATCAATAATGCCTTACTCGAGATAAGTCCATATCATTTGATAATGGTTGAATAATTCAAATAAGTGACTTATGACCAATACATTACATGATAAATGTGATGAACTGGTGCATAAAGTATTAGGATGGGAAATACCCTAATACAAGATAAGTTGATGAACTTAAGTAAGATAAATGTGATGAGGGAAGTGATACATCAAGACATGATAGATATCACATCCAACACCTCAAGATTGATATACCTTGATGTATCCTAAATCCAATATATTTGGATGAGTAGAACATGAAGTGTGTCATGTCAATTGTTCATTATGAAGTAATGCACTTTGATAAGTGTAGGCTAACATACCTTAAGAAAAGGTTAAGCCAAGTTAATAAAGTATGATGTAATCATATTTTGGTAAAGTTGAGAGAGGAACTCATATCTTGTGTTGATGATTCATTTAATGATAAATGATGAGAATAAATAAGCATGATTGAATACTTATATTATCAATGTTAGCTCCTAGTTGTGCGGAGCAATGAATTAGGACTTGATCATTAATAATATGATCTTGAGAACCTAAATGGTTAATAATAGAAAGCCCTAACCCTAATGAAGGGTGATGATATGTAAAGAGAAACCCTAATCAACAAGGAAAACCCTAACCCTAATGATGGGAAGGTTGTAATTCTTTTTTTGTATAAGCCTTGTTAGGCATGTTAAATACTTGAATAAAAGTATAATGATTAATGGCCTTGAGAGCCATGTGAATAGGTTGTTGCCTAGTGAGAGGTGACAAGATGTGCAATGGCCTTGTGAGCCATGTGATAATTTGTTGCCTAGTGAGAGGTGACAAGATACTTAATGGGACTTGTGAGCCATGTGAGATGCTTGTGTAACAAGTATCATGTTAACCTTAGTCAGATGACCTGAAGGTATTAGTTACCTGATAAGTGGTAACAAGTGTTCTTTGATGAACTGAGGGTTTGAGTACCCATATTCCATAACCATGATGATGAGATGTTAATGGATGATAATGCCCATGATGTGACAAGGGATTGAGATCCCAATGTTTTATAAAGTTTGAGAAAAAGTACTTGATAGATGTATTATACTTTTCCCTATAGCATTTGTCATAATAATTCTTGTTTGAAACTTGACTGATGCTAAAAGAATACGGTAAGGTACTTAATTAACCAAGTAGAATCTCATCATGTAGTGCCCTGGCCATAGATCCATCAACGTCAGAATTTGATGAATGGTGAAACGGGTTGCTCCGCGACATAACCTGAAAACTGCATATTTTTGAATATGTGGGGGTAATGGGCGAATACATCCTTACGCCTCATAGGAATGACTGCGGGCCATATCCTGAAAAGAGTATGGCTATGGGCCATAACTCCACAATATCAGGCATTGGCTACGGGTCATATCCTGAAAAGAGTATATGCTATGGGCTATAACTCTATAGCGAAGTTACCAATATACCCTGGAAAGCTATTTAGTAGAGACACTAGATGTTCTGCATATAGTCTCGTACTGACCGAGACAAATGAGGTGATGGAGTCCGACTCTTCCATTGACCTTGTATGGCACCGATTTTGACTTCGCAATGGTCGGTTGGAGTATGAGCGGTATACCTCATCTCCTCAAGGCATAAGTGTGATTGTAAAATGTAATTAGCCGTATAACATGTTTGCTAAAGGATTGAATACAAAAATTATTGGCTGATGTTACATTTCTTTTATACATCCTTAGTTCATAAATGATATATTTATGTTTCCTTACATTCCTTGCAAAGTAGATTGATGATGTATAATTCTACCATGGTTAGATGCAATGTTCTCCTTAAGAAAGGAGATTATCTTATTCTGTTCATATAATGATTAATACTGCTATTGATATAAAAGAACTCCTGCTCAGTTTATTACTATTTATCTGCAATAATAATGTTTCTGGCGGAGAGTTATATCTCTCGCTGGGACAATTTCAATTGTCTCACCCCCGTGGGATCCAAATTTTTAGGAAGATGTAGAAGAAGAGGCAGAAACCCTATAGTAGGGGAACAACAACAACAACAACATGGGCAACAGTGATATTCCAGGTGGAGGCACTGGCTGTCATATTTTGTATAGAAAGTCCTATTTGTCGTCTCTGTACTCTCAGGTCCTCGGAGTTAGTAGTTAGTAGTTTTAATGAATCGATCGGAGATTTTGGCTTGATACCTCGAGGTTCTTATGCTTCCTATGTATAGTTTTAACAGGGTAGTTGATGCTTGTAATCCTCGAGAAGGGATGGTACAGGATATGACTTATGAACCAGGATGTAAATAAAATACATTGATTCTTGATAAAAGAGTTTTCCTGTGTTTGGATCTCTTTGTAAATGGTTTTAATTTTTAGTAATTTTCAGTAATCTGTTGTTAATGATTGCTTCCGCTTAGTTAATGACGTTTTGTTCAAACGGTGTGCCACAGTGACTACTACGCACCTTAACTTTATTGAACATGTTGGTGAAATGGGTGACATAGATTTGGCAACAAGCTTCATGTAGTTTATAGGTTGTAAGGTGTCTGGATGTATAAAGTGCAGACAAGAACCCAACATTGAAGTTATGATTTAAATATATTGATGTCCTATAAGTGTGAAGGGATACCTCTAATAGTTATCCATATGGTGCCTCCATCATGAGCCATTAAGGCTCCCTTATTATGGCTCTATTTAGAAATTTGACCAAGGATAAAGCCATATATCTTGCCACCATAATCGTGAGATTAAACCAGTGGTCTATGGTTGTCGACTACTGGAGAGTGTATAGAAGTAGGATTTGGACTGCACTTTGGGTCTAGTAAATAGCATACCTAGTGACAGGTGACCCAAACACGTGGTGGTGTCAAAAGTTTTGATTTGCATGTCTGTTGATCCTTTCAAAAATGTTACGAGTATGCTTTGTTAAGAAAGGACCCCTATAAGGCACATATATGTAATTGGGATATCTATGTTGATCTCATTAGCTTATTCCTTTATAACATTTTTTTGAATGACTAAGACTTGTTATTGACATGAAATGATATGTCTCAGTGAGAATTCATGATAATGTTCGTTTCTCTTACTAATGATGGGATTTATTCCATTTCCCACTTTTTTTATGTTTTCCAACATTTTCCCACATATTTAATCCATTTATTTCCACCTATTTTACACAAAATGTTTTCTTCATACTCAAGTGCAATTTGCACTTTTACTTCACTTTTTATAAGCCTTTTTCATACATTGTCCAATTGGATTATCCTAAATAAAAATATCATTTTTCTATCCTACGAATATTCAATTATCTTTATCCTCACAAAACACATATCTTTTACGATAATAAGGAAGGTTATCTATTTACCACCCTTCATTAGTTTTAATCAATTTTGTTAAATTCATGTTTTTATTCAAGTTTTCTCCAGAATGTTCTTGAAATATCCAGATAATCATAATAAAAGGTAGAGTGTATCCTGCACATGACACTCGACAGATTGCAACCAATTGACATGTGCCATGTGATGGTTCTGAGCGAACTGTATGCATGCCCCCGACAACGCATCAATGCAATCTTCCTTCCTTCCAAAATTATCCATCAGTGAACCTCAAACCCTAGTTCTATCCTATATATAGATCCCCATACTCACTATATTCCAGACCACTTTTTTATTTTCCTAAATCCAGATGATCAAATAGCCATGTCCTTATTTATGTCTAGTGCGTTCTTAGAGGATACTTCCTCTAACACACACCAATTTTCTATCATTTGGTTTTAGTTTCCCTTACAAGCCACGAATCCAAGCAATTTGCCATTGTTGATCCATGTGCGAGTCCTATATTTCTAGTTTCCTTTGTCAGATCTCATATTCATCCATAATCCTTCCACGTAGCTTTTTCTGTTAGGGGCTTCTCACCCACTTCCCTTTTAGAATTTATCATCTGCTTCCCTTTCAAGGTTTCTTATATGCTTCCTTCTTTTGTCTTTTCTTTTCCTACTTTGTTAAAAAAGATTTAGAAAAAAGGAAAAAAAATAGGAAAACAGGAAAGGGTAAGAGAATCCTTCCATTATGAGCAAGGCAAATTCCTATTAATTACATGTTTTCTTGCATGACTAACATCTTTTGAGAAATGGATAAAGATTTCTTGTCTGCATGGGAGTTTCCTGCTTACTTTGATGTTTCTTTTCTTTATTTGTCATGGGCTTGCATAAAAAAGTAAATCTTGACACCAACATTATTGCACAACTACAAACACATGTCTACAAATAGGGTGCCAATAATCATTTTGGATCCATGGATGAGGTGTGGATGTGTTAATAAAGGTATCAACAAAGCATAATGTTGGACGTCAAAAGATCTTGAGGACTCCCCTCTCCTACCACTCACGAGTGGTTATGAAGTCGTAGTCACGAGGTGTAGTTTGAGCAGTACCAATAGATGATGAACCTGGGTCACCCAATGATGGGTGTCATCATGCCATAGTGAAGTTAAGGACTATCCCATCTTATACAAGTCATGCTTGAGTGAGGATGCAAATCAAATATGAACTCATGGACTAAAAATGGGGGATGTTTCATTTTCTATATATGCACCTTGTAGTTGTTGTTTGAATTATGAATCCTAAGATTATTGCTTGCTTCATGATCTTAATATTATAATCATCCTGCCTTGATTGTGCATGGTTTACTAATGTCTTCATCTATAGGCAAATAATATCCGATCAATCTTAGATGAATGAATCTCCAATTAGAGTTCACTCAATGGTCTTTGATTCACAGACTTTCCCATAATAAAATCAACATTTTTTCAAAGATTAACCATCTTTTTCAAACAAAATCAACAATATTTCAAAAGGTAACAATCTTTTTCAAACCAACTCAACAATCTATTTCAACAAAACAATAATTTAACCATCTTTCCAAAGTGAAACAATCTTTCTCGAAGTGTACAATCTTTCTCAAAGTGAAATAATATTTCAAAATTCAACAACATTTGCAACATCAGACAATCATTCCAAATAATAATAAGTTTTTTGAAACAAACCAATCCTTCAACTCAAACAATCCTTCCAAGTTTCTCTTTTCCTAGATAAGGATATCTTTTCAAAGTGGATAACCTCCTAAGGGGTGGAATGCAATCCTCCATGTGTTTGCTACCCAACTCTTCCACCAGTTTATGCTGACATCTTGTCTCCAAAACCCTTAGACCACCTTACCCATTTCTAGGCCTACATTAACTGTTAGGCTGCCAAGATTCACCCACGTGTCTCGTCTTGTCTTAAATATATTTCCTAACTTCTTCACTGTGGCCTAACTCACTCTAAAATATTTCTCAAGCCTATGCTTGAAGCAGTAGGCAATCATCTCAAGATCTCTTGACTTTGTCTCTGCCGAAGGGTTGCCCGATTAGTCTCCTATCTTGAGCCACCTCTCTCGTTTGAACCTTGAATATCAACCAAAAGGTAACTCAAAATTTGAAAACTATTTGAGATTCTATTTCTTGACCTCCATCTTTTCACTGTAAGGCAACTCCTTTACCAAATTAATCGTCCACCAAAAGAATGTTTTGAGTTTTTTTTACCATGCATCAACCTAGTTGGAGTTTCAATACAACTGAGATGTGACTTTTCAACACATGCCCCTTCCATGTATACCTCGAATATGGACTATGACCTAAAACTAAACCACTACTTCTCTTTCATGCTCATACCTCTAAGGTCTAAAACCATGACCTAAAATTGGACCACACCAACTTTCATTTTACATCCACACGGTCATGTATCACGACCTAAACATCAGATCCTTTTTTAAGAGAGAAATCTCACACCATTTACAAACAGATATCCAGCCACAACCCTAGCCGTATGGGTCATCTTGTCTATGGATGCCTTTCTTTGTGAGAAGTTCTCTTGCAAAATCTTACATGTGGAGAGAAAGTTGCACATTATTTTTACAGACATATATCCAATGACAGCTCTGGCCCTGAGCGGGTCACCTAATTCTTGTACACCTTTTTTGTGAGAATTTCTCTCAAATTTAACGCAGGGAAAGAAAAACCTCACACATTGAGACACATATAGATATCCAACCACAACTCTGGCCCTGAGTGGTTCACCTTGTCCCTGGACCTCTATACCCACTATTTTATAAATAACAATTGATTAATAATCATATCTATCATACTTTACTGGTCTAATTAATGTAACCGTTAAAATTATGACAGTTGATTGATAACTAGCCATTTAAATTACAAACTAAAATTAAAATAACATAAACCTTAAACCAAAATAAATACAATGTATTATAACTTCTCTTACCTTGGGAAAATGACATTATACAAACCTGGTTATCCACCTGCACCGCATACCTGTAGGTATTGTAGGTACCTGTATGGTGTGCATCTCATTTCTATTATACAAGTCTAGACCAACGCCTATAGCCGTTACATCAAACGGTTAAGGAGATGGGTATAACCAGATCCACCGTACTGACGCACTATTTATGCCCCTATGGGTAGCATTTACATAAAGACACAACTAAACCAAATTATACTTAACTTACTAAGCCCGTGTTTACAAACAAGCCCCGTACATGAAAGTTGTACTAGAAAAAGATCAAATCAAACAATCTCATCCCCGATATACAAATGCCTCCAATTAAGGAGCAGATCCAAACTACGAAATGCAGATTGACTTGATCACAAGAATGGGGTTGTAAGAGTCCATATTACCATGTTGGATTTGAAACTTAATCCAAGTCCGGATGTGTTAGGATGGGAAGTTGCAAATTAAGATCTAAAAGGAAAAGATAATATCGGCAGAATAGGATTTGTAGCCATAGGCTTAGTCCTAAACAAGGGATTTTGTTGGTAACAGACCCCATAATCCCAACTGAATCCAACTTTACCCACACACCTACTCCACCAGATCCAGACAGAAATGAGCTTATATTGCACAAAAGAACAAAATCAAATTCGGATTTAGCCCTGTACCAAACAGGGCAAGCCCCGCTCTACAATAAACCGACTGCATAATTGAACCTTTTCAAGATAAACCATCTGCATAACCCAAACCATTTCAAAATTTGATGTTGACGCAACATTATCACACTACTGAAATTCAATAACCAAAACTTTCGCGTTTAATTTATGCAGACGTTTTAGACATTCATGTTTTTGTCCCAAATTGAAACCACGTGTCAGTTTCCTTTTTTAAATGTACTCTAGATCTCAATTAACACATTTACCTCCTAAAACATTTCCTTCACGGATTTTGATGTTTTGCACACGGAGCAAGATATATTCAAAGTTTTGGCATACATAAAGCAAAGTGGTTTTCAGATCATTAGAGTTTTATAAGCTATAGATCTCCTAAGATGTTGTAGTTTGTCTGGTGTAGGAACACATGCTTCTGCGGATATTCTATAGCCGTCTGTTTTACAAAGCTAATAACACTGAATCCATGATTTATTGCTGAAATAGTACAATTAGGAAATGTTCCAATCAGATGTTCTAGAGGATAGCAACAAAGATAATAAGCATTTCCCATGGAGGAAATCCAACTTTGGGAGAGAGCGCCAACCTTTTTTTTTTCTTCAAGTCAGGATGCTTTCTTATTCATCCCGCCCTCCTCTTGCGAGCATTATCAAATGAAATCTTACAATCGCTAATTAAACAGGAGTCGGAAAATATGGTAGTACACACATCAAGCACAATACCATATGCAAGCAAACGTCAATGTCAATAGACTTTGACAGCAACCTCCACAAGAAATCTAATGGGAGAGCTTGAAATATAAATTCAAAAGGATTGCAAAAACCAGGAAAGCAACAATGGAGCTTATAATCCATTTGTTTCTGCTCATCCTTCTTCTCATGTTGGTGAGAATTTTCTTGATCGTACTAATGTTGTCATCAACCTTGTGCAACTGAAATAGGAGTCAGATCAAAGGATTAAACAAACTCACATTAAGTGGCATCAGTTGTTTCTCTAACGCTTGTTATACGGTAGGCATATATTTCTGCCTTTTTAGATATCAGATCTAAAAAAAGTTTCAATATAGCAATAGAGGAAATTGAAGTTGAAATAAGTACATTCTGACAGGGTTTTTGATCTATAATCTCCGAGATATGAAACTCAGTAAGATCGCATCAAGGTTCAGACACCTATCTTCCAAGGTAATTATGATAAACTCTATATGCAAGGAGCCATTATTCACATAACCACGACAGCAATGATAATATATTTTACACGTACAAAGCAAACATTGAACGAACATATATGAAACAGTATCTTATTTCAAACACATACTTAGAACCAAAAGTCAAGAAAGTGCATCCTATATCCTATGTTAAAACCGTCTTTGTCCTTTATCATTCACCCCTATCGATCACATCCCTAAAAATTCCAACAATGTCTAGATAAACAAGAGATCTTATTTGAGAAAAAAAAAATCTCTGTATCAGGTGAATGCAAGAAGCGACGGGATGAAAATTGCAGTCATTGACTATAATCAAATTAACACCCACGAGCTTGTGATGTGCTATGTAGCCACATTTTTAGCATTTGGGGCCAAACTGGAGTTTTCATTCTGACCCTGTGGGTGGGCCATGTTAGCAAATTTGAAGGGGTCATTCTGGCTGGGTCTGCTGGGAGCCTACGTATGGAGAAATTTTTACCAGTTAGTTGAGGTATCGGGCAAGCTGCTTAGCTACGAAAGGAACTACAAACAATCATTAAGAATCTTTCATGACTTAATAATTGTCAGCTTACCTCAGAGCTAGGGTAAATAAGCTTGGTAAACATTAGCAAAAGAATTTAGGGTCAAGGAAACCTCCCATGCATGGCAATATTTGACCCACCCTGACAGAATAAGCCCCATGGCCAGAACCGTAATGGGAGGCCACCCCATGCAGCGCCCAATAGCGTGGCATGATGTAGCTGCTTCAGTTTTTAGGTAATTATACAATACAACCATCAGTAGATGCTTTTGATTTTTTCAAACATGGTTTGGGGGATTGGTAGGGAATGTGCTCAAATTTAGTCACACGGGATTTGAACTACTTAGTCCACAAAACTTGAGAGAAGAAAAGCCTACTGAACTCTCAGTAAGGATTGGCCCTTTTATGCAACTAGAAGATCACATCTGGCAAATTAGATTGAGGTGATCAACACTGATAGGCTGTGTATCTGTTAACGCGGATTACATTTGGAAAATCAGATTTGAATATTATATATACAGACTATTTTTATGTTATGAGGTACAAAATACAACCATTAGAGGTCATTGTGGCATTTATATATGAATTTATTTTAGGGAGCATGTGTTAGGTGTGGTTTTTTAATTTACTTGCAAGAAAGAAACCTACTGTATTATAGGCATGAAGTAACGATTGCCTTTGTTGATATAAATCTTGAAGAATTGACACACCGAGCTCCTCTGTGTCCGACATTGTCCCTCTAGCCTCCTTGATTCTTTCACTGGATTGAGTTAATCTCTCTGTAGACATTAACAATCTTCCTCGTTGGTCAGCAGAGGCCTGAATCATTGGGAGGTCAAGTTCAATTTTACAAATGGATCATTTTTACATTGTTAAAAGTGCTAAAAAGTGCAACAGAAAAACATTGTAACAAAACTATTATAATGACAATTGAAATGCAGTAGCCGTTGAGACCTAGAAATGTCACAGGTTGCTTAAGCATTAAGGTTAAGATGCCATATAGATTGACCATCTATTTCAGTATACATGATCAGATAGGGTCTGTAACAGTACCGTGAATGTATCTGCCCTGCCAGACTCCAACAGATCATATCTAGTAGACACATTTAAATTTGACGAAGTAATCCTTTTTACTTCACTTTTCAGATTGTTCAAATCGGATTTGTATTCTCTTAATTTAGCAAGAACCATACTCTTGACATTTGGCTGCAGACTTCTAGCCTCCAGATCCATTTTTCGTATCTGGGAAAGCCAAACAAGTGAATTTAAATAAAACGAAATTGCTCAGTGTATCATCAAAAGCCAATAATACGGGTTTATCTATTACCAATGCTTCCGCATCATCCAAACTGGACTTTACTTATGAAACTTTCTGCTTTTTTTGCTCTGAAGTGAGACAAAAAAACAGCAAATATCAGCAATTGTCAATTGATAATCGTAGAAATGCTAATAAACAATGTATTGACTGAAAAAAAAGATCATATGCAACCTCTAAAAAGTAGAGGACTGAAAGCAGATACTATCTGTGAATGAACTCAAATAAACTAATAAACTAAAATGGTTGGCACTGAAGAACAAATATATCTGCGGTGGCAACATAAACCTTTCATATTCTATTCTACATTGTTCACATTTCTCTTTATCAGTGTTCAATTGTAAGCTCATGTAGGACATCATATCTAAACTCAAATATCACAGTTGACCTCAATATTTGCACAGGCTCTCTATTCTATACAATATAAGAAAAATGAGAATTTTAGGCTAGAAAAAATTACGTCATTTCTTTCTCTTAAAAGGAACTCAGCCGGTAAGAAGAAAGAAAATCAAATTTCCAGCATCATGGTCCCGCCATTTTCAGGGGGGGAGGGGTCTCCTTTATCTCAAAAAATAATTACTTTATATTTTCTTCCCCCTTCTATCTCTTTCTTCTACTCTCTTTTCTCTTTCTATCCCCCTTCATTACCTTTAACATGACTCCTCTGAGGGCATCATCTGTAAACTATCCTAGAGAAACCTGTTACATACATAGCCACGATGAAGCATAGACACTTCAAAAACAACCCCCATGTCCCTATGTGAGACGTATATGTATAAGACACCCATCAGTTGTATCCTACGTTTTTTTCTTTTTTGGATGTACATATATTAGATACTTATTCTGCTGCTGTCCCTAGTTTTCCTTCCTATATGAGGTGGTAGCCATAAAACATAGAGGCAGCTAGCTAAGAGTCCTATTGGACATCTGCCCCCCACCCCAAGTCATCTATTAGACGATTGGTGGTTGCTGCTGCTGCTGCAAGTAGACACAATAACTTCCTATCCTCTTGTTTTGACTTTATTCCTCATCTAGTGAGAGAAGCATCTTCTCTAGGGAGAATTACTGAAAGAGAGGTTCATCTTGGATGTTGCATAGATGGTGGTGGGACTTCCATGGGGAAAGATATTGCCTAAAGTAGGTGTCGCTCACTCCCTCTTTAGTAGATATACTACCCTCCACCACGTTTTCTTCTTATATATGATTCCTGTCCTATTTAGAGTTATACTTTTTATTCTTTCCATTGTATTTTTTTTATATTCTTTTATATTCCACGCTAGTAGTTGATTTCCAAATTTTCCTGGAAACCCAGATAGAACAGAAAAAAATGCACGTCTGTAAATTTTCATACATATTAAGAATGCACAATGACTTATAGAGAGAGATTTCACACATACTAAGGATACTTGCAAAATGACTACATAAGAAACTAGTGGGATAGGCGAATATTGAGGACAAAGTTGTGTGAAGGTCGCCTGCAAAGGTTTGGGCGTGTGCAACCAATTACTTTATATTTTCTTCCCCCCTCTATCTCTTTCTTCTACTCTCTTTTCTCTTTCTATTCCCCTACATCACCTTTAGCACGACTCCTCTAAGAGGGTCATCCGTAAACTATCCTAGGAAAACATGTTACAAAGATCGCCGCGATGAAACATAGACACTTCAAAAAGAACCTCAACATTTAGTGGACATTGACACTTCTTGGACACAAATATGTATTAGACACCTACTACGTGTATCCAACTTTTTTTCTTTCCTTTTTTGGATGTTAGATATATGCCAGATGCTTCTTCAGTCATGTCCCTAGTTTTCCGTTCCATATGAGGTGGTAGCCATGAAACCTAGAGGCAGCTAGCTAGGAACCCAATGGGACATGTGATTCCCCCCCCCCCAAAAAAAAAAAAATCTATTAGACAATTGGTGGTTGCTGCTGCTGCTGCAAATGGACACAATAACCTTTTCTCCTCTTGTTTGACTTTATTCCTCATCTAGTGAGAGAAGCAGCCTCTCTAAGGAGAACTACTTAAAGAGAGGCTCATCTTGGATGTTATGTTGCATAAATGGTGGTGGGACTTTCAAGGGGAAAGATATTGCCTAAAGTAGGTGTTGCTCACTCCCTCTCCAGTAGATATTATTGCTCTCGATCATGTTTTCTTCTATTTCTTATTCCCGTCCTATGTAGCTTATACTTTTTATTATCTCCATTGTGATTTATTTATTTCTTTATTCCATGCTAGTTGTTGATTTCCATCCTATTATCCCGGAAACCCAGATAGAATAGAAAAAATGCAAGTCTGCAAATTTTCATACATACTAAGGATGCACAATGACTATATAGAGAGGAATTTCACACATACTAAGGATGCTACTAAAATGACTATTTAAGAAACTAAATGGATTGCAAGTATAGAGGACAAGTTGTGTGAGGGTCGCCTGAGATGGTATGGGCATGTGCAATGCATACTAACAAACGTGCCTATTCTTAGTAATGTTATTGAGTCAAGCATAGTTACAAGAAAAGAGGTCGGGCTAAATTAACTTGGGAAGAGTTTAAAGGAGAGAGATTTACATCTTGATCAGGATATGATACATAATACGGCTGATTGAAAAGAAGTATCCATGTAGAGGACCCCAACATGGTTGGGATTGAGAGTTAGATGATGACGACGACTAACGATGCACAATCACATTGTAGCATTCTCTAACTTGCCATATTTTTTAAATTTAGAAAATGAATCCCACAGTTGTGGAGTGAAAGTAGATAATTCCATGTCTATAATTGATACATGCATTTTAAACTTTTTGTTGCCTTCACCAATGTCGTGTTCATGTCAAGCATGATGGAAATTTTCTTGACAAATATCCATGTTCAAAAGGTGGAATTGATTCCCAATTTAGAGGATATCATAGCTGATGGAGAGCTTCAACTTAATATCAAATACTGGAATAGCATGCGGCTCGATTAACTGGATATGGCATGATATTGCAACCAACCACAATCCACCATAATGTAAGAGTTCATCAAACTTTAACCTATTGCGAAACATGTTTTTTCATAATTAATTTTTTGTTGTCATAATGCAAAATTCTTGATGGTTTCTCTTTAGGGTATTAACTTGGGATTTAAATAAGGATTATTATTTAACTATGAAATATCAGCCTATATTGATTTGTACTCATCATCCTCTTTCTTGGCAGCAGACGTCATGGTCATCACGAGACTCAGACATTAGTTGGATTAGATGTAAACTTTGACGACAATGTCATTGTGGCTGGTGTGGCGTAGGTAGTGTCGATTGTTGGAGCAGATGTGGGCATCCACTGCCAAGTGGGCTCAATGGCGCCTCTGCTAGTGCTCTATTTTGACCATGTATGTATAGCATCGTCCATGCTCGTGATGCTTGAGGTAGCTAAGGCGGTTGCAATTGGAGCAGAGAGACCAGAGCGGAACACATGATCATTGTAGTGATATTCCATCATATCTCCACCTTGTAGACCAAGTCCATTTGCGTATGTACTCCTCAACAGAGTTTATACCCTGCTCCAAATCAAATAGCTTGAAGCATACTTATTGCTTGTATTGACTGGAATGAAGAAAGATTCCATATTCGTCTTGTATTCACGCAGTGAACAATGCACAATCGTTTCTAGCACGCAGGGATCATACCACGCAACTTTGCGTCAACAAATAGTGGTTGGCATTCCTCTCTCAACTGATGCTAGCTTAAGTATGCATCAATGTTGTGCGGCCATTTTTATAACTTGTCGGGATCACCAGTGTTGTGGAAATTAAGAACATCAATCTAGTGATATATATGGTTGAGGTCGTACAAAGACATTGTGGGGAGTTCGTTGTGTGTTCCCTTGTTTATTATCCCATTATTGATCGTATCGCTTATCCTGTTGCCAAATGTGTTCTACCTGCTCAGCCAAATTGGCCACCATATCTTGATTTTTCATGATCTCCATGTCTTGTGTCACAAAATGAGCATGAAGTTTGATATCTTGGCATTGAAGTCTTAGTTGCGCACAATGGTGCTGGTTGGTGAAGTTTGGTAAAATACAAAATTCAAATCAGGGCCCGCAAGTGCACACATGGATTTTACGTCAGTCGACGCAGTGTCCGAAAACATGGATATATTGTAGCTAACTCCAGATTTTGTTGATGAAGCACGTGGAAGGAATGCTGATATAATTTGGATTTGGGGCCAAAACTAATCCATCACCTATGGCTATAGTGAAATCTGCTCCTGATGTCAATGTGGAGCTTCCTGCTACTTACTCGCTGCTTTAGTAACCACAATGACCTTGAAGGGAGGTTGGACCGTAACACCCCTGGAGGAGCATGAACGATATTCCTAAATGCCCCTCTTGTCATTTTAGGACGAGCAAAAGGCATGTTGTCAACCTGTCATTGCCACAAGGAGGGGGAGGGGGGCTTGGGGGCCACTGATGGCCGAGACGGCGGAAAAGGCATGCTTAAGTTGGCTGCTACACCCATGGGGAAGAGTGGGAGGGGTTGATGGTGGTTGTTAGGTTGGTGGTTGCTACCGGTAGCAATAGACAATAACAAGGCTACAATGTGGGATTGTAGCAATAGACAATAACAAGAGACATTAGAGAAAAAGTGGAAAAAGAAGCGAACAATAGGGAGAAGATCGACAAAGAAAAGGGAAGACCATGAAAAAAGGAGGAAGGTGATTTGAAGAAAGAAGAAAAAAAAGGAAGAACATGGGGTATTGGATACTATTCGCTAACGGGGCTCTTTGTGTTAATGATATGATTGAAGATTGGATCCAACCTAGGGTTTAGATCCTACGGAGGGTGGATATGGCTCCTACACTTCGGGCTTGGCAGACCTGACGATGGATAGGGTGGAATGCATCGATCCTAAACTCAAGGTTTAGGCTTTAGGTTTAGATACCAAAGATTTTACTGCTTACAATCTAAGGTTTGTTTCTCTATATGTAGCCCATCTAAACCTCTTTCTTCCATTCATACACCCTTCTAACTAGGCATAACGTACAACTGGACTCTTACTTAAAGTCTTTTGCAAATTTGGTAATTTGTAAGTTTGTTTTATATAAGTTGTAAGTTCTAAGTTGTGAGTTCTAAGTTGTAGGTTCTAAGTTCTAAGTTATAAGTTGAATTTTGTAAGTTCTAAGTTGTAACCTATCAAACCGTGACAAACTTGGTAGTTTCTTTCCTTTGTACACTGATCAAGACATGAGACCAACCCCGGCCTCAACAAATAATTCTATTATATAAAATAGTGTCTTTATGACTATGATTTGTGTTTGCAAAGTCCTATAACTTGATTTCTTCAACTCACCATCAAAATTGACGTCAACATCCCTATCAAAACAGTTTGGTTTCCTTCACTTTACACACGTAGGAGATCCCCTCTCCACATATCCAATATGC
Source organism: Alisma plantago-aquatica (assembly GCA_963693085.1). Taxonomy (NCBI): domain Eukaryota; kingdom Viridiplantae; phylum Streptophyta; class Magnoliopsida; order Alismatales; family Alismataceae; genus Alisma; species Alisma plantago-aquatica. The sequence continues at coordinate 343,749,295 of OY856410.1, forward strand.
ATCATTATTGCACAAATAAATGTATCATGTGCCTTTAGATCGTTCTAGTACAATTTCATGATTTAATTCTTATATGTTGACATCGGAATCGCCATGAACTTAGATGTCAAATTTCTCTGAAACAACTTTTTCTGGCCAACAGATTTGACTTCAAAATCAGATTTTTGCAACCTTGTCATCGTGTCCCTCCCATTTTGCGCTAGTGATTTCCAGCCTATTTGGTTGTCCAATGCCACCCCCACCCAAAAGAAAGACCATGAACCATGTTAGATACTAACACTACACAACTATTTCTTATATCGTGTGAAATAGTTAAGATAAACTGAAACAACTTTTATATGGAGATACTTTTAGTAATACATAAAGACACTGGCATAAAATGCAAGAGATGGCACTTACACACAACGAGTTAAACAAATAGAGATCAAGAATGCTTAGAAAAAGATGAAAATGGCAAACAACATGCAGGCCGGACATATATCCTCATTGATGTGTGGAAGAGTATGGGGGAAGAGCCATGTGTTTAAGACTTTCTTCAATAAGATTATAAAACCAAGATAAAGCAAGATGAGTGAAGAAACAATGTCATAGTCTCCATCTGCAAGAACGAGGGAGATGTTCAAAGTTGCATAAACTCTAGAGGTATCAATTTGATGAGTCCACTATGAAGCTTTAGGAGAGGATTATTGAGCAAGGAATTAGAACAATAACACAGACATCAAACAATCAATTTAGTATCACGCCAGTAAATCCACTACATTTTCTTCTGATAAGGAGGCTTATAGAGAGGTACGGTGACAACAAAATAGATCTTAATAAGGTTTTTATTGATCAGATAAAGCTTAGACCAAGTAAAGAGGTAAGCGTTTGTGGTGGATTTGGAGAAAAAAAAGTATGCCAATACAATACATCGAATTAAGCAAAAACATGTTTGAGTACCTCTTTTGCAAGTGTTAGAACTCCTAGAAGAGAAACACCATAATTTCCTATTGTAGTTGAGGTACAACAAGGATCGGCAATGATCCCATATGTATCTTTTCTTGTTATAGATAAGTTGACAAAACATGTTCAAGAAGATAATTTGTTGGCGTTTTTATCTTATGATATTGTGTTAATTGATGAAACTAAAGAAAGATTGAATGATAAAGTTGAACTTTCGAGAAATGTGTTGGAAAGTAATGGATTTTAAGATCAATAGAAGCAAAACATAATATATGCATTGCAATTTTCATCAATATAGAATTGTGAAAGGTGGTGCCAAGTAGATGAACTGGACACACCAAAATATGATAACTTTTGTTACTTGGGTTCTACTATTCAAATAGATTGCGATGTTTAAGATAATGTTTCATAGAGAATCACAGCAGGATGGTAGAATTTGAGAAGTGCAACTAGAGTAGTATGAGACAAGTGAAGATCCCACTCATACTACTATACAACCAACCATGCTAAATGGGAGTGAATGTTAGGCGGTGAAGTAACAAGGTCTTGACAAGAAGAATGTGGCCAAAATTGATATGCTGAGATGGATGTGTAGGAAGATAAGGAAAGATTGCTAGAGAAATGGCTATATTAGGACCAATGTAGCGGTGGCGAGTATCAAGGACAAGTTATGTGAAGGTCACTTGATATGGCATATGCAATGCCAATCGAAAAATGCACCTGTTCAAAGCAATGCTATTCAGTTGAGCAATGTGAAAAGAGCAAGAGGTCTACATTAACTTGGGGGGAGCGTATAAGGAGAGATTTTGAACCTTTACATCCCGATGCGTAACCAGAAACAAAGCTGATTGGAGAAGAGAGATCACTATAACTGACACATACGCTTGGGATTCAGGCCTCGAAGATGATTATGATGATAATTAATATGTATAATTATACAATCTACATGCTTCATCAATTGTAGTATAGTGGTGATCCAACAGCAACCTCATGTAGGTAACCCACTTCAAAACTTATCCATCAAACTTTTTCATCATTTTTTAACAATGTCCCTTGTTTGAACCAATTCACCTATGGTAACCCTTAGTTTTAGCTACATCCAACCATGGATGTTTAACAAGAACTTATGAAAAGTTTAGCAGGGAGTTCTCTCCCCCCCCCCAACACACACACACACACACACACACAACAAGGACTTATGAAAAGTTCAGCAGGGAGACCCCCCCACCCGCCCTTATACACTTCCATATGGTTTCCTTGAAAAGGGTGTTATTATCGACGTAAATTTGTCTACGCAAGATGGTTGTCTTTATAAGAGATTCTAAATTTATGTAATGCTATAGTCCTAAATCTCCATCTAAATACGAGTTGAAGCATCCTAATTGGATCATAAAAATTATTCTGAATTACTGAAATCAGAATATTGAGAACTAATAACAGATTTCCATTATAAGTTTCATTTTATTTGAGCAACTGTGACACAATTACCATATAAGAAATTAACTAGGTTTCCTAACTTAGTAGAGCTAAAGCACTACACCAAGTCCCTTGTTTCCTTTAAACAAATCGGATGCTATTAAAGCATCACGTAGATTAATGTAGAAAAATGGTAGAAAGGTTGGAATCCTACCCCTGGGTGCACCTTCCCATTTTCCAGAGGGATCAGATTCAAAAAGGGAACCGCGTCTACCAAAGTAAATGGAACCTCTTCTTTTATAAAAGAATATAAAAATGGAGCCAGGACTACATGAGCTCTCTGGAGCCTACATCTCCATGCTTTTTCTTCTAAAATACTTGGAAAAAGAACTCAGAAACTCGGAATTATTGTGACCGAAGATGGCTGTTTAATCGCCGCTGTAGTCCGCAATACATGGCTGCTTTAGATAAAACTTAACTCCTAACCGCCTTTTCTCTGATGCTTCCCTCCCCTGGGCTCAGGTGCATTTTGCATCACAAGTTAAGATTGTGAAGCATGAACAGGTAAGCATAAGTAAAACAAATGAAATTTCATTATAAGCCTGAGTGAAAAAAGTCAACCATGTATCCTTACGATTAGTACCTCCATCTAATAGTGCAGCCGCCGTACATTTCCTGGAGAGAGATGCCAACAGCTCACAATATTGCCGCTCGTAGCCTTCAAAAACCTCACTCATCCTCGTATATCAGGCTCGATATCTATTCAACATTGGAAAAAAATAGTCTATTACGAGAACATGCAGGCAACGAAGGTACAATCGGCTGGTTACCTCGGCGTTAGGGCCCCCTACAATTGAGACGGCGACTTCACCCGATATCTAAAAAGCTCGGATCCTGCAAAAATGCCACCCTCACCGTCCCAGACTGAACCCCGAACTGCAGGTGACAGAGGCTGCAAACCCACAAACAGAGCACCCACAGATGTGAACAGCGGTAGTCATCGAACAAGGGCGTGCAGAACAGTTTTTAAAGATTTACAAGTAAGTTTTTAATATTTTTTTTTATGGCTGTATATTTGATGGTCGCGCGGACAACTTCATTATATATTTCGATAAACTAGTTAACACACACATGCACATGCACGTGTTCATTGATCGTGTTTATTTTATATTAAATATTTGAAAAATAAAATTTATCAAAAGATAATGGTAATTCTCGTAACCGTTTTGTAAAATTTTTAAAAACGTATTGCTTATTGACTCCGAAACGCACGTTTGAAGGAATGATTGTAACATAAAAGTTGAGAGGTTTGCGGCAACTAATTTTATCATGAAAAATAAAAAATATAAAAAAGTTGAGAAAAATTGTGAGAAGAGAGAGAATCAAGGAGAGTGCAGCATGAACTCGCTCTTTTTATCTATACTACTATAAAAAGAGCGAGTTTGATGATGTGCTCTCCTTGATTCACTCTCTTCTCTCCTTTTTTCAAGGAATTTTGCTCCTAAAAATATTTATTCTCACACTCTCCTAATAACTTTTATTATTTTTAATTTTGTATTTTTCTCTCCAACCCACGAAAACGGTTCCTTGATTCTCTCCTTTCAAATAACCAACACAAATATCTTTTATCGTAGAGACCATTTCACGGACGAGTCTTCTCCCCACACATTTCCAATAAATTTTATATTTCACGTGCATGTGCACGTGTGCGTTCACTAGTAGTAGTATAGATATAGATTTACTTTTTCTGCCACAGATGTGAGCAGCGGTAGTTATCGAACAAGGGTGTGCAGAATAGTGTTTCACCCTGGCATTGTGCCGCACCACCGCATGAATCTCTCACGCGTGAACCTTGCTTGTGTGAATCACCGACTCAACGAAGTATCTCGATGTTTCTCCTTGTTCTCTACCATCTCATCTTTCCCTCTCCCTCTTTCTCTCTATTGCACGCTGGGCGGGGTTGGTAGCATATTCACAACCGGGGACCCAGTGACAACATCCCTGGCTGAGATCACATTTGGTGTCTAGTAGCTTCACTGCTCGTTGTCCGTGTTGTGGTCCATTGGCTCGTAATAAGATTTTCTACCATCTTGAATACCTGAGGGCAGAGTAGCGACATCACTTGGTGAAGAAGGTAAGCAATCCCTTCCTACCTTCAGTTATTGTTTTTATCAGTAAGCATGCACTTTTATTCATTCATGATATGGTTACATTTCAATTGATGGTTGTATTCACTCTTTTGACCTCATCATTAAATATATCCATGTTATTGACCCGGAAAGGTTGATGTTAGCATTCATGCTGCCTAGATCGGCTTGAGCCATCATTCCTACCTTGATGTCCTAGTTACAATGTACTGCTTTTGTTTACTCAAGGTGTGTCTTTGTGTGGTTTGCTAGATTTGTTTTACTTATGTGGGTGGTTTCATTGCAGTATATTGTCTTTGTGTGGTTCCACCACAATACACTACCTTCAATTATTGTCTATGTGGCCTATTACAATGCAGTGCTTTCAACTACTTAAGGTGTGTATGCATTACAATTTGCTGCTTTTATTTTACTGTATGTGTGTGGTTCCATTATAGTACATTGCCTTTGTTTACTCTTTGTGTGGTTCCACCACAATACACCGATTTCAATTATTGTTTGTGGCCTATTAAAATGCACAACTTTTTATTTACTCAAGGCGTGTCTGCATTACAATTTGTTACCTTTATTTTACTCAAGGCTTGTCTGCATTATAGTTTTCTGCTTTTATTTACAGAAAGTGTGTTACCCTTACATTTTATGCATACTTTTGTTTGTGAGGTTGTTATTGTTATGGATCTCAGCCTTGATATTGATGCTAGCAATGCTATGATTGGCTGTGATGATAACCTACATTCCTCTTCATCTGTTGACTGTAGATCCTTTCTACAACTCATATCCCTAGGATTGGACTTGGTTTTGGAAGTTTAGATGATGGTATAGCTTTTATTTTAGATTTGTTGGTTTAATTGGTTTAATGTTAGGAGAGATGATAATCTTTATCAAGGTCGTACTAAGGCTTTATTGGAAAAAGATTTGGTTTATGATAAATAAGGTGAAAATAGGTGTTCTAAAAGATCTAATGGTCTTTTCAATCATGTTTGTGATGATGTTGGTGATCTACATGAGAAGTCCAAGAAACATAGACGTTCAGTGAAAATGTGTGGGTGCAAAGTCATGATCTGATTGACATTGGACAAGTCCTCCTCCAGATGGGGTGTTAGTGCATTTGTTGAGGATCACAATCATGATCGTCTTGATACCACTCACCCGCACTATTTAAAGTGTAATTCATCACTTAACCAGAGTAAAAAAAACACACACACAAGTTCTGTGGGAAATATGGCATCAGAACAAGTACTAAATTAAAAAAAAACAACTACCATATTTCCCTTTAACAGTGTGAGAACCCGTTACACTTAACGAGATTACTCAAAACACAAAATGCAATTACTCATTAATTAAACCCAAACTCAAAAAATAGGGTAAATAAAAATTGATTTTAACATAACTATCATGCTATGAAATATTAGACAAGATCCCAACAACTTGCTTGTATTCATATTATACCAAGAATCTCTTATAATTGTTCCATGGTCTCAACCACCACATATACATATTACACAAGAAACATTTCCACATTATTATTTGAACAAGCATATAACATGCTACTGAAAAGTTGATTCAATCGAGATGTCGTATGTCAACTTTTCACCTGAACCTGAGAGTACAGGGACGACTCTAGGACATACTAGGCAACTAACAACTATCTCTAGGGTTCATTACCTCAGATTCTCCTTGCTATCATGGTATTGTTGTCGTTGTTGTCGATCACCTAAAAAGATGTGGTGACCTCCAATCCTAGCTAGAGATATAACTCTCTCCAATAGATATTGATTACATCAGATTAAACAGTAAATAACTGAGCAGTTGGAGTATTTAATAGTCAATTGAGCAAATTGAACAGTTCAAGTATCCTAAATAGGTTAAGCAAATAAGCTTAGCAACAAGTATGATTATCAATGTATACACATGTAACAGATAAGTTCATTTCATCTATTAGATATCTACTCAGGTTTAATAAGATTGCATCTAATAACAATCATCATCATTCATCTGACTATCATCATCTGCCTTGCTAACAACACAAGAAATCCAATAGCATTACCATTTCCAACATCATAAATATGTCTAGTAGCATAATATGGCTATCAATATTGGCATGTCTAATAAAGGGAACATATCTACATCATAAGTAGAGCTAAGCACAATTAATTGCATAAGTATTATTAGTAGTTTAAGCATTTCTAGTTACGAAAGCATGCCAAAATTATTAGACATAGCTAGCAGCATAATCTTAACTATTAGTTGTTAGTATACATGACAACATAAGCATGTTTACAACATAAGAACATCTACAACATAAGCATATCTATTATCTCTATGTAAGGAAAGCAAACAAAGGTTATCATCCAATGTGAAGTGTTGCGTACAACCCTAAATAGATATGCTACACGGTTGTATTACATCTTTTATTATGCCATGGGAAATTTGAATTGTACCATCCAAAATTCAACTGACCCCTATGAAGGGCTATTCGGTTCTGTACAAGATCTAGGACCATTGTTATCCTAAAATCTCACCCCCTCGGTCAGTACGAGTAAAAAGGTAGTGACATATCGGTCAATTCTACCACTACGACGACATATAGTCAAGTTGCTAACAATTAGTCCGCCCTTGGTACAGGTCACGACACTAGAGAACATGCTCACGCATGGCTGTTCTATAAGAGGCACCTGCAGTTATGCTGCTGCCTTTCACATTTCACAATATCCGAGGCATGATCACAGTCATCCTTTATAACCTACAATTGTGGATGACAAGGATATATCCTCAACTTGCCAAACCCAGATACTCAATAGTATGCGCTCTGAATTTCCCTTAGGAATAATCATTTCACCATCCAGTAAGTTCTGACACTAAAGATGGTTCTATGGCACAGGACACTACATGATTAGGATTTCACTTGATTAGTTATTTCCAAATTGGGTGAATTAAGGTTGCATCAAATAAGTGGACATACAAACCCTAATTCATCTCTATCAAACATTGATATATAACAACTGTAGAAGATATAAAACATATGAGACATAATTTCTCATCTCAACATCACATGGCAGTATTCACCTGCCAATCAAGAGACTATACTTATCATCACATCATCATCACATGATACTATTATCTTGCCATTCATGAGACTATACTTGTCATCATACTATCACAAGATATAAATCCTTAGCACAGTATTACAGGGTATCAACCCTTATCAATATAAGAGGATTACACCCCATTCAGGGCTCAACCATGCCCTAAGGTCCTCAAGACCATCATATTATTTCCTATAAGTTCATCATTATCTTTCTATGCCTTATAACAAGGCTCAACAAACATCACCACACATGTGATAAACATGCTCAACATAATTTGCATCAAAGAACTAAAAGATGTTCACAGGATAACATTGTAGGATTATCTTAGCAATTAAGAGCATTCCTTTATTATATCAACATATAAGGAAGCTATATAATTGGCCATCATTATACTTACGGTATACAAGTTTAGCATAAGAAATCATAGATCATGAAACTATGATGACCGCCAATTAAACACATTATAGTTTCAATCAATCATTGGGAATGATATTCCATCATTATATTAATCATTCTAAAAGGGATAACATGATTAACCATCATTATCTTCTTGAATTAGGGTTAGTTTTAGCAAGGTAGGTTACATTAAAGTTATAGTTCAACATTCATTCACAAACCTTAACCCATAACATCCCCATATAATCTTGGATGCATAAAGGCACATCATCATTATCACTACATTCCATTCCATTCTCAAGTATGGATCCACATATAACTCAAGGTGTAACTATTAGGTTATAGTATACTAGAGTTACACAACAATAAGAAGGACTCCATTGTTCTATTATTCCACTAAGGAAGGTTGATCATAGTTAATCACCATCACCTAAGTTCATTAGAATTAAGTGTAACAAGCTATATCACATTAGGGTTACATATCAACGCAATATGGTTATTATCCATTCTATTCATATAGGGAAAATGTAAGAATACCTTATTAAAGGAAACCCTCCAATGGTTTCATCATCATTCAACCCATATCACCATACCACAACATCATCTAGAACCATTGGGTGTAGAAAAGGTAAGACCATTAGTTATTTACATAAGTAAACACCTTGTATCAGTCACCTATGAAGTCATTGAGTTGTGACCTAGAAAGAGTCACCATTAATCCCTAAACATCCCTCATTTAAGAACATAAAGCGGGCACCACATAAACCCATCATCAATTGTATATTTTAAGCAAGTCATCATCTCAACAATCAAGCTCCTTAAATTGATCACATGAGGGAAACCATCAAAATAGATTATTAGAAATCATATGTAATACTATAGGTTTCAATCCAAACCATTGGATGTTAAAGAATACAATCTCAACAATTGGATCAAGTCTATTATTCAAAACTATTAGATGAATAAGTGTTAGATCCTAACCATTGGATCAGGTTCATATTTCAAAACCATCCATTGGAGTATAAGTCTAACCATTAGATCAATTGAACCAAGAAACCGTTGGTTTATGGCTTAATTGAAGCTACATTTAAAGCCTTGACTCGCCATTAGTTGTGGTGACCTGATCTACCGTTGGTTGTGATATCTTAGGTCACCATTGGTTGATAGGATCAACACTATATTCATTTTTCACCATTAGATATTAAGCTAATGTCATCATTGATTGATAGCATCATTAGAGTATCAAACCATTGTTCATTGAGATTCCAAGAGAGCCTAACACTGACCTAAGGTGTGACTATTAGTTCACACCATCGTTCATCACCCTTAGTCACCACCTTTGGTTGTCATGAAGACCACACCATCAGGTCATGTGTTTAGAGAAGAAAACAACCTAGAAACCCTAATATGGACCATCAGTTGATAGGTGCTTAGCACCATAGGTGGTGATACCAACCTGAACTAAATCATATCCTTCCTTAGGAATAACATGCACATGATTATAGGTTCATCTAGAACTGGAAACCAAATAGGAAATACCATAAAAATCGAAATGACAAACAAGCTTAGCTTCTTAAGGCTTAAATCACCATTTTTAAGCAAGAACATAAGCTAACAAGCTTATAGTAAGCAATATAAGTAAAGAGGGTTATAAAACTCGCCTCTACTAAGAAGAATAGACTTCTAGAAGCAAGAAACTCAAGCAAAGAAGGCAAGAAAACCCAGGTCTCAGATCTAAACTCGGTCAAGTAGGCACTTTTCTCCACAAAGAAGCAAAACCCTAGAAGAAGAAGCAAGAAAGGTAGATTCTTGAGTTCTAGAGCAACTTCTACCATGGAATAGCAAGATTCCGACCTGGATAAAGTAGGAGGAAGAAGAACAAAGAAAGAAACGGAGGAAATGAGGGGATACTTACTTCTTTAGGTCAAGATCACCAAGAAGGAGCTTTAGAAACCCTAAAGGAAGCAAATTGTAACCCTAGATGCTTCTTACAAGAAGATCCGCACCTTATTCTTCCTTAGACAGTAGCTCCATGGTAAAACAGAGCAAGGATGATGATCTTAGAAGGAGGGAAGTGGTAGAGAGCAAAAGTTTCGTTTGGGTGCTTGAGGATAGGTATATAAAGCTTGGAGGATAAGGTAGGGAAGAAGCATGAGGTATACAAGTAGCTCCCCATGTGTCCATGGCCTTAAACTATTAAGGATATACAAGAAACCACACAATCAGCTGCCCCACTGTTCATGGAGACCTGATTAGGCACCGTTTTTTTAAATTTCCAACCCAAACAAATAATCCATTGGTTGATAGCTCCTAAAGATAGCTCATCCATAAAGGGGTAAACCTTAAAATACCCTTGAAGAAAACACCTTCAAACCAAGGTACAATTGAGAATACATGTCTCAACAAGCTCAAGAATGATAAGAGAACATTAAAGGACCATAATGAAAGTGATAAATTGCAAACAAAACCTCTTAATTGGGTAAATTGCATAAAAGTCCAAAATGTGCATAAAATTGCATAACTTGCACAAACAATGTCCAAATTGGGCCAAATTTGAAACTTAATATTGTCACATGATACTAAAACATATCACAAGGTTATATTAGGGTTCTAAGAATTAAATTATGGTAATTAATCATGTTCAAACATTTAAGCAAGGTTAGGGGTCTCTCAAATAGATGATCACACCAATAACTATGCAATGGGAACTTGGGAAGGATGGTTTCGAGATAATACTTGGTCCCAAAGCAAGTTTGATGATAATTTCTTAGATGCAGTATCCATATTTCTTCAACTCACACTCAGATAGTGTCTACAACAGCTCCTGGTTGATCACCACAGACAATAGCTAGACCTTATCCTCCTAACAGCTGACAGTAGCCTCCTCGCCTATATTGTAGTCCACACCGACCACCGAGAACTCTTGTCATTTTAGAAGAATAGATTAGAAGGAGTTCTCCCTTCTCATTGGTGTACTAGCACCAACTTGCTCTCCCATAATTGTTCTCCCTTGTTATCCCTCCCTTTATCATGTAGGACTTGCTTAGGTTCTCTTAGTTACCACAACTAGAGAATACAAAAATTGTCAGAGTTATTGATGTGTCTGAGAATCCCCCAATACCCCTCTATTTGTAGGAGGGTTAGGGTGACAGTTTACAATTTGAGTGGGAGTGAAAGGGAACAGAATTTTGCAAATTTTTGCAACATGTAAGTGGCAAAATGGTCGGTTCACTGGTGAACCAAGCGTTTGGCATGTGAGCCGATCTGTTCAACCCTTAAACCAGTCATTTCATCATGTTTTCCAATCACAATTGTATTGGAAATTAATATCTGATTTACTACATGACATGACGTCAACACTAATCCTTGTATCAGTCAAATTGATCCACCAAACAGTTGGTTCATAACCTAAATCGGTCGGTTCATGGACCTAAGCCGATCAGTTCACATCCTGAACTGGTCACTTCACGGACCAGATTTCCAATATTGGTTTAATTGACCTGACACACTAAAATAATCCATTCAACACTTGAACCGGCCAGTTCATAGTTCTGTCAGTCCATATTCAACCAATGTTGTTTAAATTGAATACGTAACTCTTTAGTAATCAAGTTCAAACCATATTCATGAATGAACTCCTATTCCAAGTGTATCCTATGTGTGTGACCCTATAGGTTACAAGTTATGTTTTCAGTGAATGTTCATAGCTGATTTATGACATCACAAGCAATGAGCGGTATCTAGCAACACATCATTGCTACCCAAGTAATTAGGAAAGTTGGAGAACAACTTCAACCTAAAATATGTGATTAGTGTTATTATGATTGTATAATTCCTTTGTCTCTAATATCCAGATTGAACTCGAGGCATGGAATCGTCATATTCTCAATGTTCAATTCATGTTCCTTGAACCAAAGCAGATTGTCTAAGACATATATGACCTCAATATCATATATTGATTCACATCTGCATGTGCATGCCTTTCTCAATCTCTCTTATCAAGTGGCTTGGATTTCAAACTCTTACAGGAGGGAAAAATACCATCCACATCACTCACATTCATCCCTTTGTGTCACAATGCACCCAAACACCACTTTTATGGCAAGCCTTATTCAAGGTCATGTTGGATGATGTCTATGAGACCCTTGATCTTGCTTTTCAGTTGAACATGCTTTCTTACCTTAATTGCATGCTTGAAATATTAATCAAACCATAATATGTGCTTTGATATCATGTGACAAACCTAATTTTGGACACTGTTTGAGCAAGTTATGCGATTATATGCTTATTTTGGACTTTTCTACAATTTACCCATATCTATGATTTTTCTTGCAAATTGTCACATTCCTTTTGTTCCTCACATGTTTTCTCATCATGATTGAGTTATATGTACCATGGGGCGCCTAGATGTACCTTGGTTTGCTGGAGATACCTTTTTTGGGTTGTGTTAGGGTTTGCCCTCATAGATGAGCTACCTTGGAGGCCAAAATTTGATGGTCCTCCTACTTGGATGGGATTTGGTGGTGGTTCCTTGAAGGTCCCTCGAGGTGTTAGGGTCTATGGTTTCCCCTCTTGAGGCTCCTTGGGTCGGTGGTTCACCTAGAGAGGTGCTTAAACGATGGTTTTCACCCTTGTGACCTCTGGTTAAAAAATTGATGGCCACCATGCTGCAAAACTTGATGCCCACCCTAGGAAGCCAACATCTTATGGACCTGCACACTCCCACAACTGATTGATCTACTACTTTGCATGGATGTGACCCTTTAGGCCATGGATACATGGCAAACCTAGTAGGACACCTTAACCTTCCCATCTCACTCATAACTTCTTATACCTTCCCTCTAGCATGCAAATGAACCCTTTAGACCCCCCCTTTCTCTTCCTTGGTGTCATGAGATTCTTCCTCCCTTTCTTTGTAGATAAGAAGGTGCCCAAGGTAGAAGAATGTGGTCAATCTCCTTTCATTTGTGGCCGGGGTTCGGATCTACCCTCCTTTTGAGCTTATGAAGCTTCCTTTGCTTGTTCTTGACCTAAGCAAGTAAGTTATCCTATATTTCCTTTGTTTCTCTTGATTACCCACCTCCTTCTTCCTTAGTTTTGGTCAGAACCATGGTGTTTCATGGATCTTTCTTTAGAGCTTAAAGAACACCTCTTTCTTGGTTCCTTGACCTATGGTTTGCTTCCTCTTTGGAGAAGGAGCTAGCTTGGCCAAGTGGAGAGCTCAAGCTAGGGTTTTATTCTCTTTTCCTCGAGCTTCCTTGCTTTTTGGAGCTGAATCTTCTTCCTAGAGGTGAGTTATATAACTTTCTTCACGTTTATTACTTGCTACTACCTTGCATGTGCATGTTCTTGCTCTAAAATGAAGTCCTAAGTATAACGATGCTACCTTTGCCTAGGGTTTAAGTTTATATGATGTTTCTTGAGTAGTTTATCACCATGGATGAATATTAAACCTTGTGCATGAACCTTCCTTGGTAGAGGAAGCTCTAGACCATCCTTGCATGTGGTCACAATGGTCATGAATTAGGATTTTTGAGCTATTTTGCCTTCTTCTTTTGCAACCCGATGATTTGGTTCTTGGTAACCTTCATTTGACAACTGATGGTCATGTCTTAGCTGCTGTTATAGGTTTCATATTAATCACACAACCGATGGATATGTTTCTATCCTCAAATGATGGTTTGGTTCCCTTCAAATGATGGTCTTCTTTTAGGGTTTTGTGTCGATCTTCCTTCTTATTTTGAAACTCGATGGTTTTGTGCTTGGTTCTATTTTAGTTTCTTTTCTTGTGACAAACGATGGTAATGACTTAGCTTCTATTTTGGACTCCCTCATTCTCATCAAAATATGGTTTTGGTGCTCCTTTAAGTGGTGAACTCGATGGTCTTCCTTCCCCTCTAATATGATGGTTTTACCTTGGAGTTTGAAGCTTGTTTCACCACATGTTGACCAAACTCGATGGTCATTCTGGGTCCCACAATCGATGGCTCTTATGAGCCAACAATCAAAGGCTTCTCTGATTTAATGGTCAACAACCAATGGTTCATCTGACTCTAAGATTCGATTGATTTTTTGACCAATGGTCATCAAACGATGGTTGCCATGGTTCAACATTCGATGGTGTCAACCGATGGTCTTTCTGACCACATGATCCGATGGTGGTCCAATGTGTAATCACATGCCCACAATTGATGGTTTCCTTGGGGTAAGATAAGGATGGCGTTCTTTGAGTAACAAATGATGGCTTGACTAGGTTTAGTCAGTGACTCTTCTAGGTCACAATTCGATGGTTTATTAGACATGTGGTTCAAGGTTTTTCTTGTATATCAACTGATGGTTTTGTCTATCCCACATCCGATGGTTTTAAACTAAAGGTTGTGATTTGATGGTTTGGTTTGATTCCCCAACATCCAATGGTTTTGGGTGAAGCCCATGATTTGATGGCTTGGTTTTGATGATATAGATCGATGGTTCAATGCCTTAACTTTGTAGTCTTACCTTTTCCCTCATATTAATACAATATGATGGTTAAACCTTGTGTTATGCATGGATCCATACTTGAGGACAGTATGGGATTTGATGTCAATGCTTTACCTTATGCATCCATGATCTTATGGGGATGCCATGTGTTAGGGTTTGTGTTGAGTGCTGATTTGTAGCTTTAATGTAACTTGTCTCGTTGAACCTAACCCTAATGCAAATAGATGGTGGTGGTTAATCATGCTACCCTTCCTTGTATGATTAGTATGAGGATATAATATTCTCCCTAATGTTTCTGTAACCCTAATGTGCTAACTAGTGGTTATCATAGCCTTATCATTAATGCTTTCTTATGTTAAACTTTTACACTATAAGTATGATGGTGGTCAATTATACCTAGCCTTCTTATATGATTGGTATAATGAACGAATACTCTTAATACTAAAATAGCCCTACTATGTTATTATGTGAACATATTTTAGCTCTTTAATGCAATATCATACTGAGCCTGTGTACCACATGTATGATGATGGTTGTTGAGCCTTGTTATAAGGCATGGAAAGATGATGATGATCTTAAAGGGAATGATGTGATGGTCTTAATTACCTTTGGGCATGTATTGAGCCCTTATGCAGGTGTAATCCTCTTATGTTGACAGAAGTTAGTACGCTGGAATAATGCAATAAGGATTTACATCATGTGATGGTGTGATGATTGAGATGAGGAAGTATGTCTCATACGTTTTATATCTTTTGGAGTTTCTATACATATATGCTTGCTAGGATGAATTAGGGTTTGCATGTCCACTTGTTTGATGCAACCTTAATTCACCCAATCGACACTAAATAATCAAGTGAAACCCTAATCATGTAGTGCCATGTGTCGTAGAGCCATTTTCAACGTCAAAACTTGTTGGATGGTGAAACGAGTATCCCTGAGGGAAACTCGAAGCACATATTGTTGAGTACGCAAGGTGCAAGAGACTGTGCGTCCTTGTCATCTTGACCCCAAAATTTTAGAGGGTGACTGTGGTCATGCCTCAGAGTGAGAATGGTTTGTATATGTGATATGTTTGAGGACAACTGTGGTTGTACCTCAGTTGCAGGGTTTTGTATACCATGGTGGCTAGTGTCGTGACCAGTACCAAGGGCGGACTAGGTGTTATCAGCTTGACTATATGTTGATGTTGGTAGTTTGACTAATATGTCACTGCATTCGACCCATATTGACCGGGCATAGTTGTGATCTTAGGATAGTAGCTATCCTAGATCTTATACAGAACTGATTTTGACTTCATAGTGGTTAGTTTAGCTTTGGGTGGTATGACTCAAACTCTCCATGGCTTAATAAAAAATGTAATCCATCAGTGTAATATATCTGTTAGGGTTATACACAACACTTCACATTGGATGGTAACCCTTTCATGCTCTTTTCACACATAGATGATGTATGTTGCAATAAGAGAAGTATCCATGCTTATGTTGATAGATATACTAATACTATTGGTTATGTTTGTAATGGTAGTTATCCTATGTTGTTAGCTATGCTGATATTGCTAGCCATGCACATGTAGTTAGTTATGCATAATCTGCTAGTCATGTTTATGCTGATAGTTGTGCTTATGCATTTAGATCTATTTTTGATGCATATATGCTTATCCTATTAGACATGCTAATAATTGTTAGCTATACTCATGATACTAATTAGACTCATGATGATAGTTATGTCCGTAATGTTAACTACACCTGATCTCCGAGAATAATGTTAATCTTTCAATGCTATAAATAAGACTCAAAATAGAACTGTTCTCAAGAATTTTTATATCTAGTAGTCCTATATAGTTATATAAACTACTCTATCTACTTAATTACTTAACTTGCTGTAAATAATAAGAGGTTTTGAGAGTTATATCTCTCGTTGGGACATGGTCACACCTCATGGCTCACCACATCTTTTTAGGTGATCAACAACAATGGTACCAGACATGTGAAAGTGAGGAGGAGCTATCACGATGGACCTTAGAGAAGGTTTTCTAGATGTCTAGCGTGTCCTAGAGTCATCCATGTACTCTCTGGTTTGGGCAAGAAAGTTTGTATACAATGTTTTAGTCGAATCGAGCTTTTGGTAGCATTTTTATGCTTGTACATGTGGTATATGTAGATGATGTTCTTTTGTACGTATATGTTGTGGCAGAGACCACATAGTAGTTGTAAAAGATTCTTGACATGATATACGAATACAAGTACGATGTTGGGCTTTCATGTAAATTTTACTGAGCTTGATGGTGATGTTGGAATCAGTTTTAATTATCTCCTTTTTCTACTATGTGGTTAATTAGTGATCTATCATGTTTTGTGTTATGAGTAATCTTGTTTAGTGTTATGGGTTCTCACAACGTCAAAGTACATAAAACAACATGCGATGAGTGTAGTAACTTTAGGTCTAAAAACCACAATCACTACCACTATGAGATGATTCTGACTACCAATTATGGTTTCCATGTGACACTCTCAAGGTGGGTCTATCCAATACACTGTTCTCTAACAAGTATCTATGTGTTTGGTTTGATATCACATATCATGACTGATGAGATTTTGTCATCTACTAACACACACTCTAGTCTTATGTGACATTGTTGTCTATTAGCCTTCCACAATAATATCTGACTATGGACATAACACGAACTCTCATTGTTCAGGTCATCGACCCGAAGACATACGTCATTGAGTAATGTCATTCTTTAGACTCTTATTATGTTTCATCATTATCTCATAACCAATTGAAACAAAATAAATTGGAAGATTGCCTTTACTATTAATGAAATTGTTTACAAGATATGCCATCACAATCATCATATGATTATCTCTCTAGGCATACATACCAACAGACTCCCACTTGTACTTAGAGACAATCACCCACAAATATTATTCTTAGTGATCATGAACATGTCCTTCATGTTTTTTCTATGAAAGTGCTGATCCAGGGGGTTAGCAACATTTGCCTTTAGTCAGTGTATTGCATGTTTCACATCTCCTTGTTGTACGATCTCATATGAGATGTAATTGTCATAATATGCTATCTAATATTCCTTTCCTAATGAGTAGATCCATTGTCGTCATAGTATTTATACTACGTCATCAATGGTTGGAACATCCTATAAGTTCATCTATATGAACTTCTAGCTAGATCCATACAATATCCATTCTTGTGTTCACAATACCTGGGTACTCATCTTCTATTGTAGAATTTACATAATGGTATTTAGTTAGGAACTTTTCCAACTTACAACTCTTGTTTTAAAAATAGACTTTAGATTGCGATCATTAATTATCTTTATTTTTTTGGTGTTTTGGAAGCTTGCATTGGCATAACTATTTAAACCCAATTCATTATCCCTATAATTTAGCAATTGATCCTTTGTTCTTCTAAAGTACTAATGGATATTATTTATGTCATTCCAATGACCTTCATTGGAATCTGACTAATTTTAATTCGTCATGTCCAACACATATAAGATAATGGGATGAGTACATTATATTACATACATGATAGATCCAATTGCAAATGCATATGTCATCTTACTCATGTTTTCCCATTCTTTACAAGAATTGGAATACATGGTTCTTGAGAGACTAATCCCATGTATCATGGACATATTCTCTCACATTAAATTCTTGATACTGAATCCTTTCAACATCTTACCAATATATGTGCTTGTACTTAGGTCAAGAAACTTTACAAAACTATCTCTACAAATTTTAATTCCTATCACATAGGATGTTTTGCCTAAATCCTTATTTGAGAAGGTGTTTTTCATGCTAGGTTCCAATACTTATAGTATTGGAATATTATTCCCCATCCATATGTGGAATATAAATATGCTTCCACTAAATCTTTTGTAATTACAAATTTCATCTTTATTTTGACTAAAGTCTAACTCTTTGACTAGTCAAATCAAAGATTCCAACTCTGAGATGCTTGCTTCAATTGCATTGATTGGCTGTTGTATCTTACAACTTTATTTACATTAATGGAGTTATAAAACCTTCAGGCTGTGCCACATACACATCCTCTCTAACAATCCTTTAGAGAAATGAAAATTTTAATCTACATATATCAAATCTCACAGTCTCGATAAACTGCAATGGCAAGCATGATCCTAATGGATATAACCATGACTATTGGTAAAGGGATTTTATCATGTTCAACACTTTGAACTTGTTTGAAAACTTTTGCAACCAATATGCTCTTTTAGGTTATCCATTTCGGTCTTCCTCTTGAAAATCCAACTGCACCCTATGGATTTTACCCCTTTAGGTGGTACCTCCAAGGTCATACCTTATTGGTATACATGGATTCCATTTTGGATAAAATGGCCTCTAGCCATTTCTCAAATTCTGGTCCCTCAATATCTTCTGGATATGTTGTTGGCTCATCATCTTATGACCAAATCACCACCATTTTGAGTTATAAGATACCATAATCCTTTAAGCTCATGGCATGTTCCACTAGAACTTATGAGTCTTGTATTACATAAGGAACTTGAGATTCCACAATGATTTGTGATTCTCCTTGTTCCCATTATACCTCCTTAGGTTCAATATTTTCTTATTTATCTTGAACTTTTCGAGTTCTACTTTACTCCCACTGATTCCTTTAGAGTTTAATTCCTCTCAACAAATTTATTTATCCAAGTAACAAACAATTTTGTAGTTGGATTGAGATAAGTATTATTCAACAAACTAACATTCATGTGATTTGAGGATAAAGCTTTTCAAGAAACTATTTTCTTGTATAAGTTTTAGTCCTTATCTTTATAAAATACATATCATGACATTTCTAGTACCATATCTCATATGGTGTCTTTTAAACCATTTTAGATGGTACATTGTTTTGGTGTTAAGCATGTGTCAAGAAAGAAATTAGAAGATTACATAAAATTCATTGATAATCACACCATGATTCATCAGATTGTGACTCCTTCTTTCTCATACATCATTATGATTTAGGTAGAATTCCTTATGAAACACTATCACAATCTCTTCTAGAAGGTTCTCAAACTATCAATGTAAAGTATTTCAACATTGATCATATCAAGGTGTCTTAATATCTTTTATCAAGTTTATTTACGTACTTCACTCATGATCCTCCTAAACACTTCAAGATATTCATATTTGTATTTCACTAAATACTAACTACCATATGTACTGATTTCATCAATAAATATAATGAGGTACAATTAACTACCTCTAGCATTTATTCTAAAGGTATATACACATCATTATGTACAAGTCCTAATAGAATGCTTATTCTCCCACTATATCTAATGAGAGGTGTTTTTTCATGTTACACATAAATAAGACTTGCATGTCTCTTATTGGTTCAATAACCAAAAGAGTCTAGATAAACATCATTATGTAATCTAGAATTGCATTTCTCATCTATGTGCTATAGATGACAATGCTATAGGTATTCATTGTTTGAGATATCAAGTTTTAATTCTTTTGGTATTTATGTTACAAACATTTATCTTTGGATCCTTCAAACAAAGATCATAAGACATTTGGGGAATTGCCATGCAAGATCAAATCTTTAAAAATAGAACATTAACTATTCTTTGTTCATAATAATCCTTGTTCATACAAGATGCAGAAAGCAAAATGTGTCTATTATTGTCATAAATGAAATAGCAGTTCACTAACTCTATTACATGCTCTGTGGAGTGAGATAAAATATAAGTTATGATTGTAGTGCCAACAACTCTTGCTCCATTTGATACAATTAATAGGAGCTCACCCTTTCTTAAAGGCTTACTTATTTTCCAGATCCTTCATATTTGAACACATGTGAGATCTACAACCGATATCATTACTAATATAAATAAGTAATTAAATATATCTCATAACGTATATACCTTAAGTGGAGATCTATATCCTCTCCTTCTTCTTCTTTAGTTCCTCTAGGTACAAAGGGCAATTCCTCTTCCAGTGTACAGGCTGGTGACAATTGCCTACCTTATTCACGTTGGATCAAAGGGTTCTAGAGGGGGGTGAATAGAGATAAAAACACTTGCAAAAAAATCGTTAGAACTTCAAGTTACTTAAACTAGGAACAGTTGCAAATAGTGAATTTGATGGCAATCTAAACATACATAGCAAGGATGAGAGAGATTGGAACAATCACTTGAACAAGTTGTTTATAGTGGTTCCACTCTTCAAATTAGGAGACAGTCAATCCACTACCTAGAGTGGTCAAGCCCTAGGATTTTGTAACTTATGTATACTTATACCCCATTATAAGACAAACAACTGACCTTCCTTTTCTGGGTCAAGGACACCCAACTTCCCTTTAAGGTCAAGGGAGCCAACAACCTTACAACCAAGGTCTTACCTATCCATAGCTAGAGTCTTCTACCTCACCAAGGTCTTACCCACTCTTGCAAGTAGTTGGACACCTTCACCAAGGAGATCCCCTCTTAGCAATGAGTCTTCTTCCTTGTAGGATTTACCCACTCTACTCCCAAATCTTCATCCTTGTCCTCCTCTTTCACTCAGAGAAGCTTTTTGCATCTTCTCCTTCACTTGAATAAGCTTTCACCAACTTGATCGTGAAGAAAGGGGTGGGTAAGAGAGAAGCTTTGAGAGCTTTACAAGTATATAATGAAGTAGCTCTCTCACATAGATCCTATCTCACTCATAATGACAAATTGAAATTTAATCAAGACAGAGAAAGGGGCTCAAGTGGACTAGATGCACTCACTTTAGCAAGGATCTTGAATAGCATGAAAGAGCAACCTTAGAATGAACTGCAAGAGGTCCTATTTATAGTTGGGGGTGTCCAATAGAAGGTAGGAACAATTAGGAACATTTTCTAGCTGTTTGGGATGTTGCAATGGATAGAGTTTTGAGTTTGCAACACTCAAATGCTTAGAATTACTTTTTCTAGGTTTTCCATATAGTGCGGTTGGTCGAGTTTTCATAAAGGTAACTCGACCAATTTCACTATATGATAAAGTCAATTTGAAGCATTGGTCGAGTTTGTCCTGTATGCAACTCGACCGATCGCTTGAAATCAGTTTTTCTGAGTGCAAGGATCGGTCAAGTTCTGTGAGTGGAAAACTTGACTGAACCAAAGAATTCTCAAAATTCATCAAGGGATCGGTTTGAATCTCAACTGACAAACAACCTGTAATGAATTTTGGAAAATTCTTTTTGAGTGTTCAAACGTTCAAATTAAGGGTTCCTATTTTTTTCATCTTAGTTACAAATCATATCATCAATACAAATGATTACAAAAATCATCTAAGGTGATTTGGTGTGTTTTCCATGAAGGTGCATTTGCATTGCTTTGACTTGAACTAGAACAAGCTAGAACTTGATATATTTGATCTTTGTCATGTACCTAATGCCTGAAATCAATCTCAAACAAACATATTAGATACATGTGAATGGAATGGTTAAGTCATTATCAAAATATGGACAATGTGTAACACTTAGGTCAACATTCTCCCCCTTTTTGACAATGAAAAACCATTCCTTAAAATATTGAAAAGGATATGAAATTTAAACCTTTACCTTTGAGAGAGGATGTGAGAGTTGAACCTTTACCTTATGAATTGCAATGGGATACATGAATGAACAATGTGAATTGCTCCCCCTCAATTCATGCTTACCTATTCCTGCATGGTTAGTCTTTCCACAAATAACCATAGCAATCTATATACTATATGGTGCTCTAGCAAGTCACATGATATGCAAATAATTGATAAGAAAAGGATCATATAAGAAATAAAACAATATGACTGAGATCACATTTCTCACCCTTTTGGCGTTATCAAAAAGTTAGGGGGTAGAAGAGCTAAAAAACACAGGTCTTATCCACATGCAAAAACTAATCAAGCAACTGCATACATCACACACCAAATAGAGACAAGGCAAAGAGAGACAAGCAACACAGTGTCATAATCAAAATATGGATAACATACCAAGAATTCATAAGATAGAGAGAATGAAAGAGTTAAGGTACATGAGATTAGGATTAAAACACTAAACATGTCCTCTAGAGATAAAAACTACAAACCAACGAGAAACAACAAGATGATAAAATAGTATGCCTCAGATACATAGTGCCCAAATGTCTAATACATGATAGTCTACAAATATATATATATATATATATATATATATATATATATATATATATACGCTCTAAAGACTATGGAACTAAACATATACACTATCAATGCCATTAGCTACACCATCATCCTCATCCTCGGGATGGTAGTCCTCATCATCATCAGATGGTGCAATAGAAGCAACAGCTGTGGCCTCACCATCATCACTAGAAGAACTAGAAAAACCATCATCAGAACCATCCTCAGAACCATCATCCTTGGCATCCTCAACATCCTCAACAACATCCTGGTATGGCATCTCTTTATCAGTAGGAGGTCCAAAGGTGCAACCAGGCGACTTGTCATTCTACACATCCCATGACATGCCACATGCATGTAATGTATTCACTTGCTCAAAGGAAGGAGCAGAAGTCCCATCAAAGCCAGCAAGCATAGTGGCAGTAAGACCAATAGGCAGATCTAGTAGAGGAAAAGAAGTAGGAGCAGACGTAGATCCACCATCAACAGTAGGGGTGACAATGGAAGCAACATGAGGTGGAGGGTTAGGGTAGAACTAACTATATGCATAGGAGGCATAGTCAGCTCCAGGGTACATATGGTAGGTAGGGTAGGGATGGCTACATGATAAGTTCATGGTTGACATGACCTGCCAAAGGTCCTAATGGAGATGATCCTGAACCTAAAGGTTATACACATGTTTATGCATCAGATATCCCACTAGTACAGAAATGGCTTATACCGTCACATTTAGAGGAGTCGGTTGTATCCAAAAAACCAACGCTGAAACCCTACAAAGTCGGTTGAAAGCACAAACCAACATCTATATGTGAAGACCGGCCAGACACGGGTATCACTTTTTATTTAGCGTCGGTTGCTCAATAAGAAACTGATGCCTAATATCGCCCGCCAAATCCAATTTTTCCAGTACAAAAAAATTACCTCCAAAATTTCACATAAGGCGTCAGTTGTTTAACAAATAACCGATGACTAAAGATTTTTTGTGAGATAGAAATCAGCCCCACTTTTGTCGTCGCTTTTCTTACAACAACCGACACCGATGTGTTTTTACGCGCTGTCCCCGCGAAAATTTTTAGGGTTTAGGTTGCCCAATTTGCGTCGGTTTTTTATGACAACCGACGACTATGGTTGTATTTCAAGAACATTTTTTTTGTTGGCATATGTAGATAGACATCAGTTTTTTAGTTGAATACGATGACTATGATTTAACATAGGTGTCGATTTTTTATGGTGACCGACATTTTTGGATTTTAGGTGTCAGTTTCTGAAACAACCGACAACAATTGTTAACTTAATAGGCCCCGCGAAACTGACTCTTCCCCATTCTCTGTTTCATCGCAAAACACGGCTCGGTCTTTGGAAATTCTACTCAACCTGCCGCTCGTCTGCCGCCATATGCCGCCACCACCGCCTGCTCGTGTGCTCAATGTCTCCACCTGCTCATGTGCTCAAGGCCGCCGCCTGCCCGTGTGCTCAACATCGCCGCTGCCTGCTCAATGCCGCCGCTGCCTGCTCAACACCGCTGCCGCCTTCTCGTGTGCTCAACGCCGCCGCCTGTCCATGTCCTCAACGCCGCCGCCTGTCCATGTCCTCAACGCCGCCACCACCTACTCAACGCCACCTAAGGAGATGCTGCACCATCATAGCTCGAGCCTGAGGTCGCCGGAGCTAGCCTTTACTTCCCCTACTACTAGGTAGGTTACTGATTTCCATCAACTGATTAGTATTTACTTATCTACTGATTTGAATTTACTTATCTATTGATTTGAATTTATATATATCCACTGATTTGTATTTATGTATCTATTGATTTGTATTTACTTATCTATTGATTTGTATTTACTTATCTACTGATTTGTATTTACTTATGCACTGATTTATATTTACTTATCTACATATTTGTATTTACTTATCTATTGATTTGGTCATCTAATGATTTTTGATTCATCACATTATTTAAATTTAGGCCTTTGTATTTGTTCATCTACTTTTTCAAATTATTTAATCATCTATTAATTTTTCAAATTACTTATCTACTGATTAGTATTTACTTATTTACTGATTTGTATTTATTATCTACTAGTTTTATTCATTTATCTACTTATTAGTATTAATGTACTATTTTAACTTGTCTAATCCTCATGCTTAACCTAATTCAGTAAATTTTGATGCATGTTGAAATAAGATTCAAACTTGTCCATTCTAGCATCCTAATTTGATTTGATTATGTGCTTTGAACCTTGAAACATGTGTGTTAAAGATACATTGATGTTGAATCTCAAACTTAACTCACATGTGGGTCTTCTATTTCAAAAATGATTATGTGAACTCCTAAATCAGTATCATATATTATTCTTTGTGCACCCAAATACCTTCTGAATCATGTATGCACCCTAAGGTGATTAAATGCCTAAATCTTGACTTGAAATATGACATAGTATGTATGTTGGTATATGAAGCTCTAGTTAAAACTTCAAGATTGACCCCTAATTAATACATTATAACATAATTGAATCATGCATTTGTGTTGTTTTAGGTGTTGTTGACTTGCTAGCTGTTGATTTGCATATATTTCTTCTTCAACCTTCAAGTGAGGTATAATATTCTCACTCTCCCAATGTGCCATTAGGCTTCATTTTGATTCAAATCTTTGATATATGGAATCATGGTTTATTTACTGTTTAGTATTTACTGACAAACATGATTAAATGATGTTACACAAAACTTAGGATATGAATGATGAAACTAGGATTGTAGGTATAAGAATGACAACATACATGTATTTGTTGGCCTAGAAACCCATCCAAGATTTACTCATTAGGAGTAAATCTTGGATAGTCCCCAGTTTGGGACTGTTCTTGAATACTTAATCTCACTTAGGATGTAAGTGTATAATGTGTATTGGGTTTTCAACAAAATTTGCTAGCATTTTCCCGTTTGTTCTCTAAGTACATATGTACTTGGAGAACAGCGGGGAAATGCTGCCGAAATTTTCTTAAAAACCCAATACACATTATACACTTACTAGTGAGATTAGGTGTTCAAGAATGGGATAGGTGGTACACATTTATTATATATAAGACCTTAAACCCTAAACTTTTAACCATAAACCCTAATCTTTTAACCCTAAACCCTAATATATACTTGTTTTCTCTTTGATCATAGAATGGATAGATCATGGATGTCCATTCCAAATCGCTGCACCCCAAAGTTTATTTCTGGTCTTGATCAGTTTATTAGATTTGCCAAGGAACATAGGAAACAACCTGGAGATAGGTTCTATTGTCAATGTAGGCATTGCGGTAACAACTTGAAAGTCAACACTGGTGACGAAATCAAAAGTCATGTCATGTGCAACGGGATTGTACAAGGCTATACAGAATGGCACTAGCATGGAGAGATTTCAAACCTGAAATTAGGGGATGTCGATAGCATTGCTTGAGTGGAAGAAGAAATTACCTCTGATGACGTAGATGTGAACGAACCAGTTCCAGTAGACATCATTGATGCAATGCTGGATAATTGTGGGGTAGAGCACACCGATCCACCTCCCATGTTTAGAAACATTATGGATGATGCTGAGATACCGTTATACATAGGTTGTACTAAGTTTACGAAGCTTAGTGGTGTGTTGAGATTGTATAAGCTAAAAGCTAACAATAGATGGAGCGAAAGAAGCTTCACGTCATTGTTGTCTTTGTTGAAAGAAATTCTTCCTGAAGGAAACGAGCTGCCAATCTCAACATACCAGTTAAAGAAATTGTTGTGCCCAATGGGAATGGAGGCCAAGAAGATACACACATTCCCGAATGATTGTGTAGTATTTCAAAAGGACTATGTAGATTTGAAAGATTGTCCAAAATGTGGTGCATCAAGGTATAAATTGACGACTTCGGGGGAGTCCAAAACTGGTTCTCCTGCCAAGGTGATGTGGTATCTGCCTATAATATCATAGTTTCAATGCGTGTTTGCCAATCCGATAGATGCGAAGAATTTGAGGTGGCATGCAAATGTTAAGAAAAATAATGATGGGATCCTATGACATGTGTCTGATTCCCCACAGTGGAAGAAGATTGATTTATTATACCCTAAATTTGGTGAAGAAGTTAGGAATCTAAGACTTGTACTTTTTACAGATGGGATGAATCCGCACGGGACATTGAGCATCCAACATAGCACTTGGCAAATTATGCTTGTTATATACAATCTTCCTCCCTGGTTGTGTATGAAAAATAAGTATGTTATGCTGTCGTTGTTGATATCGGGCCCTAAACAACTGGAAATGATATTGACATTTATCTTGAACCTCTGATTTATGACTTAAAGAAACTCTGGGGTGAAGGTGTGATAACCTATGATGCTTCATGAAGCGAGAAATTTCATTTGCACGCTATGTTATTTTGCACTGTTAATGACTTTCCAGCATATGGGAATTTGTCTGGATATAGTGTCAAAGGATCTAAACTGTGTCCTATATGTGAAGAGAACACTGATTCAATATGACTAAAACATGGCAGCAAGACTGTATATCTTGGTCATCAAAGGTTTCTTCCAAAATTCCATCCGCATTGTAGGTTGCACAAAGCATTGAATGGACGGAATGAGGAACAAAGTGCACCTAAACCTATACCAGGGGAGGTTGTTTATGAAAAAGTAAAAGACTTTGCCAACAAATTTGGTAAGAGATCACAATGCACCATGGCCACACGGAGTATTAAATCTTTATTCAAGAAGAAGTCAATATTTTGGGATCTTCCTTATTGGAATTCTTTGGCAGTCAGGCATTGTATCGATGTCATGCACGTTGAGAAAAATGTATGTGATAGCATCATTGGTACTCTGTTGAATATACCAGGTAAGACTAAAGATGGGATAAAATCTAGAATGGACCTACGTGAAATGGGAATACGGAAAAAATTAACAGAAGTAATTAGTAGTGATCGGAGAACATACTTACCTTCCGCTTGTTACACGTTGTCTAGAAAGGAGAAGAAAGCTTTTTTGTGAATGTTTGGTAAATGTTAAGGTGCCACAAGATTACTCATCCAACATCCGTAGATTGGTATCAATGAAAGATATGAAGTTGATAGGTCTTAAATCTCATGATTTTCACACTCTAATGCAACAAATATTTCCCTTGGCAATTTGATCTATATTGCCGAAGCATGTAAGGTTTGCAATCACCAGACTTTGTTTCTTTTTCTACAGTCTGTGCAGCAAAGTTATTGACCCTGACACTCTCAATAAATTGCAAAGAGAAGTGGTTGTTACCCTATGTCAACTTGAGATGTATTTTCCTCCTTTGTTCTTTGATATCATGGTACATCTTGTTGTCCACTTGACTAGGGAAGTGAAAATGTTGGGACCAGTCTTCTTGCATTGGATGTATCCCTTTGAATGATACATGAGCATTTTTAAAGGTGATGTTCGAAACCGTTATCGGCCTGAAGGGAGTATGATTGAGGGTTATGTGGCAAGAGAGGTTATGGATTTTTGCAATGACTTTCTGAGTGCTAATGACGCTCCTGTTAATGACAAGAATATTGAGGAGCATTTTGGCAAAGGAATTTTGGGATCACAAATGAAAGTAATCAGCCGTGAGCAGTTGGAACAAGGTCACTTGTATATTTTACACAACATCGATGAAGTGAGTGTTTATATCGAGGAACATACCAATTTCATCAAGAGACAATATCCTCGAGCCAATTTAATGTGGCTTGCTACAGAGCATAACAAGACATTTATTAAGTGGTTTGAAGATAAAATCTCACATCGACTATCTCAAACACCAGATAATCTTACTGAAACTATCAAATGCATTGCCTTTAAACCAAAATTGAATCTTATGTCTTATGAAGGGTTTGACATAAATGGATTCTCATATTACACAAAGTGTCAATATGATAAGAGTGTCGTCCAAAACAGTGGGGTCACCCTTCAAGCATCTTCATTAATTTTTGCAAGTGCAAAGGATAAGAGTTCACGTGAAGCTAAAATGTCATATTGCGGTGTCATTGAAGACATATGGGAGTTTGACTACGTAGACTTTAGAATTCCACTCTTTAAATGTAATTGGGTTGATAACACCAAAGGAGTTATAGTGGATGAATTGGGTTTCACATTAGTGAACTTTGAAAAGATTGGCGAGAAGGGTGAACCATTCATATTGGCATCACAGGAAAAACAAGTATTTTATATCGATGATCCTACAAATGATAAATGGTCAGTTGTTCTTCATGGTAAAAGACAGTTCATTGAAGATCCTATAGATGAAGAAGAGTACTATGATAAGTATGATGACTCCAGTCCATTCTCAGTTGGGTTGCCAACACCACAAAATATTGAAGCTAATGATGACTTGTATGTGCGCTAAGATCACAATGAAGGATTGTTAATTGATAAAAGATCGCAATATTAGAGGCATGCATGTTTATATTTTTTATATGTTTTATTTTTCTGAATGTGAACTTTACAATGTTTTATTATTTTCTAGTTATGTCAAATGCTAAATGTTTGATTTTTTTAATGACACTTTCAGATGGCTGAGCATGAGCATGATGACTGTGATGATGATTACCGTGAGGGTGAGGATATCAATGTGCTGCCTCACAATGTAAGTTTTAAAAATATATCCTATATTTCTATATATATGTCCATTTATAGTTATATCATGTAAGTGTGTTTATTTTGTCAAATTTTAGGTTGATGATGTACCCCCTGAAGAACTTGGGGCACTTGATGAGTAGAAAAAAAAATTGAGAAAGTGAGGGGCATCACAATGATGAACAAGTTACTACTGCAAAGGGGCAGTGGACCCAAACTGGCTGTGGATTTCGATCATGCGGGAAATCCAGTTGGAGTGAATCACAACTCATTTATTTCATATCTTGGGGTTCTTACTCGCAACCATTGTAGTCCTAATTTTGAATATTGACATAAAGTTCCTATGGAGAAGAAAGACTTAGTATGGAAGGAACTATGCGTGAGTTATTATTATTTGTAATTCTATTTTTGTAGATTACTAATTTTTAGGATACTAGTTAATAGCAATTCTATTTTGTAGAGTATATTTGATCTGGATGAAAAGTTGCATTGTAAATGCATGATGCAACACTGTGGGAGGGTCCTAAGGAACTATAGGACAAATCTCACCCGAGATTACATACGCGATGCTGAGAAGATGTTCTTGATTGATTTCCAATTCTAGACATTGATCACTTTTTGACTAACTCTACACTAATAATTTTTGTTTGTATTCTCTTTGAAAAATAAATTTAGGAAGAAGGCAGCCACTGAGCAATGGAACTTCCTAGACCCCAAAGACCGGGAGGAGTTTGTTACCCAAAGAAAAAATAGATGAATTCAAGGTATTAAGTGCCACTCCCAATTTAATTAATATACATTCTTATGTATTCACCTATTCAAGATTAACCTTTAGTGTTACTAACCAAATCAATGTGCTTACTAACAATGCTATCAGCGATGCTCAAAGAGCAAGGCGTGCACTGAATGTGCATGATCACACAATGGGTCCAAGAGGCTATGTAGGTGTTCGCTAGAGACTACATGCTGAGTCTACTGCTCAGTCTACTGCTACTCAGGAGACTGCAGAGTCCTCTACTATTGGTCCCACACCTCTACCTCACCATGCTATGTGGATAGCTGGGAGGAAAAATAAGAAGGGAGATATAACGAAGCCCGCAACTGCTGAGGCAGATGCAAAAATGGTAAAATTCAACTCTTAGAGCAATCAATATTGATTATTGTTATATTTACTTACCAATTTCTGTTGATGGCGATTAGCGCGAGCTTCACAAGCAGAGGAAGGAAGGAAAGTTCATCCCTGAGGGCACAAGGGATGAATTGACAATTGCTCTTGGTAACCCAGAGCATCCTGGATGT
Organism: Alisma plantago-aquatica; assembly: GCA_963693085.1. Taxonomy (NCBI): domain Eukaryota; kingdom Viridiplantae; phylum Streptophyta; class Magnoliopsida; order Alismatales; family Alismataceae; genus Alisma; species Alisma plantago-aquatica. The sequence goes on from OY856410.1 coordinate 343,779,819, forward strand.
GTTAGGGGTGCAGGCGCTGGTGTGGGCATAAAAGTGTTCATTGGGCCATCACAACACAAATCTGTCTCAAAAGTGGGACTATCAAATATTGAGGAAACTTGTTCTTTTTTTAGAATGTTATTGCGAAAGGGAATTCAATATTCAAAAGCTAGCATTTCTTTTGTCCATTTATAGGTAGATGAGTTAATTAATAGGAGAGTCGAGGAAGCAATGGTGAAGTGGCAGGCATCTTAGGCTGCCACTCAGACAGTACCTGTGGCGTGCCTCTCCTCTTAGGGTTGTCAATGGGGAGGGTATGGGGAGGGTAAGGTCTTACCCTTACACTTACCCTCTTGTGGGTAGCGGGTAAGGGTAAGGGTAATTATCCTTCTCATCAATCCCCTTACCCTCCCCTTACCCTTACCCTCTTCTCCACAGGGTAAACAGGGAGGGTAAAGGGTAAGTGAATAATTTTAACAAAAAAGAATTTTATACACATTGTATGTTGATTTTCAATAATTTTATAACTAATTTATTGATAACAACATATAAAACATTATATCCAATTCAAAATCATATGTTTCTCCGTGTAAAGTTAAGTCAATTCACACAATAACATTTTTTTACGCATAAATCATTTTTCCTTTGCATAAGTATGCATAACAAATAAGTGTTTCACCAACACCTCATTTTCCGCAAGATATATATGTTTTTCCCTCAACAAGAAAGTATTACAAGCACAACAACAAGTCATTTTCCAATGATAGAATAAAGTTACTCTCAAGTTCAAGTACTATTACAAAATAGGCTACCAAGTTCATAGATTACAAAAATCTACTAGAACATATTACATGAGAGTCATTGCATAACATAAAATCACAATAGGAATAATGAGCTTCTTGTCCCTACAAAAATGGTGATCATTCTGTTACCCTGAAAGAACAAGTATTCAAAAAGATCATATAACTAAAAATTTGCTAATCCAGACTTAAAAATAAAACATAAAGTAAGAGTGTATACCTTCAAGTGTTGAATTCCACTTCCATATCATCATCCACACTATGAACCTCATCAATAGATTCTTTAACAATATCAAGTGTTGCTTCCTGGAGAAGAAGGTAAAACTGTACATGTTGGGAGGCTAAAAAGCGGGGGGGAAGGATAGTAATGGTAGGATAACTGTGGCCGTATCGCCACTACAGCCTCCACTGAACAACACCAAAGTGAGGAGATACAAGGTCGTGGCCCGTGGCCATCCGATGAGGAGCTGCTACCTGTGGCCAGTTGGTGAACGTCCTGCAGTACGATGTCATGGAGTTGGCATGGCTGAGGGCGATGTGGAGTTGGCATGGCTAAAAGAGACGTGAAGTTGGCTTCCTGCTTGGTGTGCGATGGATAGGGAAGCACGGCAAGCACCGCTACATTGAGTGGGGTGTCGCGATGGAACCGAAGACGGAAGCACAGAAGCCCTGACCGAATGCAGGGGGGAGGGGGGACTAGGGAATGGTCTTAGCGCCTGTCCATCGTGTGACTCGTGTATGAGTCTCCATAGTCCGCAGACCGCAGTGGCAGCTGCTGCAACTTGCAACGCTGCGTTGCGTGAGTCCCCCATCTGATTCTCACATACATATCGCAACTGGTAACCAAGCTGGTTGTCGTGCCCTAAGATGCATCCAATGTTGTTCTCTTATAACTAGTATATTAGTATTAGGGTTAAACATTTACATACAAACCCCTCTAGAATATATTTTTGGGTAACCTTTATGTCATGTGCGGATAAAAGGGTAAAAGGGTATGAGTAGTGTCCATACCTTACCCTCCCCTTATAGTATAGTGGGGAAATGGGGAATGGGTAAACGAGTAAAGGGTAATAAAAATCTTTACCCTTACCCTTCAGGGTATGGGTAAGGGTAAATGGATAATACCCTCCCCATTGACAGCCCTAGCTCCTCTCCTACTGTAGAGGTTGGGAGTAATCCTATAGACCCACCTAGCACGTCCGTTGTAAGTATTTTTATGACATAGTATCTAGTCTTTTCAAGATGATATGTTTATGTATATATGTATATAACATTCTTTACGTAAATTTGTAGGGGATTAAGCCATGCCATCTAAAAAGCCAAGAATATATCGTTGCAGAGGCACAAGCTTACCCAACCCTTCCAGGGGACATGTTTCATGGGACTCCAATACTAGATGGTGCGGTTCGTGTGAGCCTGTTACATGTACTCCCCAATTGGAGGGATCTTTTATTGCCATATGCCTACCTAGATTCTGAAATGGTTGGTGAGGAAGAAGGCGAAGTGATAATGTGGCCCAAAGGGATGTCGTCTATACTAATATGGTATGGTAAATTTACATTATGTTAATTTGTTAGTGTGTATATATGATTCAATTGATCTATAATTATATATACAGATCAAAAGGAACTCGCTACATCTGGACCTCCACCTCCACCTCTTGAAGTACCAAGTTGGCTTCCAAGGGACCTACACACCTCGTTAGGTCCTAATTGTAGGGGTATGGCAGTATGGATAGGCGATCATGATCTAAATTGCCCTATAAATATTTCTATTCTGGAGGATGCTGTAGGTCAATCATACGATAACAAGCTATTTATACAAGATATTTTGGAGTTGTTTCGTTATGGTTGGCCGAATACATCTATGATAGAGCTATGGATATGGTGAGATCTTGTTTATACATCCATATACCTTGTTTTATATATAGTGATCTGGTTTCTTATATATTAATGCATACGTAATACATGTTTTGCAGCCACTTACACATGATATGTACATATTTTTCATTTTCCCATGTGGGATTTTTGGTTCCATCTTTGATTAGTCTTGTAGATAAAGAACCTTCTTCAACTACTTCATACTGCTGTGCTGCTTTTAAATATTTTGGCAAAAAAAAGAAGACAGTGATAATAGCTCCATTCAATGTGGAGTAAGTTTACTTTTCTTATAATTTGGACTTAAGAAAATTACATTTTTATTGTGGATTTAGAGTTATTAATTTTTAACTTTCTTACCTGTAGTGGTAGGTGTTGAGAGTTACTAGTTATTGTCCCCAAGACGTTCATTGTCTATTATCTAGATCATGTGGGGAATGGATTGAATACATTATACAGACACACAATGAAAAGGCCATTATTCCCGTGAGAAATATTTCATATTTTTATATCCGTTAACATCTGTTATTACATTACTATTTAATTATGCAATTTAATGTGTTACATTAACATGTAGGGCTTTACATGAGTTCAAAAGAGCTGGAGGAAAGGTCCCCAAGAAAAAGAATCAGCCACTAATTTGGGAGAATGTGAATGTAATTTCCCGACTCCAATGTATATATTATTTATGTGAACTGTGCTTATTTATATTTTTGAATATTTTGTATGTTTCAATTTATAGTGTGCTACATAAGACAATGGTTGGGCATGTGCATACCATGTGATGTAATTCATGGACCTAATCATCAAACATGCTGCAATGGAAATTGATACTATACATAAGGTATTATATATAGTCTCATTAGATAATATGAAATATATCAATCTTATTATATATTATTAATTATATATATACGTCATTCTCTTTGCAGGTGTTTAAAACTGACTTGAATACATGTGGAAAATTATTAGATGTACATACTCGCTATACGGGGGAAGAATTAGATGATGTAAGAGAAGAATGGGCAAAAGCCCTACAAGTAGTGGGAATTTTTAAATATAATTGGGATACTGATGGCGATGATGATGATGAATAAAGAATGATATTTCTAAACTTTGTTCTCATAATTATTTTTGTGTGAATGTGAATGAATTTTTCTGAATTGTCATATGTGTGAATGTGAAGATGATCAATACATGAATGTTTCTACATGTGTCTAAATGTGAAAAGAGATGAAATGAATGGAACTACAGGTTGCTAATAAGTGTGAAAATGGAGGAAATTTGAAATGGAACTACTGGTTTCTACATGTGTGTGATGAAAAATAATATGAATCAAATGTTCTTATACATGTGTGTGATCATAAATTGTTGTCCATCTTGTTAATTTTGTAGGTTTGTGGCCTGTTGTTGGCTGATATCAATGGATGTTGTAAACCTACAGTTCAGAACTGAACTGTAGGTTTTGCATCCTACTGACTAGCCATACAACAAGCCTACAAACTGATAAAAAAAGTAGCACATAGGCGTCGGTTATTAGTATAAAACTGACAACAAAGACATACAACGTCGATTATTAGCAAAAAACCGACGTCTATGTGGCTATGGGTGTCGGTTATATATAAAAACTGATGCCGATGGTGCTCTTGTTGGCGCGTTTTATTGGTGGCGGGAAGGGTTATATAGTGTCGGTTTTTGTGAAATGCCGACGTCATTGACCTGGATATAGTGTCGATTTTATTACATAACCGACGCCTATAGTGACCTTACTGGCACATTTTTGGTGGCGGGAAGGGTTATGGTGTCGGTGTTAAAACCGACATTGAAGGTTTCAACTTTAGCGGTGCCCACTTGGGTGTCGCTTTGAAACCGATGCCAAAGGCCTTAAATAACTGACACTAAAGGTCGGTTCTGTACTAGTATCCCATGAGGGTTTCATTTGATACATTAAAAGAGGTACGGTCAGGGTGGGGTGGTGGAGGTGGTGGAGGGGCCTGGGTGGAGATAGAGGCTCCAAGAGTGGTATGGGAGGTAGGAGGAAAGGTCTTCTTGATGGTAGTATCACTAATGATGACACCTTTCTGACTATATTTGTAGTGGAAATCATGGAAAAGGGATTTCTGAGTCACAAAAGAAAAAAAAAACCATAGATCAAGGCAGGATAAAGAGGATGGGTGCCAGTGGTGTTCTTCCTAGAGTCAAAGCAGGTCATGTCATGAAGAATGTAGCAAGACCACTTGACTCCAATATTCTTCAAAAGATAGTACATTATCACAATAATGTTTTCTACAATCTCCATTTGATTTTTCTTCAGATGGATATTACAGTTAACCACCAATGCAAAAAGACAATTTTTGATATCTAGGGAAGAGGATGGCAGGGTTGACTTCTTCCTATAGGGGACATTGGGCTTCTTCAAAAACTTATGAATGCCAAGAAGAATAAGATCATTGCATTTATAGAAAGCCTCAGGGTCAAGAATCTCATAATAGTCAGGTTAGTCGGACCTCCATGAGTCGGTAACCTTAGTACCATTGAAATAGATATTCAAGGAATCTTTAGAGATGGTAAATTTGGTACCGGCTATCATAGATGTCGGAAATACTTGAGTACCAGGTGGTGGCACATTTGTAGTGTAGTTCCATTGGAGATTTGCATAAAACTCATGGACTACCTTAGTGCTAGTGATAGAATTTGAGTAGCACAGGCGTTCTACACACAATTTGCTAAGGTGACGGGTCAAAAACATCTCAACAACCTCCTTAATAACCTCACTCATGGTAAAACAAGGTTCATATAAAGTTCAAAAAGGGAAGGGATTCCTAGGAAGGAGTTTCTTATAGCGATTTAGAGCTTGAGAGGATAAGAAGGTGGTTCCATCATAGGTTACTGGGTGAGGAGCATAGGAAGAAGGTGGTTCTCCAACACAGATGGCTCTTTTCCTTCAGTTTGAGGCCATGAAGGCACATGGAGAAGAAAATATCACTGAAGGAGAAAGAACCTACCACAAACAGGTTGTCTGGCTACCTAGGTTGAGGTAGGATGAGGCAAGTAAGGCCAAACGGGGGCTACGAGAGGAAGGTTGAACCTAGGGTTTGAGAACTAGAGAATTGGATCTTGGGATCGATCAATTTTACTCTAGTTGAGAGGGAGAAAAGTCGGCCAATGCCCTATTTTAATTTGGTCCAGTTGCACGATCGGTCGAGTTTTGCGGGTTAGAAACTCAACCGAACAAGCAGTTCAACTAAGTTCTCAGATGGTGATCGGTCGAGTTGTTAGCAGGACAAACTCGACCAAATGATCAACCAGTCCAAACCTAAGAAAATTTAATTCCAAGCCTCTAGGGTGCTATATAAATGTAGTTTTCTAGCCTACCATGTATTTTAGATATATTGAGGCACATTTCACTCATCATAGGGTACTATTTTGTGATAAAGCATTCATTTGTGAAAAATACCCAAAAAAAGCAAAAAAGGACATGAAAACATGGCAAAAATAGCACATAGAAAGCATAAGGTGAGTGAGACATGAGTAAAACATATAGGTAAGAGAACAACTAGATAGAAGGCATGTCTGTATCATCAAGAGAAGTTATAAGCAATTTTGATCTAATAAAAGCAAATTGCTCTCTAGCTGGAGGTTTAGTGAAAATGTCCACAAGCTGATTCTCCATGTCCACATGCGTGATATCAATATCCTTCTTGGCTATGTGGTCATGAAGAAAATGATGAAGAACCTCTATATGTTTACAATCCAATATAGGATTGTAAGACATGCTAATTGCACTACTATTATCACAATAGGTAGGAGAAGCATCAACATGCATGTTAAAGTCTTAGAGCATTTGCTTCATCCATAGGACTTGCACACAACAACTCCCATCTACAATGTATTCAGCCTCGGTAGTTGAAAGAACCATAGTGCTTTGTTTCTTATAAAACCAAGAAAAGGCATGGTCCTAGGAAGAAGCAAGTGCCACTTGTGCACTTTCTATCAATCAAACAACATGCATAATCAACATCACTATAGGTAGTAAGAGTAAAGTCCCTTGACTTGGGATATCATAATCCAAAGTTTTGAGTTTTAGCTAGATACCTCAAAATCTTCTTGAATGCTATGAGATGTGATTTTCTTAGACTTGATTGAAAGTGAGCACACAAGACAACACTAAACATTATATCAGGTCTAGAGGCGGTTAAATAAAGTAAACTTCCAATGATAACTCTATAGAGATTCTCATCTACCTTTTCTCCTTGATCATATCTATCAAGCTTGGTGGTGTTTGACATGGTGGTGTCCATTGACTTGGTGTTCTCCATCCCAAAGTACTTAAGTAGTTCACTGATGTATTTGGCTTGGTTGATGAAGTTCTGATCTGTTGTTTGTTTGATTTGAAAGCCATGGAAGAAAGTAAGATCCCCCATCATGCTCATCTCGAAGTCACTCTATATAAGAGCACTAAACTCCTTACAAAGATCAAGGTCAGTTCCGTAAAAGATAATATGATCAACATAAATATGAATAATTAAGAAATGGCTAGAAGTGTGTTTTAGAAACAAGGTAGAATCGACTTTGCCCATGATATACCCATTTTCTAGCAAAAAGTTATTTAGTTTCTCATACCTAGCTCGAGGTGCTTGTTTGAGTCCATAGACAACTTCTTGTAACAAATAAACATGGTTAGGCAATTCGTCATGTTAAAATCCATGAGGTTGAGAAACATACACTTCCTCCTCAATTGTACCATTAAAAATGCACTTTTAACATCCATTTGATAAAGCAGAAAATTCTTATGACTATCAAAACCAAGCAACATTCTAATTAACTCAAGTTAGCTACAAATGCATATGTTTCATCAAAATCAATACCTTCCCGATGGTTGTACCCTTGAGCAACTAACCTTGCTTTGTTTCTTACCACTTTTCCACTTTCATCAAGATTGTTGCGGTAGACCCACATGGCTCCAATGATCTTTTTATCACTTGGTCTTGGCACAAGAATGCACACTCAATTGTTCTATAACTATTCAAACTCTTCTTGCATGGCTAGGATCCATTCATCATCCTTCAGGACTTGTTTGACATCTTTTGGCTCAAGTTGAGAGATGAAGGTGTCATCCACTTGTTCTTTGTTGTAGGCAGACCATGTCTTCACCCTTTCAAAAATATTATCTATGATGCACTCTTTAGGATGATGCTTTGTAAAGCGGGGAGTAGGATCATTCTTTTCTTCTTCTTTCTCTTCTTCATCAACCAACACCTCTTTTTCTTTATCAACAATATCAAGCTCTTTCAAGTGAGGGATAACCTCATCTACAACATCATCATTAACAATATTATTGGAAATGGAGGGGTTCGTGTCAACAAATCTAACATTGATAGATTCTTATACTTAACACAATTCAATATTAAATACCCTATAATCCTTGCTAGTAGTTCTATAGACAAGAAAGAAATCCTTGTAAGACTTTAGATCAAACTTGTCGAGGGAATTCTTGGTGTTCAAAACAAAACAAGGACAACCAAAAATATAAAGAAATCAATGGAAGTCTTTATCCCACACATAGCTTATAGGGGGTTTTCTACAAAGATTGATGAGTAAAAACCCACTTTTTCACAAAACATGAAGCACTAATGACTTGGCCCAAAACTGCTTTGGATTATCATACTCTAGAAGCATACCTAGACATTTCCCGTAGTGACCTATTCTTTTTCTCTACAACCCCATTTTGTTGAGGTGTTTGAGGTGAAGAAAAAGTTTTGTGCATACCCAGATTCCTCACAGAAAGCGTTCAAACAAGTCATTTTCAAACTCTCCCCCATGATCACTGTGGATAGAGATGATCTGACAAGAAGCTTTGTTTTCAACTCATCTGCAAAAAGTCAAGAAAAGATCAACAATATCACCTTTTGAAACAATAAATAAAGTCCAAGTATAGCTAGAAAAATCACCCACAATTACAAGAAAATACTTGCTACCTCAAAGAGATTGTGTTCACATTGCTCAAAATAGATCAATGTGAAGAAGGTCAAGAACTCTTTTGGTGCGAAGGACTCCTTTGGATTTGAAGAAATACTTGGTTTTCTTTCCTTAGGTACAAGGTTGGCCTTCCTCATCCTTCTCAAAATCCAATTGAGGAAGTCCCTTTACCAAATCCTTTTTCCTCAACTTCTTCATTTGTTGCATATTTACATGACCAAGCCTACACTGCCATAAAGAAATATCATTTGAATTGGCAACAAGACATATACCAACAATAGGCTTAATAGAGACAATAACAATAATATAGAGATTAACATTTCTAGTTCCCTTATATATAACATTGTAGGAGAGTGAATCTAGAAGCAAGCATTCAAGTGAGGTAAAAAGAACAAGATAACCATTATCACAAAGTTGACTAACACTTATCAAATTCTAATGTAAACCATCCACAAGAAGTAGATTCTTGATGCATAGTGAATCACCTACATCACCCTCACCTATCATATTACCCTTGTTGTTGACATCAAAAGTCATCGATCCTCCTTTCTTCTTTGTGAATTGGTTGAAGTGGCTTATTTCACTTGCCACATGCTTTGAGAAACCACTATCAACAATCTATTTTCCTTTTACCTATAAGAAAGGAAGATGTTGGTGCCCAATTTAAACCTTGGGATCCGCTGTTATCTTGAGGACCCATTTCATCTTTTTGTTGGTCCCCTTCTCCCTATAAGGACAATAAGTAGAGTAATGGTCATCACTCTTGCAATGCACACAAACCATAGGGTTTTTAGAGCTAGAAGACTCTCCATGGAAGATAAGAGGACCCTTGCTCTTTTTCTTACCCTTACCCTTGCTTTTTCTCTTTGGAGCTCCCCCGTACATATCCCAAACTACTAGTACCAACTTGTTTGGTAGAGTGATCTAGAACTTCATTGAGGGACTTTTTCCCTTTGAGGAATTTCTGCAAGGAATCTCTTAGTTTGTGATTATCATCACTAAGAGTAATGATAGTAGAATATAATCTAGCAAGACCATCTTGTGCATGAAGTAAGTCGGCCTCCAAACATAGGGCTTAGTAAGACAAGAATCTTTTTCTAAACTAAGACTGGCAACTTCATGACTAGGAGATAAAGGTCTAGAAGAAAGATCATTAACTTGACAAAGCAATCTAGCATTTTCAGCTCTAAGCATAACATACTTATCAAGATAAATCCTATTTTGATCCTTAGTAGCATCACAAGCAAGCTTAAGATCATCATTTTTAGTTTTAAGTAAAGCAAGCTCATCTACTAGGGCTTGGTTTTCTTCCTTAATACTATTGATGTTCTTAAGGTAGATGCCATTCTCTACTTCAAATTCATTGTATTGGAGCTCAAGATCGAGAAACTGCCCTTGCAAGGAATCAATAGTATCAAGATGCAATTTCTCATTTTTATTAAGAGTATCAAGTTTATCACACAAATCATCTATGATCTTCCCTAACCTCTTCTTTTTGAACTTGCATTCAGAATAAAAGGAATGGGAAGCATTTAACAAATCAATAAGAGTTTCTTTGGATAACTCATGCAAGCTTACCTCACTTACCTCACCAATATCTTCACTTGTAGAGGCCATGAGTGAAAGATGGAATTCTCCTTCATTGGAATTTGAACCACTTGAAGAGGATTCTTCCCATGCTACATGAGCTGCATCCTTGCTCCTTTTGTCCTTCTTGTCCTTCCTCTTATACTTACCTTCCTTCTTATAGTCACCCTACTTCTTGTGGCTACTCTTGTGGTAGGCCTTCTTTGCCTTGGGGCAATTATTCTTGTAGTGCCCCTTTTTACCACATTCATAGCATCGAGGAGCATAGGATGAGGAAGAATTTCCCTTGAAGTGCTTGCCCTTGGAGTAATTTGCTTCATGATCACTAGGGCCATCATCTTCACTTGAGGAGGGAGGAGAGGACCGACAAGCAAATTGTTGTTGGAGAATCATGCCCCCACTTGAGCTTTGAAGGCATTGTCTTTGATCTTCTTTGACCTCTTGATTGTCATCTTCTTCTTACTTGTCTAGCCTTGGCTCATGAGCTTGAAGGTTTCCAATGAGCTCCTCGGTGGCTAAGTCACAAAGACTTCTAACTTCTTCAATGGAAGTCACATTGGGTTCCCATCTCTTGGGAGGAGACCTTAGGATCTTGTAGTTGATAGTCCCTCTATCCAAGGTGTGGCCCAAGGAATCATTCCCATTGATGATGGTGTTAAGCCTTGTGTACATCTCAACCACTCTTTCCTTCTTGCCCATCTTGAAGTTTTCAAGTATTTCATTGAGCATGTAGATCTTTGACTCTTTGACTTGTTGCGTGACTTCATAGGTAATGCACAACTTGTTCCAAATCTCATGGGCCATGTCCCAAGATAAGATATGGTTGAACTCGGAGGGAGTTAGGGTAGGATAGATGATGCTTATTTCCTAGTCATTCAGCTACGCCTTATTGAGTGTAGCTTCATCCCAAGTAGCTACATCACTTTCCGACTCCTTATATGGAAGAATCATCACCTTCCACATGTCATAGTTCATCTATTGAAGGTAGAACTGCATCCACCATTTCCAATAGAGGAAATATTTGCCGTCGAAGATGGGGGGTCTCATGGAGAAGCCTCCATCTAGTTTGAGGGACCCAAGTAAGTCGTCCATCTTCTCATCTCATAGGAGACATGTCAGAGAAGACGGTGGCTCTGATACCACTTGTTGGATCAAAGGTCTCTGGGGGGGTGAATAGAGCTAAAAACTCTTGCACAAAAATTGTTAGACCTTCAAGTTACTTCAACTAGGCACAATTGTAAATAGTGAATTTGATGGCAATATAACATACATAGCAAGGATGGGAGAGATTGAAACAAGCATTTGAAGAAGCTGTTTATAGTGGTTCCACTCTCCAAACTAAGAGATAGTCATTCCACTACCTAGAGAGGTCAAGCCCTAGGATTTTGTAACCTATGTATACTTATACTCCATTATAATACATACAATTGACCTTCCATTTCCAGGACAAAGATACTCAGCTTCCCTTTAAGGTCAAGGGAGCCAACAATCTTGCAACCAAGGTCTTACCTATCTGGAGCTAGAGTCTTCTACCTCACTAAGGTCTTACCCACTCTTACAAGTAGTTGGACACCTTCGCCAAGGAGATCCCCTCTTAGCAACGAGTCTTCCACCTTGTAGGATTCACCAAGGAGATCCCCTCTTAGCAACGAGTCTTCCACCTTGTAGGATTTACCCACTATACTCCCAAATATTTAGCCTTGTCCTCCTCCTTCACTCAGAGAAAATTTTTGCACCTTCTTCTTTGGCTTGAAGAAGCTTGCACCTTCTGCTTCACTTGGAGAAGCTTTCACCAACTTGATCTTAAAAAAAGGGGTTGGGAAGAGAGAAGCTTTAAAAGATTTACAAGTATACAATGAAGTAGCTCTCTCACACAGATCCTATATCACTCATGTTGATGAATTGAAGTGTAATAAAGAGAGTGAAAGGGGCTCAAGTGGATTGGATTCACTCAACCATTTCAAGGAGCTTGATTAGCATGAAGGATCAACCTTAGGATGACCACTAAGAGGTCATATTTATAGCTGGGGGTGTCCATTAGAGGGTAGCAACACTTAGGAACGTTTTATACCTATTTGGGGCATGCAACATATATAATTTGAAGTTGTGCAACACTCCAACAATTAGAATCATTTTTTCTACATTTTTCATACAATGCAGTCGGTCGAGTTTTCATAAAGGCAACTCGACTGGTTGCACTATGCGACAAAGCCAATTTGAAGCATTAGTCGAGTTTTTCCTATGTGCAATTCGATCGATCGCTTTAAATCAATTTCGCTGAGTGTAGGGATAAGTCAAGTTCTATAAGTGGCAAACTCGACTGAACCAAAGAATTATCAAAATCCATTAAGGGATCATTCGAGTTTGAATATCGACCGACAAAAAACCTGTGATGAATTTTGGAATTTTTTTTGAGTGATCAGACATTTGAATTAAGGGTTCCTAATTTTTCTCATCTTAGTTACAAGTCATATAATCAATGCAAATGATTACAAAAATCATCTAAGGTGATTTGGAGTATTTTCCACAAAAGTACATTTGCATTGCTTTTCGCTTGAAGTAGAACAAGCTAGGGCTTGACAAATTTGATATTTTCATGTACCTAATGCCTCAAATCAATCTCAAACAAACATATTAGATACATATGAATGGAATGGTTAAGTCTTTATGAACATATGGACAATGTGAACCCTTAGGTCAACATTCTCCCCCTTTTGAGAATGAAAAACCATTCCTCAACATATCGAAAAGGATACGAAACTTAAACCTTTACCTTTGTTAAATGATGTGAGAGTTAAACCTTTACCTTGTGAATTACAAGGGGATCCTTGAATGAACAATGTGAATTTCTCCCCCTCAATTCATGCTTACCTATTCTTGCATGGTTAGTCTTTCTACAAATAACCATAGCACATTTATATACTATATGGTCCTCTAGAAAGTCACATGATATGTAAATAATTGACAAAAAAAGATCATATAAGCACTACAACAATATGGCCGAGCTCACACTTCTCCCCCTTTTGACATTATCAAAAAGGTAGGGGAGTAGAAGAACTAAAAAACACATGTCTTCTCCACAAGTGAAAACTAAACAAGCGACTACATACAACACACACCAAATAGAGACAAGGCAGAGAGAGACCAACAATCCAATGTCATAATCAAAATATGGATAACATACCAAGAACTCACAAGATAGAGAGAATCAAAGAGTTAAGGTACATGAGATTAGGATTACAACACTAAACATGTCCTCTGGAGATAGAAACTACAAACCAATGAGGATCAATGAGATGATAAAATAGTATGCCTCACATACATATTGCCCAAATGTCTAATACACGATAAACTACAAAAAGATATATATATATATATATATATATAAGCACTCTAAAGAATACATAACTAAACATCTACACTATCAATAACATCAACTACATCCTCATCCTCATCCTTGGGCTGGTAGTCCTCGTCATCATCAGATGGTGCCGCAGAGGTAGCAGCTGTGGTCTCACCATCATAACCAAAAGAACTAGCAAAATCATCATTAGTATCGTCCTCAGAATCATCATCCTTGACGTCCTCAACAACATCCTGGTCTGGCATCTCCTCATCAGCAGGAGGTCCAAAGGCACGACCATGCCAATTGGCATTCTTCATAGTCCATGGCATGCCACATGCATATAATGCATTTGCTGGCTCAAAGGAAGGAGCAGAAGTCCCATCAAAGCCAACAAGCATAGTGGCAACAAGACCAGTAGGTAGATCCAATAGAGGAGAAGTAGCAGGAGCAGGGGCAGGTCCACCATCAGCAGCAGGGGTGGTAGCGGAAGCAACATGAGGTGGAGGGTCATGGTAGAACTGACATTATGAATAGGAGGAAAATTCAGCTCTAGGGTAAGCCTGGTAGGTAGGTTGGGATGGATACATGATAGGTTCATGGTTGACATTATCTGGATAAGGTCTTGATGGAGATGATCCTTAACCTGAAGGTTATATGCCTGTTGATGCATCAGATATCCCATGAGGCTTTCATTTGATACATGAAAAGAGGGGCGATCAGGGCGGGTGGTGGAGGTGGTGTAGGGGCATGGGTGGAGATAGGGGCTCTAGGAGTGGTACGGGAGGTAGGAAGAAAGGTCTTGTTGTTAATAGTCTCACTGATGCTGACACCTTTCCGACTGTATTTGTAGTGGAAATCATGGAAAATGGATTTCTGAGTCGCAAAAGCAAAAAGACCATAGATCAAAGCAGGATAAGGAGGATGGGTTCCAGAGGTGTTCTTCCCGAGTCAAAGTAGGTCATGTGATGAAGAATGTAGTGAGACCACTTGACTCCTTTATTCTTCAAAAGACAATACATTACCAAATCCATGTTTTCTGCGATCTCCGTTTCATTTTTGTTTGGTTGGATATTGCAACCACCAATGCAATAAGATGGGTTTTGATATTGAGGGAAGAGGTTGGTAGGGTTGACTTCTTCCTATAGGGAGACATTGGGCTTCTTCAAAAACTTATGAATGTCATGAAGTGTAAGATCATTGCTTTTGTAGAAAGCCTCAGGGTCAAGCATGTCATAATAGTCAGGGTATTGGGACCTCCATTAGTCGGTAACCTCAGTACCATTAAAATAGATATTCAAGGAATCTTCAGATATGGTAAATTTGGTACCGACTATCATAGAAGTCATACTACCTGAATCAGGTGGTGGCACATTTCTAGTGAAGTTACATTGGAGATTTGCATAAAAATCATGGACCGCCTTAGTGCTAGTGATAGAATTTGAGTAGCATAGGTTCTTTACACACAATGCACTAAGGTGATGGGTTGGAAACACCTCAACGACCTCCTTAATAACCTCACTTTTGGTGAAATGAGGTTCGTATAAAGCTTAAAAGGGAAGGGATTCCTAGGAAGGAGTTCCTTATAGAAATTTAGAGCTTGAGAAGATAATAATGAGGTGCCATCATAGGTTATGGGGTGAGGAGTAGAGGAAGAAGATGGTACTCCAACAGGGATGACTCTTCTCGGTTTGAGGCCATGAAGGTGGATGGAGAAGAAAACATCACTGAAGGAGAAAGAACCCACCACAAATAGGTCGCCTAGCTACCTAGGTTGAGGTAGGAAGAGGCAAGGAAGGCCAAATGGGGTCTGGGAAAGGAAGGTCAAACTACAGTTTGAGAACTAGAGCACTGGAGCTTGGGATCAATCGATTTTTCTCTAGTCGAGAGGGAGAAAAATCGGTCGATGCCCTATTTTAATTTGGTCCAATTGCACTATTGGTTGAGTTATGCGGGTTAGAGACTTGACCAAATAGGCAGTTCGACTAAGTTCTCAGATGGCGATCAGTCGATTTGTTAGCACGACAAACTTGACAAAATGGTCAACCTATACAAACCTTAGAAAATTTAATTCCAAGCCTCTAGGGTGCTATGATAATGTAGTTTTCAAGCCTACCACGTGTTTTAGACATATTGAGGCACATTTCACTCATCATAGGGTACTATTTTGTGATAAAACATTCATTTGTGAAAAATACCCAAATATAAGAGAAACAAGACATGAAAACATGGCAAAAATGGCACATATAAAGCATAATATTCTTAGCTCTACTGTGCAATATAGGATTGTAAGACAAGTTAATTGTACTAGTATTATCACAATAGATAGGCTAAGCATCAACATGAATGTTAAAGTCTTGGAGCATTTGCTTCATCCATAGGACTTGGGCACAAAAACTACCAGCTACAATGTATTCAACCTCGGTAGTTGAAAGAGCCACAATGCTTTGTTTCTTAGAGAACCAAGAAACTAGGCATGGTCGTAGGAAGAAGCAAGTACCACTTGTGCACTTTATATCAATCAAACAACCTACATAATCAGCATCACTATAGGCATTAAGAGTAAAGTCCCTTGACTTGGGATACCATAGTCCAAATTTTTTAGTTTTGGTTAGATACCTCAAAATCTTCTTAACCACTATGAGATGTGATTTTCTTAGACTTGATTGAAAGCGAGCACACAAGCCAACATTAAACATTATATCAGGTCGAGAGGTAGTGAAATAAAGTAAACTTCCAATCATACCTCTATAGAGTTTCTCATGTACCTTTTCTCCTTGCTCATCTCTATCAAGCTTGGTGGTGTTTGACATGGGGGTGTTCATTGACTTGGTGTTCTCCATCCCAAAGAGCCTAAGTAGTAACCTGGTGTATTTGCCTTGGTTGATTAAGTTCCCATATTTCGTTTGTTTGATTTGAAAGACAAAAAAAAAGTAAGATCCCCAATCTTGCTCATCTCGAACTCACTCTGCATACGATCACTAAACTCCTTACAAAGATCAAGGTCAGTTCTGCCGAAGATAATATCATCAACATAAATTTGAACAATTAAGAAATTGCTAGAAGTGTGTTTAGAAACAAGGTAGAATCGACTTTGCCCATGATATAGCCATTGTATAGCAAAAAGTTCTTTAGCTTCTCATACCAAGTTTGAGGTGCTTTTTTGAGTCCATAGACAGCTTTTTGTAACAAATAAACATGGTTAGGCAATTTATAATGTTCAAAGTCAGGAGGTTGAGCAACATATACTTCCTCCTCAATTGTACCATTCAAAAACACACTTTTAACATCCATTTGATAAAGCATAAAATTCTTATGACTAGCAAAAGCAAGAAAGATTCTAATTGACTCAAGTCTAACTACAGATGCATATGTTTCATCAAAATCAATACCTTCCCACTGATTGTACCCTTGAGCAACTAACCTTGCTTTATTTCTTACCACTTTTCCGCTTTCATCAAGATTATTGTGGTAGACCCACATGGCTCCAATGATCTTTCTATCACTTGGTCTTGGCACAAGAATGCACACTCAGTTCTTCTAGAACTGTTTCAACTCTTCTTGCATGGCTAGGATCCATTCATCATCCTTTAGAGCTTCTTTGACATCTTTTGGCTTAAGTTGAGAGATGAAGGTGTCGTCTTCTTATAGGCAGACCGTGTCTTCACCCTTTCAAAAGGATTACCTATGATGAGCTCTTTAGGATGATGCTTTGAAAAGAGGGGAGTAGGATCCTTCTTTTCTTCTTCTTTCTCTTCTTCATCAACCAACACCTCTTTTCCTTTATCAACAGTGTTGAGCTCTTTCAAGTGAGGGATCACCTCATTGGCAACATCATCATTAACAATATACTTGGAAATAGAGGGGTTAGTTTCAACAAATCTAACATTGATAGATTCTTCTACTCTACACAATTCAATGTTAAATAGTCTATAAGCCTTGCTAGTAGTACTATCGCTAAGAAAGAAAGCCTTATAAGACTTCAGATCAAACTTGTCGAGGGAATCTTTGGTGTTCAAAACAAAACAAGGACAACCAAAAACATGAAAGAAATCAATGTAAGGCTTTCTAACACACCATAGCTCATAGGGGGTTTTCTTCAAAGATGGATGTGTAAAAAGCCAATTTTGCATAAAACATGAAGTACTAACGACTTTGGCCCAAAACTTCTTTGGAGTATCATAGTGTAGAAGCATAGTCCTAGCTATTTCCTATAATGACCTATTCTTTCTCTATACAACCCCATTTTTTTGAGGTGTTCGAGGTGAACAAAAGTTATGTGCATACCCAGATTCCTCACAAAAACATTCAAACATGTCATTTTCAAACTCTCCCCCATGATCACTGTGGATAGGAGACCATTCAGAAAGAAGCTTCATTTTCAACTCATTTGCAAAAAGTCGAGAAAGCATCAAGACTACCACTTTTTGAAACAAGAAACAAAGTCCAAATATAAAGAGAAAAACCATCGACAATCACAAGACAATACTTGCTACCTCAAAGTGGTTTCGTATGCATTGGTCCAAATACATCAACGTGAAGAAGCTCAAGAACTCTTTTGGTGCTAAGGATTCCTTTAGATTTGAAGGAAGACTTGATTTGCTTTCCTTGTCTACAAGGTTGGAATTCCTCATCTTTTTCAAAACCCAATTTAGGAATTCCCTTTACCAAATACTTTTTGCTCAACTTATTCATTTGATGCATATTTACATGACCAAGCCTATGCTGCCATAAACAAACATAATTCAAATTGGAAACAAGACATCTACCAACAATAGGCTTAATAGTGTCAAGAACAATAATATAGAGATTACCATTTCTAGTTCCCTTATATATACCATTGTAGGAGAGGGAATCTAGAAGCAAGCATTCAAGTAAGGTAAAAGAACAAGATAACCATTATCACAAAATTGACTAACACTTATTAAATTTTTATGTAGGCCACCTACAAGAAGTATATTCTTGATGCATAGTGAATCATAGAGGGGGGGTGAATTGAGTTAAAATACTTGCACAAAAATCATACCTTTAAGTTACTTCAACTAGGCACAATTGCAAATAGTGAATTTGTTGGCAATCTAAACATACATAGCAAGGATGAGAGAGACTGAAACAAGCATTGAACAAGTTGTTTATAGTTGTTCCACTCTCCAAACTAGGAAAGAGTCAGTCCACTACCTAGAGAGGTCAAGCCCTATAATTTTGCAACCTATGCATACTTATACTCCATTATAAGACATACAATTGACATTCCTTTTCTAGGATAAGGATACCCAAATTCCCTTTAAGGTCAAGGAGCCAACAACCTTACAACCAAGGTCTTACCTATCCGGAGCTAGAGTCTTCTACCTCGCTAAGGTCTTACCCACTCTTACAAGCAACTGGACACCTTCACCAAGGAGATCCCCTCTTAGAAACAAGTCTTCCTCCTTGTAGGATTTACCTACTCTACTCTCAGATCTTCAGCCTTGTCCTCCTCCTTCACTTGGAGAAGCTTTTTGCACCTTCTTCTACAGCTTGAAGAAGCTTTCACCTTCTCCTTCACCGGGATAAGCTTTCACCAACTTGATCTTGAAGAAAGGGGTTGGGAAGAGAGAAGCTTTGAGAGATTTAGAAGTATACAATGAATTAGCTCTCTCACACAGATCCTACCTCACTCATAATAAAGAATTTAAGTGTAATTAAAAGAGAAAAAGGGGCTCAAGTGGACTGGATGCACTCAACTATAGAAAGGAGCTTGAATATCATTAAGGAGCAACCTTGGAATGAACTCCAAGAGGTCTTATTTATAGCTAGGGGTGTCTATTAGAGGGCATGAACACTTAGGAACATTCTCTAGCCATTTGGGGGTGTTGCAACATATATAATTTTGAGTTTTGCAACACTCCAATGGCTAGAGTTATTTTTTCTGCACTTTCTGTAAAGTGCAGTTAGTCAAGTTTTCATAAAGGTAACTCATCCAATTGCACTATGCGATAAAGCCAATTTGAAGCATCAGTCGAGTTTGTCCTGTGTGCAACTTGACTGATCGCTTGAGATCAGTTGTGACGACCTAACTTTTCTCTCTCTGATGTTGTACCCTTTCTCTCTCATCAAGTTGCCTCTTACTAAATTCCATGTAAATTCTATAGTATGAATGTGGTGATTCTATAATATTGGTGACATCAATGATCAATTGCACAATGCGCGACATGAATATGCACTTTTGAACTTAGTATCGTGGTTTAATACATCACCTACTTGAATCCAATTTTTATCCTCTATCATTTTGGTCTTTTTACTTCCTAGTATATATTATGTTGTAGAGCTCTCAATTTTCTTTTCAACTACACAAAATTTGCCTCAATCAGACCATCCTAGCTCAAGTTATGACCTTTCAAATGTTGAGTCAAACTATATGTCTGTTTAATCAAATTTATGCAATTTTGAGCCTAATTGGTGCCAAATGCAGCGCATGTCCATCTAGGGGTGGCAACCCCTTTGGATAGACGAGATCATCCGGGAATGTCAAATTATGATCCCACGGCTAACGAATCATCTCCTAGCTTTGTACAGGCCATTGATGCAAGGAGCACTACTCCACCTTGCTCCACCCAATAGGAATTTGCTTGTCCCCTTTCTCGCCCAAATAAAACCCCAACCTCGTCGTCTCGATTCCCCCTTGCTTTTCCCCCTTATTTTTACGCCCAAAACACCCATAACTCCTTCCTTTCTCCTCACACTGGGTGGTACCACCATGAAACCCTAGGTTGGGATTTTCTTCTCCTAGCCCTCTTGGGAAGATCTAATGGCGGGATTTAATTTGCCATGTTTTCCCAAGAAGGGATGACTTCCTCCTAGGGCCTGGGAACCTTTCCCTCCCACCCAACATCTTTCTCCAGTGAGCTGCTAGTCCAAGCCGCCACTGTGGGCACATCTCTCTCCATGTGTTGGATGACCGAGACGAAGAGCTGACACTGTGGATTGGGCCGTGGATGGCTAAGATCTGAGACACATGCCCCTCTCAGTGTGATGTGGGCCCGACACTGAACCATGTGGCTGCGACACAGAGGGAGAGCTAGGGGTGTGTGAAGACCACTGGATGGAGAGCAGCGATGGCGGACCGCTCAACAATGGTCAAATATCCCACCCTAGCGGCCAAGAGAGGCTGCTAACTGCCGCACACTCCAGTGATGCCAGTGCTTTGGGCATGAATTCTACGACCACAAGATCAACAATCAATGGCCGACATTCATTGTGAAATAATACGGTAGACCTATACTCGACACCTCGTGTACTTGACTCGCCTTATTTCACATATTTTATAGGTTCAGATATGGCTAGAAGTTGATTGGCTTGGTGAGCTATGTCAGGTGTACTTGTTGTAGATCCCTAGTATCCATGAGTATACTTGTAAAATTGTACTCTTGAACATGTAACTGAAAGCTTGTAATAAACAATATTTCTTAATATATCTTGTTGAATGTTGAAATAATGATTGGTACTTTTATCTTGTTACCTGTTCATGTATGCTAAGATTTATGCTTTCACATTCGCACTTTGATAATACCATGCTAGGGACGGATGATTAGGTCCTATCACCATTGACTTTATAGTCATTTGGAGTTAGGACTTGGGTAACAAATGGTTCTATGACATATGGTATTAGAGCATGAACAATAACTACACCAACATTGCTCACATGAAACACAAACTAAACTCACCTTACATCTCAACTCTAAAAGCTTAATAAAACGTCCTTGTGGACTGAGGTGACTTAGCCTCTAGGTTAGAACCTAGATGTTCTAGAACTAGGTGTAGACTTGTGTAATCCCCAGATCCTTTCTTTCTCCTCCTTCTATCTTGTAGCATGGGTTGTAGGTTTAGAAGGGTGAGAAAAGGGAGTTTTTACTACAACCCTAGACATATGTTCGCGACATGTGCTTAGGGTAGCTACGTATGTGTGCACCCTGTTCTTGCTAGTTCTCTAGGTGTCATGGTACTAGACTGCCTAATGAGTGTGGTAACTTGTTTTGGTTTTGGTTTTGTTCAAATGGAGTATGGTGGTTTCCATCGCCCATTTCAACATTGAAGAAAACTTATTTCAAATATTAGTATATATGTACATATGAAAAATGTCACCAAACGCAAAAAGGCAGTGACTATCCATGTTACCTAATAGAAAGAGATGTAACACTAGTCTAGATGAGAGATTTTAAATGATAGTTGTAGTATCTAGATTTGTCTATAGCCATGATAAAGGTTAGGCTAGTGAGTAGCTTAGATAAAATATGGTGACAATGATGATGATGACGATGGTGGTGATAATGATGATGATGTTGATCTTGACCTTGATGCCAATGTTGATGTTGATACAATGAGCTTGCTTCTAGACGACATATGTTTGATATTGGAATTTTCAAGCATGTTTTGATGACATTAGATGAGTTTGACCATACAACCCTAGCTAATCTAGCACCACATATGGTGTATGTATGTGTTAAGAACAACTAGTGAGTTGGCACTCTTGCTTGTTCCTAGTCTTGTACGTGTTGACATACGTATGTGATACATGATTTGAAACCAACACGGACCTTAATCTCTTTACAAAGGAGGACCTCTAGCATGGGACATACGAAAAGGGTGGCCTCTTCATATGAGTTGACCCACCACGGGAGAAGGTCAGAGTACCTAAACTCCAAAATGTTGAAAGATATGCACGATAAAATACATGATGATGAGTCCCTAGCTAGAATACTTCTAAGTATATGAGTTGAGTCACCTAGTTTGTGGTCCCTTGAAAATGTTGAACCCTAGATTTACTATGAAAATACCTAACCCTAAAGAGAGAGGCATTTGAATACATGATGCTTGCTATATAGGTGAGAGAGATGTCCCACGACCCTAATATGATGTACATGATGTTTGATATCCATGATGAGCCTCATACTTAGGTTAGTGGTTTGATGTAAAGGAATTTAGGGGTTGTTCTCATTTGATAGGTTGGGTAAGAGTTTGGTATGGGTAGATGTTTGAGGTTAGCATGTTTTTCCTTGACTTAAATAGGTTTTAGCTTGAGTGGCTCGATCTTGTGAAACTTTTTCTAGATACAAGTGAGATAATTACGAAACCTCAACATTGATGATAATGTTGTTCCTTGAATAATGCATGATACATGAATTAATCTCACTTATGCTAAACTTGAATACATATGATAAGTCACTCTCATAAGCTAGACCTAATATAAACCACATAAAACATGAAAGTTGTAATTTGGAATCATGAGATGATTATGATGATTTCTAGAAATCTTAACTTGAATAATCATGAAAATAATGCTGAATTGCAATCCTAAAATGAGAAATGGTGAGCACCATTGGGGAGGGTATATTTGAGGGAAAAATAAAACCTGCATGAAATCTCGTATAATGATGAAATACACATTTAGTAATAATATTGTTTGGAAGTCATGATGATGGACATGTTAGTTATAGAAATCGATAGCATATATTTTGACAAGCCTCGAGCTTCCAAGCACACATAAGCAATACCCTCATGTGTTAGGGATAAGGGTTATGGAACCCTAAAGTCAAATGATGTCTTAATATGATAAAATGCCAAGTGACATGTAGAATTGAGATGAGTACACCCTTGATGATGAAAACTTATCTGTGCACCCCATGCCGCGGGATGCCTTGACACACATGGGTGGTTAATTTTGAACACGATGAAAATATGATATTTGACCTTCAACTATGATCTAGGATGAATTTTGAGGACAAAATTTCTTTTAAGGAGCGAAGGATGTGATGACCTAACTTTTGTCTCTCCTATGTTGTACCCTTTCTCTCTCATAAAGTGTCCTCTTACTAATTTCCATGTAAATTCTATAGTATGAATGTTGTGACTCTCTAATATTGCTGACATCAATGATCAATTGCACAATGTGCGACATCAATCTACACTTTTGAACTTAGTATCATGGCTTAATACATCACTTTCTTGAATCCAATTTTGAGCCTCATAATTATGTTATTTTGACTTCCTAGTATGTATTATTTTGTAGATCTCTCAATTATCTTTTCAACGGTTCAAAAGTCACCTCAATTGAACCATCATAGCACAAGTTATGACCTTTTAAATATTGAGTCAAACTATATGTCTTTTAATCAAATTTATGTAATTTTGAGCCTAATTGGGCCCAAATGTAGCACGCGTCCCATCTAGGGGTGGCACCCCCTTTGGATATTCGAGATCATCTAGGAACATTAGATTATGATTTGACGGCAAACGAATCATCTCCTAGATTCGTACAGGCCGCTGGCGCAAGGAGCGTTGTTCCACCCAATAGTCATTCGTTTCTCCCCTTTCTTGCCCAAATAAAACCCCAAACTCCTCGTCTTGATGCCCCCTTGCTTTTCCCCCTTATTTTCCCTCTCAAATTCGCATCCAAAACACCCCTAACTCCTTCCTTTCTCCCCGCACTGGGTGGCGCCGCCATGAAAACCCTAGGTTGGGCTCTTCTTCTCCTAGCCCTCTCGGGAAATTCTGATGGTTGGATTGAATTTACCATGTCTGCCCAAGAAGGGACAACTTCCTTCTAGGGTATGGGAGCCTTTCCCTCCTGCCTGACATCTTTCTCCGATAAGCTACTAGTTCGGGCTTCCTCTGTGGGCACGTTTCTCTCGTTGCGATGGATCAATGAGACAAGGAGTGGACATCGTGGATCAGGCTACAGACAGCTAAGATCCGAGATGCAGACCCCTCTCAGTGTGCTGGGAGACTCCTGAACTAGCTTAATGCTTAATTGTGTTTACCTTGTATAATGAGATGCTTAAACCTTAATCTAAGCTCTTGAGATATTTTAATATCATGGGACATACTTGTATTTTCATTATGAGTCTAATTTGATTAATCTTTGAGCTATTTTGCAATACATGTGTATGTTTTGGACTAGTTTTCAATTTACCCATAAGTGAGGTTTAATTTGCAAAATGTCACATGAAGAGAGGGCATCTTGTATTTTGATATCATGATAGAGAAGAATATGATGTGGGACATTTTGTTTGAATCTTGAATGATGGTGTGGCATCATCATGTGATATTAGGGTTTCTAGGATTTGCATGGTTGGCTTGGGGTTTGACCTAGGGTTTGATGTTATGAGCTCAACACAGCCTATGGTGAGGGTCGTAATCGAGACACATGCTTGGATGCATGGTCATGACTGCAACAACCTTGTGAGGGGTGGGTTGAAACACCTTATTTCCTAGTGACTCAAGTATGCACAAGTGACCTAGGGTTTTCACTTAAAGTGTCTCGACTCGAGACAAGTTGATGAAGATAGTGTTGTGACCACAACAAGAGGGCAACGACCTAGTAGGTGGCAACATAGTTGCTGGATAAACATAACCATGGATATTTGCATGCGAGTGAAGGGAATCTTACCTCTTTGGAGGGCATGTGTCCCTTGATGGGATATGGTGTTGACACCTCAATGAAACTGCACTCCTCTCCTCCTTTTGGGTATATAAACTATCCTCTTCACAACCAAGTAATCTTTTTCGGCCTACAACTTCATGTTCTTCCTTGAAGATCGCCTTTGGATCTTCAAGAGCAAGAAGAAGCAACACTTGATCTTATGATGGCCGATCTTTGATGCATAATTGAAGATCTTGTGTTAGGGTTAGCTTTTGGTGGTGAATCTTGGAGAATCATCTCTTGGTATGTGATATTTCCTTCAAGATCATGTTTTCTTCTGAGACTCTGTGTCTTCTTCTTCCTATTTGGCCATAGATCATCCATGGTAGTTCTTCTTGAAGATCTCTTTTTACAAAGATCATAAGCTAGGCTTATCATGGTGAACTCGAGTGAAAGATGCTCTTTTCTTTTTGGTTCAGCCAAGATCTATTTTCCTTTCTCTGAACCTCCTTTTGATCATGGATTTTTCTTCTTCTTGGAGGTGTTTCCCTTGGATGAAGTGTTGGAGTTTGGTTGAAGGTCTTGAAAACTTGAGTCTTGGGAGGTTGTTCCACACCAAAATTAGGCGAGTTTTATAACTTCTCATATATATGTTATATGTATCTTTAAATTTAATTTCACTACTTGTTTTATGAATTTGTTATGTTGAATATGTAGAAAGTTTTGATATGATTTTATGTGTATAAGGATCTCAAGTTTTCACCCTTAAAACATCTCTCTTTAATGAACTTCATCATCATGGTTAGGTTTCCTTGAACACATAAGAATATGGTGATGCTCACCTTGTGATGCTTGGTCTTCTGGGTTGATCACTTGTTTTGATCCTAGTTCAGATCTTCTATGGGTGTTTTAGGTGGTTGAGAACAATCCTTGGACTTGTGTTGCGATTGACACCCCTCGGTAGGGTGGTTTTGGTCGCAACACACCCCTTAACATTAGATTAGTGGTTACCTACTGGTTTGGGTCATGACACATCATTGTTGTAGGGTCAGTTTTGGTTGTTGGATGACATTGCGACCAAGATTACTAAGTGATGGTGGCTATGCTTGTTAGCTAGTTTGTAGGTTGTATCAGGTTGAGGTTAGATTAGTTGCGGTCGACACATGCTTAGGTTGGGTCTTAACACATAGTTTGTAAAGAAGAAAATGACATGTTATATGACTTGGTCTTGACGCCATGCTAAATGGTCACGACTCACTTAGAAAGCAACGATCGTGACACACTTGGTTGTGGTCATGACGTAGCATTGCATATCCATGATAGCGTAGTCGTAACACCATGTTGGTGTCTTCTTTTGTCACAATGGCAACGTTGTGTTTTGATGGTGTTCCAGTTGTAACTAGGTGTAATGATAGGTCTACACCTTGGGATGTGTCACGGTCATGACACATGAGGTTGTGTCTCGGTCGCGACACCCCATACCTGGTCAGGTCACAATGCCCCATTGCTGAATAGGTAGACACTCACGTGTCAAGGATGATCAACACTCACGTGTTGAAGGTGGTTAAGGTACACACATGTGATTATGAACATGATCAATACTTAGAGTAAATGTATATTTAAGAAGGGGTGGGAGTATGAATGGCTAACCATCAATAATGATACTTGTTCATCCAACAAAAAGGGAAGTAATAGAGTTACAGTTGAGAGGGGGTATGATGCTACTAAACCCTAATCGAGTACATATGAACCTTAACCCTAATATGATGATAATAAGATAAGTGGGTTCACTATATTTGAATAATTGTTATTCATGGATAGTATTTTATATCTCCTACTTGTGCAACACTAACTTACAGGTGAAATGAATGGAATAGCTAAGTGAATGCTATAGTGAGCCCTATACAATATAGACTGGTGATTATGATTAATGTTGAGGCTCTACTGTGATATTGAATATGCATGATCATATAAATTGGTCTAATGACCTAGTAAGTGATTTGTGCATAAATGAGGGATTGACATCCCATAGTTATGTGTTGTTAATGATGACTTCAAGAATGCCAGTATACTAGTGCCATGTGAAGTCGTGACAAGTTTTCTCTTAATACATTTTATATCTTCTGAAGTTGCATCCTCCCTCAATTTTGTAGATTTTGTTTAGGATTAATACGTTGTAACTTGATTGATGCATTAAAAGATACCCAATTGGCATGACTAATCAAGTGAAACCCTAATCATGTAGTTTCCCTGTACCATAGATCCATCTACAATGTTAGTATCTTGCTGGATGGTGAAATGAGTAACTCCTATAGGGAAAATCAGAGCATATATTGTTGAATATGTGGGGTTCAAGTGATATATTTCCTTATGTCCTTAAATTATAGAAATAGTGATATATTGTTTATTATTAAATGACCAAGTGTGAGCCAATTCTCTAGTATTGTGCCATGTACCAAGGAAGACTAGTTGTTTATAGGACCATAGCTTGACTATGAGTTGCTATCTCTACAGGATTGTAGCTATCCCTACAAGTTGCTATCTTTTAGCAGTATGACTATATGTCACTGCATTGCAGACTTGAACTGACCAAGTAGTTGTGGCATCCAACTCACAAATACAAGATTAACTTAAGAAGAAGCGAATCATTTGCAGCGGATTACTGAAAATCACTAAAAATTAAAACTTTTTGCAAAGATATCCAAACATAGGAAATCTTTTCCATCAAGAACCATTGTATAACATTTACATTCTGGTTCAAACGTACATAACCTGTACCATCTCTTCTCAGAGATTACAACATAAGTTGTCCTATAAACATTATATACAAACATCATATGAATCTCGAGGCATCAAGCCAAAATCTCAGATTGATTCATTAAAACACTAGCTATAAACTCTGAGGACCCGAGAGTACAGAGACGACACATAGGAATTTCTAACTACATAACTTGACAGACAGTATCTCCACCTGAGATCTCACTGTTGTCCCTGTTGTTACTACTGCTGTCCTTTCCCTGCAAAAGGATTTTTGCTTATTTGTCATGGTAGAACCATAGTTCATCCATCTACTTATAATGAGTACAAATAGGTATGAATAACATCAATGAACAAAATTTATATAAAAGAAATGTAACATCAGCCAATGAATTTCCGTATTTAATCCTTAAGCAAACATGCTATACGGCTGATTATATTTTACAATCACACTTATGCCCTGAGGAGATGAGGTATACCGCTCATATTCCAACCGACCACTGCAAATTCGAAATCGGTACCATACATCGGTCAATGGAAGATCTGAATTCCCATGACCTCTCACATCCCGGTCAGTGCGGGACAACAAGCAGGACTATGTTAACTGCTCAAAATAGCTTTCCAAGGTATACTGGAACTTCTCTATAGAGTTACATCATCAACTGCACTCTCATCGGCCATCGAGAGATTTAATGTTTATCTCCTCGACCCGACATTAAATATCATTGGGAGATTAATGTTACATCTATCCCAACCATCGGGATATTTATGATACATCCATCCCAACAAATGAAGGACTGAGAGGTTTGATGTTTACCTTTCCTCAATCTCTTCACCAGACGTAAGGATATTTTTCGCCCATTTACCCCCACATATTCAAAATATGCGTTCCGAGTTTTGCCGTAGAGCACCCGTTTCACCATCACCTAAATATTGACGATGATGGATCTATGGTCAGGGCTCTACATGAAAATATTTCACTTGATTAATTAAGTACATTTTTATATTCTTTTAGCATCAACCAAGTTCTCAAACATGACTTATTACAAAAATGCTATAAAGAGACATGTACCGTTTTCATCAAATACTTATCAATCTTTCAAAGACCTTGGGAACTCAATCCCTCATTTCAATACTGGGAATTCTCATCCCTTACAATCTCATCACCGTAATCATATGGTTCTGGGTATTCAAACCCTAAACTCATCATTGAGCATCATTACCATCTAATAGGTAACTATCACCTTCAGGTCATCTGACCAAGGCATTCATGATACTTGTTACACAAGCATCACACATGGCTCACAAGTCTACAAGATATCTTTTCACCTCTTTCTAGGCAACAAATTACTCATACGACTCATAAAATCCATGCACATTTGTTACTTTTACTAAGCAACAACAATATTAAGGCACATAAGGCCAATCAACATTTATTATAAAAATGTCACAACTCAAACCTGGCTATATTCATCATCTCATAATACCTGCATGGTTATTAGACATGATAACAGTCATACAAGTTATTCATCACATCATGTGACACAATAGTAACACCATTATTCCTTTACTAGGAATTAGGGTTTACTATCAAATAGGGCTTTTCATTCCCTTTACCCAAATTAGGGTTAGGGTTCCCCATTTCTCATTAATTAGGGTTTCATGAATATTTTATCTGTCCAACCCTTAATTCATTATTCCATACCGTTGGGGTATTCAAAGATATCATAAATAATTATTCAAGATCATTATTCTCATCATATAGCATTAATGATCATCAATTCAAGGTATGAGTTCATTTCTCATCCTCATCATGGTATGACTACATCATACTCATCAATTTGGCTTAACCCCATTCTCAAGGTATATTAATTAACACTTATCAAAGTGCATCAACTCATTACATTTCATTGTAATAGTTACATAACACACTTCATATATTTCTTACCCAAATATATTGAGTTTGAAGTATATCAAGGTATATAAACCCTGAAGTGTTGAATGTGATAACTATCATATCTTGATGTATCACTTTTCTCATCATTTCAGACTTTCTTGAGTTAACCAACATATCTTGTATTAAGGTATTTCCCTCTTAATACATTCCATCACTAATATCTCACCTATAGCATATAATGCATAGGCCACACATTAGAATTGTCTAACTATCTTTAATAATATGGACTTGTCTAATGATAAAGACATTGCTTACAATAAGGTTGCTTATAATCAACCACTTGAAATGTTTTACCTTTATAAGGTAATTCCTTCTATCTCATCATCAGGGTTTCCTTATACCCTTACTTAAAATTAGGATTATGATTTATTGTCACATTGCCCAAAATTAGTTCTTTATGTATTATGACTCCACATTAGAGTCTCACATACCTTCACCCTTCTTAGGGTTCCTCATTACAACATAATGTTAGAGATTCATGTGGTGTTAAGTCTTAATCAGGGATTCTCATGGAATCACCCTCAACTAGGGTTTCTCATGGAATCACCCTCAACTAGGGTTTCTCATGGAATCACCCTCAACTAGGGTTTTATCATTACATGACATCACCCTAAATTTGATTCTCGCATCAAATCATCACATCAATGTTTCATATACATCATTCTTACTTAAGGTTTCTCATGACATTACCCTAGAATAAGATTTCACATGGAATCATCCTTAATTAGGACTTCCACTATAGTTACCCACAATTTGGGTCTATTATTCATCTCCATTAGGATTTCATTCAATTGTCCATAATTAGAGATTCACTATTCATCCCAATTAGGGTTTTACATCTCATTTCCCTAATTTAGAGTTTTAGATATCATTACCCTAGATTTAGGGTTACATCCTCACCCTGGATTTGGGTTACATTTAGATTTGCCCTCAATTAGGGTTTAAGTTCAATAACCCTGTCAATTAGGGTTTAAGTTCATGATTAGGGTTTCATGATCTCTTTACTTAAGGATCGTACCCTTAATAACCACATGAATCATACTAATATATGAATTTCATACTATCATCCTCTCAACTTGATTAGGTCATATCAACCCTTCAATCAAGTACATACAACTATGATTAACATAGTGTATCAAGTCATTGTTCTTATAAGCAATTAGGGTTCATCCCTTAATTGGCACTAATCACTTAAGTACTATTAGGGTTTCAACCTTTGTACCTTCATTGATTATCATTACTAACCATAATTGGATTATTGGAACTATCATTACATTCAATATCCAAGTGATTGAACCACATTGAACTCCATTCGGTTTTGAAGGTTTCATCACCAAACAGTTTTGAAACCGTTTGGCCCCAAACGGTTTTGATACTATTTGCCCCCAAACGATTTCAAGATCGTTTGGGCCAAATCAGTCCCAAAACCGCAAGGGTCCTTGAGGGACATTCATCAAATAGTTGATCATGATTAGCAACATTGAAACCTTCAATCGATTAAGTTATTGATGTTCAACAATCATTGACCCTTGGATCTTCAATCCATCAAATAACCACCTTTGACCATCCAAACAGTCTTGAGGTTCTTGATCTCAAACGGTCTTGAAACCATTTTCTCATCTCAACATCAAAATCCATGACATCCAATTAGGGTTTGGATCATTGGATTGGGCATCAATTCAACAATTGATTGCATTTCAACTTGGTATCATTGGATCTCAAATACACAACCATACTCAACACTAGACCTCCAAACGGTCTTGGTTGACCTCCAAACAGTTTTGAAACTGTTTGGGTGATTTTCAAATGGTTTTGAAACCATTTGGGTTAACCAACCCAGAAACTCAATACAATCAATTACAAAATCAACACTTAACCCGATTAGGGTTTTCTACTTGGTGATTAACCAATCATTGAACTAATCAATTGGAACCTTTATATTATCATTCAACATGTATTAGGGTTCTGACCTCAAATGGTCAACCCTCTCAAACGGTCAACTCCCTCAAACGGTTTGGGTCTCAAATCACCAAACGATTTTGAAACCGTTTGGACCAACAAATTGGAAACTGTTTGCTTTGGATATTTGGAGAGGTGTGCGCTTATGATGATGTCATCATCATAAAGCTTTAGAGTCATGAAATCTTCTGTGATTTCCATGGTGATTGCACCGATCAACCAAATCAATTATTGTAAATGAAGAAAGGATCATTATTTGATAAGGAATTGAATGCAATAACAATAATAAGGGTTCAAGTTATAAAACCCACCTCCAACTGAGCTCCAAAGCTCCAAGATCACGGCAACAATGGTGGATGCAACTCCTTTCACCATTCCAAGGCTCATCCTCAAGGTTTGAGTGAAAAGGAATGGTTAGAATTAAAGAGGGGATCGAAATAGGAAGAATTCATGCATTGATTTGTGATTTCCACCATGGATTCAAGGTGAACAAGGGTCAAGAAGATTACCAACAGGTAGGGAGTCTTACTCCTGGTCCTCCCAAGCTCCTTGGTCGTTTTCCAAGCAAAGGGAATAAATGGGATCAGGAAAAGCCTTTCATTTGGCTTGTAAAGAGTCTTTTTATAAAAATTCAATGAGAGAGAATATGCTTTATAAAAATTCATTTAATCCCAAAAATGGAGCTGCCTCTTCCCCCTCAACTTCCTTGGATCCGAGGCTATCTTGTTTGCCTCTTATTCCTCTCAATTATCCATGATTTAAAGAAAAGAAAATTAAGCACCTCAAATCATATTATACTAAAATCCATATGTGAGTGGATATTTCTTTTTCTTATAAAATTGTGAGTGAGTTATCCACTCCCTTGGATATTTTCGTGGTCCTTTCAAAGATCAAGGACGTCCACACACATATGAATCCAACCATTTTAATTTTTGTTGAAGTCCCTTTAATTAATACATTTATTTTTGCACTAAATTGAATTAGGGTTTCAATTAGGCATTAATCTTGATTATTTTATTATCAAGATTCTCTCTCCTCCAACTTAATTCAAATGAGGCGCCCCTCTCATTTTCTTTGCTCTAAATGATGCCAAGAAACATTAGGGACCTTATTGAAGTGGTAATTTGCATGTTGAACCCTAGGTTTTGGGTAAATTGCACATTACACCAAAACTAGGTTTTAATGCACATACATTGCTTTATCAGATCTTTCTTGGTACCAGGCTTCCATAAGCCATACCTCTGCATCATTTTCACTCTCATGATGCTTCAACACATGAGGAACATATTATCATGCACAATTTGCACTTAAACCCCTCAACTTGGTTAATTTGCACTTTAGTCCAAAATAAGCAAACATTGCTTCAACATTATTCAAACAGGATTAGAATTGCAACATAAGTTCCTCTTGAGGCCTAATTACTTTTCACAAGATAAGATTAAGCATATTATCATCTTTCTTAATCAAAACATCTTGGGTTATAGTATAACCTAGGTCAGGGATGTTACAAATTATAAACCCCTAACAAGGATTTCATCCCCGAAATCCAGATAAAGGAAGACAGATATATTTCATTCATTATATCATCTCCTTATTATGGAGACACCATAAAACTTTGATCAGTACAAAGTGTTTTCATACAAGATTCTCATAGAATCAACACACAAGGCATATGCTCCACTGTCCCTCATCATTGACTGTGGAATTAATTTTGTGTCAAGTAACACTTTTCTTGTTTAGAGAAACCTTATACATTCTTTATTAATATCATGTTTATGCAAAGTATAAGCCCTTAACATATGATGTTCATATTATTTTATATTATCAAACTAATTTCATAGTTGACCACTCCAGGTATCCAACATAAACCATCTAATATTTCTCAGATACCAAAATCTTTCACCTTGGTATCTATCACATGTGTTGAGAACACATCACATATTTCTCTTCCTTTCATCTTGGAACATTAATTGTTACATATGTCATCCTCTTGGGACCAAAGTCCAAGATAAAATGATACTTTTCTAAGTATCCATCACATGAACATTTTTATCCTATGCACATCAAGTGTCCTAAGACCCACTTGATTTCCATGTCCCTGAAAGGAAAGAAAACAAGGATTCATATTCCTCTTATTAATTCATGTATTTTCAAATATTCATGAACCATTTATTCTATGTCTCATCCTATGTTCCTTGCCTTTAGCATATGAATTTGTAAGGATGATTGCATGTCATTATCCCTTTCTTTAATATTATCTAGCATGTTTATGATCATTTCATGATCTCATCATATTTCCCATTTCCTCATTATGGAAAAAACCTTTATTATACTTGCATCATTATTGAACAGGGTTCCCTTATTCTTATTCTGATCTTATGAGGAATACACTTTTAGTTCCTCACACAACATGCTCATCTGATATTATCTCAGACTTCACTTTCTTATGC
Organism: Alisma plantago-aquatica; assembly: GCA_963693085.1. NCBI lineage: Eukaryota > Viridiplantae > Streptophyta > Magnoliopsida > Alismatales > Alismataceae > Alisma > Alisma plantago-aquatica. The sequence goes on from OY856410.1 coordinate 343,813,905, forward strand.
TTAGGATATGACACATTTATTCATTCTATATTTCTGATTTCATGATACTCATTAGACTGTCTTAGAATGACTACTTGATCAGAGCAATAAAAAAGACAACAATCTAAGAGTTTCCATACTCACTTTATCATCAATAGTTGTATACCTGGCCAGGGTATATAAACACTGAGATTAAGTGGTATGCACTTTGTATACTATCATATTCCTTCTTTTTCATATTATTACAAGAATAAGGTTTAACATCCCTAGATTTCATCCAGGCATCTCTTCTATACCTCATCTTCTCTCATAGAGGTAAGATCAACATAAAACATTTGTAATGTTTTACTATGCAAAACATAAGTCCTCATAGGACTAAACAAGGAAAGTTCAATCAATTACTTTCTCAAGTAAATCCAGGGAATCATAAAATGACATATTTGAATGACATTATCTTGTCTAACCTGTCATGATTCATGGATTATTCACTGCCTCAGGCTAACTCTGCCTCAAAAGTTGATTCAACAGGCTAAGGTTGAGCACAGACTCAATTTAAGTCCAGAAATTCATCATTTCCTTTTACTTCAACCTGCTGATGCTGATTACAAATCCTATTGATATCTAAAACATCATAACTGGAGGCTGGTAATCTAGGTGACACTGCCAATGCTTGATCTACTATTTACATTATTGTTGCCCTAAATTCTTCAACAGTAATACTTAAAGAAGGATTTTCTTATTATAGTTGGATCAACTAGGGGATTCTCAGGCAATTGTCTCTCTCTTTCCTGCTCCCATGCACCTCTTCTTGGTGTAACATTGCTGCTTTCAGTAGCAACCCCCTCATGCGACCCAGTCATCTTTAAGTTCTTCTTCTCTTATACGAGCAGAAGACACTATCAGATACACTGGATGACATCAGAATAGACTCTACTACCTTAGTCCTATGTCTCTGTAGACTCAGCGAACCTAGAGCTATGATACCACTAATTTGTGGCATCCAACTCACAAACACAAGATTAACTTAAGCGGGAGTGAATCATTTGCAGCGGATTACCAAAAATCACTAAAAATTAAAACTTTTTGCAAAGAGATCCAAACATAGGAAATCTTTTCCATCAAGAACCATTGTATAACATTTACATTCTGGTTCAAACATACATAACCTGTACCATCTCTTCTCAGAGATTACAACATCAGTTGTCCTATAAACATTATATACAGACATCATACGAATCTCGAGGCATCAAGCCAAAATCTCAGATTGATTCATTAAAACACTAGCTATAAACTCCGAGGACCTGAGAGTACAGATACAACACATAGGACTTTCTAACTACATAACTTGACAGACAATATCTCCACCTGAGATCTCACTACCGTCCCTGTTGTTACTGCTGCTGTCCTTTCCCTGCAAAAGGATTTATGCTTCTTTGTCCGTGTTCACCTAAAAAGTTAGATCCCACGGGGGTGAGACAATTATAAATTGCCCCAGCGGGAGATATATCTCTCTGCCAAAACATTGTTATAGCAGTTTATTAAAATAAACTGAGCAGAATGATTTATATATAATTAACAGCAGATAAATCATTGTATGAACAGAGTGAAGTAATCTCCTTTCTCAAGGAGAACATTGCATCTACTCATGGTAGAACCATAGTTCGTCCATCTACTTGTAATGAGTACAAACAGGTATGAATAACATCAATGAACAAAAGTTATATAAAAGAAATATAACATCAGCCAATGAATTTCCGTATTCGATCCTTAAGCAAACATGCTATACAGCTGATTATATTTTACAATCACACTTATGCCCTAAGGAGATGAGGTATACCGCTCATACTCCAACCGACCACTGCAAAGTCAAAATCGGTACCATACAGTAGTCAATGGAAGAGCCAAATTCCCATGACCTCTCACATCCCGATCAGTGCGGGACAACAAATAGGACTATGTTAACTTCTCAAAATAGCTTTCCAGGGTATACTGGAACTTCGCTATAGAGTTACAGCGTCAACTGCACTCTCATCGGCCATCAAGAGATTTAATGTTTATCTCCTCGACCTGACATTAAATATCATTGGGAGATTAATGTTACATCTATCCCAACCATCAGGAGATTTATTATACATCCATCCCGACACATGAAGGACTGAGAGGTTTGATGTTTACCTTCCCTCAATCTCTTCACCGGACGTACAGATATTTTTTCGCCCATTTACCCCCACATATTCAAAATATGCGTTCCGAGTTTTGCCGTGGAGCACCCATTTCACCATCATCTAAATACTGACGATGATGGATCTATGGTCAGGGCTCTACATGAAAATATTTCACTTGATTAATTAAGTACATTTTCATATTCTTTTAGCATCAGCCAAGTTCTCAAACATGACTTATTACAACAATGCTATAAAGAGACATGTACCATTTTCATCAAATACTTATCAGTCTTTCAAATACCTTGGGAACTCAATCCCTCATTTCAATACTGGGAATTCTCATCCCTTACAATCTCATCACCATAATCATATGGTTTTGGGTATTCAAACCTTGAACTCATCATTGAGCATCATTACCATCTAATAGGTAACTATCACCTTCAGGTCATCTGACCAAGGCATTCATGATACTTGTTACACAAGCATCACACATGGCTCACAAGACCACAAGATATCTTGTCACCTCTTTCTAGGAAACAACTTACTCATATGACTCATAAAATCCATGCACATTTGTTACTTTTACTAAGCAACAACACTATTAAGGCACATAAGGCCAATCAACATTTATTATATAAATGTCACAGCTCAAACCTAGATATATTCATCATCTCATAATACCTGCATGGTTATTAGACATGATAACATTCATACAAGTTATTCATCACATCATGTGACACAATAGTAATACCATTATTCCTTTACTAGGGATTAGGGTTTAGTATCAAATAGAATTTTCATTCCCATTACCCAAATTAGGGTTAGGGTTCCCCATTTCTCATTAATTAGGGTTTCATGAATATTTTATCTATCCAACCCTTAATTCATTATTCCATACCTCTGGGGTATTCAAAGATATCATAAATAATTATTCAAGATCATTATTCTCATCATATAGCATTAATGATCATCAATTCAAGGTATGAGTTCATTTCTCATCCTCATCATGGTATGACTACATCATACTCATCAACTTGGCTTAACCCCATTCTCAAGGTACATTAATTAACACTTATCAAAGTGCATCAACTCATTACATTTCATTGTAATAGTTACATAACACACTTCATATATTTCTTACCCAAATATATTGAGTTTGAAGTATATCAAGGTATATAAACCCTGAAGTGTTGAATGTGATAACTATCATATCTTGATGTATCACTTTTCTCATCATTTCAGACTTTCTTGAGTTAACCAACATATCTTGTATTAAGGTATTTCCCTCTTAATACATTCCATCACTAATATCTCACCTATAGCATATAATGCATAGGCCACACATTAGAATTGTCTAACTATCTTTAATAATATGGACTTGTCTAATGATAAAGACATTGCTTACAATAAGGTTGCTTATAATCAACCACTTGAAATGTTTTACCTTTATAAGGTAATTCCTTCTATCTCATCATCAGGGTTTCCTTATACCCTTACTTAAAATTAGGATTATGATTTATTGTCACATTGCCCAAAATTAGTTCTTTATGTATTATGACTCCACATTAGAGTCTCACATACCTTCACCCTTCTTAGGGTTCCTCATTACAACATCATTTTAGAGCTTCATGTGGTGTTAAGTCTTAATCAGGGATTCTCATGGAATCACCCTCAACTAGGGTTTCTCATGTAATCACCCTCAACTAGGGTTTCTCATGGAATCACCATCAACTAGGGCTTCATATATCATTACATGACATCACCCTAAATTTGATTCTCACATCAAATCATCACATAAGTGTTTCATATACATCATTCTTACTTAGGGTTTCTCATGACATTACCCTAGAATAATATTTCACATGGAATCATCCTTAATTAGGACTTCCACTATAGTTACCCACAATTTGGGTCTATTATTCATCACCATTAGGATTTCATTCAATTGTCCATAATTATAGATTCACTATTCGTCCCAATTAGGGTTTTACATCTCATTTCCCTAAATTAGAGTTTCACATATCATTACCCTAGATTTAGGGTTACATCCTCACCCTGGATTTGGGTTACATTTAGATTTGCCCTCAATTAGGGTTAAAGTTCAATAACCCTGTCAATTAGGGTTTAAGTTCATGATTAGGGTTTCATGATCTCTTTACTTAAGGATCATACCCTTGATCACCACATGAATCATACTAATATATGAATTTCATACTATCATCCTCTCAACTTGATTAGGTCATATCAACCCTTCAATCAAGTACATACAACTATGATTAACATAGTGTATCAAGTCATTGTTCTTATAAGCAATTAGGGTTCATCCCTTAATTGTCACTAATCACTTAGGTACTATTAGGGTTTCAACCTTTGTACATTCATTGATTATCATTACTAACCATCATTGGATTATTGGAACTATCATTACATTCAATATCCAAGTGATTGAACCACATTGAACTCCATTTGGTTTTGAAGGTTTCATCACCAAACGGTTTTGAAACCGTTTGGCCCCAAACGGTTTTGAAACCGTTTGCCCCCAAATGGTTTCAAGACCGTTTGGTCTCAAACGATCTGAAGACCATTTGGGCCAAATTAGTCCCAAAACTGCAAGGGTCCTTGAGGTACATTCATCAAATAGTTGATCATGATTAGCAATATTGAAACCTTCAATCGATTAAGTTATTGATGTTCAATAATCATTGACCCTTGGATCTTCAATCCACCAAATCACCACCTTTGACCATCCAAACGGTCTTGAGGTGCTTGACCTCAAATGGTCTTGAAACCATTTGCTCATCTCAACATCAAAATCCATGACATCCAATTAGGGTTTGGATCATTGGATTGATCATCAATTCAACAATTGATTGCATTTCAACTTGGTATCATTGGATCTTCAAATACCCAACCATACTCAACCCTAGACCTCCAAACGGTCTTGGTTGACCTCCAAACTGTTTTGAAACTGTTTGGGTGATTCTCAAATGGTTTTGAAACCGTTTGGGTTAACCAACCCAAAAACTCAATACAATCAATTACAAAATCAGCACTTAACCCGATTAGGGTTTGCTACTTGGTGATTAACCATGCATTGAACTAATCAATTGGAACCTTTAGATTATCATTCAACATGTATTAGGGTTCTGACCTCAAATGGTCCACCCTCTCAAACGGTCAACTCCCTCAAACGATTTGGGTCTCAAATCACCAAACGGTATTTGAAATCGTTTGGTCTTCAAACGGTTTGGTGAAACCGTTTGGACCAACAAATTGGAAACTGTTTGCTTTGGATATTTGGAGAGGTGTGTGCTTATGATGATGTCATAATCATCAAGCTCTAGACTCATGAAATCTTATGTGATTTCCATGGTGATTGCACCAATCAACCAAATCAATTATTGTAAATGAAGAAAGGATCATTATTTGATAAGGAATTGAATGCAATAACAATAATAAGGGTTCAAGTTATAAAACCCGCCTCCAATTGAGCTCCAAAGCTCCAAGCTCATGGAAACAATGGTGGATGCAACTCCTTTCACCATTCCAAGGCTCGTCCTCAAGGTTTGAGTGAAAAGGAATGGTTAGAATTGAAGAGGGGATCGAAATAGGAAGAATTCATGCATTGATTTGTGATTTCCACCATGGATTCAAGGTGAACAAGGGTCAAGAAGATTACCAACAGGTAAGGAGTCGTCCTCCTGGTCCTTCCAAGCTCCTTGGTCATTTTCCAAGCAAAGGGAAGAAATGGGATCGGGAAAAGCCTTTCATTTGGCTTGTAAAGAGTCTTTTTATAAACATTCAATGAGAGAGAATATGCTTTATAAAAATTCATTTAATCCCAAAAATGGAGCCGCTTCTTCCCCCTCAACTTCCTGGGATCCGAGGCTATCTTGTTTGCCTCTTATTCCTCTCAATTATCCATGATTTTAAGAAAAGCAAATTAAGCACCTCAAATCATATTATACTAATATCCATATGTGAGTGGATATTTCTTTTTCTTATAAAATTGTGAGTGAGTTATCCACTCCCTTGGATATTTTCGTGGTCCTTGCAAAGATTAAGGACTTCCACACACATATGAATCCAACCATTTTAATTTTAGTTGAAGGCCCTTTAATTAATACATTTATTTTTGCACTAAATTGAATTAGGGTTTCAATTAGGCATTAATCTTGATTATTTTATTATCAAGATTCTCTCTCCTCCAACTTAATTCAAATGAGGCCTAATTTTATTTGCTCTACATGATGCCAAGAAACATTATGGACCTTATTGAAGTGGTAATTTGCATATTGAACCCTAGGTTTTGGGTAAATTGCACATTACACCAAAACTAGGTTTTAATGCACATACATTGCTTTATCAACTCTTTCTTGGTACCAGGCTTACATAAGCCATACCTCTGCATCATTTTCACTCTCATGATGCTTCAACACATGAGGAACATATTATCATGCACAATTTGCACTTAAACCCCTCAACTTGGGTAATTTGCACTTTAGTCCAAAATAAGCAAACATTGCTTCAACATTATTCAAATAGGACTAGAATTGCAACATAAGTTCCTCTTGAGGCCTAATTACTTTTCACAAGATAATATTAAGCATATAATCATCTTTATTAATCAAAACATCTAGGGTTATAGTATAACCCAGGTCAGGGATGTTACAGTAGTGCTGGTGATGATCATGGAATCTGGCTCTTCCATTGATTTTGTATGGTACTGATTTTGACTTAGCAATGGTTGGTTGGATTTGAGTGGTATGACTCAAATCCTCAAGGCATAAAGTTGGTTAAAAAACCATGTAGTATATTGATTAGGGTTAAATACGAATCACATTAGATGACCCCATGCCTTAGCTTTATACCGATCTCTTGAATTATAAAGCAATAAGAGCAATCATCTTTTATACGTGTTCTTCATAGTCCTTTTAAAAGTATACAATATTCCACTATTCAGTTGTATTTGATTAAGTTGCTCAAATAGTTATACCTACTCTATTTACTATTCCTTTATATTGAAATTCTTATAATAGACGTTGATGAAGCGTTATAACTCTGGCTGGGATATTTGGTCTCACACTGTGGGTTCCACGAATTTTGTAGGTGGTTGTGGATGAGGTGGTTGAGGATGTGGTACATGTATAGAGCAGCAAGGAGAACAATAACTGCTAGAGGTGTGGCATGTTGCTAGTTAGAATCTTGTGATGGTAGTCCTATGTGTCATCCCTGTAATATCTAGTATTTGGGAAGATTTTGTGTTTTATATACCGACACGTTGATTTTGGCATGTGTCATGTTTGTATATAAATGGCATGAACATATAAACAAATTGTAATATGTACAAATATAGATTGATATTCTTGAACTTGATATGTATAATCTTTGGCATATAATGAATACATGTGGCCTATGTTGAAGGCTTGAGGTGATGAACTTCTGCTTGAGATATTAAATTGCAAGTGGTTTTAATTTACCCTGATTTACAGTAATTTTATGCTTAGTGATAATTCCACAATTTGTTTTGAGTAATCTCGATTATTGTTGCGATAGTCGTCACAATTTAGTGGTATCTACATGTTTCTTGAGTTTACAGGGACATAGGACTAGGGTTATGTCTGTTCTAGTATCCTCCAATATGTCTTATAGTCACTTCTATACTTATGCAGAAAAAGAAGAAGAAGGGAAGAAAAGATGTCTGGAGAACATAAAGAACATGTTGCGGAAAGTAGTGTTGCTGCACCAGGAGGTGGTGCAAGGAGGCAAGAAATGACTGAAGCTATACCTAAGATGCCTCAAGTCAACCCAACTGATGTAGCTAATCCTGCTTTTAGGGATGTGTTTGGGCAATTTATGGCCACTATGACACACATGGTGTATAGGAGCCCATAAACCAACCTAGGGCTCAAAGTTTTGGAAAGACTTTTGAGAAACTTCAATGTGAAGGAGTGTTGGAGTGTGTGGGTACATCTGACCCAGGTGATGCAGATATGTGGCTGTTTGAGTTAGAAAAGGCCTTTAAGATTCTCAACATCCCCGAGAAAGATAAGGTGAATCATGTTGTGTATCTTATGAAAGGAAGTATTGTCATTGGTGGACCATTGAAGAAGAGAAAAAGGTTGGGTGTCGTGATTACTTGGGAAGAATTCCAACAGGAGTTTGTAAATCTGTATTTTCTGGAGACTTACTTAGATGAAAAGATTGTACAGTTTGAGAACATCAAACAAGGAACCATGTCAATTAGTTCTTATGAAGCTAAGTTTATGGAGCTTCTTAGGTTCTGTACGCATATGAAAACAATAGACAAGGAGAGGATCAGATGCTTTGAGAAAGGATTGAGTACTGATCTATCAACCCTAGTGTCATTCTTAGAAGATAGAGAAAGGTTTTCAACTTTTGTGGAGTTGGTTAGGACAAGAATAGGCCTATGCAGTACCAATGACAATCTTCTGGAGGCTTCAAGAAGCCCAACTACTCAACACCACAGTGTCTGCAAAGGTCACTGACTCACTCACAATGGACACAAAGTAGAGGCAGAGACCGTAGTTTGCCACCTACAGGAGCTTAGAGTGCAATGTTAGTATCTGTGACAGGGCTATCTAGGCCATGGTATGAGGAAAAAACCTACTTCAAGTGTGGACAGGTGGGGCATAATAAGTGGTATTGCCCTATAAAAGATGAAGAAGTGACTCAACAACTTAGGTAGAGTCATCAAAGTTTGTAGTAGTGACAACAACACTGTGGCAGAGGATGAGGTCAAGCGTCACAAGCTGAATCTTCAGGGCAAGTTGGTAGAGGAAGGGGACGACAATAGGCGATGACTAGATTCTATGTGATGAGTTAGCTGGAGGGAGTCGTCAACCCAAGGGTCGTGACAAGTCATATGGAATTATTTCATTCTAATTTGTCTTCTTCATGTTTTGTATCTATTTTGTTTGACTTGGGTGTAACACATTCCTTTATCACTGGAGTAGTGATTGCTAGTTGTTTCTTACCTGTCAGTCATAGACAAGATAGTCTTTATCTAGAAACTCCTCTAGTTGGTTCCGTTGAGCTACGAGAAGTATGTCTATATTGCGTCTTGTCTTTTTTGGGACATAGCATTCAAGTGGATCTCTTACCACTTGATATGCATTGGTTTGATGTAATCCTTGGCATGGATACTTTGGAAAAGTATCAAGTGTTCCTGGACTGTAGTGCCAAGATAGCAACCTTTGTATATGGTGATGTTTCATGGATTTTCCAAGGTGATAGGAAGATTCTTCCGACATGTCTGGTTCCAAAATGACACTAGAGAAATGGATGAGACAAGGGTGTGATGCATTTTTGGCATACGTGGTGGATACCAAGGCAAAGGGTCCTAGTATTCAGGAAGTGACAGTTGTACAAGAATTTAAGGATGATTAAGCAAGCCAAAGAGGAGTTTGACAAGAAAGTGTCTAATCTGAGATTAAATCCCATGGATCAACAATGCATGGGGGAGGAGGAGGTGGCTAGCAAGAGGTTATCACAGATGGAGAAGGCTCATGAAATCTCGGGATGGCAAAGAAGTAGACTCAAATGGCTCAGAGATGGTGATTGTAACTCTAAAATTTATCACGCCGCTGTCAAGAGGAATAATATGAAGGATTACATTCATAATCTTATTAATGAGAAGGGTGAGCTCGTTGATGAAGTTTCCAAAGTTGAGGATCTGGCTGTGGGGTACTTTACTGAGCTTTACAACAGTAATGATCTAACGAGCAAAGTGTCTGTCCTTGATAGAAAGGTTAATGACGAGATGAACGCTGGCTTGCTGAAAATGGTGACTGATGAGGAAGTCAAGGAGGCGGCCTTCTCTATTGGGGCTTCTAAAAGCCCAGGACCCGATGGTTTTAATGCTAAATTCTTTCATGGTTGTTGGAATATTGTTGGCAGTGATATATGCAACGCAGTTAGATGGTACTTAGTTGGGGGAAGAATGGTCTGACAAGTGAACCATGCATTCATAAGACTTATTCCCAAGAAATCGGGTGCAGTGGCTATGAATGAATTGTGGCCTATCGCTTGCTGTTTGGTAACCTACAAATCATCTCTAAGCTCTTGGCTCGAAGATTGAAGAGTATTCTGCTGGTAGTGATATCACCTAATCAGGGGGCGTTTGTGAGTGGTCGTACCATTTCGGATAATGTCATGTTAGCTACTGAGTTCCTTAGAGAGTTCAAGGTTAAGAGCAAATCCAAGCAGTCTTGCATTAAGCTTGACACAGCGAAAGCTTATGATCATGTGTCTTGGGATGGTTTGTGGAGCTCTTTGGTGGCTTTGGGTTTCTCTAACAGGTTCATCAACATCCTCAGGTAATGCATTCAAACCACCTCCTTCTCTATCCTGGTCAATGGTATTCCCAAAGGTATGTTCACTGCCTCCAACAGACTGAGACAAGGAGACCCTCTGTCTCCCTTGTTGTTCACACTAATTATGGAAAACCTTACATACCTCACTCGTAAAGCGGAAGATGATGGTTCAATCAAGACTTTCAAAGTGTAGGGAACCAAGGTTTTGAGTCATATGATTTTTGCCGACGATATTATATTCTTTGTCGCTGCTCATGCCAAAGTGTTCAGCGATGTGAGATCTGTTTTACAGAGTTTTGCTGATATGACGTGCTTGCATATTAGTGACACCAAATCACAGGTGTTCTTGTCCAAGTCCTGTGATTCAATGAGAGGTAGATTAAAGGATGCTATTCGAGTGGAGTTTGGGTGCTTCCCTACGAAGTATTTGGGAATACCCATTTCGGGTGGTGTCGGCAGGGGTGCGGATTTTCAAGGCTTCCTGGATGACTTACGTTTGAAGGTGGAGAGCTGGAGTGGGCTTAAGGTGTCCTTGGTGGGTAGAGTTGTTCTCATCAAGACTGTGCTTTCCAGTAAGATCAGGTATTGGTGTAGGCTTGCGGAGTTCCCGGGGTTCATCCTCGAGAAATGTAGATCTATTATGGCGGGTTTCCTGTGGAGTGGCGGCCAGTACACCGTTGCTTGGGAGGAGGTTGCTCAAACCCAGCATGCTAGAGGGCTAGGGTTGATGGACCCATTCGACATTCAGAGTGAAGCTACTGTGAGAAGAATTTATGAATTCTTGCTGAAGCTGACTTCGTTGTGGAGCTGCTGGGTGCGCGAGAGGTATGGTACAGATTTGAATGGGGGCTCGGGTACGGCCTCTAATTCCAGGATTTGGCGGCGGATGATGGTAGCCTGGGAGTTCGGTAAATAGGAGTATGAGTGTGTTAATGGGAACTGGATGGTGGTTGCGAGCGGGAAACCTTGGAAGGTTTGTTGGAACCATCCCCAAGTTCCTTAGGATCAAACCCTGTGGAATAAGACCCATTGCCCGAAGTGGAGCTTTTGATCTTATAAAGCAATTCTTGGTAGGCTACCTACGTTGGATAGAATTAGCAGATGGAATAATGTTCCAAACAAGGTGTGTCCTTTCTGTCGACTGGCTGATGAAACACAGCAGCACATTTTCTTCGGGTGTGATTATACCAAATATTTATGGACCAAGTGTGCCCTTAAGATGAAGGGTGGGGGTAGCCCACCTTCAAATCTTCAGGATAGTATGACTTGGATTTTGGAGTTAACCAAGGATGATTGCTATATGAGGCACTTCGCTGACCTCATTTGGACGGGCCTTATTTACCATATATGGTGGGAGAGAAATTGCAGAACGCATGGTAAAGGCGAGAAAGACATTGTCGAGTGTTTTGATTTTTTTGTTTATAACCTGATGTGGTTATGTAAAGCGAACCTGGGAACCCTCTTAAGGGTTAATCCTGAGGTTATTCGGATGTGGGATCTTTACTGACCATGTATAGTATACAGAGTGGTTGTCTCCTATACTTTTTTTTTAATGATCTAGTAATATTTTACCTTATCCAAAAAAAAGATAACTCAAGTAGGATGCCCATCCTCATGTCCTTACCCCAAAACTTCAGGCAGGTGCATGAGGTTTGTATAATGGAGTTTCTACATTATGTTTGCAAGTTATAAAACAATGTGTGAAACAAACATTGAGTACAATACTAGAGTACTATAAGACAATATTTGAGCAAGTAAACAAGCATACATATGTATCAAATTTCAAACAAGAAAGCCATAGTCATATAATTATTAAAGCCCGTACTTGATCCGGATATTCACAACTTAATCCTATCCATGACCATCTGGCCACACGCAACACTTGATTAAGAATAAGAATGCATACATGTACTAGTTCTCATCATTAACCCTAATTACCTTATATTTTAGGATTTGGCCAAGTTAGGTTCATAGTTGCATTATTAGTGCATTTTATGACCTCTTATTGATTTTTATGTCATCGGGGAGGTGTGCTTCTAGTTTCATGTCATTTCCATGTTCCATTCATTTTATATGATCATTTTGGATGTTCATGTCACATATTCACATTTTAGGATCAAATACTCATAATAGAGCAAAGTAAGGTTAAGGATCATCAGGAAATGAGAACCAAGCATCAAAGATGGTTTAGATTGGGAATGTAGAGGAAAGACTAGCATATCTCAATTATTAGTGGATGGTAACTTAAGTCTAGCCTCTAAAGGTCATCGTCATACTCAACATTCCCACATACATAGCTTAAAGATTCCACATGTGACTTAGGTGAATCATCCACATTGAAAGGGGTCACTAATATTAAGTAAAACCCTAACTTGAGAAGGGAGAGCAAAAGAAAAGGATTCATAACAAATATAGAGCATAAGAACTCCATTCGAGCCATAGGTCACATTAAGCATTAAGGATGAAAAAGGGTCACATACATCATCATATCAGTACCTAGTGAGAATATTGGGTATTAGTATCTATAAACATCATGGAATTCCTAATTTCAAGAGTAGAAGGGAATTTCATGTACAATATAGGTCAAAACATGATTTTCTTCAAGGCATAATCCACATTCACATATTAGGGGTATATATGTGCATTTAGGGTCATATAGACACAAGGAGTCTAGTTAGCATCATATAGAAGAATAAGGTTATAGACTTTCAAGGTTATAGGTGTCTAGAGGTCATTTAGAAATAAGATTAGCAATATAGGCCAAAGTCCATCATTAAGGTCCCAAACAAAACACATATGTGGAATTAGAGGCATTTATGAGCAATATGGTTGATCAGGAGCTTCAACTAGTTCAAAGTACATAAAAGGTACAAACATGATGATTAGCTAGGTAGATTTGATTCAAAGGTCCACTTTCTAACACCAACATGGATTAAGTGTAGCCAACATGATCAAAGATATCATATTTAGAAAAATAGGGAGAATACTAGAAGATTCAGGGTCTATGAAAATTCTCATGTTGTAGATTTTTTCGAGGGGATTTATTTGATATATAATTTCGCCTAATTTGGCCTTAGGAGCTGGGAGATATGCATTTTATAAGATTTCAATATCTAACTTAGGGAAAGGGGGCAAATTCTGTCATATTATTTCACAACAAAAGTCAACCGTCGATTGTTGATCTTGCGGCCATAGCATTCATGCCTAAAAAACTAGCGTCACTGGAGTGTGTGGCAGTTAGCAGCCTCTCTTGGCCACTCGAGTGGGATATTTGATCACTGTTGAGCTGTCCGCCATCGCCGCTCACCATCCAGTGGCCTGTGCACACCCCCAGCTCTCCCTCTGTGTCGCAGCCATGTGGTTGTAATGGTCATCACCACAATAATCGAGATTACTCAAAACAAATTGTGGAATTATCACTAATCACAAAATTACCACAAATCGGGGTAAATTAAAACCAATTGCAATTTATTATCTCAAGAGGAAGTTCATCACCTCAAGCCTTCAACACAAGCCACGTGTATTCACTATATGCCAAAAGATTATACATATCGGGTTCAACACTATAAATCTATAGTTGTTACATATTACAGTATGTTTATATGTTCATGCCATTTATATACAAACATGACACATGCCAAAATCTACATGTCGGTATACAAAACACAAAATCTTCCCAAAGACCTGAGAGTACAAGGACGACACATAGGACTACTACCACAAGATTCTAACTAGCAGCATGTCACACCTCTAGCAGTTATTGGTCTCCTTATTGTTTTGTACCTGTACCACAACCTTGACCACCTCATCTAAAACCACCTAAAAAGTTTTGGAACCCATAGAGTGAGACCAAACATCCCAACCAGAGTTATAACTCTTCGCCGACGTCTATTATAAGCATTGCATATAAAGGAACAATAAATAGAATAGGTATAACTATTTGAGAAACTTAAGCAAATACAACTGTACAATAGAACTATTTTATACTTTTAAAATGAATATGAAGAACATGTATAAAAGTTGATTTCTCTTATTGTTTTATAATTCAAGAGATCAGTATAAATCAAAGGCATGGGGTCATCCAATGTGATTTGTATTTGACCCTAAGCAATATACTACATGGATGTTTAACTAATTTTATGCCCTGAGGATTTGAGGCATACCACTCAAATCCAACCGACCACTCAAAGTTGAAATCAGTACCATACAAGATCAATGGAAGAGTCGGATTCCATGATCATCACTAGCACTACTTGGTCATTTCAAATCTGCAATGCAGTGACATATGGTCATACTACTAAAAGACAGCAACTTGTAGTCATACCTACAGTCATGTAGAGACATCAACTCATAGTCAAGCTATGGTCATGTAAACAACTAGTCTACCTTGGTACATGGCACAAAACTAGAGAACTATCTCACAGTTGGATGTTCAATAATAAACAATATATCATTATTTCTACAATTTAAGGACACAAGGAAATATATCACTTGCACCATGCATATTCAACAATATGTGCTCTGATTTTTCCCGTAGGAGTAACTCGTTTCACCATCCATCTAGATATTGACGTTGTAGATGGATCTATGATACATGAAAACTACATGATTAGGGGTTCACTTGGCTAGACATGCCAATTGGGTATCTTTTAATGCATCAATCCAGTTACAACATATTAATCCTAAACAAAATCTAAAAAATTGAGGGAGGATGCATATTTAGAAGATATAAAACATATTAAGAGAGAACTTGTCTCGTCTTCACATGGCACTAGTATATTGGAATTCTTGATGTCATCATTAACATCACATCACTATGGGATGTCAATCCCTCATTTATGCACAAAGCACTAACTAGGTCATTAGACCAATTTATATTATCTTTCATATTCAATATCACAAAGCACATTTATTACTCATCATTGCCACTATGTATTTTATAGGGCTCACTATAGCATTCACTTAGCTATGCCATTCATTTCACCTGTAAGTTAGTGTTGTACAAGTAGGAGAGAGAAAATACTATCAATGAATAAAAATTCTTCAAATATAGTGAACCCACTTATCTTAACATCATCATATTAGGGTTAGGGTTTATATGTACTTGATTAGGGTTTAGTAGCATCATACCACCTCTCAACCCTAATTGTATTACTTCCCTTTTTGTTGGAGAAACAAATATCATTGTTAATGGTTAGCCATTTATACTCTCATCCTTTTTAAATAAACCTTTACTCTAAGTACTGACCATGTTCATACTCACATGTGTGTACCTTAACCACCTTCAACACATGAGTTTTGATCATCCTTGACATATGAGTATCGACCAAAGTTTGCACAAACCCGGAGACACAAGGAAACTGATTTCATGAATTGTTGGCTATTGCAAATCACAAGTCAATCGACTGGGTTCCCAGTCAGTCGATTGACACCCCAGTCAATTGACTGGAACATCTAATCAATCGATTGGAATGCTTTCCTATTCGCAAACATATTGGTGTTCCATACGACAATCAATGCACAACATGAAGTTAGCATCAATCCTTGTCCAAACTTACTGATCGTCTAGTCAGATGACTGGACTTCCTAGTCGGTCAACTGGACACTCCATTTAGTTGACTCACATTCCCAATCCATCGACTCACATTCCAGTCAGTCAACTGTCAACCAATGTTATTTAAGCTGATTACCTAAACACTTTAGTAATCAAGTAAGGCATTATTCATGAGTAAAATCCTATTCCAGGTACATCCTATGCGTATGACCCTACAGGTCCAAAATTACATTTGTAGTGAATGTGCACAATTAGATTATGACACACAAACAATGAGTGATATCTAGCAACACTAATATGTTTTGGGATTTAACTGATATGATAGGATTTTGATTTTTCCATTTTATTTATTACATACGATGTGAATATTTAAAATGATTAATGTGCATATTCGATTAAATACCATATGTGATCCCAAACTAGTACATATATGATATATATATACAATTTACACATGTCACCCTAAAATTTATTTTGATGGTGGATGTGTAGCATGGTTATGTCCAATAACCTATATATTTGTATGTGTTTGTGTGGTTTATTTATTCCTATTTATAACTCAGTTTGCATGTTGGGCTTGTACCTTCTTCTTCCAACATGTGAAAGTATTATTCTCTCCTTCTTATGCTCCCCTCAAATGTAACTCGAGGTTTCTCAATTACCATGTAAAAAGTTTGATAGAATTAGGATAGTTTAATTCATATTACTATGACGAAGACGTTTAGCGCCAGACGAACTGATCGACTGGAGGACCAAGGAGGATCAACACAGGACCAAACCAATCGTCTAGTGGCCCAACCGATCAATTGGAGATGTCTAGAAGATGTTGGACCGAAGACCAACTGACCCCTCTGATAGACCAACTGACTGATCAAGAGGCAAGTCGATTGGTTCAAGGGTTGAACCAATCAACCTAGATTGGTTCAAGAATAGGTCTACACCAAAAATAGGTTCATGCATGAGATGTAGAACTAGGGGGTAGTAATTCCTTGTGGCTCCAAAGAATTACAATAGTATGGCTATAACCATCGCTCATGTTTTAATTGCATATTTTTGTTTGTGGGATATAGCATGTATACGTACTATAGCTATGTGGTGATTGGATATATATATATATATATATATATATATATATATATAATCCCTCAATCAAACATATTAAGTCCAAAGTGCTTTCCATTAGAAACACACATGAAAAACTTGATCGATTATGCGTGGGCATGCCAAGCATGGTGCGCTATCCATCTCATGGAAGTGTGATGGTAGTTATGTGGGCTTGCCAAGCGGGGTGCATTTCTATCACGTTGGCTCTCAGGTCGGGCTTAAATGGGTGTCGTTAATGAGATTAAACACCTAGAGGCATGGAAATGATTATGGCAAACAATTGTGCATACCATCTATCCAGGAATTTCATAATATGAAATTGGCAAAAGTTGTCTACCTTAATGATTGATTATGGATGATGGCATTGGCCTAGTAATGACTCAATTGTTATGGATCGTGTCTCATTAGAAGTTTGTAAGTTGTAATCTTCCAAATTGATAAATGAGAGTTATCAATTTGAATAAAATAATGAGAGCAATAATTAATTAAAGGCCTAATTAATATACCCTCAAATTTTATTCAAATCAAAAATGTTTTGACAAAATTGCAAATGTCTCTTGTAGAATTAAATGACAATAAACAACACATTTTCTCTATGGTCAGTCCTTGAGAAGGACAAGTTAAATGGGAATAATTTCCATGACTAGTTCAGAACACTGAGAATTGTTCTCACATATGAGCGCAAGCTCTATGTCCTAGAGACACCAGAGCCAGATGAACCTGCCCCCACTACACCTAAGGCTGTCAGGGATGCTTACAAGAAGCATATTGAAGATGTCTTTGTTGTCAAACATGTTATGCTCCATGAACTATGAGTTGCAAAGACATCATGAGAACATGGATATTATTGAGATGGTAACACATCTTAAGAACATGTTCCAATTGATCAAGAAAGACAAGACATATATTATGTCTCCAAGGCGATATTCAAGTGTAACATGGCAGAAGGAGATCCAGTAGGTCCTCATGTGCTCAAGCTCATCGGGTATGTGAAGAACCTTTTGAGACTAGGATTTCCCTTGGATCAAGAGTTGGCCACTGGTGTGATTCTACGGTCACTATCGGAATCATATACAGTCAGTTTTTCATGAACTATAACATGAATGACTTTGGATGATCAATAGATCAAAGGAGAAGTCTAAAGGCAAAGACAAAATTAAGAAGAGTTATAAAGCTTGCCAGAAGCCCAAGTCTTCAATACTCAAGGCAAAGGGAGGGGTGAATTGTTGACCTAAGTGTTACACATTGTCCATATTTTGATAATGAATAAACCATTCCATTCATATGTATCTAATATGTTTGTTTGAGATTGATTTTAGGCATTAGTTACATGAAAATGATCAAATCTATCAAGCCATGGCTTGTTCTAGTTCAAGTCAAAAGAAATGCAAATGCACTTTTCAGTAAAACACTACAAATCACATTAGATGATTTTTGTAATCATTTCTATTGATGATATGACTTGTAACTAAGATGAGAAAAAATTAGGAACCCTTGAATCGAACATTTGTTCACTCAAAAAGAATTTTTTGAAATTCATTACAGGTTGTTTGTAGGTCGAGATTCAAACTCGACCAATCCCTTGATGGATTTTGAGAATTTTTTGGTTTGGTTGAGTTTGCACTCATAGAACTCGACTAATCCCTGCACTTAGAAAAACTAATGTCATGGAACCATTTGTTACCCAAATCCTAACTCCAAATGACTATAAAGTCAATGGTGATAGGACCTAGGCGTCCATACCTAGAATAGTATTATCAAAATGCAAATGCAGAAGTGTAAAACTTAGCATACATGAACAGATAACAAGATAAAAGTACCAATCATAATCTCAACATTCAACAAGACATATTAAGCAACATTATTTATTACAAGCTTTCAGTTACATGTTCAAGAGTACAATTTTACAAGTCTACACATGGATACTAGGGATCTATAACAAGTACACCTGGCATAGCTCACCAAGCCCATAAACTTCTAGCTGTCTTTAAACCTATAAAATACGTGAAACAAGATGGGTCAAGCATACAAGGTGCCGAGTACAGGGCTAAAAGATATATATACATAAGCTTTGCATAATTTGAAAAGATTTGCAGAAGTACCGAACAAGAATAAACAAGTTAAGTATTTAACAAAATGAGAGCCCATATTTTATGTCATTTCACTCCAATTATACCAGCATTTCGTGCATTTATCAATATCATGTATTTGTAAGGCCTTTTATGGACAACTATTCATGAAAGAGTCTAGGAGGGTGCTCAAGATTAGCTAATCCTTTTATCAATGATCTGCCCTATCTTGATAACTCAAGTAGGTGGGTTCGTAGTTTTCTAGGATTGGCAGGATATTACAGAAGGTTCATAAAGAACTTCAGTGCAGTTGCTTTACCCCTAATAAAGCTTACTTGAAAAGATGTACCATTTGTTTGGAATGATAGATGTCAATGTTCTTTTATGATTCTAAAGGAGAGATTGACCAATGCACTAGTGTTAGTGCTGCCTGAACAAGGAAAAGGTTACATTGTCTTTTGTGATGCATCTAAAAATGATTTGGGATGTGTGTTAATGTAGGATAGGAATGTGATTTCTTTTGCTTCATGACAACTTAAGAAACAAGGAGAATTATCCGACACATGATCTGGAGTTAGAAGCCATGGTCCATGCTTTGAAGATATAGAGACACTACTTGTATGGCGAGAAGTGTGTACAAGTAGTGTCAGATCTTCACCAACTGCATGAACCTGTAATATATATTTTCCAAGCAGGAATTGAACATGCGATAATGATGTTGGATGGAGTTGATTAAAGACTATGATTGCACAATAGATTACCATCCATGAAAGGTGAATGTAGTAACAGATGCCTTAAGTAGAAAATCTTTTACATCATCATCCTCTGATAAAGCATAGTTGAGTGCTTTGGTGTGCCATAAGAGATACATGTTGGTGTCCTTATGACAAATGAATGTATAGTTGGAAGTATACTTGTTAGCAGGTTTTTTGGCACAGTTACAAGTAAAGCCGACCTTGAATCAACAAATTAAAGATGCACAAAAGAATGATATTGTAACACAACAAATTGGGGCAGATTTGGGCAGTGAGAAGCATGATGGCTTCCATGAATCTGATGATGGGATGGTGTGTTATCATGGTAGATCTATTGTGCCAGATAAAGATAATATGAGGACTTCAGTTCTAGAAGAAGCTCACTCCTCTATGTATGCTATGCATTCAGGAAGCACCAAGATGTATCAGAATCTAAAAGATATGTATTGCTGGCCAAGATTGAAACATGATGTAGCTGAGTTCGTAGCTAAGTGTGCAGTGTGTCAGTAGGTTAAAGACGAACATCAAAAAGCTGGAGGGACTTTGCAACCAATGCCTTTACCTCAGTGGAAATGGTATCATATCACAATGGACTTTGTGTTTGGACTTCCAAGGACAACCAAAGGTTGTGATTCCATTTCGGTGATAGTGGATAGATTGACTAAGTCAGCACACTTTCTATTAGTAAAGACAATGTATACAGTTGAGAAGATTGCCGAGGTATATGTCAATGAGATAGTATGTCTACATGGTATCCCGAATACTATAGTATCAGACAGAGTTCCTCAGTTCACTAGTCTCTTTTGGGAATGTTTGCATACAAAAATGGGTACACAGTTAAAGTTTAGCACTATGTTTCATCCATAGATAGATGGACAATCTGAAAGGACAATTTAGACCTTGGATGATCTACTAAGAGCCCGTGTTTTATAGTTTTTGGGTAGTTGAGATATACACCTTAGTTTAATAGAGTTTACCTACAACAATAGTTATCAATGAAGCATTGATATGGAACAATCTGAAGTGTTGTATAGGAGATGTTGTAGATCTCCTTTGTATTGGTATGAGATAGGGGAATATCAACTTTTAGATCCTGAGTTAGTGCAACAAACATTAGAAAAGATCAAAGTCATTCATCATCAGTTAAAGGCGGCGCAGGACATACATAAATCTTATGCTGATAACCGTCGTAGACCCTTAGAGTTCCAAGTGGGAAACATTGTGTATCTCAAGGTCTCTCCTTGGAAGGGTATTCTAAGGTTGGGTAAGAAGGGTAAGTTATCTCCCAAATATATGGGACCTTATCTTGTAGTTGCACATGTTGGGAAGGTGGCCTATAAGTTGGAGTTGCCACCTGAGTTATAAAAGTTACATCTTGTGTTTCATATCTCTATCTTGTGGAAGTGTCATCCTGATACGGAGTTGACTCTTCATCCTATGGAAGTGGAGTTAGATAATGATATATCTTATGTAGAAGGATCTGTGTTGATCCTGGATAGAAGGATAGAGAAGTTGAAGAAGAAAGACATTATTTTAGTTAAGGTTTTGTGGCATCATCGTGGCATTAAAGAAGCCACATGGGAACTTGAAGACGAGATGAAAATGAAGTATCCGACTCTTTTTGCATAGGATTTTGAGGGAAAAATCCCTATTAGGGGTTTATAGTTGTAAGACTCCTAAACTAGATTAATGCTTAATTGTGTTTACTTTATATAATAAGATGCTTAAACCTTAATCTAAGCTCTTGAGATGTTTTAATAGCACGTGATGTACTTGTATTTTCATTATGGGCCCAATTTAATTAATGTTTGAGCTATTTTGTAATACATGTGTATGTTTTGGGCTAGTTTGCAACCCATAAGTGAGGGTTAATATGCAAAATGTCACATGAAGATAGGGCATCTTGCATTTTAATATCATGAGAGAGAAGAATATGATGTGGGACATTTTGTTTGAATCTTGGATGATGGTGTGACTTCATCATGTGATATTATGGTTTCTAGGATTCGCATGGTTGACTTGGTGTTTGACCTATGGTTTGATGTTATGACCTCTACACCACCTATGGTGAGGGTCACGACTGAGACACATGCTTGGATGCATGGTCGCGACTACAACAACCTTATGAGGGGTGGGTTGAAACACCTTATTTCCTAGTAATTCAACTATGGACAAGTGACCTAGGGTTTTCACCTTAAAGTATCTCGACTTGAGACAAGTTGATGAAGATAGTGTTGTAACCGCAACAAGAGGGAAACCGACCTAGTAGGTTGTGACATAGATGCTGGATAAATATGACCATGAATATTTTCATGCGAGTGAAGGAAAGGTTATCTCTTTGGAGGGCATGTGTCCCTTGATGAACTATGGTGATGACACCTCAAAGATCTTCACTTATTTCCTCCTTTAGGGTATATAAACTATCCTCTTCACAACCAAGTAATCTTTTTCGACCTACAACTTCATCTTCTTCCTTGAAGAACACCTTTGGAGCTTTAGGGGCAAGACGAATTAGCAAAACTTGATCTCTGGGTGGTCGATCTTTGATGCATAATTGAAGATCGTGTGCTAGGGTTAGCTTTTGGTGGTGAATCTTGGAGAATCGTCTCTTGCTAAGTGATCTTTCCTTCTAGATCACATTTTCTTCTGAGACTCTTCATCTTCTTCTTCCTCTTTGGCCATGGATCATCCATGGTAGTTCTTCTTAAAGATCTCTTTCTTACAAAATCATAAGCTAGGGTTATCATGGTGAACTCGAGTGAAAGATGATCTTTTCTTTTTGGTTCAACCAAGATCTATTTTCCTTTCTCTAAACCTCCTTCCGATCATGGATTTTTCTTCTTCTTGGAGGTGTTTCCCTTGGACTAAGTGTTGGAGTTTGGTTGAAGGTCTTGAAAACTTGAGTCTTGGGAGGTTGTTACTCACCAAAATTAGGCAGGTTTTATAACTTCTCCTATCTTTATTATATGCACCTTTAAATTTGATTTTACTACTTGTTTTATGAATTCATTATGTTGAAAAAAATAGAAAGTTTTGATCTGATTATATATGTATAAGGATCTCAGTTTTCCACCTTAACATATCTCTCTTTGATGAACTTCATCATCATGTTTTGGGTTCCTTGAACACTCAAGAATATGGTAATGCTCACCCTATGACGCTTGTTGTTCTGGGTTGATCACCTATTTTTATCCTAGTTTAGATCTGCTATGGGTGTTACATGTGGTCAAGATCAACCCCTTGACTTCTGTTGCGATCAACACCCCTTGGTAGGATGGTTTCGGTCGCAACACACCCCTTAACCTTAGATTAGTCGTTACCTACTGGTTTGGGTTGCGACGCAACATTGTTGCAAGTTAGTTTTGGTTGTTGGATGATGTTGCGACCAAGATGACTAAGTGATGGTGGCTACACTTGTTAGCTGGTGTGTAGGTTGTATCAGGTTGAGGTTAGATTAGTTGTGGTCGAGACATGCTTAGGTTGGGTCTTAACACATAGTTTGTAAAGAAGAAAATGACATGTTGTATGACTTGGTCTTGATGCCATGCTATATGGTCATGACACACCTAGAAAGTAACAATCGTGATGCATTTGGTCATGGTCGCGAAACAGATTGCATAGCCATGATGTCGTGGTCATAACACCATGCTGGTGTCTTCTTTTGTCGCGATCGTAATGTTGTATTTTTATGGTGTTCCAGTTGTAACTAGGTGTAATGATAGGTTCAGACCTTGGGATGTGTCACAGTCGTGACACCCCATACCTAGTCAGGCCATGATGCCTCGTTGCTAACTCCTATATAAGGGGGGGTGGCCAAGGCTCTCAAGACAAGTCTCCTAATCTCAATGTTGTAATAATGTGAGAGCCAGATGCATCTTACCCGTGAAAGGGAGAGATAGCCAAAGGGGAGAAAAGTTGACACTAGCACATTGACAACTCGAGGGACAACTCCTTCTTGTCAATTCTAGTAGAACGACATGAGTTCTTGGTGGTCTATGTGGACTATGTACAGGTGTTGAGGCCGTTGTCATGACACTAGGAGAATGCCGTCAACCGTCGTCCGTGTTGCTACACCAGGAGGCCTCCGTCACAGACCATTCGTGTGTGATTTGAAGAAGCATGTCACTGTAAGAATTGTCGCTGGACTTGCTCAAGGATCAGGTATATGCCTTGTAATTTTCTTTCCTAGATACTTCATTGTTGACGTGATAAGATGGTTAGGAATAAGGATTTTTTTTTAATTTCCATTGCCTTATATGTCTTCCTTATTTCCCCCATAGAAGCTACTATGATAGAGGAACTAATATGGATATTTAAGAAATGGAAGATGTTTTGAGAAAAGTTGATAGTATTGAAGGTAACAGATTCACAGAATTGTATAGGAAATGAGCCAATGATATTGATTTGAAAAGTAATTAAGGGGTATATGAATTGGATTAAGGTGTTAAGGATATATATATATATATATAATGTTCATAACCATGAATCTTAATGAAAAGATTAAGGTGATAAAAAATGTAAAGGTATGTGAAACCATAAGTCAGTTGAAAATAAATTATGAGGATTGAATCTCTATGATGAGGGTAGGTTGACACAACACTCAAACATCATCATGCTAAGTGAACCTTGCTCAAACTTATGTGAGCCTAAAATCACCTTATGAGCTATGTGGTAGTAACTATGTAAGCCTTAACCAGACTTATGTGAGCCTTAACCATCATTGTGAGCTCTATTGAGAAACTATGTGAGCCTTTATGGACTTTTGAGAACTATGGGTATCAGGAGAGAGATTACACATCAATGAAAGTTAAATTTTTTGTTATTATGCCAATCCTTATAATATAATTAAGATCTCTAGGTTATAATGAAAACCATGTTGATTACGTAAGTTCTCATCCTATGATGTCAATCATGTTAAGTACTTATATTGTTTCAAGTTCTTCCAATATTATATTTTTTTTTCCATTATAACATCTCAACACTCACACAATCTTGTGTTGCTTTGTAGGGATGTGGATGAGATGTCCATAGGTGGTAAGAAAAGGATAATTAAGACATAAATCTAAGGACAATGTGCTCTTAGTAAAGGACTAGATGGCGGGGTACCATTTTTGTTAAGTTCTATTATTATTTTTCCATAGATTTTTTTAATTAGTATGTGAACTTTCTACCTTTCTATTAGTTTTATTACTAATTTCTTTCCAAAAGTCCATCAAATATAATGTTTTTTTCAAGGCATTTTAGTATTCATAGGTGATACATTCTTTAATGATAGATTTTGGGTATTGGATTCCTTACCATAATATAACTTGATTTCTCTTTCAGATTTACAAATTGATTACTACATTTTCCTTGAATATGATTTACTTTATCATATTTTTATTTTCTCTCTCTTGTGAAGTAAAATGAAGTCATGATCCACTCACCTTTAGCTTTTGTAGTACACTTAAAACATGATGTTTCACTGAGATTCTTCATTAGCTAGTAGGTTGTGCATGTAACCTATTTACCTTGGTAATAAGGCCCAATCCAAAGGGTTATTAGGTTGTAGTGTTATATGAATAAACCCATACATTGTAGAAAATGATTCATTCATTCTTATTTCATGTCAAAAATGCACTCAAAAAAATCCTAATATCTTTAAGCATCTTACTTCTTACTTATCTTTTGTTGAATCCTTCTTTCTCAAACATGTTAGTGTACTCTATGTATTAGCATTGGAAATGTCTGAATGCTTGTTCAAAAGTCATTCCACATGTCGTTGCACGTCCCAATAACTGCACTCACTCTTATGGCATAAGGGTATAAATTAGTTATGTGACTAACATTGTTGTTTCTTTCAATTTTTAGAATGACAAAGAAAGGGCGAAGAGGCGAAATATTAAATTAATCTTTGTTAAATTTTGGAGAGCACAAAACTCTATAGCAACAATAATAAGTGCATTTCTAATTACTTTTTCATTTTGCATTTGACAATGTCCATAAGATGAATTCGAGGTGTGTCGATTAAAAATTGTAATATACACGTGATGATCTCTAGCAAATGATGTTCATGACTTTTTCATGAATAGGGATCCAGTTGGGTTACACTATGATTGTACTTTCAATGTTTGAAGGCGAATGTAATAGCAGTATAGCTGTAACCACCTACTCGATATTCTTTAGTTAAAAAATGAAAGTAATATCTAGCATATAACTAGTATCTACAAAAATATGGAGGAAAAATGGAAAGAAGAACAATGGAATCCTTTGGTGAAAAAATGCTTGCGTAAAGAAAATCCAAATCTGAAACTTCTGGTATATATTAGTATATTACCTTTAATTTTAGTGGAATTCAGAATCCAGAAGTTGATCAAATCTTAACCAGGCAATGTAACAGTCACTTATTTATTAGTAACAGTTGCCACAATAAATAATGTCAAACTATTTATTTTAATAACCAATCATCCTTCATTATAAATAAAACTAATAATCGCGCAAGAACCAGGAAGGACACGGTATTCATTTATTAGTGTGTGATAGGGGTCTTTCTTGGAATTACAGGCTGTATGCGATGTGCAAATAGGGGTTCATTGGATGCTTCGCAAATCGCAAGTTCATCAATAGACTTTTAGACATGATTTAGAGCCCGAGTCGGAGTCGCTGGTGCACTTTCACTTGGAACTGACGAAATCCCCCACGTGGTAGCTAGGGTTGCGTGGCTTATAAATGCGTCGCCGCCTCAGGAATTTCTGCGTCAACCTTTTCGTCGTGTTTCCTCAAACCGTGATCCATATCCCTCCTCCTTCCCCTTCGTCATCGTGCAAGGGAAATGTCAGCGATGGGAAGCAGCGGCGTCTCCGGCGTGACTGTGGTCTTCGACTTCGACAAGACCATAATCGACTGCGACAGCGACAACTGGGTCGTCGACAACCTTGGCATCACGGAGGAGTTCAACCGGCTCTTGCCCACCATGCCGTGGAACAGCTTGATGGACGAGATGATGAGGCAGCTCCATTCCCAGGGCACATCGGTTAAACGCATCGCCGGTTGCCTCCGTAGGGCTCCTTTGGACCCCGACACCGTCGCTGCTATCAAGTTGGCGCACGCTCTGGGTTGTGACGTGAGGATCGTGAGCGACGCCAACCTCTTCTTCATCGTCACCGTTCTTGAGCACCACGGTCTGCTGACCTGCTTCACTGAGATCAACACCAACCCCAGCCACGTCGACGGAGACGGAAGGCTCAGGATCTCGCCCTACCATGACTTCCACAGGGATCCTCCACACGGCTGTCGGTTCTGCCCGCCCAACATGTGCAAAGGCAGGATTGTCGACCGCATTCGGGCGGAGGCAGGACCCCAGGCCCGGTTTGTGTACCTTGGAGACGGCACAGGGGACTTCTGCTCGTCCTTGGAGTTCTCTGCTGAAGATTTCATCATGCCCAGGAAGGACTACCCTCTGTAGGAACTCATCCAGAGTACCCACTTCGGCGGGAATCTGCACGGCAAGCTAGCTGTCAAGGCGGAGATCCACCCGTGGAGCTCGTGGGCTGAACAGCGGGAGACACTCATCACGCTTGTTGAGAAGGCCGCCTCCGCACATGCTCATTGCTCAGGACCGATCTTCCCTCCTCTCGTGCCATATCTAAAGGAGGCATTTGCGAAGTCCTTGCTCGTCCACCATTAACATTGAGCGACGATGACATTTCTCCTGGCAGAACTTTTTTTTCTTAAAGAATCCTTGCAGATCTGTTGTTTCTGCATATTCATATTCTAAGTGCATTATGTGCACTTGTGAAGCAATGTATCGCCACCTTCAATTATTTACTTGTACCCCAACATTTATATATATGTCTACCAATTGTTATTCTTACATATTCACGTTCTCAGTGCATATCTACACTTCAAAAGATATTGTGCCCCGACATTTTAACCATTCGTGCGATTCTAGCATATGTATTATATATCAAATGAATGATAACTAACGTGTGCTAACTTCGTTGCGTGTTAACGTTTGCTGTTTCCTGTTAATGAAAGGGGTTCACCTGACATCATTACGACGCACTACAGGAAAACGGGTCATGTGTGACGGGCCAATAGGAACCATTTCTGAGCGGCGTGACCCACTTATTTTGGTTATTACGGATTTACTCATCACATAAATCCAACTCCCAGCCCAAACACTACCAAAATCTCCCGCTTAGGAAGGCACAATGTATTCATCGTGCCGTTCTTGTTATATGTGTCCATCTGACGGCTACAACAAAATAAAGGTTTCCTTATGTTCTATCCCCAATTCCCTCTCTTCTCCCGCCGCTTCCGCTCGCACTTCCCCCTTCGTCTCCCACGCGATCCGCCCCTCTCGTCCACTCCCCAGTTCTATTCGCAGCCATCATACGAATATGTGGGAAGACCAGCGACTATTAGTTGGACTCAGTCGCACACTGACAGACCGGAAGGTTTGGACGGCGGAGACGAAGGCTTTCCCTTTGCTCGAAGCCATCGACAGAGACAGTCAGGGGACGACCGACAGAAGACGGAGGCCTTGATCGGAAAGTCGAGAGGAGCAAACTGGAACGACAATCTTGTCATCACGACCACCGTGGGAAACAGAAGTCGGACCAGGATACTGCAGTAACGAACGATTCTCTGGTAAGGCCACCGCCCCCAATATGTTCCCCCAAAATATTAGATTTCTAGACTTCTATAAGAGAAACACATGGAAAGCATATTCCATCTATTGCATGGGCGTCGCGACATCTCTGTCCATATTCTTCATTTTTAGACTTCGTTGGCAATAGGGCTAGCATTGTGATGGTTTTCTCACAGCCTGATGCATCACTGTGTAAATTTACTGTAGTGACAAAACTAGTACAAGCCGCTAGTTCTGGTCACTGTATCTATAGAAAAATCACTGACGAGTGACATGGGGGTCACCTGCATTTTTGGCCCACAAGAAACAAACACTGCTTGGACATGTAGAGCCTCAGTCAGGAAAACAAACCACCATTTCTTACCCAATACATGTTCCATCTCATAAATGTATTGTCAGCAGGTACTTAACATACTGTGAACTATATAAAAGTAACATAGCTATTTGACAGTTTTATCTATTTTTTGTCTGTCACCATGATAGTCAAACATACATAAGAATTAAATAACTGAACTTATATCATGAAAACTACAAAATATCTAACGCATTAGTTACGTCCAGAGTTCTTGGAACGGCCATTCACTGATCTGCTTAACTTTTTCTGATTGCAACATGCTAGGTCTAACTTGATCCCAAAAAGTACTACTAAGATGCTAATATAACTACAGATTTTCTCCCCTCTTATCGATTTTTATGCTTCCTGCGATCTCAAGTGTAGAAAGTGTAAAGGTAATCTGGTAATTGATAAAATTAGAAAGATGGTTTGTTTGTGGTCCATTATTTACAATTATACTTAGAAATTATGGAGTTCAGGTCAAATTCAATATAATAATATATACATGTCTAAAGTTTCTTCTCAAAATTGTCATTTCATTGTAAGCAATGGATGTACATAGTAGAAAGTAGGCGGTGAAGAGAAAAATCTAACATTTCTTAACCTACTATGAAGATAAAATGATGCACCCAACATCTACTTAATAATAAGTTTTTCATTTGTTTTATTATCACAATCCAATACCATTCTCTGCCAACCTGACGAAGTATAATCACCTAGTCATCAAATTACACCGGGAATAGACATGTTTAACAAGCAGCATTGTTGCATTCCTCATATGACGAAGTGCAATTGATATACACTTCTAAAAAAGTTTGCCATGTCTACAAATAAACCTAGAAGTTTTGAGCATTATCATTTTATTTGAAGCTGATTTAATACTAGAAAGAAAACTAAATAATATAAGCAATAACAAATTGAAGTTAGTAGCATCATATCCTGGGGAGAACACATATAACTGAACTTGAAAACCTTAAATATCATATTGGAGGCATTTCAATTGAGCTAACAAACTATTAGAATAGTACTAACAAAAAAGGACATCACACAAACAAGCGAAAATGGACACCTAGGTCTACTGTACTAACTAACTCTTTACAAAGGTTGATATGAAATTGACAAAATGAAACAATGTGTTTCACATTAATTTAGTGCAAGCATATTCATCATGTGATATATGTTATTTATATTTTAAACAACAACCATTAGGCAAGCTTCTACTAGCCAAATATTTATATGTACACACACACACACACACACATATATATATATATATATATATATATATATATATATGTAAATATATATACACATATATATGTATATATATATATACATATATATATGTACTATATAAGACACACACACATATAAATACACGCACACACACAGACAAACACACGCACACAGACAAACACACGCACACACACATATTCATCTCTTTTGGTTTGTATTCTTTACTTATTCATCATCTCTAAATTCAATAATTTAGTTAGAGGGTGTCAAGGATTATTGGATCCTTTGATTTGTAAAATCGTGTTTCTTCTAACTTGATATCAACCCATTTAGTCACATGTATATCAACCTGATTCAGGTGCAAGATTAGTATTATACAACTTGTACCAACAAAATCATTCAATTTCTACAAAATTTATTTGTACCAGGTTAGTATAGCTCCCTTTCTCATCAACAAAAACATAGCAAGTTGACTCTCAAAGAGTCTGAGTCTAAGAACGTATTGATATATAAACCTAATTTGGCATCCTAATTAGGCATATATAAAACATGCCACATTTTTAGAAATAGGAAATTGAGGTTCACCACCTCCCTGCTCCATTCCAGATGGGAGAAACTGAGGGTTGTCACCTTACCCCATTCCTCCTAACGTGGTCTTTAAAAAACTAACATAAGCTTTCTTTAAATTTGGAGAGAGAAAATGTGAAAAAAAACATGCAAATGGTAGGAGTTGTGCAAGAAGAAGGCTGAATACGACAATTACAGGGGTAGTAAATGGAGATTGAAAGAGAAGGAAGAATTTAAAATAAAAACAAAAATAGTAATAGAAGTTACTAAAATAGAAAATATAAAGGGAGAACAAGTTAGTCAAAAGAAACAATAGCTGTCGGAGGAGATTTAGGAGGAAGAAATCAGAATAAGAAGAAAAAATTTATGCAAATAGTATTAGTAGATTTGGGACCAGGAGATATAGGACAAATTTGAAATAAGAAATATGCACATATTCGTATAGTGGTAGAAGGGGATATACCATGAATAACTCTAAAAAAGTGCAGTGCTAGTAGGATTTAGGAATAAAATTCAGACCTAGATTTGGACTCTAAGAGGCTTACATTTGTCTTAAAATGTCTTATGAGGCCATTTAGGCCATCTGCATGTCTTGGGTACCTGATTTACACCTCTTCTCCATTGCATAGGATGCCTCTTTATCATTAATGATCATTATACAAGCATTTCTATAAATACACTTTTTTGCAAAATGATAACAAAGAAGATGAAAATTAACACTAGATTTTGTTTTATAGGAGGTAATAAACAATGGAGGATGTGGATTTCATAAATGATAAAAGTTGGATTTTGCATGGAAAAACTTGTTTTGATAGATTTCGTGATCAACATTTCATGAATGGAGTGGATGGTTTTTTGAGGTTTGCGTTTAGGAAGGAGTCTACTGAAGAAGTTAGATGCCCTTGTAATAAATGTGAGAATAGATGTTTTGGAGAAATGTACACTGTGAAGAGTCATATTATCATGAACGGGTTTATGGAGGATTATACAACTTGGACACACCATGGTGAGGTACCTAGTTGTCACACCCCGATCTCGCATTACCCACAATTCACACCACTCAAAGCTTTTAAAACATTTTTAAAGACATTAAAAGTTAACCTGATTTATGCTGTAAACTAAATCTGAACAAACTGCGGAATCATTTTTATTAAACTGACTAGCAATATAAACAAAGTCTACATCATATTACATTGTCCGACATAAAATAAGGCATAAAAGTTAATTTACATCTTTATACACCTTTTCTCTCACCCACACCATGTCCCAAAGATCGAGGGGAAAGGACTAGGAGACCTCTAACTACTAACTACGTATACCTTCTACAGACTAAGCGTTAGGATGAAAAGATCCTTCAGATTCCTGCTGCTGATGATGACCTGAAAATGTTTTGAGTAGAGGTATGAGCCTACTCGCTCAGTGAATATCGTTTCATTTAGCTATCACTAAACAACTCATCAATTATATAAAATTGAAATAAAGCATAAATGCAATATTAAACAGGGCAGTTCTAATGACACAGCAGATTTACAGATAACTATCTCATTTCTACGCAACATCATATGTCTTAAACAATTAAACAATTATAGAGAATCGGCATAGAAATTCAAATCTCTTAACATA
Organism: Alisma plantago-aquatica; assembly: GCA_963693085.1. Classification (NCBI taxonomy): domain Eukaryota; kingdom Viridiplantae; phylum Streptophyta; class Magnoliopsida; order Alismatales; family Alismataceae; genus Alisma; species Alisma plantago-aquatica. Next base: position 343,846,259 of record OY856410.1, read on the forward strand.
TTAAATTTACTGCAATCCTATGTGATTCATATTTTTATTTTTATTATGCCCTAATCATATGCAGTGTACTATGCATATGAAGATCCGTAGCGAACTACGATCCCACCGTACAAGACTTAGCGACACACCTGGGAAATGCTAAGTCTGACGCCAGCCTTGTTTTGCCACAGGACCCACAGGCTCACCGGCCTCAAAGCACTACTCTGAGTACTCTAGACTCCTCCTCACTAACCTGAGCACACAGGCGGAGAGTCTCACTGGGTTACCACCATGACTCCGCACGGTTCTTGTTGCAATAACCCATAATTTCCCCCAGTGCCAGCATGACTCCGCACGGTTCTTGTTGCAATACTGGTTCTCTTTCCTCATGCCACCGTGACTCCGCAAAGTTATTGTTGCAACACGAGTTTCACCCCTAAGAAGCAGATCTATCTAAAGGGGTTCTACGGTGTTAGGGCACCTAATTCTATGAACTGATGAACATATAATCTTTTAAACAGGAATATCACATTTCATACTTATTTCACATTCTGAATATCACATGAAGCACATATATATCCTTTGTCATCCTTAAACATGATTCAGTATTATTTATCCAGTTTCAATGCTAAACATCTACTTTTAAATCGGCAAATACATTGCAACTACAATACAGGAAATTTCATCATTTTCATTAAGCATATCAAGTATTTCAAGTTCCAATGAATCTAACATACTCTATTATATGTACTACACTGTTTAAAAGTTATACTAACTGATACAAAAGTAATTAAGCATTTAAATTGAGTTAAATAATGATTTCTAAATGAACTACTACTCACCCACTTCGGTGTGTTCGTATACACCGAAAAACGTCCACAACCACGCCTAATTCTACCCTTTACAGCAGAGTGCACGCCGTGCACCTGGCCGACCAAAACCCTGTTTGATTTCCTTATAAAGGAAACTCGGTTAATAGCTAAATCGAGGACTAGGGTTGCAGATTTGTACCTAGGCCTCAAGGCCGGGGTCAAAGCTTTCTTTCTTTCTTTGGTGTCTCGTACGCCCAGCTTCTCCTGGTTTAGAACCTGCTACTAGCAGCAGTAGCGTCACCCACATAGGAAAAATGGGAACTCATCTAGGAGCGGAATCAGGGGCTAAAGCTTCAGATTCTTGTGCGAATCTCAAGGTCGGAATTAATGGTACCTTCTTGAAGAACTAGCTGGGCCAAACAACTTTTCCCTGGTCGTGCATCGTGCAGCCATTGCTGCTGCTACGTAGGGCGCCGCCCCTGCTGCTAGGTGGGTGCGCAGAGGAGGAAGGAAGGGGAAAGAGTAAAGGAAGTTGGGGCGTCACAAAAGCCACCCAAACAAATCCTAAACGGCCGCCAATCACAGCTGCTACCCTTCCGTCGTCGCTGCTGAACGTAGTTGACGCTGCTGCTGTTTGGGTGATCTAATGGCACCTCTAGGGCATGGAAGGGGAAGGAAACTGGAAGAGAAAGGAGGGAAGGATGGCGGAGGTGGGGCGTCTGCGGGCCGGCGGTGAGGAGATCGAAACGACCCCCGATTTCCTCCCCCAAGCTGCTGGTTGGGCGCTGCTACAGTGCGCCGCAGCTCCTTGCTAGGGCAGATGGTGATGGGTGCGGCTAGGGTGTGCCATAGGAAGATGAAGGGTAGAGGAAGGGTGGAGAAGGTGGCATCGCTGTTGGATCTGAGCTATGGGCGCCCAGATTGGCAACGCGATTCCCCCCCCCCCCTACTGCTGTTGTTCAGGCGCTGGGTGCCGTTTCTGTGCTTCCTCTTTTATCAGGTAAGAAAAGGAAGAAGAGGGGTAAGCGACCCTCAAGGGAAAAACAATAAAAATAAAAGTTCAATTAATAGAAAAATTGCACCCAGGTCCAAAACCCTTAAAACTGTCATAACCTTTGCCTCGAATGTCCGATTCAACCGATTTTTCTTGCTAGACTTCGATAACGGAATTCATTACGACCTCAAAGCAAGAAATCACAGTTAGGATCTTGTCATAACTGGTCAAAACACCAATTGCATCTGTAATTACTTGATTCAACTTAATGAACTTAATAATTGAAAACTACTAGAGGGGGGGGGGGTGAATAGAGTTTTATAGATAATTTAACAATTATTGAACTCAAGCAACCACAATGAAAATATTGGACAAGGAGACACAAGGTTTAGATTGGTTCCAACTATAGCAAATACTATAGCCGTCAATCCACTACCCGGTTGCTTACCCAACCGGGATTTGAAAAGAAATTTATTTTATTACCTCTCAAGGAATTTACATAAAATACAATCTCTTTTCCTAAACCCTTCAAGCAGCCTTCACCTAGAAGTAATCGCCAACCTTGAAGCAGCCTTCCCTTGAAGTAGATGCACCAACTCCCGTTGCACCAGCCTTCTGAAGTAGCTTCCCTTGCGATAGACTTCTTGAAGTAGCTTGAAGTCCCCTTCTCCACCTGAGAAGTCAACCCTCTCCAATCCGCAGCCTCCAACCCTAGGAGTAGCAAGGAGAGTACAAAAGAAAAAAAAAGGAACAAGAAAGAAAAAGGAAATTACAACTTATCCTTTAAGCCAAAGGCTTGATATGCCTAGATCAAGCATATAGATCTCCTAGCCAAGTGTGTGAACTTGTGATTGCTGTGGATAGGAGAATCTAGCCTATAGGACACGAAATTGAGCTAAGGAGAATGTAGACAAATGATCACAGTGCTCAAATTGCTTGCAATAGATTGCTCAAGTATGCTTAAGTGTATTCTCAAGTGTAACAAGTGAATTCTAGTGTCCTATGGCTTGTCCTATTTATAGGAATGGCCTAAGTATGCTTAAGGCCGTTCTAGACAACTTCTAGGGGTTTCTAAGTGCTTAACTAGCCGTTAGGTACAAAGTTGTTGCTTTAACAACGGCTAATTACTTTATTCTGCAGTTGCTGTCAGAGATTATCTCGGTCGACAAATGGTCGACCGAGACACCTACTCGGTCGAACTTTTGTCGACCGACAGGCTCTTTGGAACAAGTGATTTGCAACGTCTTTCTTCAACTGCCAACTAACTTGTCTGTTGTGTCTAACGGCTACTTTGGATCTTTCTCGGTCGAGAAGATTGTCGACCGAGAGTGTCTCGGTCGAGGAGTTTGTCGACCGAGAATGATCCTGTTTCAAGGTTTCAATTTAAGCATTAATTATATGTGTGAGTGTGCAAAGGTGATCCTAATTAAATGGAATGACATGTCTAACTATGGTGTTTGGCTAGGGAAAATCTAACGCTTGATTTACATGCAATTCTAAGTACTTGTACATTATATATTTGTACAAGTTTTTACAACAAGGATTACATTGCATGAAAATATAAACAATTTAGCTTGTGGATTTTCCCTAGTTGCTTTGCCATCCATCTTAGTCCTGCACACTCAAGTAGCTCGTTAGATTAATAAGAATGAAATGTTTGTCATCATCGAAACAAAGGGATTTATCATAATATCCAATTTATCCAACAATCTCCCCCTTTTTGAAGATGACAAACATTTCCTAAATATGAAATAAGGAAATATAAAGCATGTGAGTTTCATACCTGAAAATTACCTTTTGTAGCCATATAAAGCATGTTATGAAACTCATTTATATTTTTTATTTTTATATTCTTTCTCCCCCTTTGTCATTTCAAAAAAATATCCAAGTTGAATATTTTATTTTTTTCTCCCCCTTAATATTATGCTCCCCCTTAAATAGATATCCTATTAGAAACATGGATTTTTGTCTAATTTATCCACAATTTGTTTCTCAATCATTTGCAAAGGATGTTAAGCCTTGAAATGATATGAGATTCCCTTAAGCGTATGATGAATGTATATTTATTTCTCATTTATCAAAGGATGTTAAGCCCTAAATTAAATGAGAATCCTCTAATCTTAGAGTACATAAACATGTCTCCATCCAAATGCAAGGGATGTTAAGCCCTGTTTTGGGTAGAGAGTTCCTTCAAGTACAAGATACCATTTTCAATAAATTCATAAATTTCTTTATAATCAATGAAAATTTCCAGCTACACATGGTGGTTATAATGTTTTAAGAAAATGTTGAGTAATTTGGCAAACGAAATCCGCATATGGTGGGTTGCCAGAAAACTCAATCATGTTTTTAAGAATTATACGGATGAAGTTTGTGGGAATGCGGCTTATGATGGCATAAATGAGGTACATACGGAATATTGGAACTTCAGATTTGTTGGCTCTAGGGTGAATATTTGTAGAAACAATGAGATTTACAATCCTATAGGCTGGTTTGAGATTTATAGCGTAGTAGGTTCCCCTATCTTCATGACAAGTGGTGTTGGATTGAAAAATAGCTCTTTTTATGGCACTAAGGCTAATGGTATGATCATCTTGGGAAAGTAGATTTAGTGGATTTCCGGTGGTGAGATCAAGGGAATCTTGGTATTCATCTATGTCAATTTCTAGCATGTCAAGAATATCCCCTTCGGTAAATTTAAGGCTATGCCCATTGACCATGGTGTAGAAGAATGTGGTTTCATTTTCAGTATGGGATATGAGATTGGCATAAAATTCGTTGACTACCTTAGTGAAATGGAAAGGGAAAGAGGGATTGATGAAGTCCTTCAATTTTTGCACTTTAAAGAGATCTTCCAGATCGACTATGTTGATGAAGTCCATGACTTCGACTGGTCGTCGTGGAAGAGGGGCTTTGGAGGAAAGCTGTAGATATCGATCACCAGCATCTCCATCGACGAAGGCGATGTCGTTGATGATCGTCAGTGGCGGAGTGGCTTCCCGAGCTTCCCGTCCTTTCCTGTCGGCGACCTTCTTCTTCCCACGGGCAGCTGATGATGAGGCCATTTGTGTTACTTGAGTGTGGAGAAGAAGCAAGGAAGGTTTGAGAATGAGGATGCTAAAGAGTTGCACAAAAATGCACTAGAGAGGGACAAAGGAAGCAAGAGTATGCAGGTGTGAGTAAGTGTCCCGTTTTTGCCCCTTTTTATAACATTCCAGCGACCAGGTCGGTCGACGATTCGTCGACCGAGTGTCCACAATGGTCATGTTGCAGACGCGCCACTCGGCTCCCCAACGGTCAAAATAACGGTCATAAACGGTCATAACGGTCGGTTTACAACGGTCGTATCCAACGGCTATTTCTCGGTCGAACAATTTTCGACCGACATTGTCTCGGTCGAGCATTTGTCGACCGAAAGTTCGTCCGATATTAAGTCTGTTTAGATTCTGTCGGTCGAGAGAGGTGAGCTGACCGAGAGGGTCTCGGTCGAAGAATTCGTCGACCGACAGACTTACTGAGTAAATTTTTTTTTTTTAATGCAAAAGGTAGATTATTTTTGTAGAGCATTTATATGGATATTCTAAGGGAGTAATATTGGGATAATTTAAGGCTTAAATGATAACAAATGTTTTAATTTTCAAGAAAAATTTATATTAAGATTAGGTCCAAAGAGAGAATTTCCAAATAAGCAATTTTTGTCGAAACTTATTTTAGGTCGCCCTTGACTACGACCATAGCGCCCCTTAGTCAAGTTTTATTTTGACCAAGAGGCAAATTTTGCAGATATTTTTTAGATTTGAATATATTGAGTCTAATATCTGCATAAAATTTAAATATCAAGTTGAAGCATACTACTTAATTGGAGACACAATTAATTATTTCAAAGATACTGAGTTAGAGATTTTGTTGCAAGCAATAACATATAACTAATAAGTTATTTTGCTGGCTTGCAAACAATTTTCTATGCGCACCCAATGATGAAAGCATGGTATAAAGCATACAATGATAATTCCATTTTAAAATTAGTATATGAATAGACCAGAAAATACTTTTACGAAAAATCATATGAAAATAGGAATTTTCTTTTCATTTGACTTAGTCTTTAAATCATCTAGGGAACAAACTAATATTAATTTCATTTACATTTGTAATTATGTAGAGTTGAGATAGACATAGAAATATGCAACTAATGTCTTTGGTCATATCTCAACTTGATTTTGTTCATTTAGTTTGGAGGTTTTGGAACCCAAACTAACTCTACATGTTTTCTCTTATAAGGACATGAAAATGAATAGTGACCAAGGCGCAAACAGTAATGACAACATATTGAGTCAACTTCATATCTTTTTCTATGGTTGTGTCCTATGTTGTCATTGGGTGAGGATGTCCTTTTAGGTACATATATAGATTGGGTTTGTGACTTTCTCTGACTAGGTTGTTGATGAGATTTTCCTTTAGGCTTGTAACCTAGTCCCCTTCTCCCAATTTGTTGATAGGGATTATCTAGAATTTGATCAAGAATGCCATGGTTATTCAAACTACGAACTTGTTGTTGTAGCTTGGCAATCTCATCCATTCTTTTCTTAATGTCTATTTTTGCTTGGTCTAGATTTGATGACAATAAATTTCTTTCTTTAACAATAGTGTCATAATCTATATGGGTGCACAATAATGGTTGTTTTTGAAGATCGTTTACTTGAGTCTGTAAGTTTGAATTTTCAACAGAAAGGAGCTTGCAATCGGCTTCCATAGATTTTAACTTAAGATCAGAAAATTTATTTCCCTCTTTAAGATCCTCATTTTCAGATGCAAGAGCAAGAAGTTTAACATTTAGATCATCATTTTCCTTATTTGATTTCTTTAATTTCTTTTTGCACTCAACATATTTATTATGTGTTTCTTCAATAATAGCAACTAGTTCTTCTTTAGATAAATAAAAAAGACTTACCTCTTCTTCTTCTTCACTAGTTGTAGCAATAAGGCATTCTTTGTGCTTATCCTCTTCCTTTGATCTCCATGGGCATCCGGTTGTTTTGTGGCTTGTTCCTAAACACCAATTGCAGCATGTAGTGGTTTTGTCCAAGCACTTTTCACCATTTCCCTCCATTCTTCAAGACCTGGTTAGGGTTCCTTGAAGCCTGCTCTGATACCAATTGAAAACTACTAGAGGGGGGGGGTGAATAGAGTTTTATAGATAATTTAACAATTATTGAACTCAAGCAACCACAATGAAAATATTGGACAAGGAGACACAAGGTTTAGAGTGGTTCCAACTATAACAAATACTATAGCCGTCAATCCACTACCCGGTTGCTTACCCAACCGGGATTTGAAAAGAAATTTATTTTATTACCTCTCAAGGAATTTACATAAAATACAATCTCTTTTCCTAAACCCTTCAAGCAGCCTTCACCTAGAAGTAATCGCCAACCTTGAAGCAGCCTTCCCTTGAAGTAGATGCACCAACTCCCGTTGCACCAGCCTTCTGAAGTAGCTTCCCTTGCGATAGCCTTCTTGAAGTAGCTTGAAGTCCCCTTCTCCACCTGAGAAGTCAACCCTCTCCAATCCGCAGCCTCCAACCCTAGGAGTAGCAAGGAGAGTACAAAAGAAAAAAAAAGGAACAAGAAAGAAAAAGGAAATTACAACTTATCCTTTAAGCCCAAGGCTTGATATGCCTAGATCAAGCATATAGATCTCCTAGCCAAGTGTGTGAACTTGTGATTGCTGTGGATAGGAGAATCTAGCCTATAGGACACGAAATTGAGCTAAGGAGAATGTAGACAAATGATCACAGTGCTCAAATTGCTTGCAATAGATTGCTCAAGTATGCTTAAGTGTATTCTCAAGTGTAACAAGTGAATTCTAGTGTCCTATGGCTTGTCCTATTTATAGGAATGGCCTAAGTATGCTTAAGGCCGTTCTAGACAACTTCTAGGGGTTTCTAAGTGCTTAACTAGCCGTTAGGTACAAAGTTGTTGCTTTAACAACGGCTAATTACTTTATTTTGCAGTTGCTGTCAGAGATTATCTCGGTCGACAAATGGTCGACCGAGACACCTACTCGGTCGAACTTTTGTCGACCGACAGGCTCTCTGGAACAAGTGATTTGCAACGTCTTTCTTCAACTGCCAACTAACTTGTCTGTTGTGTCTAACGGCTACTTTGGATCTTTCTCGGTCGAGAAGATTGTCGACCGAGAGTGTCTCGGTCGAGGAGTTTGTCGATCGAGAATGATCCTGTTTCAAGGTTTCAATTTAAGCATTAATTATATGTGTGAGTGTGCAAAGGTGATCCTAATTAAATGGAATGACATGTCTAACTATGGTGTTTGGCTAGGGAAAATCTAACGCTTGATTTACATGCAATTCTAAGTACTTGTACATTATATATTTGTACAAGTTTTTACAACAAGGATTACATTGCATGAAAATATAAACAATTTAGCTTGTGGATTTTCCCTAGTTGCTTTGCCATCCATCTTAGTCCTGCACACTCAAGTAGCTCGTTAGATTAATAAGAATGAAATGTTTGTCATCATCGAAACAAAGGGATTTATCATAATATCCAATTTATCCAACAATAATCAACATTGCTATCATCATTAATTACCTCATATGAGTAAATCCACAACTATTGATTCATGACTTAGCTTATCTTAATCAACCATGCTATTTAATAATATACTCAACACTAATCGAGGTGTTTCATGTTAATTAAGGTATTTATTGGTTAATCGCAACGTGGGTCATAACAATCTCCCTCCCTTATAAGAATTTCGTCCCGAAATTCCTAAAAGAGAAAAGGAAACTTGTTACACATATCAGATTCAAACTCCACGTGGCTTCGTCTAAGTTATGGTTCCTCCACAGAACTTTCTCTAAAGGTATCTCACGATTTTGAGTTTCTTGATCCTCTGATCAACTATCTGCATTGGTCTTTCAACCTAGGACACATCTGATCTGATTCCAGATCAAACCACAAAACATTGTCTTTGTAGAACTGCTATAACAGTATCTCAATTTATGGTAATTACCGAGGAATTATTATACTATTCATGCAAACAAACTACAAATTCTTAAATAAACAGAATGCATGTCAACTTGGTACTAAAATAAAATCATGCAATTAACTGTGAAACATCACTACATCTCATACTGAGAATTGATATCAAAATACTTGATTCATCGTACACCCTATCCTTAGGGTTTCATTTGCCTTATTCATTCATCACATGCCAACACCCTATTCTTAGGGTTATCTCATTCACTTGTCACATGGCAACACCCTATTCTTAGGGTTTCCGTTATCTCATCTGTTTGATTGCAATTCAAATCACAATACGGTATCATTCTAGAACTGGCAGAGCAGTACATTCAAAATCATTGTAATTACTGAGTAATCTTTATATCATGCATGCAGGCAGATTTAAAATTCATAAATATTCCAAACTCAAATCAATTTTGGCACATACATACTGAATTCATGTAATTGAACATCTTATTACACCAATAAGTGTAATTTACTTCACCTATAAGAAACCATCTGTAATATTTATCAATTGTCTGAAATTTCTCGAAGTACGTGCATATTAACCATATTCTTGGTTTGTGCATCACATAATTCAATTAAGAGTTGTTTACGTATCATAACACAAATAATTAATAGTACTTGAGAATTTCTAATAATATCTCAGAAAAATGTGCCCACTCATGTAAATGTTAAGTCACACACATTAACATAACAGGAAGCATGCAACCAGGTTTATTTGCATATTTTAATGCTATCTTACTATCTTGAAATCATGCACCTAATGGTTTACCAAATTTGTATTGCCTGGGTTTATATTCAAACTGAACCACTATCATTTGTGTATTTATAAACTCAACATTCACACTAAGCAAACTCTATAAGACTTAAATGTTCTTCCCAACTTCCACAGAGATGCATAACACATGCTCTCAGCATGTCCTTAAGAGTCTGAATGGTTCTCTCAGACTGACCATCCGTATGCGGGTAAAAAGGTTGTACTGAATCTTATCTTTGTGCCCGAAGCACGATGCAACTGTTTCTACAATCCTAGATGTGAACTTAGGATCTCAATATGATATGATTGAAACTGGATTACCAGGCAACCTAATTATTGCATCCATGTATATCTTAGTCAAGTTTCGAGACATCAAAGGTTGACTTAATATGAAGAAAGCGAGCAGACTAAATTAGTCTATCCACAATCATTCATATCAAGTCATAACCTCTAGGTGTCTTGGGCAACACTATCACAAATCCATTGTGATACGTTCCCATTCCCATTCAGGCATAGAAAAAGATTACAAGGTAGCTATAGATTTCTAGGGTTCAGCCTTAACCTACTGGCACACACTACTTCTAACCACGTACTCAGCTACATCCTTCTGCATATCTGACCATCCATTTCAACTACTTGAGATTCATATACATCTTAGTGTTTCCTGAAAGCATAGCATACATCAATACATGCACTTCCATAAAAATCTTTTCTTTCAACTTACTATCTCGAGGTACACACAACATGTCATGCTAATACAACACCTTATCATCTTAAAACTTAAACTCTGGTCTCTTTTCCTCCTATCATGTCATGCATGATTTGGTTTAACTCACTATCACCCTATTGTAGTTCCTTGATCTGATCATAATAAGTAGGCTTAACTTACATCTGTATAATCAAACCACTCTGTGTTGTCACCCCTAAGTCTAAGTCCAACCTCCACATTTCTACTAATAGGTCTCTATTGAAACCTGCCATAGAGAATGCATTAACTGTTGAACTTGACTTTCTTCTGAAAGCATCTTTCACCACATTCTTTATATCAGGGTGGTAATCTATTGTCACATCATAAAGATAGTGACGCCATGTCTTAAAAACATGAACTACATCAACTATCTTCAGATCATATATCGGATAATACTCCGCTTTCTATGCTACTTTCTTATTGTTACATTTCAAGTTTATGTCTTACTCTTTTCTCTAAGTCATTACATGTTGCTCATGTACCATTCAGATTATCTACCTCAAAACCCTAGATCACTATCAAAGCCAGTTTACTTTTCATTAAACAAATCTCAAGGTCTTATTTTACAAAGATACTAGTATTCAAGGTTACATCACTAGTGATATCCCTTAAACTACTACAACTTTAATCATTCTAGGGTTTTGGTCCATATCAGTATCATAGCATTATTGTGTGTGTGATCGATCATATAGATCAATTTGAGCTGCTTGGGTCAATAGCATATTAACCCATCACTCAACTTTAATTATGCTAGCTGAAAATTCAGTTTTCACAATAGTTTCTGTAATTCGTTTATTAAATAGCTAACAGAAGCTCAACAAATTCTGGAAATTTTATATATTATACCTAATGAAGTTTCAGACCTCCAGTAAAAATTTGAGATCATTTCTTATTACCAATAAATAATTAAAAATCAAACAGTGCACTGCTATATTGCAGTCTGCAGCAGATTCGGTCGAGTTGTAAACTCGGCCGATAAACATGTCAGAACATCTTCAAAAATTCTGATATTTTTCAATGTTGTTTAAATTTTAAATATCCAAATCATATCCAAATTTGAGCTAAATCAGAGTTACACATAAAATACTAAAAATCATTTACTGAGACACTTTACTTATCAAATTTTGTGTTTATGTATCATCAAAACCCTAATTTGGGCCGATTAGGGTCTATGCTTCTCAAACCCTAATTCTCAAAACAAAAGAACATTTAGACTTCTTATCATAGTTAAAACATCCTAGTGTATATACATTCTCACTATGTTACAGGTCTAATTCAACCAGAGTCTATTCTTATTTCACTGTTAATAGGAGTCATTAAATCCCAGTAACGCATCCTGCCAGCCGGACCAGGCCGAACCTGTAGTCCTGAAGCCAAGAGCTACTCGGGATTAACCTACTCCTATTAATCTTAAACATGTGGAAAGAATATCCACTTAGGGAAAACTCATTTAAGCATAACTTCGGGTATACTTAATACAAAGAATTTGAATAATAATTAAATCACTTCATGTCACATAACAATATAAAAGGATCATATTTATTCTACAAAATTGAAAATCTAAATTCATGCATATAAGAGCATTTCTAGTGATCTTTAAATCAAATAAGCAATAATAGACAAGAGTTGAATCACATCTTATATGTAATCTCTTATTTCTACATTAATTTCTTATCTCATAACCCTAAGATTTCTAGGGTTTCTCTCTAGCCCATCCTTCCTCTGCATACCTGGCCAGGGCATCCAGAGAAGAATAGACAGAGTAGCTTGATACTGGTCAATCTAAGTATTCAGACACCTGGCCAGGGTATCTAAACACTCAGACCTCCCAGAGCTAAAAACACATCATTTCTTACCCATCTTAATTATAATTCTATCTTTCGATCCTAATGATCCCTGATAACTCAGCTTAAACTCTCAACTTGATTCTCGTGACCACGTCCTCTCCTTGTCATCTGCAATACTATAACAGAACATTTCCTGTTATAAAATTGCAGTTAGAAGGAAGACACCTAACTCCTAATCCTATTGGTCTCTTATCGTCCCCTGACCTTGACTTAGAGTATCTATGTACTCAACCTATGCTCTGATACTAAGTTGTCACACCCCGATCTCGCATTACCCACAATTCACACCACTCAAAGCTTTTAAAACATTTTTAAAGACATTAAAAGTTAACCTGATTTATGTTGTAAACTAAATCTGAACAAACTGCGGAATCATTTTTATTAAACTGACTAGCAATATAAACAAAGTCTACATCATATTACATTGTCCGACATAAAATAAGGCATAAAAGTTAATTTACATCTTTATACACCTTTTCTCTCACCCACACCATGTCCCAAAGATCGAGGGGAAAGGACTAGGAGACCTCTAACTACTAACTACGTATACCTTCTACAGACTAAGTGTTAGGATGAAAAGATCCTTCAGATTCCTGCTGCTGATGATGACCTGAAAATGTTTTGAGTAGAGGTATGAGCCTACTCGCTCAGTGAATAGCCTTTCATTTAGCTATCACTAAACAACTCATCAATTATATAAAATTGAAATAAAGCATAAATGCAATATTAAACAGGGCAGTTCTACGCAACATCATATGTCTTAAACAATTAAACAATTATAGAGAATTGGAATAGAAATTCAAATCTCTTAACATATTAAATTTACTGCAATCCTATGTGATTCATATTTTTATTTTTATTATGCCCTAATCATATGCAATGTACTCTGCATATGAAGATCCGTAGCGAACTACGATCCCACCGTACAAGACTTAGCGACACACCCGGGAAATGCTAAGTCTGACGCCAGCCTTGTTCTGCCACAGGACCCACAGGCTCACCGGCCTCAAAGCACTACTCTGAGTACTCTAGACTCCTCCTCACTAACCTGAGCACACAGGCGGAGAGTCTCACTGGGTTACCACCATGACTCCGCACGGTTCTTGTTGCAATAACCCATAATTTCCCCCAGTGCCACCATGACTCTGCACGGTTCTTGTTGCAACACTGGTTCTCTTTCCTCGTGCCACCGTGACTCCGCACAATTATTGTTGCAACACGAGTTTCACCCCTAAGAAGCAGATCTATCTAAAGGGGTTCTACGGTGTTAGGGCACCTAATTCTATGAACTGATTAACATATAATCTTTTAAACAGGAATATCACATTTCATACTTATTTCACATTATGAATATCACATGAAGCACATATATATCCTTTGTCATCCTTAAACATGATTCAGTATCATTTATCCAGTTTCAATGCTAAACATCTACTTTTAAATCGGCAAATACATTGCAACTACAATACAGGAAATTTCATCATTTTCATTAAGCATATCAAGTATTTCAAGTTCCAATGAATCTAACATACTCTATTGTATGTACTACATTGTTTAAAAGTTATACTAACTGATACAAAAGTAATTAAACATTTAAATTGAGTTAAATAATGATTTCTAAATGAACTACTACTCACCCACTTCGGTGTGTTCGTATACACCGAAAAACGTCCACAACCACGCCTAATTCTGCCCTTTACAGCAGAGTGCACGCCGTGCACCTGGGCTGCACGCCGTGCACCTGGCCGACCAAAACCCTGTTTGATTTCCTTATAAAGGAAACTCGGTTAATAGCTAAATCGAGGACTAGGGTTGCAAATTTGTACCTAGGCCTCAAGGCCGGGGTCAAAGCTTTCTTTGTTTCTTTGGTGTCTCGTATGCCCAGATTCTCCTGGTTTAGAACCTGCTACTAGCAGCAGTAGCGTCACCCACATAGGAAAAATGGGAACTCATCTAGGAGCGGAATCAGGGGCTAAAGCTCCAGATTCTTGTGCGAATCTCAAGGTCGGAATTAATGGTACCTTCTTGAAGAACTAGCTGGGCCAAACAACTTTTCCCTGGTCGTGCGTTGTGCAGCCATTGCTGCTGCTACGTAGGGCGCCGCCCCTGCTGCTAGGTGGGTGCGCAGAGGAGGAAGGAAGGGGAAAGAGTAAAGGAAGTTGGGGCGTCACAAAAGCCACCCAAACAAATCCTAAACGGCCGCCAATCGCAGCTGCTACCCTTCCGTCGTCGCTGCTGAATGTAGTTGACGCTGCTGATGTTTGGGTGATCTAATGGCACCTCTAGGGCATGGAAGGGGAAGGAAACTGGAAGAGAAAGGAGGGAAGGATGGCGGAGGTGGGGCGTCTGTGGGCCGGCGGTGAGGAGATCGAAACGGCCCCCGATTTCCTCCCCCAAGCTGCTGGTTGGGCGCTGCTACAGTGCGCCGCAGCTCCTTGCTAGGGCAGATGGTGATGGGTGCGGCTAGGGTGTGCCATAGGAAGATGAAGGGTAGAGGAAGGGTGGAGAAGGTGGCATCGCTGTTGGATCTGAGCTATGGGCGCCCAGATTGGCAACGCGATCCCCCCCCTACTGCTGTTGTTCAGGCGCTGGGTGCCGTTTCTATGCTTCCTCTTTTATCGGGTAAGAAAAGGAAGAAGAGGGGTAACCGACCCTCAAGGGAAAAACAATAAAAATAAAAGTTCAATTAATAGAAAAATTGCACCCAGGTCCAAAACCCTTAAAACTGTCATAACCTTTGCCTCGAATGTCCGATTCAACTGATTTTTCTTGCTAGACTTCGATAACGGAATTCATTACGACCTCAAAGCAAGAAATCATAGTTAGGATCTTGTCATAACTGGTCAAAACACCAATTGCATCTGTAATTACTTGATTCAACTTAATGAACTTAATAATCAACATTGCTATCATCATTAATTACCTCATATGAGTAAATCCACAACTATTGATTCATGACTTAGCTTATCTTAATCAACCATGCTATTTAATAATATACTCAACACTAATCGAGGTGTTTCATGTTAATTAAGGTATTTATTGGTTAATCGCAACGTGGGTCATAACACTAGTAGTCTAGAAGGGCATCCAGTAAATGAAACGATCGAAGGCATCGATGATATTACTGGGCTTATTTTTGATGCAATGGGGCATAATGAACACATAGATTCAGACCATTCAATGAACAATTCTTCAGATGAACATAGTGAAGATGTGAGACAATTTCAAAAAGTTGTTGATTATGCTAGGCAACCTTTATATCCTGGATGTTCAAAATTTTCCAAATTGTCTTGCATTATTCGGGTGTTTGAATACAAATGCAAATTCAATTTGACTAATAGTGCATTATCAACTCTGTTCTTGATGTTGAATGAATTCCTTCCTGAGGGTAATTCTTTGCCAAAGAGTTGGTATGAATGCAAAAAGATAATGTCCACTTTGGGATTAGACTATCAAAAAATCCATGCTTGTCGAAATGATTGTGTTTTATTTCGAGGAAAGTATGAACACTCAAATTCGTGTCCAATTTGTGGATCTTCTAGATGGAAAAGATTAAGAAAGAAGAATAAAATATCGAGGCTACAAAAGATTCCTACTAATGTACTTCACTATTTTCCTTTAACCCCAAGACTGAAGAGGTTTTATATGTTAAAAAAACTAGCTCCACTTATGATTGGACATCACACTTTTCCTCAGAGTATAAACAATGAGATGAGTCACCCTAGGGATTCAATAGCATGGAAAGACTTTGATAGAAAACACTTAGAATTTAGTGTTGATCCTCGTAATATAAGACTTGCCCTTGCAAGTGATGGTTTCAGCCCTTTTAATGTGACAAAGGGTAGTAGCTGGAGTACATGGCCTATTGTTTTGATTTGCTACAATTTTCCACCATGGTTGGTTATGAAACAATCACTATTTATGTTGTCTATTCTTATAGAAGGTCCAAAATCTCCTGGAGATAAAATTGATACATATTTGCAACCACTAATCGATGAATTAAAGACATTATGGTTAGATGGTACAATGACTTATGATGCAAACAAAGGAGAAATGTTTAACATGAGAGCAACGCTCCTATGGACAATAAATGATTTCCCTGCATATGGCATGTTATCTGGTTGGAGTACTAAAGGTTACAAGGCATGCCCATATTGTGGTGTTAATCATGGTTCTATTTATCTTCCACATACTCGCAAATGTGTCTACCTGAGACATCGTCGTTTTTTAGGTGCAAATCATCCATGGCGTCTAGATAAGAAAATTTTCAACGGGATGGAATAATATGCTACTGCACCACAACATCTTACTGGGTCAGAAATACTAAAATTGTGGGAAGAACATGGTAATGCTAATTTTCTAAGGAAACTATGGAATCTTGTGAACAAAGACGTCTTGAATTGCCTAATGGATGGAAACAAAAGAGTATATTTTTTGAGCTTCCATATTGGTCTACTTTGTTGATCAGACACAATTTAGATGTAATGCACATAGAGAAAAATATATCTGAAAACATCCTTAACTGGTTGTTGCACAAAGATGGTCACAGTAAAGAGAATGTTAATGCATGTTTGGACATGCAGAAGTTGAATATGAGGAAATCTCTTTGGCCTACAAAGAGAAACCGCAATGCTCGATTTGTTTTACCTCATTCATCTTATAGTATGAACACAAAAGAAAAGGAGGTCTTCCTATCAGTTTTCAAAGATTTGAAATTGCCAGATGGTTTTTCATCGAATATATCAAACAAAGTCCAAGTTGAAACAAAAAAGATTGTTGGATTTAAAAGCCATGATCACCATACTTTGATCCAGCATCTCTTACCTCTGGCTCTAAGAACTCTGCCAAGACCAATTGCCAAAGCGTTGATTGAATTTTGTAATTTTTTCAAGTCTCTATGTGAAAAAAGAATCAATGTTTAGAATATGGAAAAACTTGAAGCATTAATACCAACTATTCTTTGCAAACTCGAGCGTATTTTCCATCCTGCATTCTTTGACATTATGGTCCATCTAACGATACATTTACCATATGAGGCTAGAGTTGCAGGTGGTGTAGAGTATAGATGGATGTATCCAGTCGAGATATTCCTTTACTCTTTGAAGCAATTTGTATGCAATAGAAGTAGACCTGAAGGGTCTATTGCAGAGGGATATCTCTTAAAAGAGGCAACAACTTTTTGCCAACATTATCGGGAAAATGTAGATTCTTGCTTAAGTAGGCCTATAAGATTTGAGGAGGGACCTATTGGTGCTGGTTTATTCTTGACCCCCTCATATGCAGAAATCAATCAAGCTCGTCGCTTCATTTTGTTCAATACCGCTGAAATTGAGCCATACTTATTTTAAGTATTTTACACTGTTAGTAATGATGATTTCTTTTTTTTTTAATTTTATATAATACATCTATTTTTTTATTATATATAAAACTATATAAGGATGCATGCCAATGAGATAAGACATCAAAATCCATCTTGGAATGAAGTGCAAATATAGGGCGAACAACATAATCATTTTGTTAAGTGGTTCTCAAATTATGTACGTTTTGATTTTTGGAATAAATAGATAACACCTATCCTTTTCTTAATGTCAATAACGTACATATTCAATATCATCAGGTGCGTTCTCTCCCTCGAGACATGGTTCTTCCCAATGTTGTGCGAGTTCTTGCCAGGGGCCCTACACTAGGAGTACGTTCTTATAAAGGATATTTTGTGAATGGATACAAATTTGACACTGAAGCAATAGATAGTACTTGTGTCACCCAAAATTGTGGTATTCAAACAAAAGGCCCCAATGACAACATGTTTTATGGAGTGTTAGTAGACATATTAGAGCTTCAATATGAAAGTATCTCTCTTATATGTCTTTTCAAATGTAAATGGTATGATTTGGGGGAAGGTATAGGTTCATATGTTGATGAATTTGGTTTCACACTTGTTGACACATCAAGGACAAGTTTTGATTATGAACCCTTTATTTATCCTGACCAAGCCACCCAAGTTTTTTACTGTGTTGACATTGAAGATAAAAATTGGAGCATTGTTTGTCAATGGACACGAAGGGATACTTTTGATATCTCATTGGAAAACATAGCTACTGAGAATAACGAAGTAAAGGATGTAGCGGAGGAAACCAATAATATTGATGAAGTGTTTGAAGATAATTGTGACATTAATTGGGTTCGCTCAGTGTAGACAATGATATACATGTTTATCGAAGTTTATTACTTACATGATAAAGGTAATTATGTGATTAGAATGAGTCACCTATCTTTATTTTTCCTAAATGAGTTCAATAAATTTTTGTTATGGATCATTTGATATGACTTTTTTATATATGGCTTTAACAGAATTGATTGATAAAATGCCCCCAAAGAAGAAGGTCAGGTCTTTAGAGGAATTGGTCCAAGCTGAGAATAAATTGTATTCTTCAATGGGTCATAATCAATCACCATATGATGATACATCAGTCAGATCAGAAGACCAATTGTTGTCTTCAATAGCATGTAAGGTTTTTCTTTTATCACTGTGTTAAGATGTTATGTACTATGCATTTTATTTTATTACTATGTTAGGATTTTATATACTATGATTTTTTCTTGGTTTTCTTAGGTGCTGCTCAAAAGACAAAAAAAGACAATGGTAGCTTTAAGGTGCCCCAACCAAGTGGAGTCAAAGCATTCGATCTTGTGGATTCATGCAATCAAAGTGGATTGTTGTCTAAAGGTAGTTGAAACATTTGTTTTGTATTTTGGTTTCTTATATTTTCAAAAGACAATCTAAAATATTTTACATGCAACTTATAAGGAAACTAGTGTTCCCTTACATAGAAAGTGGAAAGGGGACTAAAGGAGTGATGAATCATTCTACAATAGCAAGAGAACGCAACATCCCTAAGCATTCAGGTCTACTTACAACAGGTGTTGAGGGGATTATGAGTGATGCATGTTTAGGTAATCAATAAGTTAATCTTTTTATTTCTTATTTTTAAATACTAATGTCATATATATTTTATACACAGCCCATACAAAATGAATGTTGGAGTCTTTGACTCAATGTGACTCACTGTTAAAAAAACCAACTCATAGTTCTTCAAGTGCACAAGCAAACAAAATAAGTAGAGACTCATATACTAATGCAATGGATCTTGGCAAGGCTTGGGGAGAAGTCGGTATATATAGTTAGATGTTTTTCTTTTTTTGTGTTATGTACTTTCACATAATAGCTGTTTATAAAGCAATCCAGGCCAAAAAATGTACTACGATTATTTCTTGGTTTGTTTAGGTGTTGTTCAAATCACAAAACCTATCAATCATGGGTCTAAGATATCCCAACCAAGTGGATTCAAAGCAGTCAATCTTATGGATTCATACAGTCAAAGTGGACTGGTGTCTAAAGGTAGTTGATACATTTGTTTTATATTTTAGTTTCTTACAATTTCAAATTTCAAAAGACAGTAGGTAATATTCAAAATACAACTCAATAAGGATAAACTATTATTCTCTTACATAGAAAGTGGAAAGGGGACCAAAGGAGTGATGAATAGTTCTACAAAAGCAAGATAATGCAACATCCCTAAGCATTAAGGTCTACTTGCAACAAATGTTGAGGGGATTATGAGTGATGCACGTTTAGGTAATCAATAAATTAGTCTTATAATTTTTCATTTTCAAATACTTATATCATATATATTTTATACGCAGCCCATACAAAACGAATGTTGGAGTTTTTGACTCAATGTGGCTCACTTTCAAAAAAGCCGATTCAATGTTCTTCAAGTGCACAAGCAAACAAAATCAATAGAGACTCATATACTAATGCAGTGGATCTTGGGAAGACAAGGAGAGAAGCCGGTATGTAGTTAGTTTTTTTTTTACATTTTGTGCTTTCAAACAACAACTGTTTATGAAGAAATTCAGGTCAAAAAATGTACTATGGTCATTTTTTTGTTTGCTTAGGTTCTACTCAAATGACAAAAATAGTTTATCACTTAGGTTCATGTAGCCAGAGTGGGTTGATGCCTAAAGGTAATTCATACATTTATTTTGTTTTTAGTTTCAATATATTTTAAAATAGTAGTGGTTATATTAAAAATGATGTTCTCTTATACAGAAAGTTGTATGGGGGATAAAGGTATGATTCATAGTTCTATGAAAGCAAGAGAACAAAACATTTCTAAGCATTCCATTCCAATTGCAGCTGGTGGTCAAGGAATTATGAACGATGCAAGACTATGTAATCAATAATTTTGTATTTTTAATTTCACATTTCAATGTATGAATGTCATCTGTTTTGTACGCAGTCGATACAAAAAGAATGTTGGAGTCTTTGACTCAGTGTGGCTCACTACCAAATAACCCAATTCTTAGTTCTTCAAGTTCACAAGCAAAAAAAATGAGTAGAGATTCTATGAAAGTAAGACAAAATTTGTATAAAAGACCAATTCTTACCTCTTCAGGTGGACAGGAATATGTCACGCCTAGGAATTCAGTTCCTACTGGGAGTATGAGAGAAACTCTTGAAAGTAAATAACTATGTAACTGTTCTTATTTAATATCCAAACAACAATTTGTGATCTAGATGCAACTTTTTTTACTCTTTCAAACAACAATGATTTATGGAAAAAATGCAGGTCAATCAACAAATATATTGTTGGGTTCTTCCAATCAAGTTGGCTCTGGGTCTAAAAAGATGATTCTTAGTTCTCCAAGCACATTGGAATTTGAAATCCCTATGAATTTGACTCTTACTTCATTTAATTGTCATGGGAGTATAGAACAAGATCCAAAAGGTAAATGACCACGTTAGTTTTCTTATTTTAACTATTGAAAATAATTATTAAATTATTATTCCAATGTAATTTTATATTTTTTACTTTCAAACAAAAATGATTTTTGGAATAGTTGCAGGTATAACAATGAGAAACTTGATGGACCCTTGTTCTAAAAATGGAATGGATGGTCAACATGGTATGAGAGAAATGCATTTAGATGAATAATACATTACTTCTATTACTTTTATATTTTCAAATGGCAGCAAGTTACATTTAAAATGCAGCTCAATCAAGAAATACATTGGTGGGTTCTTCCAATCAAGATGGCCTTGGATCTAAAAGGCCAATTCATCCATCTTCAAGTTCATTGGGATTAGGGTCTAAAAGGTACATTCTTACTTCTTCGAGTCCTCAAGGAAGTGATGTGCTAATGAATTCCATTCATCGGAAGGGGGTTATGAGAGAAGCTCTAAAAGGTACATAAATGCATTCATTCTCTTATTTTTCTTCACCAAAAAAATCTAATTTATGTCTGAAATATAGCTCCTATTACATTAAATGCTTGGGGGGAAATTGGAGAAGCTATGAGGGTAATGAAAAATCAGATTCCCGTCAATGATGCGCCTATAGGTAATTGACACACCTCTCCAAATATATTTTCATTTTCTAGCAACATTGATTTCTATTTTTAATGTAGGTCAATCAACAAGGTTGTTTGTTGATGATACAAATGAATGGGAAGACAATATCCCTACAAGCTCAATGCCTAATACAACAAATCATATTGAGAGTCAAGTTCCAACTATACTGAGCCCGCATGAGTTTGAAGAGCAAAGTATGCAAAGCCCTCATGATCTTGAAGAACCAACTACATTGAGCCATCATTAAGTTGAAGGGCCAACGGTTCCCAGCCACCATGAGGTTGAAAGTGGATCTACTACTATTAGAAACCCTGATGTTGGTGGGTTACTTAATTTCATTTTATCATATATTTACTTATTATATATCTTTTCTAATGTATCAATTCCTTAATCCACCCAAATTTCTTGTTATAGAAAGGGCAAACTCAAATGAAGAGGCTGAAGGATGTTTGGGCAATAATGCTAGGAATGAGCATGTTGAAAATGTGGGAGACATACCTGTCACTATGAGTAATGGAAGAATGAGGAGATCTCATCTTCGAGTTGATGAATCTCAAACTAAAGAACCAGAGTTTGCAAGTACGCAGTACATTCTTTTGATTCATATTTTTAACTTTTGTAAACATTATTTTTTATTATTACAGGAAGAAAAGGTCGGGGGTGGACAGGATATCGAACAATGAAGCCACCACTTGGGAAAAGAAAACATGAATGTGTGACACTAAGAAGTGAACCCATTAAACGTGAATGTGTTATTTTAACAAATGTCTTAGGGGTGAAGGCTAGGGATATTGATGCATTCCCGTTACACTTACATTGGGGAAAGTTTCAAGATTAAAGTTTTGATGATGTTTGGGAGGAGGTCCTGGTAATTAAATAGATATAGTTTCTTATATTATTAAATATTCATACACATATGATGTCTTTATGTTTATAACATTTTAACTATTTTTTTGGAGCAGAGTTTATTTAACTTTACAAGTTTTGAAACAAAAACCAAGACAATTATGTATCATGTTAGGCAGTGGTGCCTATCAAAGGTCAAACATGTTGTTATAAACCATAGGTTTTATTTGAAGCGGTATTTAAAGAAACGAAGTCCAGAACAGCTTCTAGTGTCGCCTGAATCTTGAGTTAGCCAATATCAGTGGGAGAAATTAT
Organism: Alisma plantago-aquatica; assembly: GCA_963693085.1. Classification (NCBI taxonomy): domain Eukaryota; kingdom Viridiplantae; phylum Streptophyta; class Magnoliopsida; order Alismatales; family Alismataceae; genus Alisma; species Alisma plantago-aquatica. Next base: position 343,869,018 of record OY856410.1, read on the forward strand.
TGGATTACTGGGGTAGAGAGGAAGCACTGGTACAATAATATCCATAATGGCATATAGTGTAAATTTATTTGCATATATATCAATGAAATATGAAACCTTGTTGTAATATATGTCATCTATCTTGCATACAGCTGGAGGCAATAAGAAATGCTAACAACCGCTAAAAAATCAGACCCATCTATGGCTTAGGGAGAAAGTCAATAAGGCAAAAGGAATTTGAGATGGTATTTATTTTCGTATTATTTCATTAATATCACTTATCTAGTAATATGTTATACTTCTTCAGATTTTAGATGGTCAAGACCCTTCAGTCGTAGATACATATGTGGTTTCTCATAAAAAAAGAATGGGGAATATACAAATGAATATACAAGGAGTGTCATGGTAGATTTTACTAGTTCATTGCATATTTATTTTTAACATAATTCTTTTTCCTTTCGTATATTAATTTCAATTTAATTGTCCCTAAAGGAAGAGGTTCAACAAGAAGCAAAACGTCGTCAAGTGCAGCATAGTAAAAATCCACTTGATTTTTTTCCTGTAACGGATCATCTATATGGAGGTCATCATGGAGGATACGAAAGGGGCTTTGGGAATGGAATTACAAGACAAATGTTGAAACAAGCATCTAGCATGGAAAAAGCTCATAAAACCTATGAGGAGATCGAAAAGGAGGACGAATATTATGCTGAAGCACCGGCTAATGCTAAACTTAAGTTGTCACAATTGATGAATCAGGTTAGACACTATATTACATGTTCTCTAGTTAAATTATTTTCTTACTCTCTAAATTTTTAAAATTCTAATTAATTATTTAAAATATGTTATAAAGTATGCTACTCCTTTATATAGGAAAGTAAAAAAGTTGAGCGATTTCTAATTGCAGGATGTTGGGTGTAGTAGGAGACCTGAATCCGTCAATGAAGAAGAAGATGATAATGATGATGATCAGAATTCCGTCCCATGTTTTTCTTAATATGTTTTCTATAAGAACAATTAGGATGAATCAAACTACAATGTGTTCTAATCTTTTTTTTAATTTTGTCTATGAACCTTCCTATTCTAGGACTTTAATTCTTTTCATTTTCAAAATCTTTGTATGGGTTTAAGCTAAGACTTGGAATTTTATGATTGTGTGAACTTAGTTTGAGTTGTATATGTTTTTTATGGTTTGAGTTGGTCATGCATCCAACTTGTATCACAATTTTCTTAAGGATAGGGACTTCAAGTTGAAATCCAAGTCTCTATTTAAATAAACATGTTATATATAGCTATTCATTAGGTTTGATCATAGAGGAAATTCAACTAGAGATGAGACCAGACAGAAGTAGATCGCTATGAGATAGTTTAACTAAGAAAGAATCAGAGCACAAGTCCTTAAAGAAAAACATCCAGGTATTTGTCTAATAGTCGATTTTCTTGTTGGGAGAAATCTTTGTTAACTCCATTTCTGTACCATTGGATTAGGCTCAATTTTTTTTTCATTATGCCTTCATTATAAGCTAAAAATCAGGCTATATTTTATTTTTATATGTGTTTGGTTACAAAAGAGGCTAAAGTTTAGTATTGATCTTCTTATTGTTTTGTTATCTTGTTGATGGTTCTACGAACAAAACTGAACAAATAGTCAAACTTGTTGCAAACACATACAAGGGTACTACTTTTTATACTCTAGTTTTTGTACTCTTAAATTATAGATCTTCTAGTTTTTTGGTCTCTAAGTATCTTCAATTATTTTATAGGGAAATGGTGGAAAGCTGACATTGAAGTTGTTGTTGTCCAAGTTCTTAAAGTTAGTCCTTGACATGTCTAGCGCATGCACTATCAACAGCTGTATAAGAGAAGCATAAATTTGGTCAGGTAAAGGTTGATAACATTGAGTAATTAAATCTAGAGATATTTGTAACACCTTGAGAGTAGTACATTAGGAATGTCATAGGTTTGTGGATGTCTCCTTGAAGGTTGGGAGATGGGTGGAGGGAAGGGTACAAAAATAGGAGTAGCTTGGAGATGCATTACTACTAATACAAGTTAAGCCCAACATGACTTCCAATTTTCCGTTTGCATTTTAGAGAGATAATATACAAGTTGCTTCTAGTTTTGCTGACCAGAACCAAATCCCGATCCGGGCTACAAAAGAAGGAGATCATGGATGCACTTCGTAAGGTGATTTGATCTAGTATTTCACGCTTTATCTTCTACAATCTTGATGGAAGTGTATACTTTTTATGTGGAGTTTCAAATGACCTACTTTTCCAAATGGTAAGAAATATATTCACTAATTTTCCACTCTTGATGATTTCATCTAACTTCTCTAATTCAAGATATATTTGGGATCTTTTTCTTGATTTGAAGGTTTGAGAGATGAAGGCAGAATATTTTCCTCCCAATGAGGACATCCTCTTGTAGAATGAAACACCCACATACTTCTACATGCATCTGTCTACTGCTGCGGTGAGTTCTCTTGATTTAGTTTCATACATATTCCATGTACTGCTAAGCTTGTTTTCTTTATAAGCGTCTTAGTAGATATCTATCTACATGCTGATTTGATACCTTTTTGCAGGAGTTGATGAAATATAAAAATGGAAGTGAACAGGCAAGTTAGAGAGACACAACTCACCCCTTATAAAAGTTTATATACACCTCTTCTGATTGCAACTATTTTTTCAATCTTATATTCATCTTATTGAAGCCTATTGGCATCCATGTTATTAGAGAGGCCAATACTGGAGAACTTTTTTGGAGAGATTGTGTGCTCTATTACATGACACAATTATTCACTGCTTGATCTAAATGGATCTACCAATTGTTGCGACTAAATTGCACTTCTTTCCTCAATATTGTTCAAGACAATATAGGGATGGAACCCTAATTATGAACAACTTGCTTTAGGTTCATGTTCTAATGACAAAATTTACAATTTAATGAGTAGTTGGCAATATTTTTTGTTTGTGTAGGAGAAGCAAGTAGCATTCTTACTTGGGCCATCTTCTATTTTTTGCAACATTTGAAAGAGGCAAAGGATGATCCTGTAATGGAAGGAATTCTCAAGGAAACTGAAAAGATGCTTGCTCGGAGTTGTATGGATTTACCTTTGACCTTCTCTTTTTCTGCTCTAAGAGGAGATGACCTATTGATCAACCAACATCTTCGATGAGGTCTGAGCCCAAATGAATTTGACAATAATGGACACACGATTTTGGTAACAATCTTATTTTTCGTCAACATATATCTAGTCCTTTAAGAAGTTGCTTTCTAGCTTTTGATGTATTTTGACTTGTTACTCAACCAATTTGTTTTTCTAATTAGCATATAGCGGCATCCAAAGGAAGTGAGAACCGTGTATTCTCTTGCTCGATTATGGAATTGATCCAAATGTCAGAGGCAAGTTTTTTTTTAAATGTTGAACAAATCATCTGAAAATTTACTTTCACTGTTGGTTTGATGAATTTATTTGATTTATATAGAAAATGAGTATGCTGCCATAAATACCAACTCATCATCCTTGCTAACTATAGATTCAGAATGAAGCATTCCTCTATGGGAGGTGATCCATGGAAGGCATAAAGATGTGATCAACTTTCTTGTCAATAATAGAGCATCTCTTAATACAGGTGATGTAGCCCAATACATGAGCATTGTAGTAGAAGAGAACAGTTTGGAAATTTTTGCAGACATCATCCACTATGGTGGGGATATCAATTCAAGTAGGACTAATGGGTTCACTACGCTTCATGTTTCCATCTATGAAGGAAACACACCAATGGTAATGTTCTTGCTTGAGCATGGGGCTGACATGAATAAGGCAGGCATCAATGGATGAACTCCCAAGGGTCTTGTAGAGTAGCAAGGGCATGAGGAGATTAGGGCACTCTTTTAGGCCACACAGGAGAGCAGCAACCAGCCACCAAATATTGCTCCATCATCTTCACCACACCCAGATGCATCAGCAAATTCAAAAGTGAACCCTCCATGCTTCTTACGTCTAGGGATGTTGCATCTATGCTGGATACTGATGAATCCTACTATAGAGACAATCAATGTAGGAAGAGTTCAAACATTCACAATTCACTCTTTGGTATCATGTCCGTGGTAGGAGTCAGTGAGACAAATAGAGGTAATTTGTCCCCCAATGTCCCCAAGGTACCCTCTACTCCCCCAGAGGCTCACTTCCTTGGTGATTTGTTATTAATTCAAAAGAAAGGGGGCAAGTCCTCATCTTTTGATGGTGTGAGTATTCATTTTTCATTGTTATTAGTATTGTTTCCATTTTGTAGGGCTAGTCTTAACCCATACTACATGGACCCACTTCACCACAAAATGTAGACCCAACTTCAATTAGGAACTAATGATATATTTCTCATTGGGTTTTAGGAACTAGTTAAACGTGTTAGTCTTAATTGTTTCCTAGCATTTCACAAAGCATCCATTTACTTATATGTTCTCTTTATGTGAATTATAGCAGGTCACCCTCCCAGATGAAAGCACGTGACTGAAGGAGAATTTGAATGTAGGAAAATATCTTTTGATGCATTAGAACACGGTGCGACAGTTGCTCTCTACCACCCTACATTGTGAAATTGGTTAATTTTTGTTGTATATTATAAAAATGATATCACCATGGTTCCAGAATTACAATATATGCAGTCTTTTTAATTCATTTCAGATCTATCATGCTTTGATGTTGTTCGTTCCAACTTCCAAGCATCTTGTTTTGTTGATGTTTCTTCCCTAGGTTGCTTGGAAGTCTAGCACCAATGCTATTATTTCTCCTCTCTGCTTGATTATTGGTTATCTATGATTACCACCCTTGTTGCAATGCCATTTGTCCAAACGTTGAACATGAATATACATTCAGCCATAGGATTACATCAACGATCTTGTTACATAATGAGCTGAATTTGTCTTTGGGAATCGTGTGAAAACGACCATTGTTTTGTGGTCCCTATTATTGCGAAAGGATGATATGTTGCTACCATGGTTATCAGAACCGAACCGAACTGGTCGGTTCAATCGGGAATCGGTCAGTTCAGCGGTTCGGTCCTTGCTCAAGCCCGTAATTGAAGTTTAACCGGCAACTCGGCAGGTTGGACCGGTGAACTGGCGAACCGGTTGAGTTTTATCCAACCGGCCGGTCCGTTTTCATCCACTTCTCTGCTCCCGCTTCCACTGATCCGTGCAAAAAAAACCAATTTTCACGTAGCCAGACTCCTGACTCCCGACCCCGATAGCAGCGGCGTCTCAGCCCTAGCTGGGAAGGAGCACCAGGAGGCGACGCCGGCCTTCACTGCACCAGCTGCCGCCACTGACCTCCGCTGCACCTGATGCTGCCGCTGACCTCCGCCGCACCTAATGCCTCCGACGGCCTCCACTGGTCATTGTTGCTCTTCTCTATAGCCGTCAGGTAGCTGCTTGCCGCCGTCCTTGGTAAGTCTTCTGATTCTTCCTCCTCTCCTTCTACTCTTCTCCTCCTTCCTCAAATAACTTGTCCTCCACTGGCTCCTGCCTCTACTCCTCCCTATTTCCCTGTATTTGTTGTTTCTTCTTCTATTTCTCTCCAAGTCCTAGGTACTTCGTTTCGGTTTTGCTCTACTACTTGCTCTCCGCTTCTTCCTGTAGTAATTCCCTTCCTTTACTTGTCTTCCCCTTCTTCCTATAAGAACCTTCTACACTTACTCATCTTATTATTCCTATCATCTTCTTCATTCATCCTTTTTGTTCATGTTCTTCAATTAATTTACTCTTCTTCTTGAATGTTACCCTGTCACCCCTCTTGCTCACATGGCTGTCTATGCTGAAGGATAGCACCACATGGTGCTGCAACTGGCTTTTGAATTAACCACTACTGCTGATTTTTTACTGATTTGCCAGCTGCTTCAATTGCAATATATTTTCTACCACTTCACTATCCACATTCTAGAACTTATTAAATTGATTGCTAAGGTTTTTTTTTTTAGGAAAAGTAAAGTCATATATTGATAGCACATCAAGCAAGCAAAACCTGCTTATGTGAAAACTTACAGAATGTTTGGATAAGCAACATAGTTAAAAACTGAAAAAAAGCTAGCAGATAAAGCAATGTTCTGATATTAAGGGGGAGGCACCCCATAACAAGCCTCTAGGTGTTATGAAGATGATGAACCCAAGTTTGATAATAAAGACATTTGCCTAAAAGAGGAATCATAGTTGTTGTTGAACCAAACTGACACCAGTCTCATCATCAACCATGGCTTTGAGATCACATAGAAAAGCAGCTTCAGATTCGCCTTCCTCAGAGTCGTCCTGACCTCCATCTGCTAGGTTACCTGCATTTTGTTAGGATGTAAAGATCGGCGTCTATTTGAGATATAATATTTTTGGCCAAGTTTTTCTTGTTGTTGAAAATTCGGTTGTTTCTTTCTTTCCATAGATTCCAACTGATTGTGGTGAATAGATCATTGCTTTTGGAATTCTTGTAAAGTCTATTTGGTGTTGTTTGTAAGGGAAAAGTGGCTTCCTTGAGGTCAGGAAGACAATTTATTATAAAATGTGAGAATATATTTTTGGAAAAAATGCACTTAAAGAAGATGTTGTCAACCGAGTCACTATTTTTTTCACAAAGTGCACATCTAAATGGGCCAATGAAACCCTTTTTGGTGATGTTTTCTCCTGAGAGGAGCTTGTTGTGAAGCAGAAGCCAAAAGAATGTTTTATATTTTTTGAGGCCATTTCTGTTTCCATATCTTTGATGAAGATGGGGAGAGACCTCTGTAGGAGAGGAAGGTGTAGGCAATTTTAACCGAGTATTTTCTGCCCCATTTCCAAGTGATAGTATTTGAGGTGTTATTTTACATGGATAGAGTTAGATGTCTGAATTCATTTTGACTGATCTGAGAAAGGATACATCTTTTAAGGGAATTTGATCTATTGCTAGTGATGAGCGTTAGAGCTTTTTCAATCTTTATGTTGATGAGTTTATTTGGAATAATCCAATTTGGTCTGAGATTTATGATAGAGTTGTTTTCAAACCATGGATCAAACCAAAAGGAGATGTTTTTGTGTGAGTGAGGTGGAGTGTTTATGATTTGTGTTATCGTATGGATGTTTTTATTGATGAATTTCCAAAGTGGGGAGGCTGTTTTCTGAGGGGTTTGGTGCCAGGGTGGGTAGCCTTGATAATATTTGTATTTGATGAGATTGGTCCAGATTTTTTGCTTGTTTTGAAGCAGACTATCAATGATTTTGGCAATAAGGCAGAGAGAGTGTGTTTCAATGTTGATGATTCCCCAACCACCTTGTTCAAGAGGAGCTTGTATGGTTTTCCAATTTACGAGATGGTAATGTTTCCCTGGTTTGTCCAGTTTGTGGAAGTTGTTCCACAAAAAAATTCTCCTGATTTTGTCTAAAATGGATTTTGTTTTTGAGGGCAGGGGAATGCAACTCAAGAAGTGGGTTGTAATTGGAGTGATGACACTGTTTAAAAGGGTAAGCCTACCCAAAAGGTTAAGGAAGTTGTTTGTCCAGTTTGTGAGTTTCGTGTTTATTTTTGATATGATGGGAGTCCATATAGCATTTGTAATGTTGTAAGGAGTGATGGGTAGTCCCAGATATTTGACAGGGAATTCTTCAGTCTTGCATTTTAGGAGTTTTCTAAAGTGTTCCAAAGTCGATTGATTTATGTTTACCCCGAAGATGGATGATTTCTGAATATTTATTTTTAGCCCAGAAATATATGAAAAGATGCCAATGATCCTAAAGATATTTTGAAGGGAGGACTCATCTGGGGAGGAGAAGATAATGGTATCATCTGCAAATTGAATGATATTCTCCTTACAAACATCAGGAGAGGAGATAAGACCATTTTGTTTGCCCAGCTGGATCATGTGGGAGAGGATAGTAGTTAGGATGATGAAAAGATAAGGAGAGACAGGGTCCCCTTGTCTAAGTCCATTTGAGTTATGGAAATAACCAAAAGGAACACCATTAATGATAGTGGAGAAATGGTTTGTTGATATACAAGCATGGATCCAAGAAACCCAAATGTCAGGAAAACCAAAACCCTTAAGAGTTTTTAAAAGGCATTGCCAATTAACAAAGTCAAAGGCTTTTTCAAAGTCAAGTTTGATGGCTAGAAGGGGGGATTTATTTTTGTGGCAAAGGTGAATCGTTTCATTTACCATCAAGAATGCATCTTGAATACTTCTGTTTTTTAGGAAGGCAGATTGATTAAGAGGGATGATGTCTTCCAAGTGCGGCTTAATCCTGTTTGCCAGAGTTTTAGCGATGATTTTGTATGAGGTATTTATGAGGCTGATGGGACGGAAGTGAGAGATGTTTTCAGGTTGGCTATTTTTTTATCAGGGTGATGAAAGTTTTATTTATGAATTTGATGATATTATGTGGGTTTGAACTAGCATGGAAAGTAGACAAAAAGGCTGTGAAATCATTTTTATAGTGGTTCCAATTAGCCAAGTAGAACTCCACATTGAGTCCATCTGGTCCGGGAGATTTATTTTTACCAAGGTCAGTGATGGCAGTTTGTAATTCTTCGAGGGAGAAGGATTTGATGAGTTCATGAGGATTTTTTATGTTTTTTTGACAAATAGTGTTCCATGCTAAGTTATTTAGACAAATGGGATTGTGGTTGTTATTAAAGATATTTTTAAATGGTTTTTTATATGTGTTATGATGGATTGTTTGTGGGATGTGAGTCTGCCGTTTATTGTTAAATGGGTTATGGTATTATTTCGAAAATTTTGGTTACAAATTTTGTGAAAGAATTTTGTGTTTTTATCTCCTTCTTTAGCCCAAGTGATTTTCACCCTTTGCCTCCATCTTGTGTCGATACAATTGTTAATGTGGTCAAGTTCGGCTTTGATGGTAAGGATAAGAGCAGGGTCAACATATGGATCCTTTTCCACAAAGAGGAGCTGATCTTCAAGATTTTTTTGAAGTTCGAATAAGTTCATAGGGTTTTGAAGTTTCCAATTTTTGATGTGAGTTTTGATCTTTTTTGTGTTGTTTTGAATATGAAGACCAATGTTTGTTGTTTGTGAGTCAGCTAGAGTCCAAGCTTCTAGATAGGATCTAGAAAAGTTGTCTATGGAGAGCCAATTGTTTTCAAATTTGAATGGTCGAGTGCCCCACGAGGAGGAAGATGTATCAAGGATTAGAGGGAAGTGGTCATAAATGGTTCTATGGGAGATGTGGACAGATGAGAGAGGGTGTTTTTCTTCCCAAAGGTTTGTACAAAAGAAATGGTCAAGCCTGGCAAAATTCTGGTTTCTAGACCAGGTGTATAGGGCGTTTGAGGGTATGATGTCGATCAGGGAGTGGTTTGTAAGCATCTGACAAATTTTTTATCAGCTACTGACATCGATTGAGTGGAGGGATTTGAATTGTTCCTATCTGATATTTGGGTGATCAGATTAAAATCACCACCCAAGACCCAGGGAGATGTGTGGAGGTTTGTAATGAGGTGGTTTAGTTCCTCAAGGAAGAGGGATTTATTGTAACCAGGTTCCCCATAGACACCTGAGAAAGACCAGAGAAAACCATCTGATAGGTTTTTGAATTCAATGGTTATGGAGAAGTTATGGATGGAAGTGTTTTGTGGAACAACCAATGTTGTTAAATACAACAATGATGCCACCTTTGAAACCCTCGGGAGGTAGTTGGATCCAGTTTGTGATTCTATTACCTCCAATAGTTTTGAGGGCAAAGGGGGTAAGAAAGGTTTTTGTTTCTTGGATGGTAATAAGATCGATATTGTTTTTATAAATGTGAGAGCGTATTTTTTTCCTTCTATGGAGGTTTACAGCTCCACATATATTTCACGATGAAATTATCATGATGAAGAAAGGAAAGTTGAGTGCAAAATGGCTAAAAGATAGTCGTTGATTTGGTGCTAGTAAGATCAAGCCCTTTTTTTTGTCCATCCCATAAAGGTTTCTAGGTTGTTTAGAACCTTGTGAGCATCCTCATCATCTTCGAGTTGAAAACCTATCTTATTTGCAAATGAAGTGAAGCTATTTATGTCTGACCAAGAAGCAAAATCCTCTATAGAATCTAAGTCTTTATTTTTGTCTTGATAAGTTGGAGTGGATGATAAAGAAGTTGCAGTGGAAACATTACTAAAAGAGCGGGAGGAGGAAAGTGAAAGGGTACCTTTCTTTACTCTGTTGATGATGATAGAACCTTTTGGGTCTTTGTGGTTTGGCTGCAAGATCTTCTGGAGGTAGCTGGAGGTGAGCTTTTGTTGAGGGCTCTCCTGCTCCGAACTCTGCAGAGAATTATCATCCTTGAGCTGAGATGAGGCTTGGTTCAAAGTTGTTTGATGGTTTTTGTTTGGCGATGGGCAGCTTTCCTTACTAGAGGAAGGGGATGGGAAAGTGGAGCTTCGAGGTTTGAAATTGTTAACATGGAGAGAAGGTTTGGGAGTTCTGGTTCTTTTTTTGCTTTGAATGGGATAAGAGTTTTCAGAGAGGTTTGAGGTTTTCCGGATCCAAACATGGTTTCGATCATTTGAAGCCCTGGAATGCAAGGTAGATAATTTATCTTTATTTGGACTAAACCAGGATGGTGGGTGTGAAGTGAGGTCGGAAAAGGCAGTGTTGTTTATGGTAGGATGTTCAGCTGAAAGTTTTAAATGGTAGATGGACTCACCAATTCTTATATTGATGGATGGAGGTAGAGAGATGGCATCTTTGATAGAAAAAAGACAGTAAGCTTTAATGTATTGAGATGGGTGTAGGGTTTCGGGGCTGATATATTGTAGGGTAGCCCCGATAGAGTGTGTGATGCCTCTAAAGATCTCTATCTCCCATAGATGAGGCGGGAGGTTTGAAATGGCTACCCAGTCAGAGCCACCAGCAGGGACAGGGAAAGATCCCAAATCGGCATACCATTTTGATAGTCTAGCCATGATGAAGCTTTATCCACATGGTATGGTGAGAACTTGGTTGAAAAGGTGGTTTATCTTTGTGCCTTCTGGGACGGTATAGATGAGTTGGGTGGGGGAGAATATTTTTGGTTTGAGGATGGTGTGACCATGCAGGAGAAGGGATAAGGCACGGGTAATGTCTAGGATGTTTATGGGGTTGTTGTCCAGGTTGTTTTCAACAGAAACAAGAATGCTTCTAAGGGTGAATACCTAGAGCAAACGCATTGAGTTGGCTGGGAGGTCAAGGGCGATCGCATATTCCAGGTGATTAGGGACCTTCACGTTGGGTGAGGTAGAAAGATAGTTTATACTGTGAGATTGTGAAGGGGTTTGGGGAGTAGGGCTTTTGAATTGTGGTCTGTGCTTTGTGGCAGATGGGTTTTTTGGTTTGTGAAAGGGTTTAGATATAGGTGGTGTCCAGGGGCTTGTGTTCGGACGGCGTGGAGGGGAAACGTCTGCATGTTTTGGTGGGAGGTTTGCGAGACATGCAAAGGATTTTTTTGAAAGATAAAGATGATGAGGGGGATGTGCGTTGTGCCAGAGATCTGAAAAGGGTTTTTTTGGGACAGCGGAAGTTTTGTGAAAAGGCGGGATTTTGATCGAGCGAGAGTGCATGAAGGAGGAGGGGGGATCTGCATGGTTTTTGACCCGATTTGGGAGGAGGCGGGCTTTGCAGAACCTTTTTATGTGCCCTATACGACTGCATCCAAAACATAAGCGGCGAGAAAAACATCTGGAAGTTGAGTGGTTGTTCCGGTGGTAAAGGGAACAGAGCAGAGCTCGAAAAGGTCTTTTTGGGGGGACCGGAGTCCAGATATGGGCGGTGGGTTTTTTTCTAGGATATTGTTTATGAGGATGGATGATTTGGCATGGCCCAGGACAGGGAAAACAGAGTTTAGGTGAAAAAAGTCTTTAGGGATGATATCCTCAACCAGGGAGGAATGAGGAAGAAGGGTTTTATATAAAGATGCCATATTGGTCTTACATTTTTTTCTCTTAAATGATGGGGAGGAGAAAAGCTTGTACCTTTCAGCGATGGAACTTTGTTGTTGATCCAAAGGTGATGTGACTGCCTCATCATCGTCCTCAGAACCTGAAGAGATGGAGATAGGCCAGGATGTTGCTCCCATGGGGGGTTGGTATTCATCTCGGACAAAGAGTTGATCCGCCGAGTTGGATGATGAGGAGTTGTCTTGATCATATTTTTTGTACAGGTAGGCAAGCTCTGGAGGAGAGTCGTGGACGAAGTCTCTCACCCAGGCACGGAAGGTGTGATTTTCCATCGGTTGTAAGAAGATCGACCACTCATGCTTAAGGTTCAGTTCTTCGCGCATGTCGCTCCAACCATCCGATATGAGGAGGAAGGGGTTTTTTTTGTCCCAAGTTGTTTTTGTGGGGGTTGACCATGTGACCTTCACCTGGAAGGATCAGTGATCGATGTTGATCATGCAGGTGCCAGGAGAGATGTCGAACTTATGGTAGATCCAAGCTCGCGGTAAAGGGATGCTTGTAGAATAGGAAGGGTCTGTGAGGGGGATTTCTATGAAGGAGAAACGGGAATTCATGTCGACTGGGGGTGATGGAGATTTTGTGATGCTGCTAGACACCAAGGGTTTTTGCTTTTTTAGAGCATGACGGAAGGTTGTTGTCCTGCCGGATTTATGCATGCAAGGTGATTTTATGCATGAAGCGAGGGTGAGAACACCTCCTGTTCTCATGGTGTTATCGGGTCGTTTGATGGGTCTTTATTGCTGGATTCTGAACCAACTGTTGTGCTGATTTGATCTGACTGCCAAAGTTGTTCTTGGGAAGGAGTGTTTGTAGCCGGCAGAGAGAATATAATTTTTGTTTTTTGAAAACAAGATTTTTGTAAGAGGGAGATTTGCAGAGCTAGAGGAAAAAAAACGCAATCTCTAAAGGTGTAAATGGTGTAATCAATGAGATTTCATCTGCATGTATCTAGAAGCTGTTTGTGATACCCGAGGAGAGTTGCAAAGGAAGATGATATACTCGGAAATTATTGTAGCCAGATGTGAAGAGACCTAAGTAGGAACAGGGTTCCGACGACAGAAACGATGAGGAGGAAGGAGATGAAATCCTAAGTCGGAATCGCCGGAGAGCTAAAACCCAAAAAAGCAGGGGCAAGGGTTTATCAAACCAGTTGATCCTAGAGATAGCTCGAAAAGCACTGAGCCTGGGCAAGGAACAGGCACACCGAGGGTATAAAACAATCGCAAAGAGTTTTGATGACAGCCACCGCCAACATGCAGAGATGTTCGAGCGGTGGAGTTACCTGAGAAAGGTTTTTTGGAACCTGACAAGGGAGAGTCAGACGTCGGATGAAGTTACCTGATGATGATCGTCACGGCTTACCTGATGATGATCTTCATGGCCACAGGGCCGAGCAGGAGCTAGGGGCGGTGAGAACGTGCCGGGAGTGGTAGGAGGCACCGATCAGGTTTGGAACCTGAATAGGGAGAATCAGACGCCGGATGAAGTTACTTGAGGATGATCGTCGCGGCCACAGGGCTGAGCAGGAGCTAGAGGCAGTGGGAGCTCGCCGGGTGTGGAAGGTGTCACTGATCATGGGAGGGAACGACCCTAAGAGATTTTCTAGAGAGAAGTTGGAGCTTCTCCCTCTAACCTATCGTTGCCTTCAGAATATTCCCGGCTATTGCGCTTTTCAAGACTGATTGCTAAGGTTGATTTCACTATGTATTATAGGCAGCATGTTAGTGTCTCCAATTTCGTGGTTACATATTATGACATTAGTGATTTTTTACTCAGTTAAGTTGATTGTGATTAATGTGGTATTGTAGTGGGTTGTATTTTTAATGAATTAGTCAATTCATCTTGAATACTATATAATTTGGTTAGCACATGTCCATATGTCAAATAATGCTTATTACTTGGTTTGTTTTTGAAATTATCTTGAACAATTGTATTATTATTCATGTTTCATTATTAAATTTACCATGATTTTCATATATCTTTAGAGTTTGTAATTTATATGTGACACCATGCTGATGTCACCGGTTGAACCGGTCTGACCACCGGTTGAACCAGTGAACCGAGAATTGGAGGCCTCACCAGTTCGCTTACCGGTTCGGTTATGAAAACTATGGTTGCTACTACATCTTAATTTTAGATGCATTGATACATATCGATGGATCAGTAGCACAGTTAGCTCTCTAATATAGAATGGTTGGTCAAATGACCTCATGTTACTAGATCACATGCACAAGTACACATAATCAAGTGATTCAAAAACTACACACATTAGGTAACAAAACATTTTTTGTTCTAAGAGGTTTATAACACTTAGAATAGTTGAAGATCCTTCTTGGGAGATATATGGTGTTGGGTCTTCTTAATTTGTTCTATGAGGTTTATGACACTTTTCTTGTTCAAAATTTCTCCTATTGATAAAAAAATTTCATACACTTTTCTTTATGCTGTAGGAGATAAGATACAAGTTTGGCACCATCGCTTTGTCCTACAGACCATGGGAATGTTTATTTCTAGTAGAAGGTTAGAGAAGAAAACTACTCGAAAAGCATGTTATACATTGTTGCTTACAGTTCTTGAATATCATGTCTCTAACTCAAGTTTTCCTGCCAGTCCCCATTGCTTTTAGATTTGGCTACTTCAACTAGCATTTGGCTGAATTACCCAACTACGCCGCTCCACCCATCAATTTTCCATGAGGACCGGATGCCAAACTTTTTCAAATAACAACTAGTCTTGCAATTGTTGTTGATTTAGCACTCCCAACTGAGATAGATGAGGCGACATCCATAAAAAGCTTGCAGGGTTTTGTGACAAAGAGAGGAGGATGTTGTAGAAGGGGAGAATGACGAGCTGCATGATGAAGTGGCATACTTATTCTCTATGGGTGAGCAAAGAGGATGCTGCTGCTAGCATTTCATTCATCACAGGATACAGGGGAGGTGGAGGAGTAGAGAACAAAGAGGTTATGGAGATCATTAGGCACCTACTGTAGGTTGGCAGATGATTCTCACAGATGATGCTCACAAATTGATTCTTGTAGGATTCTACTTTAGCATCAAGATTCTTTAGCCTGGACATGAAAGTTGTCGTCTTCAAGTTGCAAAACCAGATTGCTTCTTATATTCATTTTTCTAGGCTTGAGGAGTTCATATTTCCTCAACATGCTCAACAGTCAGTGCCATCCAGTAAGGATATCACAACAATCGAAACATGTAGTATAGTATAAGAGAACAATAGTTCATGTACTGCAACTTTTCTTATTGCTGCTTTCTTTTTATTTGGGACATTTTTCAATGTCCAAATTGTTGTACATGACTTTGCAGAATCAATAAAGTTATAATAATATATTCATCATATGGAGTGAGAGGTTGTTTGACTTTTTTTATAAATGATGGCTCATGTGTATTAGTTTGATGATGTTTTACATTGCTCTGCAGATCACATTTATTTTCTTGAACGTTATACATATCAACTATGTAAATGCATACATGTACTTTCTTCTCTAAGAGCATGTGTTGTTGAAAACAGAGCATGTGCTGTCGAAAACAGAGCATGCAATCTTGAAAATAGAACTTGTATTTTTCTTGAACTTCTTTCAATATACAACTACTGACTCAAGGTATGTGAGGGGTATGACCCTCCCATTTAACTACCGTCTATCAGCTGTTGGTCGTGGTTTTGTGACAGGCATAGCTCTCTCATTAAGCATTTGCGACCAGGTTTTGCATGATATCTATTTTGTGACAGGCCCCACAGAAGTGAGAGCTCTGCCTGTAATACAAATATTATATAAGACATCATTAACTGTCACATATTAGATGCTCTGTTGTAGTGATGATATTTCAGATTCTGAAACAAGTCAATAAAATTCCAAATTTGATGTTCAACAATCGATAACTGATATGGGGAAATAACAAATAGACATGAATGAAAATTTCTTATAGAAGGTCTACCAGCTAATCACACTATATAATACAATTATACAGTAATCCTAAACCAAAGTTCACAAATGAGGTTTCAAGAATTTCGTTGACCTGGTCAGATCACTTATAATAATGTATTGCAAACTATTTTTCAAAAGAATTTGGCTAAACTTTACAACGAAGTCTAAAAAGATTGAAGTCATCGTTTGTGGAAAAGGGGTATAACTCAGTAAATTGATGATGACAATGATGATGATGATGATCCAAAGTTTACTCAATTGATATGTGCTATGGCATTCCGATTGGTAATTTTCATGAACTGGTTCTTATGGAACAACCACCATGCATTAATGGAAAATCTTAGCCTATTTACATGTGTTAACTCAATAAAGAGTTGCAAGAAAACTAAAGCCCCACTGGATATGTTTAATAGACTAAATACCTTATACTTATAATCAATATTGGATAAAGAAAGCCGAAGTGGGTTGGGGCAAGCTATAATAGAACAAAACAAAAATATTGATTTGCAATAATGGTCAAATATTGTAATCAATCATTAGCCTATAATTATCGTCAGACAAATTGAAGAGAATTATAAATGAAATGGCCAAATAGCTATAAAACTCTACATTTCAGTAAGTATACTCGATTCACATTGGTTTCGTCCTTATAAAAACCTTTGTAGTTCTTCTTTGGTTGATACACAAATGTTCTATCAGTATGAACGAGTTGTAAGAACTATCTTGGATATTTGTATTGTGAGAGAGTGTTGTGCCAACACAACCTACAAATTGAGTTGTATTACCTATAAGAAATGAGAAAAACAACATATATTTATCCAAAAGGACAACAAAAAAGTCCGTTCAAGAGAGATTTTCATGTTCCATTGTGCATTCATCTCAATAATGTATACATGATTTCCTGGTTGTCCTTGAAGTGCATGAACAAAAGATAAGGTCAGTGGAAATACATGCATACACCTGACACTTATTGGAAGTAACAATCTGATGGCAATCATATGTATATATATAAAAATATACTTTTGTGTTTGTGTTGACATTTCATTTTTGGTCTTCCAAGTTCTTTGAGTAATGATCCTAATATTTTCTATGATTAAGGTCACACTCGTGAATTTAAATAACAAATTCCAAAATCAAAGGTTGCAAACTAAGACATATATCCAATTGACGGTTATTTCATTACGAGCTACTTTTCTTGGATGACACGGTTAGATAACCATAGCAGCCAAACCTCAAATTCCAACAATCTAAACCATTCCACCAAACACCACTCCTAAAAGCTAGCCAAAAACCTAGATTTGCTTATACACACATCCCACACATCTCATATGATCCTAACCCACCCATAGGACCCATCATCCACAACAAATTTCAAGAGAAAATACCATATTTAGCTAAAAATCCGAATTTTAAAGTCGGGAACCTAGAAGTGCATGCCTCACTATCTTTCTTCTAATATTTTGTCAATGCCAAAACCTAGGTGCCTCGGAGTCGCGAATAGGAGTGAGCATTCAATTAATTTGGTTGATTATGGTTAATTTAGTTCAGTTAAATGGCTACTTTGTGGTTTAAGATTTTCACCATTAACCTAACCAAATTAGTGTTGGTGAACTCGGTCATGGTTAATCAGTTAATGGTTAATTCGGTCGGTTAATTTGATTAACCAAATTACACTTGTAATAGTATTGCATGAAATTACTCATAATTTTTTTAACAATTATTATATTATAGTAGTATTGCATATAAATTTAGAGATGCATAGTTAATGAAGACATGATAAGTATGTAAATGTAGAGTTTCTATTAAATAAATTACAACTATGTAGGTATATACCAATAGAATATTTTCAAATAAATATATTTTGACTATTAGGTTAATTTGGTTAACCAAATAGAAAATACCTTTAATTGTAAAATTCTCCATTTAACCAATTAACTGAATTAAATTAACTAAAGTAACCAAATTGACTAAAATAAATTAACCATTCGGTTTTAACCATTTGGTTAATTGGTCATTAACCATATTTTGCTCACTCCTAGTCGCAAAGACCAAGCTCAAGTGGGTTGCAAACTAGGAGCATGTTATGTTTGGAATTCCCCACTCACTCCCAAAGATTACATTAATTAATGTTCATGGAAGACCTCGAGTATGAGAAACACACCAGGGAGGCACTATGTTTTTCCCCAGATTTGACCATCGTGTAAAACATTGTTTGAATGCACCCTGTCGGCTGCATAAAGCAGGGCTCATGACAATCATGTCCCTTGTGTTCTCTACCATGACGGGTCAATTTCTTGGCATGCAAACCGTGCCTTGGAAGCCTCTAGAATGTAGGACAGTCTCTTAAGTTGTGCCTCACCTCCTCCAAGACTCTTTTTCTTGAGAGAGGCTCCACTTAAACCCTAACCCTAGGTAACCCCCTATTAGATATTAATATAATCTCTTATCAACAATTTAAAAGGAATGGAGATTCATTCAACGTCCAAAGGCATGATAGAAGTCTGAAACCATAAGGGTATCATTTGATAGGACAATATTATTGAGATAGGTTACTCTTATGAGATCAAAACAACAAGGTCCAATATTATCCACCCATAAACCCAAGAGAGGAAAGAGATAGAGAGGTTCATCCCCACCTCCTATGTTTCAAGCAAGGTATATTGTGTCTAACAACCATATAAATATCTCTCCTCCCCTTCCAACCACCCAGTCGGGTGATGATAGAGCACCCAAGTTGTTTTTGGCACTTGCCTCATTGTGTCATGCTCGTGCTTGTTATTTTTTGACTTTGGCTTTTTTATCAAAGTACAGTTTTTAGACCTGATAAGTGGGGAGGGGAACATGCCATTTGCACACTTTGTGAGTCCCCAACCCTTCCTTCATTTTTAGTGTCGTCTCTTTGTTAGATAGTAGTTTATAGGACCACAAAATGGGAGCATGAGCCATCTTCGAACCCCTCAAGGCCCCAACCTCCACCTTCATTTCCATCATCTGCCTTTGTTAGAGCAGGCTTTCTAAACATGAGACTAGGGGTGTGACTATCCACACACCCCATTTAGTTTTCTCTCTCTTTTTGATATGGGCCTTTGTCAATGAGAACGTCATACTATTGGATGCTCTTTTTGAATGTACAACTCAGGATGTTGGAAGGGTGATTGGGCCCATGATTAGAACCATTTCTTGGTTTTTGTGTGGCCTACCCCTTCAAGGATCATTGCTCATTTATACATTGAAGGGGTATCCCACATATCAACATTCCCCGCTTTCATCGTATGTTTTAGAAAATTATAAGAGGGGATGTCAAATTAGATGATTAGATATCCCAGTAAAAGGGGGGCTAGCCCTATGAAAAAGCTATCCTGGAGGCGACGGTTGACAAACTATGTTTCATTTCATCTTGGAGCTGAAATCCCAGTCATATCCTTTAGATGACCTTCTTCACAACCATCGAGGTTTGTTTGCATCTTTTTTCTCCCTTTCATTTTTTTTTATTTCTTTTTTGTTTCTTTTCTCATGGATACTTTTTTTAACCTTCCAAAAAGAAAGAATGTATAAATAAAATATAAGAAGAAAAATATTTGGAATACATTGAGAGTAAGCACCATTTTGTTGTCTATAAATGAATGCCAATAACATGATTTTTTATTATGTTTCTTATAAAAAATCGTGAAGGGCCATAATGTGTATGTGTTTGATTGTTATATTGCAGACTGCTTACCGAAAAATATTTCTCAATAACATTCTTGTAATAATTATATTGACATTTTGCATTAATTTTTATCTATCTAATATCCAATCATTTTAAACGCTCTCAATAACATTATTGAAGAATGAACATTGGAGTTAAAAAATCAAAGAATCACATTTCACAACCTCTCCTTCCTATAGGGACACATACAACAACACATCATTCACACTGCATATATTGAAAGACACCAAGACATCCTTTGTGGCAAGACCCATGCAAGTGGGATACTACTTAGTCTTGAATATGCCCACTCCAAGTAAACTAAAGCCCCAATTAGATATGTTTAACAAAGTAAATATTCTATAATTATAATCAATATTGTATGAAGAAAGTCGACATGTGTTGAGGCAATCTATAATAGCCCAAAACATAAATATTGATTTACAATGGTGATCAAATATTGTAAATAAAACGTTATCCTATTATTATTGTCACACAAATCAAAGACAATTAAAAATATGTGGAGATGATATGTCACATAAGTCTTTGAAGAAGTCCCACATTCTACAAACTTATTATATATAGTTATAAAACTCTACATTTAGTTAAGCATACTTGTTTCACATCGGTTTCATCCTTATACAAACCTTTGTAACTCCTCTTTGGTTGATACAAAGATAAACTATCATTATGAATGAGTTGTAATGAACTATCTTGGATGTTTGTTGTTTTGAGAGAGAAAGTTATGATAACACAACCTACAAATTGAGTTGTCTTACCTGTAGTTTGAAGCCCTTCCCAAGTCGTGATATTATCACCCTCCATGGTATTGTACCAACTCCTCACCTTGTCTGTTAAGGAATACTTGGAAAATCAGAGGTTTGAAGAATCCTATGACTATCCTAGTTTCTTTCTCACAGAGCCACTACAGATCGTATAGAGATCATGATCTTTGTTAGCAACAAAGGTGTTGATTTGTATCATTGTAACCCATTACGAGTGAATCTTGAACTGTGGGTTTGTGATGGCAAAAGGAACCACTTGGTGATGAACATCTATAGGTTTAGGGATAGACAAGTTCCTAATCTACTTTTGTCATTCATCTTCAAGAATGGATGCCTCTCTAACTCTATTCTTCTTTACTATAGTGGCTATATTTCTTGCATAAGAGCTTCTCTCTGTACTGTAAGAGCCATGTTCACCTGATGGGTGATCTCTTCCTCATCCATCATGCTCCTATTCACTCGATTTAGGCTATGGAATGTCTTGTCAATTTAAGGATCAAGGTTAAGATGTGCATAATAAACACTTACGGAGCATCACATATACCTATGGTACTTGAAAAAAAGATGCAACAAGATTAGAAAGAATCAAGAAAGAATTTAAATAGATATAAGTAAATATTAGATGAAAAGTAAAATCTAATCAATCTCAGCTATGGATTAAAAGACTATTGTGTTGTCCCCAGAAACAGAACCAACATTTAATGTGATGTTTTACTAAATAGAAATTATCCAAAGGTGATTGGCCTCAAGTTTATCCTGTTACGGTGTGCTATGTTATTCACACACAAGCTGACAATCATGCAAATCTTAGAGAATAACTATTGGATTGAACCCAAGAGACAACTTGCTGCAAGGTGGAGATCAACATGTGAAGCTCATGGGTTGAATAGCAGAAGACACTCATCACACTCATTGAGAAGGCTTCCTCTGCACATGCTCATTGGTATGCAAAGTCTTGATTTTTCTACATCCCAACATTTTAATCATTAAACTGTATCTCGACATTCTTATATGCACAACTGCAGTTCCTATATCATGTTCTTAGTGCATATGCACACTCAGAAGCAATTATTCCCGAACATTATGACCATTCGTGAGACTTCTAAAAGTATTAGTACCCCCAAATCTTAAAATGTGTGAGTCTAGAACACTGAAGATATCAAGTGAATTTTAACTAGCTTGTGCCAACTTTATTGAGTGTTAACGTCAGTTGTCTTCTATTGATGAAAGGGCTCACCTGTCATCATTATGGCAATATTAATATTTTAAAACAAGTCATCAGAGTTTTAAATTTGACGTTCAACAATCGATAAGTGATATGAAGGAAGTAACAACCACATATGAATTGGAAATTCTTCTAGAAGGTCTACTCTCTAATTATAGTATATATCATACAATTACAAAGTACATATTTTACTAAACCAAAATTTACAAATGAGGTTTACTGGACTTCACCGACCTCATCAAATAGCTTATAATAGTTTATGCAAACACTTATTCAACTAATTTTTCTGAAGTTTGCAAAGGGAAGTGTGTACAACTCATTAAGTAGATGATAATGATGCATACCACCAAGTTTGCAAATCCTTGGAATGAGGTCGGCCTCCCCAATAGAAATGTGTTTTTGGATTCAAAGTTACTTTATTTATTTTATGCATATTTTGTTTTTAGTAAGTAACATAGGAAAATTTAGAAAAACCTTCATAGAAATACGAGGAGGAAATCAGATGCAATCCTTCTTAGATGGCAAAGAATAGAGATCTAAAAATAAAATTGTGAGATCTAGACGATGACAATATTAGCTTTCTGTTTATTATGTATTAAAGACCCCACAGAAGGGAGATTGCATCATCAACAAGAAAAAAGTATCAAAACCAAAAGCAAAAAATGATGATAAATTTCCATACAAGATGCTCCATACTTTAGTATCTTTTGTGCATCAACACCATAAACCATTTGACCTACTTTAAAGTTACTTTAAATAACCCATGTTAGAGGAGAGATCCCGATGAGGTCAAAATAGGCCTAATTTCCATATGTTCAATCAATTAGCAAGATGTCAACATGGCGTTAGGAGTCAAAACCATTAGGTCTTATCTAAGGAAAGCCACATGAGCAGCCCTTAGGACCTTCAAACCAAGTCAACAAATAGGACAAAAAATGGTATCATGTCTTCGGTCAAGCTATATTAGACCCTCCAAAACAATCTAGATTTACAGTAATGATCAAATATTGTAAACCGAAAATTTGGATATAACTATTGTCACACAAATTATAGAGAATTATGAATTGCATATTACTTGAAACAACAATATCTCACATTCTACAAACTTTTTATAAATAGCTATACATATTTCTATATTTAACTCTTATTTACATTGTTAATCATTTTATATAGACCTTTTTAACTCTTTTTAAGTAGCACCCATATGATCTATCGGTATGAACGGGATGCAAGAATTGTCTTAGATGTTTGTAGTTTTGAGAAAGGTGTGTGATAATAGAACCAACAAACTGAGTTGTTTTACCTATCAAAAATGGAAAAGGAACATATACTTAGTTCAAAGGACAACATATTTAGTCCATGTAAGAGAAATTGCATGTTCCTTTGTGCCTTAATCTCAATAATGTATACATGGTTTCCTATCCATGCTTGAAGTGCATGAACAAAAGATATATAGTGCCAATGAGAACACATGAACTTATGCATGAAACTTACTGAAAGGGCAATTAATGATCCAACACCACATCCACCAAAATGTACACCCATAACTTGGGAATATGCATACAGAACTATTCGGGCATCTCATTTTTTTAAATGCCATAATGACTTTGTGTTAGGAGAGAGATAGAGTAATATACACTAGTGGATATTGGGAGTGTCATCATCATCATCTAAGCCTCAGTTCCAACTATGTTGGGGTCAGCTACATGGATCCTTCATTTCCATTAAGCTCTATCATGGGCCATATTTTGATTGAGAGCAGAGATTCAAAATCTCTCTTTATAAGCTCATACCATGTTAATTTAGGTCTTCCTCTTCCTTTATTTATTGTGCTTGACTCAATATACATTAGTGGATATTGGGAGTGTGTAATGAAAAAAAGAGGGAGATACATATGGATAGAGAGAATATATTTAATATAAAGAAAAAGATAGTGGGTGGAGAGAGATGGTGTGACAATTGAGAAATTATTTATTCAACACCACATCTACCAAAATCTACACCCCTATCTGGAGAACATGTGTAGAGCACTATTAATATGGTGCATCTAGATTTTTAAAGTGTCCTTGATTGGTTTTTGGTTGAGAAGAGAGAGAGAGAGTAATAAATATTAGTGGGTAGAGAGGGTGTGGAATGAAGTAAATGAGATAGTCAATAGAGAAAAGGTCTGTAATTAATAGAAACAAAGTGATAGTGGATGGAGAGAGAGACGGAATAATAGATAAAAAGGAGAGTGGATGGAGAGAGAGAAAGTGTAATCAATAGAAAGAATGAGATAGTGGATAGAGAGAGAGAGGGTGTATTTAAATTTTGGGAGAAAGGCGGTGAGTTGAGAAATAGAAGGAGACAGAGTAAATTGTACATGTAGTTTTTGCATTGTTTAAGTATAAAGTAAGTATAGTAGTACATATCAATGAGAATTATTTATTTTAAAAAATAATCATTGTATTTGTAGTACTTATATATATATAATACTTTGTCTTCTCCCGTTGTCTGTGCTAGTTGGATACTTTCCTGATTCTTGATAGAAACTGAATGATGCATGTGATTAAAAAGAGTGACATCATTGCAACAATATGGGAGGTAGTTACATGTCATGGAACTATTTTTACCCCAATCCCAATCCCACTGCCTAGACAGTGGTATAAGGATTGAAGCGCCCATATCTGAGTGACCTGATAGGATCTCAGACAATGGAATATACAATAAGAAATAATAACTCAAAAATTGGATATTTAAAGAACAAATTAACCCAATATAGGAGATATAGATGATTTATCCTTGTCATCAGAATATATGGAGTGCGGAAGTGATCTAGTCAATATTCCATTTGGTTTACCTAAAATCAAAAAAATCGAGACACAATCATGCAATTGCACGGTACACTATCAAAATCAAGTAAAACGGTTTATAACAAAAGAGTATACTTAACATGATTTATATTCAAAAATATAATAAGCAATTTCCAAAACCAAAAGTTATTCGACAAGTTGTGTATTTCAAACAATTTGATTTTTATTACGAGTGCTGTAATTGAGAAGCATGCTTATATATTTTGTATGAGTGCATTGCCCCAACAATATGGGGGAGGTCACTAGGCTCCTTCTCTCCATATGAGGTAGGAGGTTGACTGACATGTACAAGATTCAATATCATTCGACAGGTACAAGTTCCACCCTCTGAATGAGGAGGTCACTTGTACTCAATATCCAAATTATCAACATCAATATACGAACAGTCATAATGGGCATTATCATTTATGTCTTCTAGTTTGTCTCAAAATATAGTATAAGAAATACAAAATCCTAATCAATATCCAAGTAAACAATCAATAGACACATAAAAAGTATCTTCATTACAACCAAAGAGGAGGTATAATAGCGTACCTTTCATCGAGGATTTTGAGTATAGATCTCAACAAGTAGTAGGTCAACCCTTCTAGTTAGATCCTAAATTAGCAAGATTGGATCAAGGGTCAAGATCATGATATTTGAAGATTATGTTTCAATATTCTAGATTAGGGTTACACTTTCCTATGTCAACCTTAGGGTTGGTTCGTCCACTTATAATCAACCAATATTTCAATATGTGCAACATTATTTCAAGTGTCAAGTATTTTCCAGTGTGAATGACTTACCTAGGTTTTCTAGGATCATGTGTGTTAACCCTAATTTTATGATCATCGTCACATTTCTAGATTATCATCATGATAATTAGCATAATTGGAACTCAAGATTAGATGAAGTTTTGATTGAATAAAATTAGAGATCAAGTATTAGGTCAAAAGATTAGAATATTTCACAGATTTAGGTCAATCATCAAGATGTCCTCATTAAGATAAGATCCTCATTCATAGAAATCATTTTAAGGTAGATGATTCATTTTCAAGAGTATATGAGTCAACTAGATTAGATCTAGGTTTCAAGATAATCATCAAAGTCCAAATCTAGGGTTTCTAAAGATTAAACATCATTGTTGAATCATTTGTCAAATTAAATAAACAATAGATTCAAATATAGGGATATCAGTTAGAATGATATGGAATTAGGATTCAAAACCATTTAAAAATGATTCATTTGATTTTTCTTATCAAGATCGACTATTTATATGTAATTTTTTGAGTTAGTAATCGAGAGATATGATTTTTGCAAGATTTGATCATTTATTTGATTTTTGAGTAGAGAGAGATGTAAAATACCTTTAATATGGAAAATGGTCGACCGTTGGATCACTTTCTTAGGCGGTTGAGACTACGCCATGCAGGTGCGCAACTTGGTCAATTAGTGGCCCGATTCAACTCAGATTTGGCTGGTTCAACGCTCGATGATTGGTTTGCCTGATGTTCATTGGACCTGCTGGTTGGTTCAATGGACCGATAGTCTTCCTACTTGAACCATGGTTCGGGGATTCTTTTCTCCTATTCCAGTAGTCGCACGAGAAGTGCATCCTTGCAAGCCTAGAAGTAGGGTAGAGGGGAGGGGTCACCGATGCATAGGGGATCTAGGAGCAGGAGTAGACGATGGAGGCAGCCAAGGTGTCACTGAGGTCCATCGTGACCCCACAGAGGTTGTAATAACCCACACTTTTGAGTGTCTAAAATACCTTAAAGTTGCAGATCGTTAATCATAAATTCCAGGATCAGATTCAACAAATAATACATAATAGTAAACAATTTCCATTAATGAACAAATATTTACATGTGTACATAAAAAGCTCCTCTAAGGAGTTACATAACTTTTTAGAAAGGATTAACTTTTACATGTATGAAGATAAACCATTAAGACTAAACCTTCATGATTAAACTGTAGTGTCTTCAACATCTTAAACTGTACCCTCATGTCCACGAATCAAGTATATCTGATACCTAAAATGCTGACAAACAAATATGTGATCAGTATATTTCTATACTGGTACGTGGATTCAAACAATAATCACAGATATATATATAAACAAACATATTTATCTTTCATATAAGAACATAAACTTGTTTTCATATTCTAACCCATATCTAGTCAACTACCTCAGGTGTAATCACTGTCCCTCCGGGGCTCGTGTGCATTACCCTTAACACCAGTCTAACCCAGTGTTCAAAAAACTATTATTTACTTTACGTGATACTCTTAGGAACTTTATAATATGCAAGAAGCAAATAAACAAGCAAGTAGTTTATCTTTCATTCAATCTCATCGAGAAACTTCGGCAATCTCGAAATTCGATACATGTATTCATAAGTGTAACCACGTACCTTATTCCATTATAGAAACCATGCTGAACATCATATACTTTACGAGTGTATCCAAACATCCAAGCAACCAAGCATATGATCAATAGTATTTGAAACATGCATACTACATATGTGTCATCATGTATTCACATTACATTATTCAGAACTAGATGTGCTCCTAAACTAGGGTTTAGGACTATCTCATGTTTGGACTATAAGTTAGGGTTACAAACCCTAATCTAATCATATTATGGTTTCTAAGATTGCCAATTCCATTATGCATATTAGGTGAAACCCTAATCATCATGCCAAGCATATTAGGTTATTCGTGATACCTAGATCATATTATCAGCATTAGATCATAGAAAGATGTTGACATCGATTTTAACACCCTAAATCAACATATATAAGCTTATTTGGAATCATCCATTATCCATCATTATCAAGGATTTCTTCATTATACATGTTTAGATCAGGCATTAACTTAACATAAATGAACATGTTCAATTAAGCATCAGATTAAGGCAAATCTAGGTTTTCCCTTTATTCTAATCAAACCATGTACAATTTTAGAATAGGAAGCATATTTGGACTCTAAAACTATTTTAATTGGATTCCTCTCGTTCTCCTGATTAATTTTCATATATTATATGTCTCCATCAGAGTTACCAATAATTATCTACATTATTTGCAAGGATAAGTTGATTAGGACCAATCATGTGTTGACACATCATCATCCCATGTTTACTTAAAACATCTCGGTGCCCCCTTCTAAGTGAGTGGTTAAAGACCTTTATGCCCTTACCTATCCTTTAGTAACTCAGGGGCATGTGTGTATTTTCTGTGAACTCCATCTTCCTCCTCGCGATTGGGAACCTGCACGCACAGGTTGTGTTGCCCCCGTCACAGCCGTGACTTGCGTCGCCAGGCGCCAGTGGCTCTTCGTCACGCGTTGCTATCTCCTCGGATCTGCTGGTTTCCTCCTCCTTCATAGCCGCAGCTCCAGCTTCTAAGATCGCCTGTGTTCTTGCACATGGGCACCTTCTGCTCAGCGGCCAACACTGCCGCCTACACCTACGTTGATCCCCATCTCGATGTGGCTGGTGGCGCCAAACCTCCACCGAGGTTCGTCGTCTTCAGTTCATCGTCTCCGACCCCCACTGCACGTGATCCGCCGTGCGAGGCCAGGACCTGAATACCGCCGTCACCCCCAAGGCTCTTATTGAGCAGCCGGTAGCCAAGGGCGTCCTCCCATCTCCTCATAATCCATGAGGGAACCTTGTAGGGTTCCTCCCAACGCGCTGCAGGTTCTTCCCACACGGACACAGTGTGGACGCTCAATTCAAGCCACAAGGAGTGACTTCGTCCTCCAGCAGTCGAGTTAAGTGGCCTTCCCAGGGAAGCCAGCCCATGGACCACCTCTTCGCCGCCCTGCCGCAGTCGTCCAACTGATGGGTACAGACGGCAGACAGGAACACCTCGCCAACTATCCTCAGAACGGTGAGTCTCCATCGCCCACACACCATCGTAGAAATGGACCCGACGAGGGTTGAAGGACCATCTCCACCTTCATCTCAGACTCATCCCATCAAACCAGACATCCGCCTCCTTTGCGGTGGTAGGTCCATGAGCGGGGTTGTATCCTTTCGCATCTCAGGTTGGCCTGGGGGGTCGTCACATCCATCACTCTGATGTTTTGGAGAAGAAGACATGATGGCGGAAAAGCTTGGGGTGCTGCCGTGAACTTCTCAAGGACCCATGCATCAATCATCATGGGAGTTACGAGGGATCTTACGACTAGTTCCTCCGTTCATCAGACATGGGGTTTTGGTGGTTGTGATGAGAATTCCCCGTGGCCTACATATATAGATATGCCTCCTAGGTAAAAACCTAAATGAGTCCATATTTGGACTACCAACCCCACCTCCATAACTCCCAATCATATTTTAACACAAGTTATCCAATATTACTTCTTTCCTTATTAATATCTGACCCCTTTATTCTTATTATCAAGAGTTATCTCTTTGATTATCATGGAAGTCCACGAAACACTGCCAAGTGAACTCCCTATCTTTCTCTTCCTTTGTTTTGCTTTAAAGTATATCCTAAATCAAATATCCTTTCCACATGGAACTCATTAACTCCTTTTCCAGTTATACTTCCTAATCGGGGTTCGTTGGGTATCCTTTGTATACCAAACTTCTTCTTTCCTTTAAACCATGTCTCCTATTTCCTTTGGGTACTTACATATTGTTCCTTTATTTAGCTTCCAAGAAACAGGTGGATCATCTTATAATTTATTATCTAATCCACATATTATCCCATATATCTATCATGATCATGAACATCCTCAATGTCTAAAACATATCTCAGGGACCCATATGTAAATCTTGATTATCCCAATTGGACCGGGATGTGTCCCTGATTTTATTTAGGCTTGAAATACATGAATTTCAAGGATGTAACATTCACCCCTCCTTAAAAGGAATTTTGTCCTCAAAATTTAGGCCCACTAAGCCTAGGTGAATGATAACTCACATTATTTTCAAAACTTAGGGTTAAGACCCTACTTAATCAACTTTCATTTTATTACTAAGATTGGCACTTGAATTGGAATTCAAGTATATTCACATCTCTAGTATATGCATATTATCATCACTTGATGATTTCCCCCTAATTGGTGATTTCATTATTACTTGGTGATTTCTCTTTTCACCTAGGTTTCCAACCTATTATTCATTATTTAAACACCAGGGTGAGGTAACACCTATAACCCTAGTTCATGTCATTACACATTCAACTTAAGACATTTATTCTCAATTTTAAGCATAATGTGTGCTTATCCAATCTCCCTCCCTCATAATGAGATGAAGTAAGTAGTTGACTACAGCCCAAACACAAAGTTCATTTCATTCCAAGAGCGGAGATAGTACATCCACACATTACCTTTCAATTTTCACATATTGAGTTGAATCATACTCTATATGACTCTAAACTTAGTTGTTCTTAATTCCTTATCATTCTTATATTCCATGAAGTCAAGTGTCCCTTTTCTTAGTATCAAGTTAGGGCACAACTTCTCTCAAGTTTTCATGGCTTCCTTATATCTTTTATGTTTGCATCTCATGTATCATTATGAGCCTTAGCCAAATCCTTTAGGTCTCTCGGGGTATAGGTACTCTTGGAGTGATCTCATCCTTATGCATCAAGAGAGTGCCTTTCACATTCACCCATTAGGCTACATGATCCTCATGGAGGTAGCTAATCTCTTGAGTCAAGTACCTTGGATAAACCTAGTTGTTACCTCTCGACCACATGGTCATGTGCATTTAGGTCATATCAACTCCCAATCCATCGGTCCTATGTACCTCTAATACACCCTAGTTGACCCTAGGATTGCATTAAGACTCTACCCTCCCTAAGGGTTTCTTTTGAGATGTCACATCTTTTAAGCACATTATTTTCTTACTTAATTCTTTAACCATGATTGCCTTCACCTCTCACGCTTGAGTACACATAATCCAATGTTGTCCCATCATTGGGCTCGGGCCACCTTCCCACCAGGGCTTGGTGTCATGTCGGTCTTCCCTCCTGGGCTTGACCTCTGTGATCTTCCCCTCCAGGGGCTTGATCCTAAACAACTGCATTGTGGACTTAGGCCACCTTCCCTCCTGGGCTTGGTGCCTGCCTGGTCTTCCCTCCTGGGCTTGACCATTTCATGACCTTCCCTCCTGGGCTTGGTCGTCCACTTAGGCCACCTTCCCTCCTGGGCTTGGTGCCTTACTGGTCTTCCCTCCTGGGCTTGACCAGTTGTGTCACTCAGAGTTGGCATCCTTGGGTTCAAAGAATTTAAGTGCTTTCATTTTTATATCTTTAACTCTTCACTCCTCTAGGTGAGGATTAAGGTTATCTCAATACATAAATACATTTGTTCACTTACCTTTTTAAGGGAAAGTCCTAGCCTAGGGTGCCTTCATGGCTCATAGGAGGGGGTTAGGCTCTCTAGCCACAACCTGATCCCAAGATCTAGGTTTTGCCTCCCTCATAGGTCATCTTCCCACTCTTTGGGTTGACCCACCCCAGGTTGGCATGCTAACCCTAAAGGTTTCATAGATACCTCCTTTTTTCATTAGGCATAACTTTTATCATTATAACATATAAAATCATGCTTTCTCAACCTTTGGAATACCCCCCTCATGGTCTCTATCCATCCAATGAACTTGGGTCACCTTCCCCTCCAGGGGCTTGCTGCTACCTCGGCCTTCCCCTCCAGGGGCTTGGCCACCATCACTAAGCTTCTAGAGACAACATGAGGAGTTTGAGTAGGTTATACTCAACCTTTCATTTTCATGTATATATAACTATTGGGTTCATATATTTCTTAAGACCTCTTACATAAGCATTATGCTCCTCATGCACACTTGCATGGGAGATTGGGTTACCTAAACCCATCCCTTTATCTTTCTTATTCCCGATTTCAAGTTTCACATGGGTAGTGTCCCATACCACCACACCATGTTCATCATTTAAGATTAGGGTTAGGGTTAGGGACTATACTCTACCTCTCATACTTTCCATATCCCTTGACCCACTAAAATTTTTATACCCTAAACCAAGTCCTTCCTCTAAGAAAGGGATTACCCCTACATGTATCTTTCTAGTTTCTACCCTCTCTAGAGGGACCTACACAAAAGATTACATCTTTTCACATTTTACTTCTCGTATTTAACAGTTTCTTTTCAAGGCTTTATAATTAAAGAGATGAGAAGTAGACAAAAATGTGAGATGAGGAACTTAATTTTTCTCTTAAAATTTCTAAGGATGATTTGAAATTATAAATTATTAAGTATTAGTTGATGAATCTGTGCTCTGATACCAAATGTAACGACCTGCACTTTTGAGTGTCTAAAAGACCTTAAAGTCGCAGATCGTTAATCATAAATTCCAGGATGAGATTCAAGAAATAATACATAATGGTAAACAATTTCCATTAATGAACAAATATTTACATGTGTACATAAAAAGCTCCTACAAGGAGTTACATAACTTTTTAGAAAGGATTAACTTTTACATGTATGAAGATAAACCATTGAGACTAAACCTTCATGATTAAACTGTAGTGTCTTCAACATCTTAAACTGTACCCTCATGTCCATGAATCAAGTATATATGATACCTAAAACACCGACAAACAAATATGTGATCAGTATATTGTTATACTGGTATGTGGATTCAAACAATAATCATAGATATAAATATATATATCAGCAAACATCTTTATCTTTCATATAAGAACATAAACTTGTTTTCATATTCTAACCCATATCTGGTCAACTACCTCAGGTGTAATCATTGTCCCTCCGAGGATCATGTGCATTACCCTTAAGATCAGTCTAACCCAGGGTTCAGAATACTATTATTTACTTTACATGATGCTCTTAGGAACTTTATAATATGCAAGAAGTAAATAAACAAGCAAGTAGTTTATCTTTCATTCAATCTCATCGAGAAACATCAGCAATCTCAGAATTTGATACATGTATTCATAAGTGTAACCACGTACCTTATTCCATCGTAGAAACCATGTTGAACATCATATACTTTATGAGTATATCCAAACATCCAAGCAATAAGCATATAATCAACAGTATCTGAAACATGCATACTACATATGTGTCATCATGTATTCACATTACATTATTCAGATCTAGATGCGCTCCTAAAATAGGGTTTAGGACTATCTCATGTTTGGACTATAAGTTAGGGTTACAAACCCTAATCTAATCATATTATGGTTTCTAAGATTGCCAATTCCATTATGCATATTAGGTGAAATCCTAATCATCATGCCAAGCATATTAGGTTATTTGTGATACCTAGATCATATTATCAGCATTAGATCATAGCAAGATGTTGACATTGATTTTAACACCCTAAATCAACATATATAAGATTACTTATTTGGAATCATCCATTATCCATCATTATCAGGGATTTCTTCATTATACATGTTTAGATCAGGCATTAACTTAACATAAATGAACCTATTCAATTAAGCATCCGATTAAGGAAAATCTAGGTTTTCCCTTTATTCTAGTCAAACCATGTACACTTTTAGAATAGGAATCATATTTGAACTCTAAAACTATTTTCATTGGATTTCTCTCGTTCTCGTGATCAATTTTCATACATTATATCTCCCCATCAGAGTTACCAATAATTATCTACATTATTTGCAAGAATAAATTGTTTAGGACCAATCATGTGCTGACATGTCAGCATCCCATGTTTACTTAAAACAACTCGGCACCCCCTTTCAAGTTAGTGGTTAAAGACCTTAATGCCATTACCTGTCCTGTAGTAACTCAGGGGCATGTGTGTATTTTCTCTTAATTCCATCTTCCTCCTCGTGATCGGGAATCCGCATGCACATGTTGTGTTGCCCTCGTTACAGCTGTGACTTGCGTCGCCAGGCGCCAACGGCTCTTCGTCGTGCGTTGCTATCTCCTCAGATTCGTCGGTTTCCTCCGCCTTCATAGCCGCAGCTCCAGCTTCTAAGACTGTATGTGTTCTCACACGTGGGTGCCTTCTGCTCAGCGGTCGACGCTGCCGCCTGCGCCTACGCCGATCCCCATCTCGGTGTGGCTGGTGGCGCCAAACCTCCACCAGGGTTCGTCGTATTCAGTTCATCGTCTCCGACCCCCACTACATGCGATCCGCCATGCGAGGCCGGGACCTAAACACCATCGTCGCCCACAAGGCTCATGTTGAGCAGCCGGCAACCAAGGGCATCCGCCCATCTCCTCGGAATCCATCAGGGAACCTTGCATGGTTCCTTTCATCGTGTTGCATGTTCTTCCCACACGGACGTGGTGTGGCCGCTCGATTCAGGCCGCAAGGAGCGACGTCATCCTCCAGCAGTCGAGTTAAATGGCCTTCCCAGGGGAGCCAGCCCATGGACCACCTCTTCGCCGCCCTACCACAGTCGTCCAGCTGATGGGTACAGACAGCAGACAGGAACACCTCGCCAGCTATCCTCAGACCGACAAGTCTCCATCACCGACACACCATCGTAGAAATGGACCCCGACGAGGGTTGAAGGACCATCTCCACCTTCGTCTCGGACTCATCCCATCAACCAGACATCTGCCTCCTTTGCGGTGGCAGGTCCATGAGTGGGGTTGTAGCCTTGCGCATCTCAGGTTGGCCTGGGGGGTCATCACATCCATCACTCTGGTGTTTTGGAGAAGAAGACATGATGGCGGAAAAGCTTGGGGTGCTGCCGTGAACTTCTCAAGGACCCATGCATCAATCATCACGGGAGTTATGAGGGATCTTACGACTAGTTCCTCCGTTCATCGGACGTAGGGTTTTGGTGGTTGTGATTAGGATTCCCCATGGCCTACATATATAGATATGCCTCCTAGGGAAAAACCTAAAAGAGTCCATATTTGGACTACCAACTCCACCTCCATAACTCCCGATCGTATCTTTAACACAAGTTATCCAGTATTACTTCTTTCCTTATTGATATCTGATCCCTTTATTCTTATTATCAAGAGTTATCTCTTTGATTATCATGGAAATCCATGAAACACCGCCAAGTGAACTCCCTATCTTTCTCTTCCTTTATCTTCCTTTAAAGTATATCCTAAATCAAATATCCTTTCCATATGGAACTCATTAACTCCTTTTCAAGTTATACTTCCTAATCGGGGTTCGTTGGGTATCCTTTGTATACCAAACTTCTTCTTTCCTTGAAACCATGTCTCCTATTTCCTTTGGGTACTTACATATTGTTCCTTTATTTGTCTTCCAAGAAATAGGTGGATCATCTTATAATTAATTATCTAACCACATATTATCTCAGATATCTATTATGATCATGAACATCCTCAATGTCCAAAACATATCTCAAGGATCCATATGTAAATCTTAATTATCCCAATTGGACCGGGATGTGTCCCTAATTTTATTTAGGCTTGAAATCCATGAATTTCAAGGATGTAGCAGAGGTGGTGGTGGTGGCAGATTTGGGTGGCGAGCCGAGGAGGTAGGACGCCCAATTTGGGTTGGTCGGTGGCGCTGCTTGGAGCAGTAGGAGATCGGGGATGATTTGGGGGCATTCGATGCCAGTTGAGGGTGCAAGCATGAGGGGCGTAGTTGGGTGTGGTGTTGGCAAGCATGAGGAACTCCTTTTATAACACTGGGGGTAGGCTTTAGGGTTAAATGAGGTTTTTCCCTTGGCCATGGCTGCCAGAGAGAGGAGCAAGTGAGGAACTCATTTTGGTGACTGGATAGAGCATGAACGATGGTCAAACTAGGGTTTGATGAGTTCAAGAATGTGAGAGGATTGTTTTGGCTTGCTCAAAACTTTGAATTGTGGTCAAGAGCATGAGTTTGCTTGATTGGGTTGCATTAACACCTCCCAACAATCAACGGGAGGTTATTGACGACTCATTGGATGTCAGATCAAGCTCAGATCTGTGAGATGTAGATATAAGGGCCAAAAATCACCCCTGACCCTTTCCCCCGGATCGCTGACGTGGCATACCCAAAAAAAGGGCAAATAAAATGCAAATAAGTGGATCTTCAATACATTATCTTCAAGAATTCATAGAAAATCGTAGGAATGTCCAATTGTGATGAAATTTGGATCATAGGTTCAAAATAATATGAAGAATATTCAGAAAAAGTTTGAGAACCAAAAGATAAAGTTTGATGGTTCAATTTTCTTCTTTGGACAAAGTAATGATTGAATATAATTTCTGGTGTTATAATGTATATAAAATTCACATTGATCACCATGTTTCAAATTTGAGTCTCAACATTGATTATGAAGACAAGAAAAATAATTTGGGACAATGAGTGAGTATAATGAGGGCAATAAGGTAATTAATTTTATTATTATTCTAAAATCTACTTTGCCACATCCTTACCACCTTTAAAAGGAATTTTGTCCCCAAAATTCAAAAACATCCTCAAAAATTGGGATCATCAAAATCCAGATCGCATCCTCAAATACTCGAGTATCCTCAACTATAAAGTCAGAATTATGACCTCTACATTATCACCTCATCAAAAGTCTTTCAAAAATTTGCATTAATCAATATAGAGGTCAAAGATCAAAGTTCACCAATTGGGTTCACCTCTAGTCATGTCTTTATACTGTGAGAAAATCGAGATTGAGAGCTAAGATTTATACATCATGAATCGAATGGGTTATGTACTATCAAGTTCATGATTTAAGAGTCAAGATTCAAATATTCATACTTTGGGTTCCAAAATGCAAGTCTAGGGTTTTAATTCCTATCTAGACCACTGGTGTGGTCATTCACCCATATCAACAATCTAGAAATATTTTGAGATTTTCAATATCAATTTCTTTACTAAGTATTTTCGAGGTGGGTGAATGATCCAGACCTAGGTCATTTTAGGAAATTAGCCCTATACATATTTTAAATATCACCATCCTCAAAATACAAAACTAGTCGATTTTGAGTCAAAGGTTACAACAATGGATGGTCTATTTGTAGGTCAGCATGATCAAGTTAAAATTTCAAAAGTCAAAATTCAAAATGGAAATGAATTTTCAAATCTAAAGATAGGTTCTGAATCATATAATAGCAAGCCAAAAACGGTATCATATTTCTATTTCTCAAAATATAGTGAGTACAAGGTTTAATTCAAAAAAGTTACAAAGAGTTACATAATCATCATATCAAAATCGAGATCTAGTGATGAATTCAATGATTGTGATTGCACATGTCCTTTTTTTGGAATTCCAACCTCTATATTTGTCTCTATCTCCATGACTATAGGCTTGGATGTAGGGGTAAAGGCAGTCATGGTGACTTGGACTCCTCTAGGAATTATCGATGTGGTGTATCTCACCCATTTGGTCATAGCACCCATTCGTAACTTGTTTTGTACTTCCCAAGCATCATCCCTATCATCATCGAGCCTATGTCTTTTTCCTTTGTCTACATCATCCTTGACTTTTTCTTCATCAATTTTCTTTTTATTAGTCTTCTCTCCTTGATCGTTATTGGTCCTATAGGATTTTGCTTTTTGACTACGGGTCTGTGGGGCCATCTGTAAGGTACATCCATTTGTGAGTCCTTTAATCATACATGTCGAGTTTGAGAGTATATCAGATTATAAGATTTTCATGGATTCAAAATAATGTGGATAATATTTAGAAAAAGTTTGAGAACCAAAAGATAAAGTTTGATGGATCAATTTGCTTCTTTGGACAAAGTGATGATTGAATGTAATTTGTTGTGTTACGATGTATATAAAATTCACATTGATCACCATATTTCAAATTTGAGCCTCAACATTGATTATGAAGACAATAAAAATAATTTGGGACCATGAGTGAGTATAATGAGGGCAATAAGGTAATTACTTTTATTATTATGCTAAAATCTACTTTGTCACATCCTTCCCTCCTTTAAAAGGAATTTTGTCCCCAAAATTCAAAAACATCCTCAAAAATTGGGATCATCAAAATCTAGGTTGCATCCTCAAATACTGGAGATCCTCAACTATAAAGTCAAAATTATGTCCTCAACATTATCACCTCATCAACAGTCTTTCATAAACTTGTAATGATCAATATAGAGGTCAAAGATCAAAGTTCACCAATTGGGTTAACCTCTAGTCATGTCTTTATACTGCATGAAAATTGAGATTGAGAGTTAAGATTTATACATCATGAATTGAATGGGTCATGTACTATCAAGTTCATGGTTTAAGAGTCAAGATTCAAATATTCATACTTTGGGTTCCAAAATGCAAGTCTAGGGTTTTAATTCCTATCTAGACCACTGGTGTGGTCATTCACCCATATCAACAATCTAGAAATATTTCGAGTTTTTCAATATCAATTTCTTTAGCAAGTATTTTCGAGGCGGGTGAATGATCCAGACCTAGGTTATTTTAGGAAATTAACCCTATACATATTTTCAATATCACCATCCTCAAAATACAAAACTAGTCAATATCTCAAGATTTTGAGTCAAAGGTTACAACAATGGATGGTCTGTTTGTAGGTCAGCATGATCAAGTTGAAATTTCAAAAGTTAAAATTCAAAATGGAAATGAATTTTCAAATCCAAAGATAGGTTCTGAATCATAGAATAGCAAGACAAAATGGTATCATATTTCCATTTCTCAAAATATAGTGAGTACACAATTTATTTCAAAAAAGTTACAAAGAGTTACATAATAATCATATCTAAATCTAGATCTAGTGGTGACTTCAATGATTATGATTGCACATGTCCTTTTTTTGGAATTCCAACCTCTATCTTTGTCTCTATCTCCATGACATAGGCTTGGATGTAGGGGTAAAGGCATTCATGGTGATTTGGACTCCTCCAGGAATTATTGATGTGGTGTATCTCACCCATTTGGTCATAGCACCCATTTGTAACTTGTTTTGTACTTCCCAAGCATCATCCCTATCATCATCAAGCCTAGGTCGTTTTCTTTTGTCTACATCATCCTTGACTTTTTCTTCATCAATTTTCTTTTTATTAGTCTTCTCTCCTTGATCGTTATGGGTCCTATAGGATTTTGCTTTTTGACTATGGGTCTATGGGGCCATATGCAAGGTACATCCATTTGTGAGTCCTTTAATCATACAGGTCGAATTTGAGAGTATATCAGATTATAAGATTTTCATGGATTGAAAATAATGTGGAGAATATTTAGAAAAAGTTTGAGAACCAAAAGATAAAGTTTGATGGATCAATTTGCTTCTTTGGACAAAGTGATGATTGAATATAATTTGTTGTGTTATAATGTATATAAAATTCACATTGATCACCGTATTTCGAATTTGAGTTTGAACATTGATTATGAAGCCAAGAAAAATAATTTGGGACCATGAGTGGGTATAATGAGGGCAAAAGGGTAATTACTTTTATTATTATGCTAAAATACACTTTGTCATATCTGGATTCAAAATTATTTCATAACTTTTTTGATTCTCATACTACTCAAAAATACAGAGTATCATTTTGTATCATCATCCTACTTCATGATTTTGAGAGTCATTAAGATTAATAATTTGATGACATAATCATGACGTGTATCAAAAAAATAGGGTAAGAGTTTCTTAACTATGTTTTGAGGTTTAGTAAATAATAGGGCAACATGGGCTTAATCAATAGGGACCTTATCAACAATAAGGTATAGCTCCTTCTTATTTCACCAAGTTAAGATTATTATCATTTACCTCAAACATAGGAAAACATGTAATCTAATTTTGGTTAAATCACATTGGCATGATATTAGGGGTCACACATGGGTATTTGATTTCAAATTTCATTGATCAAAATTGAGTTTTCAACTTAAGGTCAAATCATGGTATCAACTTCACAATTTTTCTAGTAGCTTTTATTTTTCCCATAAGTTACCCATAATTGAGAAATCATGTGGTAAAAGGTCACAAGAGACGGACCACATGAGGAGATGAGAAGACTACCCAATCTTCATCTACATGTGTGGCTTAGGGTAGTCCTTAAAGAAGAGATGAGATGCTAGAAGACTCTCTAGGGTTTCAACAGAGAACCTTTAGGTCCAGTTCTAGATCAATTAAGGCCATGTAGAGTGGGGAATCTCAGCCATCATGAAGACGGATAAAAGAAATTATGCCAGAACCCTGAGCCTAGACACCTCAACTTTCTCCATTATGGATTTTAGGGTTTTTGGGGTTTAAGAGACTCGAGAAATTATTTACTTAAAGTATATGGGAGTGTGTATGATCTGATACAAACTATCACGGAACCATTTTTACCCTAATCCCAATCCCACTACCTAGACAGTGGTAAAAGGATTGAAGTGCCCATCACTGAGTGGCCTGATAGGATCTCACACACTGGCATATACAATAAGAAAAAATAACTCAAAAATTGGATATTTAAAGAACAAACTAACCCAATATAGGAGATATAGCCAATCTATCCTTGTCATCAGAGTATATGAGGTGTGAAAGTGATCTAGTCAATATTCCATTTGGTTTGCCTAAAATCAAGAAAATTGAGACACAATCATGCAATTGCATGGTACGCTATCAAAGTCAAGTAAAACGGTTTATAGCAAAAGAGTATACCTGGAATGACTTATATTAAAAAAAAT
The DNA here is from genome assembly GCA_963693085.1 of Alisma plantago-aquatica. Lineage (NCBI taxonomy): Eukaryota > Viridiplantae > Streptophyta > Magnoliopsida > Alismatales > Alismataceae > Alisma > Alisma plantago-aquatica. The sequence continues at coordinate 343,908,967 of OY856410.1, forward strand.
AATAAGCAATTTCCAAAACCAAAAGTTATTCGACAAGTTGTGAATTTCAAACAATTCAATTTTTATTATGAGTTCCCATTATGCTACAATCGAGAAGCATGCTTAATATTTTATGTGACTGCATTGCCCCAACAAGATGGGGGAGGATACTAGGATCCTTTCCATATGAGGTAGGAGGTCGTTCGACATGTACAAGATTCAATATCATTTGACAGGTACAAGTTCCACCCATGAATGAGGAGTTCACTTGTACTCAATATCCACACTATCAACATCAAGATACGAGCATTCATAATGGGCATCATCATTTATGTTTACTAGTTTGTCTCAAAATATAGTATAAGAAATACAGAATCCTAATCAATAGGGAACAATAGGTCAACCGAGTATATAGCCAAGTATATAATCAAGAGATACATACAAAGTATCTTCATTACAACCAAAGAGGAGGTATAATAGCATACCTTTCACTGAGGATTTCGAGTATATATATATCTCAACAAGTAGTAGGTCAACCCTTCGGGTTAGATCCTAAATCATCAAGATTGGATCAAGGGTCAAGATCATTATATTTGAAGATTATGTTTCAATATTCCATATTAGGGTTACACTTTCCTATGTCAACCTTGGGGTTGGGTCATCCACTTATAATCAAACAATATTTCAACATGTCCAACATTATTTCAAGTGTCAAGTAATTTTGAGTGTGAATGACTTACCTAGGTTTTCTAGGATCATGTGTGTTAACCCTAATTTTATGATCATCATCACATTTCTAGATTATCATCATGTAATTATCATAATTGGATTTCAAGATTAGATCAAGTTTTGATTGAATAGAATTAGAGATCAAGTATTAGGTTAAAAGATCAAAATATTTCACAGATTTAGGTCAATCATCAAGATGCCCTCATTAAGATGAAATCCTCATTCATAGATATCATTTTAAGGTAGATGATTCATTTTCAAGAGTATATGAGTCAACTAGATTAGATCTAAGTTTCAAGATAATCATCAGAGCCCAAATCTAGGGTTTCAAAAGACTAAACATCATTGTTGAATCATTTGTCAAATTAAATAATCAATAGATTCAAATATAGGGATATCAGTAAGAATAATTCAGAATTAGGCTTCACAACCATTTTAATATGATTCATTTGATTTTTTTTATGAAGTTAAACTATTTATACGTAAGTTTTGGAGTTATTAATCAAGAGATATGATTTTTTCAAGATTTGATTATTTATTTGATTTTTGAGTAGAGAGAGATGTAAAATACCTTTAATATGGAAAATAGTCAACCGTTGGATCACTTGATCAGGAGGTTGTGATTAAACCATGCAGGCACACATATTTCTCAGTTAGTGGCCCAATTCAACTCAAATTTGGCTAGTTCAATGCTCGATTGATTGGTTTGGTTGATGTTCGTTAGACCGGCTGGTTGGTTTAATGGACCGGCGGTCTTACTCCTTGAACCATGGTTCGAGGATTCTTTTCTCCCATTCCAGTAGTTGTGCAAGTAGCATATCCTCATGATCCCAGAAGAAGGGTAGAGGGGTCGCTGATGCATAAGGGATCTAGGAGTAGGAGTGGATGATGGAGGTAGCCAAGGTGCCGCTCAGGTCTGTCGTGACCCCACTGAGGTGGTGGTGGTGGCGGATTTGGGTGGCGATCCGAGGAGGTAAGACACCCAAATTGGGCTGGTTGGCAGTGCTGCTTGGAGCAGCAGGAGATTGGGGATGATTTGGGGGCATTCGGGGCCAGTTGAGGGTGCAAGCATGATGGTCGTAGTTGGGTGTGGTGTTGGCAAGCATGAGGGACTCCTTTTATAGCATCAGGGGTAGGTTTTAGGGCTGAACAAGGTTTTTCCCTTGGCCATGGCCGCCGGAGAGAGAGAAGCAAGTGAGGAACTCATTTTAGCTGTTGGACAGAGCATGAATGATGGTCAAACTAGGGTTTGATGAGTTCAAAAATGCAAGAGGATCATTTTGGCTCGCTCAGAACTTTGAATCGTGGTCAAGAGCGTGAGTTTGCTCGATTGAGTTGCATTAACACCTCCCCACAATTAGCGGGAGGTTGATGATGACTCAGTGGCCATCAGATCAGGCTCATATCCACAAGAGGCAGATCTAAGGGCCAAAACTCTTCCCTGACCCTTTGCCCCCAGATCGCTGACATGGCATAGCCAAAAAAGGCAATTAAAATGCAAATAAGTGGATTTTCAATACATTATCTTCAAGAATTCATAGAAAATTGTAAGAATGTCCAATTGTGATGAAATTTGGATCATTGGTTCAAAATAATGTAGATAATATTTATAAAAAGTTTGAGAACCAAAATATAAAGTTTGGTGGATCAATTTACTTCTGTAAACAATGTGATGATTCAATATAATTTGTGGTGTTATAATGTGTATAAAATTCACATTGATCACCGTATTTCAAATTTGAGTCTCAACATTGATTATGAAGCCAAGAAAAATAATTTGGGACCATGAGTGAGTATAATGAGGGCAACAGGGTAATTATTTTTATTATTATGCTAAAATCCACTTTGTCACAGTACTTATTTTAGTGTTGTAGGACTATCAATTTTAGTGTGGTAGGATCAAAGCCAATAAATGGTATGAAAAGGTTACACACATTACAATGCCACATTAACATACATGGTGCTTTAGCCCTTGTTTGGTTCAGGATCAAAACATTTGGATTAGTCATATATGGATATAGTCAAATTTTGTTTGGAAACCTAATTGGCACCCAGATTGGACATATGTCATTTTCAATGTTGCATATAAAACAAAACAGCATACCAGATAGAGATAAATTCAGACTAGGATTTGTAATCCTACTAAAAGTAAGAATGAGTTCGTCTGGATATTTGGATTATGGAAATCCTTAATGGAGCCCATTAGTCTAGTTGTTTTCCCAAAAAAGGATTACTACAACTAAGTTGGTCGATATTACACATATGTGGCACAAAAAGATAGAGATTGATCCCAATTAGATCTTGAACCAAACAAGTGCCTAGGGATGAGACATTATGTTTTGAGAAGAGGATATGTCACCTGTGATTATTGTGCTACATATTGTCACTTGTAGGAGTGTAAATGGTCACATATTCATACTTTCAATCATTTAAATTAGCATGTACATGTATGGGTCTAGACTTTGATGATAAATAGACACCACGCCTAACTTGCAATATCTATAGGACTAAGAAATTTTGTACAATATGTCATAGTCTTGTAAAAAAGTTATAATATATTAAATTATATACTACAATAAGATATCTCTATGTATATGATATTGAAATCACATTCATATAGTAAGTGATGCAATAGTTTATAGGTTTAGATTCATTGATATCATTATTTAGTCCATTGTTTACATATTTATAGTAAATATCTTAGTGTTTGAGTTATGTAGTATGCAATGCTACATTTTTATTTTAAGTTTCACTGAATATTTAGTTTAGGTTTGAAATTAGAATGGTAATTTCTCAATTTATAATATAATCTCAATATTATATCAATTTGAGTAGTGTATAATCTCATTTATTATGTTAACTACAACAATGCATAGTTAGAACTATTAAATTAATTAGACTAGCCTGATATAGCATATTATTTAAATAGTCATTTATATTCAGAAGGTATATGAGTCAAGATTCCAAGCGTATTCATTCATGGTCTACTTGATATGGTTTATGGGTACAGAACTACAAAAATCTAACCCCATGGACATGTTTAAAGGATAAGGATTTGCGGGTATGCTAGTACACCTGGACCTATATACAACCCTATTCAGTTGTATTTCCTATGTAATTTTGATAAACATTCTCATATGTTGAAGATTTAATTTATACCATATTTTATACCCTCTTTTATTACAAATATTGACCCAAATTCTCAATATTGTCTACATTCTGTGTTTGTAATGGTATAGTGAGCATAGTTAGCTTGTTTGTTGTCATCTTGATTAATTTTATGAGCTTTTGTACATTCAGAACCAGTGATACCTTTGGTCTGGAACTAAGGATTTAATACGTTAAAAAATATCCCTCGTTCAAAGAGACACAATGTGCACATTTACAAGCACGTCGTGTCCATGAGAGGAATTCATCCACACTTTCCCAACATTCAACACGATGTGCCACATATAGTGCACATCATATTTTCCCATAGAGACAGTGGCTACATTCAACTTTGAAGGACACATTGTGCTTTCCATAAGCTTGTCATGGATGCGTCCCATCTCAGTTGAAATCGGTCAAATTGACCACATGAAAACATGATGTGTACGACCAATGACTCATTGTGCCACCTTTTTAGTAACCACTAAAGTAGTCCTTCAACACATGATGTTGATCATGTTTCACAATATGCCGCTCAGCTACCAGACCTAACTCTTGGAAGGTAATAAGATACATGTTACAATATCACAAAATTTTAAAAGGGACATGGGTCAAACTTTTTCATAATATGTACTTTAATTAATAGTTAAGAGCAAGAGGGGCTTTTATGCAAAATTTAAATGAAAGAAAATTCATGTTATTAAATATAAAGTTGAGAGATGGTTTAGACTTATTTTTATATGATGAGATGTTAATATATGTCCAAGATATTTCAAATATATTTTACAATTAAATGCAATAGAGGATAACTTGAGATATTAATCACAATTAATTAAGATAATTTTTCTAATATCTCAAGATATATTTGGTTCTATGCTCTGAAATTTGGAAAGCTCGTGTAAGAAATCTATTTATCATCCTTCAACCATACTCAGGAAATTTTAGAGGATTCCCACAATTGGATGTCAAGGAAAAAGTACGGTGGAAATATGTATTTTAGTGTTTTCCAATCCGTTTGGTTCAAATAATTGAAAATCACATAACAATGATCAAAACTCCAATTGGAGTGAAGTGACAATTACCACAGAGCATGACATCAAATAATGATTTTACAACATAGTCTACATGATAATTTATGATAATATAAATTCAAGTAATTAAACTAAAACACATACACACTATATATATGTATATGTATATATAATGTCAAGTATACATATATATATATATATATAAACACACTTGTGTGTATGTATATAATGTGTGTTTGTGCCGACACTTCATTTTTGATCTCTCAAGTTCTTGAGTAACAATCATAATCTTTACTATGATTAGGGTCACACACATGACCTCAAATAATAATTACAAAAAATAAGACTTCTAGCTGAGACATATATCCATTTGACAGTTGTTTCATTATGAGCTACTTTTTTAGACGAGAGTTGAAGAACCATATCATCCTAAACTCGAACCAACACACTCAACTATTCCACCAAACTCCACTTATACAAGCTAGACAAAAATCAATATTTATTCACACACATACCACACATATCGTATAATCCTAACCTACCCATAGGACCCATCATCTACACCAAACTTAAAGAGAATTGAATACCATATTTAGCTTAAAATCGGACTTTTAAAGTCGATCACCAAGAAGGGGACACCTCAATTACTTTTACCTAACATTTTGGTGATGCCAAAACCTAGATACATAGGAATCTTGAAGCCCAAGAACAAGTGAAGTGCACACTTTGAGCATGTTTGTTTAGAGTCCCTCACTCATTTGCAAAGATTCCATTAGTTGATGTTCGTCGGATACTTCAAATATGAGGCTCACCCAAGGAACGCACCATGTGTTTCCCCAACTTTGAATATCCTATGAAACACTGTTTGAATGCTACCAAAAGGCTCCACAAGGCAGGGTGCATGATAAAGATGTGCCTTGCATTCTCCATCTTGATAGGTCAATTGTGCAACATACAAACCGTGCATTGGAAGCTTATAGAATGTAGGACAATCAATTCACTTGTCCTTGCCTCCTCCCAAACTCATTTTCTTTATAGAAGCTCCAGTAAAAACTCAACCCTATATAATCCCCTATTAACTATAAATATAGCCTCTTAGCCACAATTTACTTGTGATGAATATTTAGTCGACTTCCAAGGGTATGGTAGAAGGCTAAAATTACTAACATATCATTTGAGAGAGTAATACTATTGAGATAGGTTACCCTTTTGAGATAGAAACATGAAGGTTCGTTATTATGCACCTACAAGCCTTAGAGGTGTAAGAGAGAAAGGTTCATCCCCACCTGCTTGGCATTCAATCAAGGTATTTTGGGCCTAATAACTATGTATATCTCTCTCCTCCCCCTTCCAACCACTAAGTGGTGTGATGATATGAGCACCGATGACGATAATAACTGATGTAATATAGTTATGTTTAATCTCACTTTTCTAGGTTGATTTCTTACTATCTTTTCCTAATTAATAGATATAAGATCCATTCACCAACCAAATTTAGTTGATGTCGTCATTATTTGCAAAAATGAAAAGGCATTATCGGGTTCATAACACCTTTCACATCTGATGTCTTATTTGATCTTAGGTAGATTGTTGTGTGATCCACTCTCTTAATGATGGTTGGGGTTTATGTTTTGTATTGTATGATTTTTTGTTTGTGATGCTCTCATCGTTGTGTCATGCTTCTGGTTGTCATTTTCTGACATTGGCTTTTCATCAGAGTAGGTTTTCTTAACCCAAGAATGGGGGGGGTGGTGCACACTCCATCAACATGCTTCGCGAGTCCCCAACCCTACCTTCATTTTTTTTTCCTCTCTTTGTTAGAGCATAGTTTCTAGGATCAGAGAATGGGTTCATGAGCCATATTGCAAATCAACAAGGTCCTAACATCAACCTTCATTTTCCATTGTCTTCCCTTTCTTAGAGAAGGATTTCCAAATGCGGGAGAAGGGGCATGACCATCCACGTACCTGATTTAGTTTTCTTTTTCACTCTTTTTAATATGTTCCTTTATCGATGAGAATGTCATACTATTCCATGCCTCTTTTTGAATGTATAATCGAAGGATGTAGGAGGGGTGATTGGGCCCATGAACATAACCATTACTTGGTTGTTGTGTAGCCTTCCTCTGCAAGGATCTTTTCTCATTCACACAATCAAGGGGCATCCTACAATTCTACTTTTCCTCGTTCATCATATGATTTTAGAAAGTTATAAGAGGGATGTCACATTAGTTGATCATATATCGAGGAAAAAGGGATCTAGTTCTGTGAAAATATTTCATGCCGGAGATGATGAACAAAAGACATTTCATTTCATCTTGAAGTTGACGTACATGTTTCTCCGCGCATATCCTTCAAATCACCTTCTTCACAACCATCACATTTTGTTTGCATATTTTTCCTCCCTTTCATTTCTTTTAATCTTTTTTTTTCTTTTTTGCTTATGGATAGTTTGTTTAACCCTTCCAAAAAAGAAAGATTGTACAAATTAAAGATAAGAGTGAAATTCTTTGGCATTTATTGAGTGTAAGCCCCATCCTAAAGTCTATAAATGAACGATAATAACATGATTGTTGATTATGATGATTATAAAGTTTATAAAGGGCCACAATGCACATCTGTTCATTGTTACTTTGTAGTATGCTAATCGAAAAAAATTCTTAATAGATTTTTATATGAAATTATAATTTTGTTTTTCATTATTTCTTTTCTATATAATATCCTATGATTTTGAACAACCCTACTAATCTTTATTATTAAAGAATGAGTTTTAGAGATTAAATATTCAACAAATCACATTTATGACGTGGAATATTATTGCACTCACAAACTCACTTAGGGTTAATATTCCTGAGCTTTTACCAAAACCTTGTGCAATAATACCACCCGCAAGCAGACGGGTCTTATCGTAGTATAGTTAAGGATCGAATCCCAAGGAACAACATTTTTAAGAATCTTTTACTAGTCGAATCTAGTTGAATCAAGACTAATACTTAGAATAAAGGTTGGTTGATTTGAGTTTAATAAAAATAAATGCAAGGAAAGTAAAGAGTAGGATTAAAAGTTGATTAAAGATTAATGATATGGAATCACTAGGATGGTCTCGGGTTTTGCCACCACTACACATGCAAATACATCTAATCACAAACATCCAGGCAAGATATAACTATCCAAATAGAGCTATTGCAAAACCCCCCATACGGGCGTCAGGTTCGCGTAAGCATCACCATAGGTATCAGATGTCTCATCACCATCCAGATCACATACTTACCACTCCGACGATACAGATATCCAACTGAAGTTTTGGCCCCCCCTGTACGGGCGTCAGGCACACAGAAGCATCACCGTGGGATAGATGTCTCGTCACCTCACAGATCACACACTTACAACTTCAGGGAATCCCATCCGATTTCTCATCAGGGAGTCAACTGCGTTAATCGACATTCAACTCCTACGTATTGAAGTTCTCGCAACATAGGAAAAGAACAAGATAAATGCAAGCAGGTGATCAATCCACAAGCACACATCGACGATTAACAATGAAATAAAAAGTTATATACATGCCATGGAATGTTTAATAAAAGGACATGTAAGCATGGGCAACATGGCTAGTCTCCACACCCCAGCGAAAGGAAACTACTTGCTCATGGTGAGAGAAATAAGAAGAACAAGAGAGAGAGAAGATTCTACCATGAGCGTGGTGGAGAAGATGGTCGCAGCTTGGTGGAGAAATGATTTTCTACGCAACGTCGGGGCAGATCTAGATGAGGAGGGAAGAACACCACGGAAGATGGGGCAGATCTTCTCTCTCCACCTTCTCTTTCTTCTCCTAGTCCTCGCTCACAGTAGGAGGGGTAGCTTGTGGATGTGATGGCGGCATAGGCACGGTGTAGATGCAACAGGTCTAGATCCAGATCTAGATCTAGATCTGGATCTGGATGGAGTGGCTTGGATCTAGATCTGGATCTGGATGGAGTGGCTTGTAGATCTGAGTTTCCACTTCAGATCTAGGTGAACAGGGTGCAAGACCACCACGGAGACAGGCTCTCGGCTATGGAGGTCATCTCTTTAGGCTCAGGACATACCTATAGCCTAACGGCGTCTAGAGCTGATGATATGAATGAAGGGGGTCAGGTCCTATTTATAGGCCCGGTTGGCACCGACTCAAGATCGTGATCGCGGTTGTTTGACAGCAGGTCGCAGTTTTTTGTTCTTGATTTCCCTTTAGCCTGGTCATGGTTAGTTGGCAATAGGTCGTGATCTTTAGTTGCGATCTTCTCCGTCTTGGCCAGCAGAGGAGGTCGCGGTTGTTTTGCCACGGTCGTGGTTAGTTGATACTACGGTCACGGTTAGCATTAATCGCGGTCGTGATTTTCATGCCACGATCGCAGTTCTCATGCCGCGGTCACAGTTCTTCTCTCCTTGACTGCAGTCACGGTTCTCATGCCGTGGTTGCGGTTCTTCTCTCCTTGACCGCGGTCGCGGTTCTCATGATGCGGTCACAGTTCTCATGGATCAAACCCACCACCGCGGGGGGGGGGGGGGGTCGCGATTCCTTTTCCGCAGTCGCAGTTAGTTGGTCCTGGTCACGATCTTCAGGTGGTAGCGATCATGGTTGCAGAGGGAACCGCGGGCAGGTAGATGAATAACCGCGACCGCGGTTGGCTAGGGTTAATCACGATCAAAGGGAGAAGAGGGGCCACTGTCCACTGCTAACCATGTTAAACAAGGCTCCATAATGGGCCGAGAAGACAAGGCCCATTGCCTAAATGACCTGCACAAAGGTGCAAAAATCCAATAAAAATAGGGGGAAATTCGGATTAAACCAAAATAAGTAAAATGTTAGAAGATATGGTCGATAAGCACGAGAATGTACGCAAAACTGGGCCAAGGGAGGTGATTGAGCCCGGATGGACATGCATTCATCAAAATACCCCAAACTTAAACGTTGCTCGTCCTCGAGTAACACAAAATCTGAAACAGTCGCCAAATAAATACTTTCACTTGTGTGATTGCCTCATCTTCACATCACGATTGTTTCTTTTCTGCTCGGTATGACTAAGCATCTCAACATCCTGAGATCACATAACACATCTTTCCATATCTTCGTTCCCGATTTCATTTCCCAACATCACTTCCTCTCCACTTTTTCCGGCATCAAGCATATTGAAGAGTTTCATAAGAGTCCAGAGACACCCGCAGAACAACAAGTGTGCACCTGATCTGACACTGGTGTTTTTAGGAATGAGGTAGGCATTCATTGTGCCTTTAGGTGGAAAAGGGAGTGAAGGGTGGTATGGAAGGAAGAAATAAATCTCTCCTCTATTTGACTCGAGATTTTCATTATATGGTTGCAATTTCATTGATTGCAACTCTTATTATTATTATATTTTTGTGTGAATCTCTCCTCTATTCGACTCGAGATTGCATTTTTGTGTGTGTGCACATTGGCATCTTTTCTTGGTGGTACGCCCCTATTACATAGTGAGGGGTATGGAAGAAGAGAATAAAGAAGGAGGAGGTGTGCCACCCTAAACTTAGGGTTTGGCACTATTTTGGCTATTTTTGTTTCTTTTTTATGGATGGAGGGGTACAAATATGATGGAAATAGTGTAGAAGAGAGTTCAGATCAGAATGCAACTTGATTTACAATTCAGTGCACCGGGTTGTTCTCCTTATCTTACTCTACTTAAATAATGTCTTGATGAGGATCTGGGGGAGATTCCATGCTATTGTTCTACTAGTCAGTTAGGATGCACAATGTGTATGATCCCTCTCAGTTCGACTGATACTCACCATATTTACTGATCATGATGTTAGGATTCATAAGCTTCACACGGTGATTTCCAACCATTGGCTAGTCTTAGAAATTGTCTCCCTTGAGGTTTTGCTTCAAGTAAGGAGGGTATGATGATTCAAAACTACATGGAAAGACGGGATAGCCGACTAGGTAATGGCTTTGATTGAAACAAAAGCGTCAAAAATTCATCAAGTTTCTATACAAGCTACTTTGAAAACTTGAAAATTTTGAAAATATTTGAAAAAAAAATTCTCAAAATTGCAACGATGAGATCTTAAGTCTGAAATAGATAGGAGAGGGTGGAAAGTAAAGTACGTACCACCCACCCTCCACCCTGAACTTAGAAATTTCCTTGTCTTGAGAAAACTCTAAATACGAGATGGAGGGGAAAAATCATGCTGGTTGGTCCACCAGATGTAGTTGCATTCCTTTCGGTGATGCGTCTTCCATCTGAAAATCTCAAAAATGGAAACTATCAGAACTTAAGATTTCATTTTGTGATGCATTGTCTACCAGGTGCAAAATTTCCTAAAAAGTAAAAACAAAATTAAATAAAAGTTCTACTTCAGAATTAAAAGTAAAAGCAAAATTATTAATCAGGTTGCCTCCCGATAAGCGCCTTTGTTTTACGTCGATGGCTCGACGTGGTTTCTTCAGTTTTCTGGTAGATATGACAGTTTGGACAAATTATCAATTCATTAGTGCTAGTATCAACTGTGGTGAAATATCTCTTCAAGCATTGGCCATTTGCCACAAAATTGTCTGACTTCTCACTCCATAAAGTAAATGCACCATGTGGATAAATACTCTTAACAATGTATGGTCCAGACCATCGAGAATGGAGTTTCCCTGGGAATAGCCTCAGTCTCGAGTTGAACAATAGAACTTGGTCTCCCACTTGAATGTCCTTCCTCTTCAGATGACCATCATGCCAAAGTTTCATGTGTTTCTTGTAGATTCGTGCATTCTCATAAGCTGTCATCCGGAGTTCTTTTAACTCTTAATGTTGCAGAATCCTAGCTTTGCCAGCTTTCTTAATGTCAAAATTCAGCTGTTTATTTCCCACCATGCTTTATGTTCTAGTTCCATGGGCATGTGGCATGACTTTTCATAGATCAGTCGGAAGGGTGTTGTTCCAAGAGGAGTTTTGAAAGCGGTTCGGTAAGCCCACAATGCGTCATTGATTTTCACTGACTAATCCTTTCAATTGCGGCCTACTGTCTTCTATAGGATAGTTTTGAGTTGACGGTTTGAAACATCTACCTGTCCACTTGTTTTTGGGTGGTATGGGGAAGCTACCTTGTGCATTACACCATATTTTCTTAACAATGCTTCAAAACTTCTTTCCAGGAAATGAGAACCTCCGTCAGAGATCACAGTGCGTGGAACTCCAAAATGGGGAAATATGATGTCTTTGAACATCTTGATAACTGGTTTGGAATCGTTAGTGACGGTTGGTATGGCCTCTACCCATTTAGAGACATAATCCACTGTGACTAGGATGTAGGAAAATCCATGTGAGAATGGGAATGGACCGATGTAGTCCACTCCCCAAACATCAAAAATCTTGACTTCTTGCCATAGCTTAAGTGGCATCTCATCTCTTTTTGTAATGTTTCCCGTTCTCTAACACTTGTCACATGACAAAACAAAGTTGTAAGAATCTCTGGATATGGTTGGCCAAAAGAAACCACATTACAAAACCTTAAAAGCAGTTTTCTTAGAACTCATATGGCCTCCGACTGGGCCTGAGTGGCATTGCTCTAAAATAAGTTGGGTTTCTTCCTCAGCAATACAACTTCTGTAGAGACCATCCGCACAGAGCTTGAAGAGGTACGGTTCATCCCAGTGATATTGCCTCACATCATGCATGAATTTCTTCAGTGCATTACCGATACATTCAGGGTGGATGACACCGGCGGCGAGGTAGTTCACATAGTCTGAGTACCAAGGAGTAGCTTCTGAGACTTTCATGAGCTGGTCATCTGGAAGAGAATCGTTAATTGAGATCCTTTCAGTGTCCAGGGTGTAGATACGACTCAAGTGGTCCGCCACAACATTCTCTGTACCTTTCTTATCTCTTTTCTCCAGATCAAATTCTTGCAAGAGGAGAATCCATCTTATCAGCCTAGGTTTTGCATATTTCTTTTTTAGGAGGTAACAAATAGCAGTGTGATCTGTATAGACAATGACCTTCAAACCATTGAGGTAGGATCTGAATTTGTCAAAGGCATACATGACTGCTAGGAGTTCCTTCTTAGTAGTTGCATAATTTGTCTAGGCTTTGTCAAGGGTCTTCGATGCATAGTAAATGACATGATGTTTCTTCTCTATACATTGGCCTAAAACAGCACCCACAACATAATCACTAGCATCACACATAATTTCAAATGGGTGATCCCAATCTAGGGCTCGGATGATGGGTGTTGTTGTAAGGGCATGCTTCAGTTTGTCGAAGCTTTTGATGCATTCTTCATCAAAATAGAAATCAACATCCTTTAGCAACAAGTTTGTCATGGGCTTGGTTATCTTGGAGAAATCCTTTATGAACCTTCGATAAAAGCCTGCATGACTGAGAAATGTGTGGACCTATCTTACATTGATCAGGATGGAGAGTTTGGCAATCACTTCTATCTTTGCCTTATCTACTTCAATTCCTCAATTGCTGACTCTATGGCCAAGGACAATGCTTTCTTTTACCATAAAGTGAGATTTCTCCCAATTCAGCACAAGATGTGCTTCTTCACATCGTTTGAGGACGAGGGAGAGGTGCTTTAGACATGAATCATATGAATCTCCATATACAGAGGAATCATCCATGAAAATTTCCATAATGGTTTCAGTGAGTCCAGCAAATATGGTTGCCATACAACGTTGGAAGGTTGCAGGCGCAATGCAAAGCCCAAATGGCATCCTTCTGAACGCATAAGTTCCAAAGGGGCAAGTAAAAGTAGTTTTCTCTTGGTCATCTAGATGTATAGGAATTTGTTAGAATCCAAAGTAACCGTCGAGATAGCAAAAATATTCCTGGTGAGCCAATCGCTCTAAAACTTGATCTAGAAAAGGCATAGGGAAATGGTCTTTGCGGATGGCCTTGTTTAACTTCCTGTAGTCGATACACATCCTCCACCCGGTAACTGTTCGAGTGGGGATGAGTTCATTATCTTCATTCCGTATCACAGTAGTTCCACCTTTCTTTGGGACAACATGTACCGGACTCACCCATGGTGATTCAGATATAGGATAGATAATTTTGGTAGTGAGAAGTTTGATGACTTCACAGCGGACTTCCTTCATATTTGGATTAAGCTTTCATTGATGTTCAATGATCAGCTTTTGGTATTCCACCATAGGGATCTTATGCATGCAAAGTGCTTCACTGTCCCCAGTGAGATCACTCATATTGTAGCCTATAAGTTCTTTCTTTTAATTCTTTCAGGAGTTTATCTTCTTATTCGGTCGTTAGATCAGAATTTATAATAACAAGACAGACCTTGAGATTATCCAAAATTGCATACTTTAGTCCCTCAGGTAGAGGCTTCATTTCAGGGGCTTTTGGCTTCTCCCACAGCTTTTCAGTTGCATTCACAACCTTGAGTTCCTCGAATTTGGCTTCTAGATCTTCTTCGGCAGTGTTGAGGTGAAGAACACAATCTTTAACTTGTTCGTCAATGGAGTTATCAGTAGATGGGTTCGTTAGACCCACTTTTAAAGGATCATCTTGTTCATACTTCTATTGTGTGAGGAGTGACATTTTCTCTATACAATCAACCAAATAGACTTCTTCCTGCCTGCTCGGCCTTCGCATGCTTTCAAAAACTTTAAACTCGAGGGTTTCTTTACCTAGTCAGAGCAGTAATGTTCCTGCTTCAACATCAATCAAAGCTCTTGCAGTGGCAAGGAATGGATGGCCAAAGATAAGAGGGTATTTGGAGTCTTCCTTTATGTCCATAATGACAGAGTCACATGGGACATAAGAGTCTTTTCCAACCTTGACTGGGACATCTTCTATGATTCCTAATGGAAGAGTCATAGAGTTATCTGCAAGTTGTATGGTCATGCCAGTTGGAAGTAGTTCTGCAAACCCTAGCCTCTTGCAAAGGCTAAGTGGCATGATAGAGATGCTCGCACCAAGATCAGCCAATCCCTTCTTACATGAAGAGTCACCAATATGACATGAAATCCCAAAGGATCCTGGACCTTTCTACTTCTTGGGCATCTTGCTCTGGATGATATCAGAAGTGGTTGTTGCTAACTTAACTGTCTCATATTCTTCAGTTATATACTTCCTTGTAAGGAGAGACTTTAAGTATTTAGTCCAGGCTGGTATCTCGGCCAGCGCATCTAGAAAGGGTATATCAGCATGAAGCTTCTTCATAGCTTCCTTGAACTTGTTGAATCGAGTATCGAGCTTTGTCTACTTCAAACGATCTGGGAAAAGGAGGACGAGGCTTGTACACTGGCACATCCAGCTCAGGTGTGTCTTCTGCCTCTGTAGAAAATGGTTCCTCCAATCTTTCTTTGTCTGTCTTATCAGCGGTTGGTGGTTCCTTCGGTTGAGACTCAGGTATTGTAGAGTCTTGGACATTCACAGAGTCATCATCGTTTGTTGCTACTATTGGTATCTTGGCAGGGGGTCAGAGTATTCTTTCCCGGACCTAGTGGTAATAGACTTTAGTTGTTCAGGATGCTTAGGATTGTTCTCTAGTTGGCCAGCGAAAGTTCCAGTAGGTGGCTTGAGGCTAGCTGACAGTTGAGCTAGTTGAGATTCAATAGCCTTCTGATAGGCTTGCTAGTTCACTATCATAGTATGTTGTGACTGCAACATTTTCTCAACGGCTGAGAGTTTGTCATCGGGAGAGATAGGACCGGCTTGTTGACCTTGTTGTTGATTCTGGTAAGGGACTTGGTTGGGATTCTGGAACTGAGAGTTATTCTAATAATTGTTGTAGTTCCTGTTCTGAAAGTTACTCCAAAAGTTCCCTTGATTCCCGAAATTTTTTTGTTGGTTATACTAGAATCTGGGTGGGCCTCGTTGTTGATTATTTGAACCAAGTTGTCGTGAGTTTTCTGCTCTTGAACCTGGATGGTTCCTATTCTGGTTCGGATTATAATACCCCTATCTAGGGATAGTGTTGACATCATTTAGATTTTCCATTTGACCATTATCTCCTTGGGCACAAGTTTTGTCTAGAACAACATCATAGAGGATATTACATGCTAGAGTAGAATGATCAGTTCCTTTACATGTTTCACAAAACAATGAAGTTGACTTGACTTGTTCTTGTTGTCGAGGGGGTGAACGTCTTCTTTCATAGGCAGCAAAAGATGATTCAAGTTGGTCTTGCTTGGCAACAAGAAGCTTTAGGGATTCAACGATAGACTTGTACTTGGGAGTAGCTTCTTCCATAGCTACCTTCAACACTCCTTTACTTACAGGTCTACCCCAGTTGGCTTGATTTTCAACTCCAAGGGTTACAACCTTCCATGCACTGTCATAACTTTGACGCATGAAGATTCCCCCAGATGAGGAGTCTAAAAACTTCTTGATGTCATCATCCACACCCCTATAAAAAATTTCGATGAGTTGATTCTTAGGAATACCATGATGTGGACACTTGCGTAGGAGCTCTTTATATTTGTGGCTGATACACTCACATGAGCATATGGTCGTAACACATGGGGGACTTGGTATGGTGGTTGCATATGTACATGTAAATGTTGGTTGATACCTAATACTATTTAGATAATTTCTTAACCAAGTTAATGACTACATTCTAATTCTAGTATGCTCCAAGAAAGTGGGATATGACATAACTAGGGTTTGGTACTTGAATAATGATATAAAACCCTAATAGAATGTGTTTGGAACCCTAACCCTATTCCTAGGGTATGCTATGCTTGTTGTGCTCATATGGATGGATAGCCTGTGATTATGTTTTCTCTCCTACTTGTGTGATTCTAACCTTATAGGTTGTATTAATGTCACAACTTGTGTATGCTATGGTGGTGATTATATGACACAGGGTGATGGCTATGAGCCTTGATGATACATGATGAGATCATATTGATGTGATGGGTCCTATGACCTGGTGAAAGCTTAATGCCTATTGTGAAGTAATATCCTCTAGTGATGCGATTGAGGATTGATATCCCATAGTGATGTGACATTGGTGGTAGACTTTCATGGTTGTGTGACATTGGTGATGGCCTTAAGTGTTACAACCCGTTCCTAGCTTTGCTAATAATCCTAGAGATTTAAGATAATCTTAATGTTTGTCATTCTTTTGTTGGTAATATTCTATGTTGTGCTTTATCTTAACTTTATTAACCTTAAATACTTGTTTCAGCAACTCATAATCATTACTTAAGCATACTATAAAGATTTGAGTTGGAATTAATATAACATTAACCCATACTATGTCGTGTGCCGCGACCGTAACGCTGCATTGTGTGTCATGACCGTAACACTGCGTCATGTGTTGTGACCACAATGCTAAGTTGTGTGCCGTGACCATGACTCTGCATCGTGTGCCATGACCGCGAGGTTGTGCCGCAACTGCGACGCTGTGTCGCGACTACGACAGATGTCGCCCAGGACAGCCAATCGTAAAACGATCATATCTTGGGCTATACTTATCTGTTTTCAACAAAACAAAGTGCGTTGGAACCAATATTCGATACTCTATCATCTCAGACACCTTTATCAATTAGAAAGTAACCTATAAGGTGATTTTTGGGGCAATATTTGGGGAAGAACGTGAAGAATAATGGAAATCCAAAAGGGTTGTCATAGATTCGACTTGGTAAGTAGTTTTAACCATTGATTCTTCCTCCTCCTCATTTCTCCTTACTAAGAATTCCTAATCCAATGAATCTAAAGTTTGACTTAACCTTTGATTTTCATCTTCTACCTACAGCAGACCATCTTTAGGGTTGAAAGGAAGAAGAAACTGGTGATTTGCTAGAGTTTTGATATGGATTTGATATTTTCAGAGATGGGCTACGTTTTTAAGGTGTATTCACACCTTAGGGTAAGTGGGTACTTCCTTTAAATATTATATTGCACGAAAATGAGTGAAATCATCAATAAGCTTCAATTGCTTAGCATGTGAGTACAAACCCTAAGTTGCCTTTTTGATCTAGCTTTTGCAAGTTGATATGAAATGGATTATTTATCTGTTGTGATGAATTTTAGATGATGAAATCATATTAGAAATGGGTACAATCCATATAAATGATAATTCTTAAAGTATTTGCAGAGGTTATAAGAGTAAACTGAAATTTAGGGTATTCGGCTATGACTGAAATTGTTGTATAATTGAATAAAGAAGTTTTCCTAGTTGAATCTCCTTGCTTACGAATGATTGTTTTATTTGTATGCATATTACATATATGTCAGATAAGATCTTACATTTCATTTGATGATATCAATGTTTGCTTGATATATCAGTAAGGAGGGTGAAACCCTAAATGAATGGAAATTTGGAGGTTTGCAAATAGACATCTTGATGCAATGTTATTCTTGATGTATGATGCTTTAATAAATGGCGTGGAAACCCTAGTTCAGTTCATTATAGGGTTTCATATATATATTCGATTATATGTGAACTGCTAAGAAAAAATTTTATTCAATGATGTTATATTAAATCCTTATGTGAGTGATGTGACAAGTGAATGAGGTAAATGAAACCCTAAGGATAGGGTGTTCAGTGAATCAAGTATTGTGGTATGAATGTTTCTCAATATGAGATGTGGTTATGCTTAATAGTTCAATTGTGATAAATGTCATCAAATGGTTTATGAAATGAATGATTTACAAAGTTGAACTAAGATATGTTGATGTGACGATTGAATTGTGAATTTAAAGAGTGAATTAGACATGTAGATGCCCTGAACACTATAGAATCTTTGCAGGATGAGGCCTGCGTTGTGAGGAGGAAATGGTTTCCCGACTTGAGGTAGTCCATATCGAGGTAATCTGGAGCACACCAGTAGGGTGTGGGGGTCTTGACCAGTAGGGAAGACTCCTTACAATTGTGTGGTGCCCATTACCAACCGGGGATGCTGGTGGTACTTGTGTTACATGTTGAGTGATCGGTGGTCAGTAGGTCCACTAATGCATAATAAGCTTGAGGGCTTTGACTCACCGCCTGAGTACCAAGGTTGAGAGGTGGAGTCTGAGATATCTGGCCGCTCCCATTAGTTGTCGAGAGGCAGACGTGTCGAGGCCCATTGCAGATGGGGTCTTACTCAAGAGATAGGCTTAGGAACCTGGGCATGCTTCTAAGCCTTATACAGTGAGATCGTAGCTTTCTGTGATTCTTTCACATGTTGTGGTACACCTCATGTGGGTTCAGGGCATAATAAGATGAATGAGGTTAAACAAGTGTGTATAGTTATTCAATTATTCTTTGTATGTTTCTGAATTATTAGTTCTATTTATGATCAATCAAGCATTTCATATATCGATTCACTCTTGTAGATATCTAGAGTATCCTTCCATATATATGTTTGTGAATGATTAGTCTCTTTAAAGCTTACTATTGTTATAATTGATATTAGTTGCTCGACTATATATCTATAATTATATAAGTGCTTTAAATTGTTTCTTTGAAGTATTCATTCACTGAGCGAGTAGGCTCACCCCTCTACTCACAATTTTTTGGGAAAGCTCGTAGACTGAATATGTCTTTATATCAGAGTAGATCTGCCACATGAGTTAAGTATGAGATTGGTTAAGTTCATTCAGTCCATGTCACTCTAGGTCATTGTATAGATGTGAGAGAGTTGTAAATGATGTTTTGTATCTTGGTTTCTTTAATAAGAGAGAATGTATCTGATTATCATGACGTATGTATATGGAAGTGTGGTAAACAGAATGAATGTGTGGATGTGTATCATTAATGTTGAGATCATATTAGAGTAATCAAAGTTTAATTCTCTTATAAAGTTTGTTTATGTGATTGGATACGAGAAAACAAAGAGTTTGAAATAAAGAAAAAAAATAGGAATGAACTTTGTATTAAGTATAATCCTCAAACTTATGCCTTAATCTCATGATTAGTGGTAATTGTGGGATGTGGGTGTAACATTAAGAATGGCAGTGATACAAGTATCATGTGGTGATGATGTGACTAGTTCACTCCTTATACATTTTATATCTTCTGGAGTTGTATTATGCCCTTATTTTTGTAAAGTTTGTTTAGGGTTTGTACCTTGTAACTTTATTGATGCTAAAAGATGCACAATTGGCCTAATTAATCAAGTGAAATCCTAATCATGTAGGTTCTTTGTGTCATAGATCCATTCTAGTGTCAGTTTTATTGCTGGATGATGAAACGAGTCATTCCTACGGGAAACTCGGGGCCCATATTTTTTTATATGCAAGGGTTCAAGTCAAGTATCTCCTTGTATCCACAATGATAGGATGTGTGAGATGACCATGTGTGACTTTTTCTCCTTATGATATGTGATAGGCTGTTACTCATGCGGTCGTCAAAGTGAAGAAGAACGTCGTGAAGAAGAACGTTGGGATGAAGATCGTTGCGAAGAAGATCAATGCGACAAAGAACGACGCTACTGACGCCGAAGAAGGTACCATCACAACCATCGTGATAATGAACAAGAGAACGATGATTGGGACAGCAACAACGAGGATTATGAAGAGGGGAAGACTCTTAGAGAACTAGTATAAACTAGGGCCAATGAATCCAGATGTCTGATCATCATCCCACACTTTAGCGCAGTAAACTTTGAGTTGAAACCAGCTGTTATATCAATGATCCAAAATAAACCTTTCCACGGGAATTCGAGAAGTGAAAACCCAAACCACCACCTCTATGCCTTTAAAAATATCTATGATACCATCAAGATGAAGGGAGTCCCGCAAGAAGTGATATACTGTAAAGGCTTCAACTTCTCTTTTGAAGATAAGGCTCTGTCTTGGTACCTCAATCTCCCCCACCAGTCCATAGATAGGTGGAGACCACTGGCATATGCCTTTGTTACTAAATTTTATCCTACCAAGAGGACTATCTGCAACATGCAGAAGATCACTTATTTTGCACAAAAGTTGGGAAAGAACTTTCACAAAGCATGGGAACATTTCTTGGAGTACCAGAGGGATTTCCCACACCATAATTACTATAAGGGGTTCCTCGTGACCACTTTCTATAATGGGATGACTCCTACTGAGAGGACTTCATTGAACGCAGCTACTAGCAGTGACTTTCTTGGAAATAAATTGAGTAAAACCATGAAGATAATAGACAACAAGGCTGTGCTGCAAGCAGGCATAGACTATGACAGGAATGATAGGGGGTCAACAAAGAAAGTAGGGTCTGAAGGATCGTCTATTAAAGCCAAGGCCTTGGAAATGATAACAACACAGATTCAGAAAATAGCAACTGATGTCAAACAGCTAAAATAAACTAGAGCTAAGGGCAAGAAGTATACTGAGAAGGTCATGAAGTGTGTTACCTTTGGATAAGGAGGGCATGGGATCGATAACTATATCTATACCCGGCCCAAGGAAAGTGATGAAAGTGAAAGTGAAGAAGAGACGTATAATGTCTCCTATGTTAACTTAAAGCGACAAGACCATCGGTTTAGTTACGACAACAAAGAAGCTATGGAGAACGCGCATCAACTGGGTAGTTCATCTAAACCTCCCCCAGGGTTTGAGAAGAATGTGGTGCCAACACAATACACCAAGACCACTAACTACCAGCATAACAAAAACAATTATCAAAGCTAAAACAAAAATGTGAGCAGGCAAGGACAAGGGCAAGGCCCAAGACTGAGCCAAGCAAAAGACAATAATCAAGCTGACATGATTGCTCAACTATTTGACTTTGCAAAGAGGCAAGCGTCAGTGAATGATCATCTAGCTCAAAGTGCTCTCACAAATTAGGGAGTGCTAACTAACATGCAAACTCAAATGGTGGATATGCAAACTCATCAGAGACAAATTGATCAGCAACTCACTCAGCTGGCCGAGCTAATGAAAAATCCTTCAAGAAAGATCCTATAAAATACCGAGACTACCAAAATGGCTACTCTCTGATCTAGGAAAATGATGGAGAATGCTAAAACCAACAACACTGAAGAAGAAAGAAGTTGTGTTAATCAGCATCCTGAGAATGAAAAGGTAACAAAAGAATCAAGAAGGAAAGAACAAGCTGACCATGGCAAGGAAGTAGGACAACCCAAAAAGAAGAAGGAGAGGAAAAGGAATCAGACCCACTGGGAGATGTTCTTTCGAAGAAAAATTCATACATCCCAAGAATTCCTTTTCTGTATAAGTTAATAAAAGCACACTTGAAGAAGAGGTACGAAAAGTTCATGGAAGCTATTAAGAAGCTTCACATGGATGTGCCCTTTCTGGATGCGATAGAAGAAATGCCAACTTATGCAAAGTTCTTCAAAGATTTGATTATGAAAAGAAGAAGAGGTGACCAAATTGAATCTGTTCAGTTAGAAAAGATGTCCAATGCTTTTGTTCAAGCACAGCTGCCTACCAAGAAGAAAGACTTCAGAAAATTCAACATACATTTCTGTGTTGGAGATAACGTGGAGAGAAAAGGATTAGGTGACATGGGAGAAAGAATCAATCTAATGCCCTTGACTCTGGCCCAAAGGCTTGGGCTGACGGACATGGTAAAGATAGGGATGAGGATTGAGTTAGCTGGTCATACCTTCACAAGACTAGTGGGGATAGTAGAAGACGTGTCGATAAGATTTGGGAGATTTTTCATACTGTGTGATATAGTGGTAATAGACAGTTGAAGACTCCAGATGCCCTATGATATTTGGAAGGCCTTTCCTTGTAATGGGGAGAGCGTTGATAGATGTTTATGAAGGAATCATCACAACATGAGTAGGGAATGATCACTTGGATTTTACGGTACAAGATGCCATGAGGGGACATCTCTATCTGATTCGGCCTACTTCATAGACAGCTATAATTAGTATTGTGAAGAAGTGCAAGAAGACAAAGTAATCGTAGATCCACTAATGTGGGCCCTAAATAGCCAGCAATGGAAAGCCAAGAAGTTGTAGAAATCTTAGATTACTTGAACCAACCAGAAGATGAACTCAGCGACGATGAAGAGATAATTGAAATAGTGAAGTATGCTTCGTTGGAGCAGACAATCGAAAAGAAGGAAGCACTGAAACCCAAGCCAGAGTTAAACCCTCTTCCAGAAGGGTTGAAATATGAATTCTTAGATGAAAAAGAAAGGAATCCAGTAATTGTCAATGCCAACTTATCAGATGACCAAATGGAAAAGTTGCTAGATGAGCTGAGGCTGCATAGAAAAAGCTATAGGGTATTTTGTGGAGGATATCAGAGGTTTTAATCCGGCTTTATGCATGCACAAAATTTGCCTTGAAGAGATAGAAAATCCACTGGCTCAACCATAAAGGAAGCTAAATCAGATGTTGAAAGAGGTTGTGAAGAAAGAAGTTATAAAGCTACAAGATGCTGGAATCATCTATCCAATAAGCGACAGCAATTGGGTTAGTCCTATCCATGTTGTACCCAAGAAGGGTGGAATGATAGTCATACAGGGGGAAGATGGAGATGAAGTCGCCACGAGGACAGTGACAGGCTGGTGCATGTGCATCGATTACCGTAAGCTAAATACAGCCACCAAAAAGGATCATTTCCCCTTGCCATTCATCGACCAAGTTTTAGAAAGGCTGGCCCATCATGACTATTTTTGTTTTCTAGATGGATATTTAGGATTCTATTAAGTCCCTATTCACCCAAATGGTCAAGAGAAAACAACATGCATGTGCATCTATGGCACATATGCGCTCAGAAGAATGTCGTTTGGACTGTGCAATGCACCCACAACATTCCAATGTTGTATGATCTCGATGTTCTCATATTTTCTAGAAGATGTCATAGAAGTCTTTATGGATGACTTCTCAGTCTATTGAACAGACTTTGACGTGTACCTAAGAAATTTATCTATAGTGCTACAAAGATGTGAGGAAAAACATCTCGTTCTGAATTGGGAGAAGTGCCATTTCATGGTACGAGACGGAATAGTCTTAGGTCACAAGATTTCAAAGGAGGGAATTGAAATGGACTTGAGTAAGATTGAAGCTATCTCAAAGCTTCCATTGCCAAAGTTTGTAATAGGAGTGAGAAGTTTTTTGGGACATGTAGGATACTACAGGAGGTTTATAAAGGATTTCTCAAAAATTTCAAAGCCTTTGTCTAATCTTCTGCTCAAAGATGCCGAGTTTGAATTCACCAGCGAATGTCTAGATGCCTTCAATACACTGAAAAGAGTGCTAAAAATGGTGCCAATTCTTTAAGCATCAGACTGGGAATTGCCCTTTGAAATCATGTGTAATGTCAGTGACTATGCAATAGGTGTTGTCTTGGGACAAAAAAAGGACAAGTAACATCATGTAATTTGTTATGCGAGTCAGACGCTTGATGAGTTGCAAGTAAACTACACAACTACAGAAAAAGAAATGTTGGCCATTGTATTTGCCTTTGATAAATTCAGATCATACCTAATAGGATTGAAGGTGAAAGTATATACAGACCATGGGGCAATTAAGTATCTGATTCTGAAGAAGGATATGAAACCATGACTTTTAAGATGGCACTATTTTTGTAAGAGTTTGATCATGAAATAATTGATAAGAAAGGGAAGGAGAATGTGGTTGCAGACCATTTGTCCAAAGTAGTCTTCGATGAAGAGAATTAGTTACCAGTGAATGACAATTATGTTTATGAAGCCCTACTAATGGCTCAGTCTGACGAGCAGAGACTACCCTGGTTTGCAGATATATGTAACTATCTAGCATGTGGGCAGTTGCCACTGGAAATCATGTACAACCAGAAGAAGAAGATGTTTTCTGACTTGAAGGATTACTACTGGGATGACCCATTTCTTTTCAAAAGATGCTTCAGCAATCTATATCTTCTGTGCATACCAGAAGAGGATGTGCCATTGATCCTGAAAGAGTGCCATTCGTCACCTTATGGTGGGCACCATGGTGGGGATAGGATAGTAGAAAAGGTCCTACACTCTAGGTTTCATTGGCCCACACTCTTCAAGGATGCAGCTTCTTTTGTCAAATCATACAAAGAATGTTAGTTAATAGGAAATATAAGTAGGAGGAACGAGATGCCCATGGCAGATTGGGTAGAAGTATAAATTTTTTATGTTTGAGGAATTGACTACATGGGACCTTTCCCACCATCAAAAGGCAATCAATACATCCTTGTTGTTTTTATTACGTTTCTAAGTGGGTTGAAGCAATCGCTACTCAAACTTGTGATTCCAAGGCCATGATAAAGCTTTTTGAGAAAACTATATTCCCACACTTTAGAGTACCACGCACGATCATAAGCGACGAACGATCACATTTTGGTGAGAAACAATTTGAAGCTTTGCTAAGAAAGTACGGGGTGAAGCACACGGTCACAAATCCTTACCATCCCCAGGCATCGGGGTAAGTGGAAGTATCGAATAGACATATCAAGAAAATCTTGGAAAAAACCTTGAGCCGCACAAGGAAAGATTGGGCAATGAATCTAGATGATGCACTTTGGGCTTACCAAACCACTTACAAAAAACCTATAGGGATGACGCCCTACAAGTTGATTTATGATAAATCATGCCATCTACCACTCGAACTAGAGCACAAGGCTCTATGGGCCATAAAATTTCTAAATATGGACCTTGATAAGGCTGGACAGAAAAGGTTCCTTCAGCTCTAAGAACTCGAATAATTGAGACTTCACGCCTATGAAAATGCAAGGATTTATAAACAAAGAATGAAATCCTGGCATGATGCCCATTTGAAGAACAAAGATGTTCACAAAGGGGACAGAGTCCTTTTATTTAATTCAAGTATCAGGTTGTTCCCTAGAAAGCTTAGAACGAGATGGTCAGGCCCATTTTCTGTGGTAAAGATATATCCATCAAGGATGATGGAGATATCAGGGGAGAAGATAGGAACTTTTAAGGTAAATGGACATAGAGTAAAAAGGTACTACAAAGATGAAGCATTTGTGAGGACAGAACTCAATTTGGGGGAGACCAACTCAGCAACAAATGGAATGAATGAGGTAACAACTACATCTGTGGAGAGAGAATGAAGATGGGATGAAAGAGAAAGTCAAGCTAAAGACTTTAAACAAGCGCTTCTTGGGAGGCAACCCAATCTTTGTTGTTTTTTATGTTTCATGTTTTCCTTTATTTTGTGCTCTAGTGTTATGAACTAAGTACCTCTAGTTTGCCCTATATTTTAGTTTTTCCTTTTCTAAAAAGAGTGTAAATATTTTATGTCTTTTGTCTAAAGATGGCTTGTTTGGAGCCACAAGTTTTGCTTTTGATTTCAAGGTGTTTTGGTTTGAAGGGTCATGGTCGCGGTCAGGACCGCGGTCGCAGTGGCAATCTAGCTCAAAAAGGACGAACACCGTGACCCGCAGCACTTGCTCTCAAGGTCTTGATAGGCTGCGGTCGCGGTCCATACCAAGGAGTAAATTGACCATAGTCGAGGTGTTCCCCACACCTCGTGTCACGGTACCCATCATATATATACTAAAACTCTCAAAACATCATTTTTCTTGGCCTAATCTCAGATTATATGGAACCAACGAACTAAATGCCTAATTCCCTCCGACAACGCCGACGACACAGATGACGACCAGACATAGTCCTATCCTACACCGATGAGGAGCATCTCCCCGCTCCCTGCACCCATTTCTTCTCCAGCTTCCTCCACGATTCCCAACAATCTTCTCTCCGTCAAGGTATTAGTTTTCAATTGATTCTCCATCACTGATACATTTGTTCCCTGTCGTTTCTCTCGAGTATGTAGCAACTTCATTGATTCAAGAACCGTCATGACCCTGTCAGTTTCTATATCATTACCACCTAAAGCTAGGGTTTTAAGACCCGTTTTGGACACGCGACCTGCCAAATGAGTTTTTATACCTCTAGTTCTATCACCTTCAATGGATCATAACCTATAGTTCCACCGTCGTCACGATCGCGGTATCGTCTGATGACTGTGGGCCGCGGTGCTTATCGAATGAATTTCATTTGCACGCTGACCGCGGGTCACGGTCGAGATCATGCTGAGGTTCTTTTAACTATGGTTGTAGTCACCCTTGTTTTAACTTCTTCTAACTGTGGGTCGCGGTGTCTTTCTTACTCAACAACTAGATGAGGAACGACCATCGGTCAAGGTCATAACTAGGTCATGAATCTTTCAATCACGGTCGCGGTCATTCTTGTTTGCTTCTCGGCCATGGTCCTTCTAACTTAGTTCTATTATTTGATCTATACACCTCGGTCG
This sequence comes from Alisma plantago-aquatica, assembly GCA_963693085.1. NCBI lineage: Eukaryota > Viridiplantae > Streptophyta > Magnoliopsida > Alismatales > Alismataceae > Alisma > Alisma plantago-aquatica. The sequence continues at coordinate 343,935,990 of OY856410.1, forward strand.
CGGCATGGACCGCGGTCAAGGTTCATCTTTTGGTTAAAGGTCGCGGTCGCGATGTCATGAGAAAAATTAAAAATACAACATAATTATACATACACATGATAATAGAATAAAATAATTAATGAAGGTAGGTTAAAAATCAATACCCCATGCTAATGATATAATTTGAAAAATTTTAGAATGTCGGGCTCAACTGGAGACTCATTGCTCAAAAGGGCAACATCATTGAAGGAAATCGAACAAATTGTGGACAAGATAGCAGCAGCCTTAAATAGCGATACAAGCCTGCCACCAGCAAGAAGATTACAACTACAGCTGACCATGGAGAAGTATTAGTGCATCCTGGGTCATCTGACACCAGAAGAGTCAGAGGCATCACAGGGTACATCTCATACAGAGACTTCAGAGTACCAGCCTAGAGAGGCTGAACTAAAGAGCCTGGGGAAAAGGAAGGCTCATCCCAAGGAGGTCAAGTGCAACAAAAAGATGAAGATAACTATTGTGAAGGAAACAAAGGGGATGGAGAAAGAAATGGTCTACACAGAGGAAGAAGAGACTGAGGGATCAACGCTAAATTAGAATGGGCCAGCATTTGTGCCAAGGGATGTTGTGCACCAGTCAAATTATGATTGGATGCTACAAGTCATGGTGTTCAGGCCTACGACGTATATCGACGTCGATGACTTCAAGAAAATGGGAATCTACGATAGAGTTATCCAATTCCTGGAGGGTGCAAACCTACGCACCCTATGCACCTCTGAAACCCCATCCGTGAAGCAACTAACAGTAGAATTTTATTCTCTTTGGAGAAAGTCCCCATAAAGGAAGAAGAGCACAAAAAGGGGGCAGAGACTTCAAACTGAATGTGAAACTAGGAGGAAAGTCTCACACAATTATAGAGGTCATGCCAAACACCATCTTCACACAAACAATCGTAGAAGCACAAGCCTGCTCCGCCGCACTTGGAGGAAAAAACTGTCAGATACAACAACCACAAAATGTGGAAAGAACTGACAGGAGAAGATGAACATAACTCCAAGAACTCCAAGGCTACCATGATCACCTCATGCTTCATCAGGGTGATGCAGAAGATATCTGCTAATATGATATACACGAGATCAGAGACATGAGGAGTAACCAAGGGAGACCTCTTCAAGATATGGTCTATGCTAAATGAGAAGCCAGTAAACATTGGAAAAATCCTAATTGAAAGGCTATCAGTAGTCGTGGGAGGGGAATCCAAACATATCAAGAATTTCTGCATGGGAGCCCACCACTTCATGAGTACAGACGTGTTGATGAAGTACAAAGTAACAAAGGGAAAAACAAAGATCAACATCAAGTCCCTCATCAATACGGGAATCTTGGCACAGAAGGGAGACAAACTCTACTATAAACAAAGTTGCCCCAAGAAACTCCTTCCCCTCCCAGAAATGGCGTATTAGGACGCCCACAAGCTGCGGCCCACCCAATATGTCATCGACAAGATGTACTCAGGGGTCATCTGCACCACTACGGAGAAGCCATCAGCAGCTGATGAAGAGGGTGATAAAGCCAAATCTAAAAAGATGGAGAAGAAGAAGTCAAAGGAAAAGAAAAAGTTGGCAATAAGGAAGAAGAAGAAAAAAGTGTTAGATGAGCCCACAACTCTGAAGGCATCCTCACCTCCCATACCTATGCAAACAATAGTGAGCGAGGGATTCCACCAGCCTGGCAAAGTGATACCAGAGCAACATGTCCAGGTGAATCTGGACGACACAATGAGGGAAAGTCCATGCCTTGAAGTAGCCACAACAGAACAACGGGCGAAGGACAAACAAGAAGTCAAACAACAACACTAAGATTCTAAAGTTGTACCTGAACTGGAAATTCCAGAAGCGATCCTTCAAATGCCGAGACAGCTAGAGGATAGAGTGCCCAGCCCGGCCATGCCAACTCCACAATCTGAGGAACCGAGAGCATTCACGACAAACATGGAGTCACAATCGCCACACCCTCTAATCTTCAAAAATATAATGGGTAACAAGTTTGATGTACTGTGGAAACACATGCAACAAACATCTGAATTAAACTAAACTGTGCAGTCATTGAATGAGAGGACCAAAGAGCTACCCCAGTTCATGCAAGGGGTGCTAAACACCCAGAACGCAATGATGGGAGAGCTGAAGACCCTCACAGAGGAAATGACAGCCCTCAGGAGAGAGAGGGATGCCCTACGGGCCAATAGAGAGCACTTAACAAGTGGCTACAAGGCGGCAATGAACGAACTCAAAAGGGAGCGCCAACACCTGGATGAAGACTGCCAGTAGCTAGAAGTCAAATGCAAAGAGATTGACAATCAACGGCGGAGGAAGAAGAGCAAGCGTGTGGCAGACCCCTCAACATCGCAAGCTTCATCGAGCCCTCCAAACCCCGACGATAACGACGACAACAACGTGGGAGGGATAGGTGCAAGTACAACGCCAAAAGAAGAAAGCGCCAATGTAAAGACTGCCTCGGCAGCTGAACCTCAAATAAAGGAATCACCACCACAGTCGGACACTCCCAAAGATAACGAAACAAAGAAAACTACTAAGTTGTCAAGGGGGCTCGATTTGAATAGCAGTCCTGAAGAGGATAAAAAAATCTTATAAGGGGAAGGGGAACCAGAAGAAGACCAAACTACCCCGACTATAGGTTAGGCTGCATCAAAATAACCCACACAGGCTGTCATCACCAGAGCAGAGAGCATAGCGACAGAAGATCTCACGTCAAGAGAAATCAGAGATATAAATAAGTTGTTGGACGACCTGATGTCTGGGATGGACATGTGTAGTGGCTTCCTATAATCCCTAGTCCACAATGAACACAACAACTATCTTTACGATGGAAATATAGAGGCAGCGTTAGCAGCACTGAATGTTGTCGAACTAGGGCAACCGTCTGAGGAAAGCAACGCCAAACACAATATAGTTGCAGAGGCTTCCACATGCGTTGTAGATAAGATGATCGCCCAGACGCCAATGAATATAGAAATACTACATCCAACCGGGGAAGCACCCCTAAAGGCAGCATAGGACGAAACCTCAGACGATAAGGAAGGCAGGCTTGCCACTTTCTTCATAAACGAGCTGGCTAGGAAGCGGAGCACACTAGTCAAGAAAGCAGAACTAGGGGTGGCTCCTCCTCTACCTTGAAAAATGGCAGATATAAACATGACTAAAATATCAAGGACAACATGCAGGGATGTCCATATTTTGGCAGATATTCTAGACGATAGTCTGCCCGGAATTGACATTGTATACCACAACAAGGCCAGACATCTCATCAGGGAACACTTTAGAGGAATCTTCATGAAAAGGGCATGTGTACACAAGAAGATGTTCAAAGTACTGTGTGCCACCCTACTCAAAGAGTTCTTACATCCATACAAGGTGCAACTAGTGTTTAACGGCACCACACATCTAGCAGGATTCTTATACAATGAAGACTACAATATTGCTGATGTGACTAAGCTAAAATAGGTGGTGAGCGGGGAAGAAACAAAGTTTGTGGTCATGTCCATAAGGAATGCATTAGGCACTGATCATCGTCGATTTATATGAACGAAAGACGACAGTGTTCAACTGATGCGCAACCGAGCTGGACAGTACTGCTCTAATATACAAAGACAAGGGAGCCAGGGATATTCTAAAAGTGTTGATGAATCTGTAGAGAGCGATACAATCAGTAGATGACAGATTTAAGGGAATATGGAAATTATTCTCAATCTGCAAGAAGGTCCTGCAAGAAGAGGTTGGAACAGGAGATTGTGCCTTCATCATATTATGAATGATGGAAGCCATCCATAAGGGCATCTCACTGGAAGACTTATGTATGAAAGATCTGCACACATTGTGTGGTATGTATGTGATGGAGGTTATCTATGACTGTCATTTCTTCAGCGACCCGATGATGCCTCCAGACGCAATACCGTGGAGACTTCATGAAGAGATCCCTCTACCTAAAAAGGTAACCTGGAGGGAACAAATCAAGACCATGTGGATTAACCCAACAGAACCAGCCAGAGAAGTGGCATGGAAATAAGGTTGGAAAATAGACACTGGAGTAGTTGTGGAAAACATGCTAGAAATAGAACTTGAACGGCCTCCAATGGTAAAAGATAAAGACGACATGTAGTAGGGAAACCAAAGGAAGGCGAAGTGGAAGAAGATGATTCACCTAAAGAGAAACCAGACGGGCAGGCTGGAGAGATAGTACCCACTTTCAAGGACTTTGATAGGTGGAGTTGTGTAAGCCAATCTGCAGAATCCCTAACCATGATAATGAAGTCCTTGAAAGAAGATGACATGTCGGCAAAAGCTATATTTGAACGGGATGGGATCTGTGTGTTGAAGGACGACCTCTGCGATACACTAAAAATAGGAGGGTACCTATCAGTCAGCACGATGTCATCCTACCAAGGTTTGTTAGGTGACAACATGACAAACACATATATGGCATACTTCCTACTGGTGGATGACATTCTAGAGAATAAGAGATCAGGTGAAAAGTACGCATGCAACAACGCTTAGTGATTTCCCTCCCGGACTACATATTCTTGTCTATACTTCACAGCAATCATTGGACTTTGCTGGTAGTCAACGTTATCAAAAGGACTACAATGTTATACAATAGCTCAGACGCAGCCTTCACACTAAACAAAAAGACAGACATGACTACTGCAAAGACACCAACTGAAGAAAAGGCCACCACATGTGCTAAAGTGATTGTCCAGATGCTAAAAATCCACTAAAAAGGGTACAAGCACACCGTGGGAAAATACTTCAATAAGACGTAGTTCTTCCATAGGAGCCCTCAGCAGGTGCCTCTATCAAATGATCGCGGCTTCTTCTGTTTAGCCTGGATGATGGCCCTAGCCAATCTGGATACAAAGGTGGAGGGGATGCAATACGAATAGTACCATCCACTATGAGGAGTGTACACAAACATGCTCCTAGAGTCCAACTGGGCCTCTAAAACTGACAAACCAGAATGAAGAAAGCCCGTTTATATGTCTCACTCAAATTTCGACACCTCGAGCATGGGTGAAGGGTAAGTTTGGGGGAGGAGTCATAAATGGGATAGAGAGGTATAATTTTTCCACCAGCTTACCATTCAATTTTTTCAAAAAAAAAACTTTACTTGTACATATTTTAAGCTCCAGCAAAACTGCTCTTGCTTTTTGCTTAAAGAAATATGGCTACAAGCCACAGTTTTGTGTAGTTACCTTAGAAATTTATCTATTTTCTTGCTAATGGTTGTAGTGTTATCGTCTCATAGAGAGAAAAATATGAGCAACTAATGCATATAAAAGTAAAATGAGAAGCATAGCATATAGCTTTATCTCATTCTTGCAACAAGACATTACGTGTGTAACAACCTTAAGCTTATGAAACCCTTGAAAACTAGAGAACTTCACAAAGCCATACTCCTGACTAACCACCCTAATCTAACGGCTCCAACCAGAAAATCCTCATCTCCATCAAGAAGGAAACATCTACCTCTTTCGAGTCTATCTATCCCCACTTTGGGATTAAAAGAGGCTTGGCCGCCTTGAAGACCGCATCAATCCCACTAACCCAAGCCAGAGAGGAGATATAAAAAGCCAAAAAGAAAAGAAGAAAAAAATTACAATGAGAGTTGTGCCTAAAAGATGCCAAAAGTTTCCACACGGCTGGTGTATTGCTACACTCATGAATGCAGATATGCCGTGCCCGTAAGTGGAAGCTCGAAGCCAAACTTACCCACCTCCAATCCTGAACAAAACTCACACAACCACCTGACTCCACATTAGAAGCCTGAAGGGCAACACCGACAGTTGTGGGTGAGAAAGTTCAAGAGAGGAAGAAAACACTTAAAGCCTAAAGCTTACCCGAACACATTAGCATAGGGCCAACAGAAAATAAAGAAAGAGTGTGAAAGCTACCCCTCAGGGAGATGTTGTATTGGTACGGCTGGTAACCTAACGCAGGAAGGGGTGATACGTTGAGAAGGAGAGACCTTTTCTACCAAAGGCAATGGCAAGAAGTCGAAGTTGTGCAACTCTAGTTGTAAAGGGGGAGGAATAAGACTTTAGGGTTGAGCAACATACCACAACAGTCTTGATGCAAGAATGAGATAATTCGGTAGTGTTAAGTTTTACAAAGATTTTGTCACACAAATTTTCTCTTTCTCTCTATGTTTTCAAGCCTACACTTAGCCTGCGGACAGGCTTGATTCTAAGTTTGGGGGAGTTGATAACACCTCATTTTATACACTTTTTGCATATATTTTATACCTCCCCTAGCATACCTTTCATATATTTTATACACTTTTAGCCTACACTTAGCACTTTATGCCAAGTATCTCACTTATACACTTTTTCCTTGGTTGTAGGGTCACATCGAGCCAAGGTCGCGGTCGACACCTCGACCGCGGCCCATTCGACCATCAGGGATCACCCCAGCGTGGTTGAGGTCTCTAAAAATCACCTCAATACCTCGCACTCATGGCCCCTCACACCCGCGGTGCCTCATGCCCCTTACATTCGCAGTCCACACGCTCGCAGTGTGAAGTCGCGATCGAGCCTTTAGACCACGGTCTGACCAAAGGGGTGTAACACCTAGACCGCGACCGAGAATGATACTTAACCAACTTCGACCGAGGAGAAGATGGCAATGAAGCCTTGACTGACATCAGGCTTCGACCAAGACCATACCTCAACCGCAGTCGAAGAGTTAAGTTAGTGGAGCACGCCTATAAATAGGCCACCTACACGTCTTGTCAAATCATCAGATTTGAAAGGACCACGAAGTGCTTCCATTTTCCAAACTCATTTCCATCCATCCAATCAGTCTTAGATCTCTAAAGGCAAAAGCTAAGGAGAGAGAAGACTGAAGGCTCCATCTTCTTTGAGAGAAGGAGAATGTCCACGCCATTGACCTCCTAGATCTGGATCTGAAGAAGTATTGTGTTGTATCGCGTTCTTCTCTCTCTATCTAGATCTATCACTTCCATCTCACTATACTTCCATCCTCACTTCGTGGAACTTGATGTATCTATCATTTTGTAATGTCGTTATGATGCTCGTGAACATGTGTGGCTAAACACTTAACTTGTGTTGGGAGTAGCCACTAAGGCTCTCCCAACATGTATATTGTCTCTCCTTTTTGAATGTATATATACACCTCTATATGATTTGTTCATTTGTTTAGCTACACTTTGTTCTTCCTTTGAGAACTAGTTCCATTTCACCACTAGGATGCTATTGAATACATCCGATGGAAAATATATTGTTGTTCTATAGAGACTAGAATCCAAAGGTAGTAAGGATGAATGTATTGAACTTCATAATAAAGGTATACATTCCATGCTCTCAATTATATCATGTAACCCTCATTCATTAATCAAGCTCATCGTTTCCAACATTTCTCTTTATTTCATCTAAGTTTCTTATCCTAGTCTTATGATTTACATGCTCATCCAGTTCTCTTCACTTTAATTCTTCTGAAGACTCTTCACTTCTATGAACTTATTGTTGACCTAGAGGTTATACATTGTCCATTTTTGGATAATGACTCAACCATTTCATTCATATGTATCTAATATGTGTATTTAAGATTGATTTTAGGTTTTAGGTACATAAAAGAATCAATTTACACAAGCCCTAGCTTGTCAAAGTTCAAGTCAAAAGCAATGCAAGTGTGCTAATTTGGAAATCCATTCAAATGACCTTAGAAGAATTTTGTAATCACTTGTATTGATGATATGACTTGTAACTAAGATGAGAAAATTATGTGGGACACTTATTACCAAGTTTTAATCACTTTTTAACATCATTTGAAAATTGATCACAGACTACTGATCGGTCGAGTTACAATCTCGATCGATCCCTTGGATCAATTCTCTAATGTGGGTCGAGTTGTGCATTCACAGAACTCGGCCGATCGGGTTACTGACCAAATGTGATTTTCACTGATCGGTCAAGTTTCCCAGGACAAACTCGACTGATAGTTTGAAAATTGGGTTTGTCTTTTATCCGATCAGTCGAGTTACCTTTATTGAATCTCGACTAATGTACTATATGAAAAATGTAGAAAAAGTGGTTCTAACCATTGGTGACTTGTTTGGACAAAAATAGATATGTTTCTTTGTGTAAAAATGGCTTTAATTTTACCGTAAGTGTTCCCCAACTCAAGGGAGCACCCCCAGCTATAAATAGGACCACTTGGAGTTCATGCTAAGGTTACTCATTCACTACACACAAGGTCCTTGCTATAGTTGAGTGTGCTACCACCCTTTGCGCCCCTTTCTCTCTCTAGTTTACACTTCATTTCGTGATTTGTGAGTGAGTTAGGATTATTGTAAGAGATCTCCACCTTTGTGCATGTAAAAGCTCTCAATCTTCCACTACTTCCTTATCCCCTTCTTTCATGAAGAAAAGCTGAAGGAAGTAAGCTCCATCGAGTGAAGAAGGAGCTATAGCTGGTCCTCTTCAAGGTTGATGAAGAGGTGATGATCTTCTCCAGGTGAAGGAGAAGGCAAAGTCAGAAGATCCAAGAGGAGAAGAAAAGTCCTTCAAGGCAGAAGACTTGAGCTTGAATGGGTAAGACCTAGGTGAAGTTTGAAGATTCAAGCTAAGTGGATAAGTTCCTTGTGAAGGTGGAGATCTCCTTATGATTGGATGGGTAAGTCATTTGGTGGTCTATTGTTGTAATCTCTGTGGTGATATAATAGATAAAAGTACTTGCAAAGTCCTAGAGGTTGACCTCTCTAGGTAGTGGACTGAATCACTTCTAGTTTGAAGTGTGGAACCACTCTACATCCCTTTGTCAAGTGCTTGCTATCAATCTCTCTCATCCTTGCTATGTTTTTTAGATAGAAATTCAAATTGCCATTAAGTTATTACTCCTAATTGATATAATTTGAAGGTCTAATATGTTTGGTGAGAAATTTTGTAGCTCTATTCACCCCCTTTAGAGCCTTTAGATCCAACAAGTGGTATTAGAGCTAAGGATCTTCTCCAACAATCTCCCATGAGATGAGAACATGAGCGACAACCTACTTGGTTCATTGAACCTAGAGGGAGGCTTCTCCATGTGTCCTCCAGTCTTTGATGGCACCAACTTCCTCTATTGGAAGAGAATAATGCAGCTCTACATTTAAGGGATGAACTTTGACATGTGGAAAGTGATGGTCACACCTTACAAAGATCCAACCGGAGCTGTTGCAACATGGAGTGAAGCTGCTCTCAAAGAAGCTCAACTCAATGCAAAGGCCATTAGCATCCTCTATGCAACCCTCACTCTCACGGAGTTCAATCAGATCTCATCATGAGACACCGCCTATGAGATTTGGGACAAGCTGTGCATCACATATGAAGGCACAAAGCAAGTCAAGGAGGCAAAGATCTACATGTTGGGTAGCCTCCTAGAGAACTTCAAGATGGGAAAGAAAGAATGCATTGTAGAGATAAGGCTGAATGTCATCGTCAATGGGCTGGTTGCTTTGGGCACTCCTTTGGAAAGAGGCGTCATCAACTCAAAGATCTTGAGAACTCTTCCAAAGATATGGGAGTCAAAGGTTACCTCCATTGAAGAAGTGAGGAGCCTTGGTGACATCCCAACTGAAGAACTCAAGGAAATTTTCAAGCCCATGAGCCTAGACTTGATAAGCAAGAAGAGAAGGAAGCTAAGAAGATCAAAGATAGTGCTTTCAAAGCACAAGTGGAGGATGTCATCCTTCAACAACAACTTGCTTGTCGGACTCCCTCCTCTAGTGAATATAAAGGCCCTAGTGAGCATGAAGCCAACTACATCAAAGGAAAGCACTTTAAGGGAAAGCAAGCCTCCTCATCTACTCTGAGATGCTACAAGTGTGATCAAAAGGGGAACTACAAGAGTGAATGCCCAAAGTCAAGAAAGTCTCACCACAAGAGAAGTTCAAGAAAAGATGAGGATTACAAGAAGGAGAGCAAGCACAAGAGGAAGGACAAGAAGGAAAAGAGATACAAGAATGCAGCCAATGTAGCTTGGGAAGCTTCATCTTCAAGCAACTCTAGCTCCGAAGAAGATGGAGAGTGCCACCTTGCTCTCATGGCCTCTACAAGTGAAGATATTGGTGAGGTAAGTGAGGTAAGTGAGGAAAGCTTGCATGAACTACCTAAAGAAGCTATTATTAATATGCTTGTTACTACCCATTCTTCTTTTTCTAAATGTAAATCTAAAAGAAAAAGGTTAGGAAAAATCATTGATGATCTTTATTCTAAGCTTGAAATTTTAGAACTGAATGAGAAAATCAATCTTGAGAGTATTGATAACTTGCAAGGGCAATATCTTTATCTTGAGCTCCAATACAATGGGGTTGAAGTTGAGAATGGTGTCTACCTTAAGAACAATGAAAAACTTAAGGAAGAGAACCAAAATTGCCTAAAAGAACTTGAATTTCTTAAAACTGAAAATGTTGAATTTAAGTTGCTTATTGATACTTGTAGAGAAGAGATTCAAATGCTAAAATCTGAAAATTCTAGGTTTCTTAGTCAAGTAAATGATTTATCTTCTAGACCTTTGTTGCCTAGTAATAATGTGGCTGCTATCTCTCTTGAAAAGGATTCATATCTTACTAAAGCTTTTTGTCTTAAGGCTGACCTTGTGCATGCTAGGGATGATATATCTAGTTTATCTTCTACTATTGTTTCTTTGAATGATGATAACCATAGATTAAGAGCATCCCTACAAAAATTCCTCAAAGGGAAGAACTCCCTAAATGAAATCCTTGATCATCCTACTCAACAAACGGGTACTAGTAGTTTGGGATTTGAAGGGGGAGCCTTAAAGGGCAAGAGCAAGGCCAAAGGTAAGAAAAAGAGCAAGGAGATCTCTTTATTTGTAGGAGAATCTTTGGGCACTAAGAATCCTATGGTTTGTTCTTATTGCAAATGTGATGACCATTATTCTACTTATTATCCTTACAAGCCTAAGGGGACCAACCCAAAGATGAAATGGGTACCCAAGCTAACTCCGAATCCCAAAATTTGAGTTGGGAACTGACATTCTCCTTTCTTGTGGGGAAAAGATAGATGGATTGTTGGTAGTGGCTGCACAAAACACATGACGGGTGATGTAAGCCATTTCAACAATTTCACAAAGAAGAAAGGAGGATATGTCACCTTTGGGGATAACAAGAAAGGTAAAGTCAAAGGTGAGAATGATGTAGGTGAATCCTTATAAATCAACAATTTTCTTTTTTTGGATGGCCTACATCGCAATTTAATAAATGTTAGTCAACTTTGTGATAATGGTTACCTTGTTCTATTTACTTCTTTTGAATGTTTGATTCTAGATTCCCCCACCTATCAAGTTATATATAAGGGAACTAGAAGTGGTAATCTTTATGTTATTGTTCTTAACTCTATTAAGCATGTGGTTGGTAGATGCCTAGTAGCCAATTCGAATGATATTTCTCTTTGGCACCGTCGGCTTGGTCATGTAAATATGCATCAATTAAAGAAGTTGAGCAAAAAGGACTTAGTCAACAGATTTCCTAAATTGGATTTTGAAAAGGATGAGGAATTTCAACCTTGTATACAAGGAAATAAAACCAAGTCCTCCTTCAAATCCAAATGAGTCCTTAGCACTGAGAAATCTCTTGAGCTTCTTCATATTGATCTATTTGGACCAATGAGAACGCAATCATTTCATGGTTCCAAGTATTGCCTTGTTATTGTCGATGGTTTCTCTAGATATACTTGGACCTTCTTTCTCATTTCAAAGAGTGATACGCTTGATGTTTTCTCTAGTTTTTTTAAATCAGTTGAGAATGAAGCTTCTTTTCGGATTGTTTCCATCTGTAGTGACCATGGGGGAGAATTTGAAAATGACTTTTTAAGCATTTTTGCCAAGAGTCGGGTTATGCACACAACTTTTCTTCACCTCGAACACCTCAACAAAATGAGGTTGTAGAGAGGAAGAATAGGTATCTATAGGAGATGGCTAGGACCATGCTTCTTGAGTTTGATACTCCTAAGAAGTTTTGGGCTGAAGTTGTCAGTACCTCTTGTTATGTGCAAAATCGTGTTTTACTCATCCATTGCTTAAGAAAACCCCCTATGAACTATGGCATGGTAGGAAGCCTTCTATCAAGTATTTTCATGTTTTTAGATGTCCTTGTTTTGTTTTAAACATGAAGGATTCTCTTGACAAGTTTGATCTGAAATCATATAAGGCTTTGTTTCTTGGCTATAGCACTACTTGCAAGGCATATATAGTTTATAATGTTGATCTTGCTAAAGTAGAAGAATCTATTAATGTAAATTTTATTGAGACTAACCCCTCTATTCCCAAAGATATTGTTTCAAATGATGATGTTGCAGACGAAGTAATTCCTATTCTTAAAGAACTCAACATCACTCAAAAGGGAAAAGAGGTGGCTGCTTAAGAAGAAGAATGTTCCAACCCCAATTTTTGGGTTCAAGAGGTGAGAAATATAATTTATCATATTAAATATGTTTGAACAAATAACCATATATTTGGTTGAGAATAATTGGATTTCTTTTAAAATAGCCTTGTTGTTTGATTTGTGGGCTTTATTGGCTATTGGGCCCAATAAAAGGAAAATAACAAAGGAAAATTCAATTAGTAAATGGATAATTGAATTTTAAGAAAAGAAATATGTGGAAACCTCTAGAAGGCAAATCCAAAGAGGATTTCGTGCCTCTTGGGTTCCTTGGGTACCAAGGAGTCCAAGGTTGCAAAAAAAAAAGCAATAGGAAAAGAAAAGATTAATTAAGTATTTCTTTATGGAGAAAGAAATTGGGAAATAATGATATAATGTGGAAAATGAATGAAAAGAGGCATAAATGAGATTTCTTGGGGAATTTCGTATCCATGAGATTTCTAATGATAAAAGTAATTCCAATGAGGAAAATAAAAGAGAAATAAAGAGAAATCCTCAAAAAGAAATATTTTATTTAGAAATAAACATGATAAGGCAAAATGATGCATATTGATGCATTTAAGGATAATGAGTATCTTTAAAGAGAAATTTCGAAATATTTGAGTTCCTTGGGATCCAAGGAGTCCCAATCAAGAAAGAGGAAAGAGAAAATACCTATAAAAGAAAATAAGAATATAATGTGAATACATTATTAAGGAATTTCATGGCATTATTTAAAGGAAATAGTTTCTATTAAAAAGAGAATATAATTCTGTGCCAATAAATGAAAAGGCAAGTGCAAAGAAGATAAACGGTATAATTTTCGGAAATCCTAATATCAAAAGGAGGAGGAATATTAAGGAAATAAGAGAAAGGGAGAGAAACTAACTTATTAATGGAGGAAATATATTCCAAGTAGGAAAAGGGTTTTTCTAATGCATAGATGAGGGGTGTAGGGCATGGATACTCTCCCCTATATAAGGGGAAGAGCCCTTGGCCGAGTTGAAGTTAGTTTCAAGCAACAGTTCTCTCTCCTTCTTCATCTTTTACATCTGAAACCCTAAGCTACGGGTGGAGTTTCCTCTAGAGCAGAGATGACATATGGAGTCATCTGGAGGAAGGCCTCGTGTACCCCGATGACCCGTAGATGATCGGCTAACAGCCTGGAGCGCCGGTCTTCACCCACACGCCTGCGGCCGCCTGCAACACGACAGAAGCATGACAGAGAGCCGCGGGTTTGTAGGGCATGATTCCGGCTGTTTCGGCCACCCCCAAGGGTACCTCACGTGCAGCTGGTGACGGCGGAGCCAATGGAGTAGTCGTCGGGGGCTCTCAGGTCCAGGAAGAGGAAGGAAAGGCTGCGCCAGTCGTAGCTAGGGCGGCAGCCCTGGAGCGGCCCGAGGTTGAAGAAGCCCGAACACCGTTTGACGCTTCTGCCCTCTGCGTGGTGTTGGAGCCGGATGGATAAGTGAGGGTAATCACGACATTTCGAAATGTTTTAAAGCAAGCTGCGTGCATGGGTCTTGGCGACGTGGCAATCTCGGATTGGCCAAGAGGTATGGTTCCTTGCAAAAATCGTAGTTATTTATTCGTAGCTTGGATTAAAACAAGTTTTATATGAAAGTTGATCCTCAGAACGAGAGGAATCCAAATAAATAATGTTTGAAGCCTGATTCCTTATGAAATTCTTAAAATAATGGAATATATCAACTTTAATGTATTAATTGTTTAAAGAACCCTAGGTTGGTATGTTTAAAGTGATTAGTAAGGTTTAATTAATGATTAAAGTTGATATTAGCCTATTAATGATAAAAATGGATATTTAGAAGAAAAAGGATGGACTTGGCATATAATTAGTTAGTTTAGAGTTTATATGCTTGAAATTGGAAAGAACATAAAGTTATCATCTTTAGGGTGTTAATTAAGGGAAAACCCCTGGATTGGATGGTAAATAGTCTTAATGACATTATTTAGATAATTCAAGATGAGATTAACCTATTGTTAATAAAAGTGAAAATAGAATTTGAAAAAGATGATCTTTTGATATAGTTGGTTTAACTTAGGGTTTTATGTACATGAATATGCCTTAATGGGATTAGAAACCCTAATTTATGATGATATGAATTCTAATGGTTTTAATTGTACAAATCGAAGAATAAAATGGAGAAATGATGATTCGAAAATAAATTGAGTACCAAAGATCTTTAATGTGAATTATTTGGATAATTAGTGTTTCCTAATGTATAAAGGTGGAAATAGTAATAAATAAGGTTCATATATGTGAGTTGAACTATAATGAAAAATGATTTCTCAATTTGAAAGGAACCGAAGATGATAATTAGCCTTAATGTTTTGGATATGACCTAAAAGGATAAAGATAATAGAAAGAAACATATTAGATTTAATTGACATTCAATTGTGCCTATGATGCAGAAATTAGGGTTTGTGAACTAAAAGAGCATTAAAAGTGATAAATGCATAAAGAAGGCTAAAAACCTAATAAAACCCTAAGGTTGGACTAGAAATTATAAGGTGGAATCCAAGTTGATCTTGTGGATGTTTTGAATAAAACCATGACACTTGGATGTTATGCATTATTTTCAGGATATTGTTGATTGCTTGTTAATTGTGTTGAATGTTAAATGCATGGACATCAAGTTGCTATGGATCAGGTATGTGGTTACGATTATGAATAACCGCTATAGTTTCCCGATGTATTCTCGGATGTCTAATCGCATTGAATGCAACTAAACTGTTGGATGTTTATTTATTTCATGCCACTATAAAGTGACTATGATTATCACCATAAATGTGCATGTATAACTGGCTAGATCTGGGTCCACCTCTGTTACTTTGAAAAGGCTAAAAAGGGGTAATCCTAGAGTAAGGTCTAGGTTACTGTGAGTTAGAGACTCTTTAGCAAATCCCAAGTTAAGGAGTGGACTACTTACGAGTAGTGCCATGTGAATCAACCCTAGAAATTGGTTCACTTATAGGTGGATCATGAGGGGTTTAATGGGGACAACACAGAGGATAGGTACTCTTGGATCGCGGAGTTATATCTAAAATGTAATATTGGTTGTTAAACAAGTAATTGAATGATTACATTGTTATCATAGTTGCATGTTTATTGTTTCCCCCACATACCAGCTACGGCTGACCGACGTTTTGTTTGTCGGCGTTTTAGGTACAATGAAAAGAACAAACAGTAAAGTGGCACATGTGATACTAAATGAGAATTAAAGTGCAAAGGAGGATTAGATAGATTAGTATCGGTGTGGATAGAAGAATAGAGATCCAAGTTTTCGAAAGGTATGTAAAGAAAATTTTTATTACCATTTTCAGTATAGTCCGTTAGAATTTAATAATTGTTTATGGTTATATGTCGAACCTTTGATCTGGGATTAATGGGTGCGGCTCAACCTCTTGGTCTCCCTTAATTGGGGGTTATCGGGAGGTGGGGTTGTAACATTTGGTATCAGAGCGTAGGTTCCTCATTTAACCATTAATAATTATTAAATTTTACAAACTCCATAGAACCCAAGGGAGTTATTAGAGGAGTATCCGAAAGGCGGAGGTGTCTAGAAAGGGATCACGACCGGGGGCTGGCAAGATTTTCCTCCGCACCGCTAGTCGGAATACGAGGACTCCCGGACCCGTGTGACCGCCTGGCCAAAGTCTTAGGGTATGAATCGAAATAAGATACCTTTAGGACTTCTCATCTTATTCATCCCTTCTCATCACAAAATTCTGATAAGGACATAAAGGATTAGGGTTTCCTTTCTTCTCCTCACCCTCTTGAGGTATGGGTAAGGTTAATAAGGTTTAAGGAATCCTCCACTAAATTAATGAAAGGCATGTAAATAAGATGTGATGGACATAAGCTTAATAGATTAAGCGCAAAATAAATAATAGATACATGCTTAGGTCGTATGACATAAGATGTCATGTCCTCAGGAGAGACGTGAGGCTAGACCTTCTTGTCAGGAGGATAAGTCAGTCTTGGAGATAGAGATCTCCATTTCTAGTAGAGACCTGTCACATCCTATGAGGATGATGCTAACCCTAACCCTAAGTGATGTTAGAGAGAGATGAGTTGGACCAGGTGTTTGAAGGGACATGCCTTTGGGATGCCATATGATCCATGGATGACCTAACACCTTTGGCAACCCAACCCTGGGAAGGATCGTGCATGTCAGGGTAAAGGATAACTCCTTAGATGATGAGGTTAGTGAAGGACCTTAGAAACCCTATGGGCTTGTGCAAGTAGGGTATAGCTGGCACCTAGGGCACGTCATAGTGCTGACAGTAGGATGAAACCCGGGATAAGGAATCATGATGGAGCATAAAGGGTTATGGATGATCTTGAGCAACCATAAGTTCAAACCTAGGCTTCACCCATGTGGAGCATGCCTTTGAGGTTGAACCTTCATAAAGAGAGGACCTCTAATGGTGAGGTTGGATGTAGGGTTAGCTCTAGAGAGAGCAAGAAACCCAGCAAGAAGGTTGGAAGCCTAAAACCCTGAACAATGGATGATAGTGGTTGCCTCATGATCGGTCCCTGAAAGTTGATGATACCTTAGTTGTCTTTAGAGGGACCGAACCCTTGAGAAAAGATGAAGCTTCTGGTACCTACGTGCCTATGGTAGATATGTTTACCTTCCGAGGTAGGAAGAAGATGTTTTGTATACCCTGAAGTGGATTAGTAACAGGTTATGAGGCCTTGTACCTTATGGTTTGTCCTTGAGGAAAATCCAACTCTAAGTGTTGCTTGATTTGAAGGATGACAAGGAGGGTGTGTCATGCCTTTTCATGCTTGGTTTGTAGTTAAGAGATAGAGCATGCAGTTTGGGTTCCTAGACCTAAGAGGGGAAGTGGTATACCTAATGCTCATGATGAGAAGTTGAGTTCCTATAGAAGCGAGCATGATAAGAGAAGCCCCTAAAGTTTAAGGTGTGTTTGATGAACCCCTCATAGCTAGGTTGATGATAAAGGGAAGGTTTGATCCTGATCCAACATCGAGCATGACCTAGCATGGTACAGTAAGTGATCTGCTCATGCCTTAATGGCTTGCTAGGGTTAAGTAGGCTCGTGTGGATGTAAACCCTAGACCTAAGAGCTTTTGTGACCTCAGAGATAGTTTTCCCCCATCCTGGGAGAGGGACCCCTTTGGAAGGGTGTATATCAATTTTGGTTAGTTTAAGGTAACCTAAAGAGGTCTCTTAGGATCTTGAAAAGCTAAGTGAAAAGTACATGGTATGAGAGTGAACCTATAGACCCATAGATATCCATCTCTAATTGCATATGGATGTGTTACCATGGAGGTAACCGGTATGGGGCTTGACCAAGGTAGGCAGGTTGCCATGATCCCTAAGAAAGGATGAGGGCCAGCCCAAGAATGCAGAAAGAGAGATGATGAAGACATGGGTAAGGTTCTAAGTGAACATGCACTAAAATGGTGAAGCCTAAGTCGATCCTAGGGTCAGGTAGGGATAAGACCGATAAAGGTAGGAGTTGCCTAATTCCCCAGTTGCACATGACCATAGGGTCGGGAGGTAACAGCTATCATTGTCTGAGGGCCATGGGTTAGGAGATTGATCACCTTCATGAACTCATGGGACCCAAAGGGAAGATGAGTAAGGCACTCTCTTGATGCATGAGGGAAGAGGGATGACTCCAAAAGAGTCGGTACCCTTTAGACATGGAGGAGATGACCAAGGATGGTGTGTAAACCCAAGTAGGTTCAAAACCAGTGTTCCATGGAAGTAACCTCGATATTAAGATGTTTGTGAAATAGAGACGTAGGTGTCACGTTTCAACCTAGATTTGAAGGTGTACTGGCGAGGTGGGATGTACCATCTCTACTCTTGGAACAGGAAGAACTCTGTATATGGACTGCAGCCAAATGCTTATTTCTTCTTGTTATGGGGGTGAGAGATAGGGCATTATGCATGTCATACACCAAGGATAAGAGATGATGTAGGTTGGAGCGTTGCCACGAGAAATGGGATAGAGAAGATATCTACCCTGGTAAAGTGAATGATACATGGATGGTTTGTAAACCCTAAGAGGAATGAGGTAGTCACCTTATGAGGATGTTTCTAGAATGAACTAAATGGAGCTTACAAATTATACCAAGTTGAGTTTGGTCACCATGATGATGAAATCAGAGAGTGTTCTTATGAAGATAAAAATATAGTTTGAGGTGACATAATAAGTGAAATACATGGGAGTGTAATGTTACCTAATACCTAAGGATGAGAGGTGGTAATGTATGCTCTAGTTAAGACTTGTTTGACTAGGAGCTAGAAGAGTTTGTTTCGCTAACCCTAAGTTTGAAAAGGAGAGGTGTTTGGATAACGCTCAGATGTAACAAGATACATGGAAAGGATAAGAGGTTGTTTGGTTAGCCAGTCTAGTCCTCGATACAATGAAGGGATGGTGGTAGAACCTCAGATGCACCTCTTTGGAAGAGAAGGTGATGAAACCCTGACTAGAGTGGTTTAGGGTTTCAGAGGATTTGATCTTGAAGGAATCATGACATACAGGAAATCATGGTGGAAGATCATCATACACCGTGGAGAATGACAATAGCACTATGGATGCTTAAGATGAGGTTGCATGTGGTTATGGACATGCAAGCTAGGAGGTAAAGGACGAACCCCAGTAACCCAGTGTATCGATATAGAGGACAAAAGAATCCCTGAGAGGGAATGGGAGCTCAACACTATGGATGTTGTGATAGGTCTTCTCTGGGCCAAAGAAGGTCGAGATACAATATGGGTTATGGTAGGTCACCTTACCTAGAAAGGAAGAGTTCTGTTAAGGGACAGTTCTAGTTGAACTACCCATGAGAAAGATGGTTCAACTACACCATGAAGTGAGTTCAAAGGTTCTTGAGTTTGAACTAAAGGTTCCCTTCCAAAAGGTGGAAGTAGGTACATTGAGAACTTTATGTTGGTATAGTTTATCACCCCTATCTATGGTTAGTATGATCCAGACTAAAGGGTCTGATGAGGGCATGTGTGCCCGTTCAGGGTGATATCTAGAGACAATTATTATCCTATGAAAGATGTGACAATGACCACCATAGCCAGTATCGGGTTTTATAAGAAGCTCTGTAAGGGAGGTTGTGTCGGTCACCACTTCAGTAATGTGATGTTGGTGAAAAGGACCACATGATGGTTAGAAAAAGGGACCCCATTGCGTGTAGATGAAGTCACTTTGATTGTGCAAGGGCTTAAAGGATCCTAGAAGAGATAAGAGTCGTGAGCAGATACAAAGTAGACTGACATATAGTACACTGTGGGAGAAAATGTGACATGAAAATCCGACCCCTCTAAGTTATAACTAAGAGAGCTGAATACCCGATACATATGTCCATTAGAGATGGATGGGTGGAGAAGGTTAGGTCTGACCCTACCCCTCAGGATAGAGTAATGGGAGATGTTTTTCATGTGTCCAATTTAGAGCACTATGTGAGATACCCGACCATGTGCTGAGCAATGAACCTAGTGAGCCCCAAGGGAGGCTGAAATGGCCTGAGTCACCTATGTAGTTTATAGACGCCAGGATGAAAGGACTCAGAGAAAAGAATATGTGATAATAAAGGTTCTTTGGAAATGCCATGGGTACGGCAAATCCACATAGGGGCCAATGATGGACATGGAAAAGTCTTATCCTGAATTGTTTGTTTTTTTTGTTTGAATTTTGAGGACAAAATTCCTATAAGAGGGGAAGGATGTTACAACCCCAATTTTTGGGTTCAAGAGGTGAGAAATATAATTTATCATATTAAAGATGTTTGAACAAATAACCATAGATTTGGTTGAGAATAATTGGATTTCGTTTAAAATAGCCTTGTTGTTTGATTTGTGGGCTTTATTGGCTATTGGGCCCAATAAAAGGAAAATAATAAAGGAAAATTCAATTAGTAAATGGATAATTGAATTTTAAGAAAAAAATATGTGGAAACCTCTAGAAGGCAAATCCAAAGAGGATTTCGTGCCTCTTGGGTTCCTTGGAGACCAAGGAGTCCAAGGTTGCAAAAAAAAAAAAGCAATAGGAAAAGAAAAGATTAATTAAGTATTTCTTTATGGAGAAAGGAATTGGGAAATAATGATATAATGTGGAAAATGAATGAAAAGAGGCATAAATGAGATTTCTTGGGGAATTTCGTATCCATGAGATTTCTAATGATAAAAATAATGCCAATGAGGAAAATAAAAGAGAAATAAAGAGAAATCCTCAAAAAGAAATATTTTATTTAGAAATAAACATGATAAGGCAAAATGATGCATATTGATGCATTTAAGGATAATGAGTATCTTTAAAGAGCAATTTCGAAATATTTGAGTTCCTTGGGATCCAAGGAGTCCCAATCAAGAAAGAGGAAAGAGAAAATACCTATAAAAGAAAATAAGAATATAATGTGAATACATTATTAAGGAATTTCATGGCATTATTTAAAGGAAATAGTTTCTATTAAAAAGAGAATATAATTATGTGCCAATAAATGAAAAGGCAAGTGCAAAGAAGATAAACGGTATAATTTTCGGAAATCCTAATATCAAAAGGAGGAGGAATATTAAGGAAATAAGAGAAAGGGAGAGAAACTAACTTATTAATGGAGGAAATATATTCCAAGTAGGAAAAGGGTTTTTCTAATGCATAGATGAGGGGTGTAGGGCATGGATACTCTCCCCTATATAAGGGGAAGAGCCCTTGGCCGAGTTGAAGTTAGTTTCAAGAAACAGTTCTCTCTCCTTCTTCATCTTTTACATCTGAAACCCTAAGCTACGGGTGGAGTTTCCTCTAGAGCAGAGATGACATATGGAGTCATCTGGAGGAAGGCCTCGTGTACCCCGATGACCCGTAGATGATCGGCTAACAGCCTGGAGTGCCGGTCTTCACCCACACGCCTGTGGCCGCCTGCAACACGGCAGAAGCATGACAGAGAGCCGCGGGTTTGTAGGGCATGATTCTGGCTGTTTCGGCCACCCCCAAGGGTACCTCACGTGCAGCTGGTGATGGCGGAGCCAATGGAGTAGTCGTCGGGGGCTCTCGGGTCCAGGAAGAGGAAGGAAAGGCTGCGCCAGTCGTAGCTAGGGCGGCAGCCCTGGAGCGGCCTGAGGTTGAAGAAGCCCGGACACTGTTTGACGCTTCTTCCCTCTGCGTGGTGCTGGAGCCAGATGGATAAGTGAGGGTAATCATGACATTTCGAAATGTGTTAAAGCAAGTTGCGTGCATGGGTCTTGGCGACGTGGCAATCTCGGATTGGCCAAGAGGTATGGTTCCTTGCAAAAATCGTAGTTATTTACCCGTAGCTCGGATTAAAACAAGTTTTATATGAAAGTTGATCCTCAAAACGAGAGGAATCCAAATAAATTATGTTTGAAGCCTGATTCCTTATGAAATTCGAAAAATAATGGAAGATATCAACTTTAATGTGTTAATTATTTAAAGAACCCTAGGTTGGTATGTTTAAAGTGATTAGTAAGGTTTAATTAATGATTAAAGTTGATATTAGCCTGTTAATGATAAAAATGGATATTTAGAAGAAAAAGGATGGACTTGGCATATAATTAGTTAGTTTAGAGTTTATATGCTTGAAATTGGAAAGAACATAAAGTTATCATCTTTAGGGTGTTAATTAAGGGAAAACCCCTGGATTGGATGGTAAATAGTCTTAGTGACATTATTTAGATAATTCAAGATGATATTAACCTATTGTTAATAAAAGTGAAAATAGAATTTGAAAAAGATGATCTTTTGATATAGTTGGTTTAACATAGGGTTTTATGTACATGAATATGCCTTAATGGGATTAGAAACCCTAATTTATGATGATATGAATTCTAATGGTTTTAATTGGACAAATCGAAGAATAAAATGGAGAAATGATGATTCGAAGATAAATTGAGTACCAAAGATCTTTAATGTGAATTATTTGGATAATTAGTGTTTCCTAATGTATAAAGGTGGAAATAGTAATAAATAAGGTTCATATATGTGAGTTGAACTATAATGAAAAATGATTTGTCAATTTGAAAGGAACCGAAGATGATAATTAGCCTTAATGTTTTGGATATGACCTAAAAGGATAAAGATAATAGAAAGAAACATATTAGATTTAATTGACATTCAATTGTGCCTATGATGCAGAAATTAGGGTTTGTGAACTAAAAGAGCATTAAAAGTGATAAATGCATAAAGAAGGCTTAAAACCTAATAAAACCCTAAGGTTGGACTAGAAATTATAAGGTGGAATCCAAGTTGATCTTGTGGATGTTTTGAATAAAACAATGACACTTGGATGTTATGCATTATTTTAAGGATATTGTTGATTGCTTGTTAATTGTGTTGAATGTTAAATGCATGGACATCAAGTTGCTATGGATCAGGTATGTGGTTACGATTATGAATAACCGCTATAGTTTCCCGATGTATTCTCGGATGTCTAATCGCATTGAATGCAACTAAACTCTTGGATGTTTGTTTATTTCATGCCACTATAAAGTGACTATGATTATCACCATAAATGTGCATGTATAACTGGCTAGATCCGGGTCCACCTCTGTTACTTTGAAAAGGCTAAAAAGGGGTAATCCTAGAGTAAGGTCTAGGTTACTGTGAGTTAGAGACTCTTTAGCAAATCTCGAGTTAAGGAGTGGACTACTTACGAGTAGTGCCATGTGACTCAACCCTAGAAATTGGTTCACTTATAGGTGGATCATGAGGGGTTTAATGGGGACAACACAGAGGATAGGTACTCTTGGATCGCGGAGTTATATCTAAAATGTAATATTGGTTGTTAAACAAGTAATTGAATGATTACATTGTTATCATAGTTGCATGTTTATTGTTTCCCCCACATACCAGCTACGGCTGACCGACGTTTTGTTTGTCGGCGTTTTAGGTACAATGAAAAGAACAAACAGTAAAGTGGCACATGTGATACTAAATGAGAATTAAAGTGCAAAGGAGGATTAGATAGATTAGTATCGGTGTGGATAGAAGAATAGAGATCCAAGTTTTCGAAAGGTATGTAAAGAAAAATTTTATTACCATTTTCAGTATAGTCCGTTAGAATTTAATAATTGTTTATGGTTATATGTCGAACCTTTGATCCAGGATTAATGGGTGCGGATCAACCTCTTGGTCTCCCTTAATTGGGGGTTATCGGGAGGTGGGGTCGTAACAAAGAAAAAGATGATGAAAAGAAGAATCCAACTCCCCAGTTTGCAAAGAATCATCTTAAGGAGCTGATCTTAGGTGATCCATTTGAGAGAGTGAAGACGTGGGCTGCATTCAACAAAGAACAAGCCAACAACACCTTCATCTCACAACTAGAGCCTAAAGATGGCAAGGAAGCTCTTGGGGATGAAGAATGGGTCCTAGCTATTCAAGAGGAGCTGGAACAGTTTGAGAAGAACAAAGTTTGGACCCTTGTGCCAAGACCAAGTGATAGAAAGATCATTGGCATCAAATGGGTCTACCGCAACAAGCTAGATGAAAGCGGAAAAGTGGTAAGAAACAAAGCAAGGTTAGTGGCTCAATGCTACAATCAACATGAAGGTATTGACTTTGATGAAACATATGAACCTATAGCTAGACTTGAGTCCATTTGTATGTTGCTTGCTTTTGTTAGTCATAAAAACTTTCTTTTGTATCAAATGGATGTTAAAAGTGCATTTTTGAATGGTACGATTGAGGAGTAAGTGTATGTTGAACAACCTCCAGGCTTTGAACATGATAATATACCTAACTATGTTTATTTGTTGCAAAAAGCTCTCTATGGACTCAAACAAGCACCTAGGGCTTGGTATGAGAAATTAAAGAACTTTTTGTTAGATCATGGTAATATCATGGGCAAAGTGGATTCTACCTTGTTTCCAAAGCACACTTCTAACAATTTTCTTATCATTCAAATATATGTTGATGGTATCATTTTTTGCGGAACTAACCTTGATCTTTGCAAAGAATTTAGTGATATTATACATAGTGAATTTGAGATGAGTATGATGTGTGAGTTCACATTCTTCCTCGGCTTTCAAATCAAGAAAACAAAAGATGGGAACTTCATCAACCAAGGCAAGTACACCAATGAACTACTTAAGCTCTTTGGGATGGAGAATTCCAAGTCGATGGAAACACCCATGTCTAACACCGCCAAACTAGATAAAGATGAAGAAGGTGAGAAGGTAGATGAGAAGATACATAGAGGTATGATTGTAAGTTTACTTTACTTAACTGCCTCTAGACCTGAAATAATGTTTAGTGTTGGCTTGTGTGCTAGATTTCAATCAAATCCTAAGAAATCTCATCTTATTGCTATTAAGAGGATTCTAATGTACCTAGACAAAACTCAAAACTTTGGACTATGGTATCCCAAGTCAAGGGACTTTACTCTTACTGCCTATAGTGATGCCTGCCTGATTATGTTGGCTGCTTGATTGATAGAAAGTGCACAAGTGGCACTTGTTTCCTCCTAGGACCATGCTTGGTGTCTTGGTTCTCCACGAAACAGAGCAGCGTGGCATTATCAACAACTGAGGCTGAGTACATTGCATCCGGGAGTTGTTGTGCCCAGGTCCTATGGATGAAACAAATGCTCTAAGACTTTAACATTCATTTTGATGATTCTCCTGTCTATTGTGATAATACTAGTGCAATTAACTTGTCTTATAATCCTATATTGCATAGTAGAGCTAAACATATAGAGGTTCACCATCACTTTCTTCATGATCACATTGCCAAGAAGGATATTTATATCATGCATGTGGACACAAAAAATTAGTTGGTAGACATTTTCACTAAACCTCTAGCTAAAGAGCAATTTAACTTTATTAGATCAAAATTGCTTATAACTGCTTTGGATGAATATGATATGCCTTCTTGATAGTAGTAATCTATCCTATATGTTTCGCATCTATCTTGATCATCTTTGAGTGCTTATATGCTTAAAATTGCTTTTTAATGTTCATTTTACCTTGTTTTTCTCTTGTTTTTGGGTATATCTCATAAATGCTTGTTTTATTGCAAAAAAGTACCCAATGATGAGTGATATGTGCCTAAGTATGTTCAATATACATAATGGACTTGAAAAATAAATTTAATTAGCATTCAAATGGCTAGAAATTAAGTTTAATGGTTTTAGGTCAGGTTGACCATCGGTCGAGTTTCCCCCAGGACAAACTCGACTGATCCCTAGTTGAGAGCTTTTTAAAAAAAAATGACCAATTGGTGGAGTTTCAGACTCACAAAACTCGACCGATCGGAGGCATGTTGCCAACTTAAGTTGGATTCAGTCGACTATTCTCCCTCTCAACTAGAGAATAGGCATCCAATTCCCCTTCTTATAGCCCTAAGCTCTCAATCCCAGACCTTACCTTCCCTATCCAGCCCTAATCCAACCTAGTTAGACCATTCTAGACCTCCCCCCTTGCTCTTCCTTGGTGTGTGAATGGTTTTGGTGGTTTGTTTTGTGCATTTTCTCTCTTCTTCTCCTTCTTTACGCCTCCATGGCTTCTCATAGAAGAAAGAGACCCACCCCTAGTAATGCACCATCCTCTTCTTCGTCTTCTCGCTTGATTCTATTTGATGAGACCCTCTTTGTCTCAATAGAGGTTGTAAATAGGTATAAGGACCTTCCTAGGAGTCCTTTTCCTTTTCGAGCCTTGTTTGAGCCTAGCCCTAGGCGTCAAGCCATCATTGATCAAGTGGCGAGATTGCTATCCGTTCATCACCTATCCGCCCTAGCTGTCGAGCGTGATTGCTTTCATAATTTTATGTCTAGCACGAAAGCAGTTCATGAATTCAACGCAAATTTGTGTTGGAATTATGACTCCCTTTGTAACGACCGATAAACAAATCATTACTGATTAAGCAGAATTATTTTACAATCACACTTATGCCTTGAGGAGATGAGGTATACCACTCATACTTCAACCGACCATTGCGAAGTCAAAATCAGTACCATACAAGATCAATGGAAGAGTTGGCTTCCATGACCTCCCACATCTCGGTCAGTGCGAGACCACATGCAAGACATCTTGTGTCTCTGCTACATAGCTTTCCAGGGTATAATGGCAACTTTGCTATAGAGCTACAGCAGCGACTGCACTCTCTTCGCAATCGAGAGATTTCATGTTTACCTCCATCGATCCAGCATTAATATTATTGGGAGATTCGTGATACATCTATCCCAATCTTCGGGAGATTCATGATACATCCATCCTGGTACAAATAATGAAGGATTGAGAGGTTTCATGTTTACCTTCCATCAATTCCACCATTAAGACGTAAGGATTTGTTCGCCCATCAAACCCCACATATTCAAAAATATGCATTTCAGGTTTTGCCACGGAGCAACCCATTTCACCATCAGTAAATACTGACACTGATGGATCTATGGTCAGGGCTCTACATGATATGATTTCGCTTGATTCATTAAGTACATTAGCATATTCTTTTAGCATCGGTCAAGTTCTCAAATAGGAATTATTGTGACAAATGCTACAAAGAAACATGTAAGCTCTTATCAATTGCTTTACCAGAACTTATAATACATTAGGATCTTAATCCCTTATCTCATCACTTGAAAGTTCACATCTCATAGCAACATCATTATCTTACTTATCAAATCTGGGTATTCATACCCTCAGTTCATCACTAATCACTGTTACCACTTGTTAGGTAACTATTACCTCTAGGTCCTCAGACCGAGGTATACATGATACTTGTTACACAAGCATCTCACATGGCTCACAAGGCCCATTAAGTGTCTTGTCACCTTTCACTAGGCAACAACTTACTCATATGCTCATAAAGTCCATGAACATTTTGTTACTTTTACTAAGCAACAATAACATTAAGGCACACAAGGCCAATCAACATTTTTATTATATAAATATCATAGCTCAAATTTGGCTATGTTCATCATCTCATGATATATGCATGGTTAATACACATGATAATAGTCATGACAATTTCACATCACACCATGAAATACAATAGTAACACCATTATTCCCTTACCATGGTTAGGGTTTACCATCAAATAGGGCTTTTCATCCCTTTACCCAAAAATTAAGGTTAGGGTTTCCCATTTCACATTAATTAGGGTTTCATGTTTATATTATCTATCCAACCCTAATTTATTATTCCATTCCTCTAGGAGCATTCAATAATATCATAAGTATTCACTCATGATCATTACTCTCATCATATATCATTAATGATTATCAATTCAAGGTATGAGTTCATCTCTCAACCTTACCATGGTATGTTTATATCATACTCATTATCTTGGCTTAACCCCTTTCTCATAGTATATTAGTCAACATATCAAAGTGCATTGAATTCATTACATCTTCATTGTAACAATTTACATAACACACACTTCTTGTGTTTCTTATCCAAGTATATTGGATTTGAGGTGCATCAAGGTATATCAACCCTGAAATGCTAAATGTGATATCTATCATGTCTTGATGTATCACTTTTCTCATCACTTCCAACTTACTTAAGTTAATCAACTGATCTTGTATTAAGGTATTTCCCTCTTAATACTTTTAACCACTAACCTATCACCTTTATCATGTAGTGCATAGGTCTCCCATTAGAATCTGTACATCCAAACATAGGAAAACTCTTTCATCAAGAACCAATGTATAACATTTACATCCTGGTTCATAAATACATAACTTGTACCATCTCTTCTCGATGATTACAAACATCAACTGTCCTATTAACATTATATACATACAACATAAGAACCTCGAGGCATCAAGCCAAAATCTCATATCGATTCATTAAAAGCACTAACTACTAACTTCGAGGACCTGAGAGTACAGAGACGACACATAGGACTACTATCTATATGACTTGACAGATAGTATCTCCACCTGAGATCTCACTATTGTCCCTGCTATTGTTGTCCTTCCTATGTTGTAGGGATTTCTATTTCTTTGTACGCGTCCACCTAAAAATGTTGGATCCCACGGGGGTGAGACAATTTGTAAATTGCCCCAGCAAGAGATATAACTCTCTACCAAAACATTATTATTGCATTTTATTAGAATAAAACTGAGAAGAAGGATTTCATATATATTTAACAGCAGATAAATCACTGTATGAACAGAGTGAAGTAATCTCCTTTCCTAAGGAGAACATTGCATCTACCCATGGTAGAGTCGTAATTCATCCATCTACTTGCAATGAATGTAAAGAGATATAAATAACATATATCAACTAGAGATGCATAAAAGAAATGTAACATCAGCCAGTAAATTTCCGTATTCAATCCTTAAGTAAACATGCTATTTATTTCATCTCCATAAGGTATTACCCACTATTTCATCATTAGGGTTTTCTCTTACCTTCACCCAATTTTAGGGATAGGGTTTCATATAGCATTACATATCATCACCCTGGTTTAGGGTTTCACATGGCATCACCCTATATTAGGATTACATTATTACCCTGGATTAGGGTTTTACTCAGAATTGTCCTAAATTAGGGTTTGAATTCATCAATCAACTCAATTAGGGTTTTATGATCTCTTTATCAAGGATCGTACCCTAATTATATATCACATTTATTTTGAATATGTTAGGCTTGACTGTTTACATGATTATCATTCATGTATGAATCTCTCTCTCTCATCCTACCCAGGATGTCCACTACTCAATTCTTGATTAGATTGAGCCTACTTCTTATTCAAATACATGCATTTAGGGTTAACATGATATATTGAATTATTGCATCATTATGCATCAATGATTAATCCCACTAAGGGTATCAATCATCTAAATGCATTAGATGTTCAAATGGTTTGGTCAATTGAACTTTCAGTTACATGAGGTATCCAATTGAATTGACCAATTGAACCTTCAAATACATTAAGTATTCAAATAGATTGACCAATTAAATTTTCAATTACATTAGGTATCCAATTGGATTGACCATGTTGAACCTCAAATGGTTTTGATTACTTAGACCCCAAACGGTCTTGGTCTCTCAGAACTCAAACGGTTTGAAACCGCTTGGGCAAATTGCCCTTGAAACTGTTTAAGCAAGAAATGCATTTAAACCGAATGGACTTGGGTCTCCAAACGGTTTGAGACCGTTTGGACTGAAACGGTCTTAAGATTGTTTGGTCCAAACCCTCTCAAAACCGAATGGACCAAAAAGGTCTTTCAACACTTAAACAATTCAAGGTTTCAATCAATGAACCGACTAACAATTGAATCCTTGATTCATTCATCAATTAAACTATTGAATCATCCTTTAATTGGACCATCAATTAGGGTTTTTAACCCAATTGAACTAGGATTTATAATCAAGAAACCTTCAATTAGGGTTTTGAAATCGAGGAACCTTCAATGATTAACATTGTGGAACTGATTCAATTGAAATCAATGAATCATCATCAAATTATGATATGACCTGACCTCAAACGGTCTTGAGGTCATTTGGATGACCTCCAAACGGTCTTGATACCGCTTGGGTTAATCGACCCAAAATTTTAAATCAACCGATTGAAATTTCAGTACTTAACTCAATTAGGGTTTGGTAATTGATTAACCTTCATCTGATGAACCCTTTGGAATAAATCAATTAAATTTAATGGCTCATCAACCATTAACACTAACATCAAAACTCCAAATGGTCAACTGTGGTCAACCCTTCCAAACGGTTTGAAACCGTTTGGCTTCTAACGGTTTGATGAAACTATTTGATTTCAAACGGTTTTGTTGAAACCGAATGAACATCTTGTTGAAACCGATTGAATAACCAATTTTTGGTAAATGTGTCCAATATGATGTCATCATCATTTACCTTCATCCATGTAGTTCCTAGTACTTCTGATTTCATGGAATTACCAATTTCAACAAGCAATAAATTAAGAAGAAGAAGGAATCAACATAATTGCAAAATTAATGGTTGAATAATAATGTAAATGGGTTCAAGTTATATAACCCGCCTCCAATTGATCTTCAAAGCTTCAAGCTCACGTCAACAATGGTTAATGAAACTCCTTTCACTATCCCAAGGCTCGTCCTCAAGCTTTGAGTGAAAAGGAATGGTTAGAATTGAAGATGGAGTGAAGATAAGAAGAAATCAAGCATTGATTTGTGATTTCCACCATGGAATCAAGGTGAAAGAGGGCCATGGAGCTTACCTACAGGTTGGGAGTCGTCCTCCTATTTCTCCTAAGCTCCCTTGGTCGTTTTTCAAGAAAGAAGTGAAATTGGCTTCGAAATTACCCATTCAAGCTATGGATTAATGAGTATATATGAATTTTATTGAAAATTCATTTAAGAGAGAGAATGTAGGAATTATCTCCTCCATTTTCCTTGCCATTTGCCCCCTTATCTTCCTTAGATACGAGGCTATATTATTTGCCTCTTATTCCTCTCAATTATCCATGATTTAAAGAAAAGCAAATTAAGCACCTTAAATCATATAATATTAATATCCATAAGTTAGTGGATATTTCTTTTTATTTTCTTAATGTGAGTGGGTTCTCCACTCACGTAGATATTTCCTTTGCCTTTGCAAGGCACAAGGACGTCCACACTTTTTTATTTTCAACCAACACTATTTTGTTTGAAGGGCAATCCAATTAATATAATTATTTTTGCATTAAATTGAATTAGGGTTTCAACTATGCTTAAATCTTGATTATTTTAATATCAAGATTCTCTCTCTTTCAAAGTGATACAAATGAGATGCCCCTCTCATTTTCTTTGCTCTAAATGATGCCAAGAAACATTAGGGACTATTTTGAAGTGGTAATTTGCATATTGAACCCTAGGTTTTGGGTAAATTGCATATTATACCAAAACTAGGTTTTAATGCACAAACATAGCTTTATCAACACTTTCTTGGTACTCAGGCTTTTCCCAAGCCATACCTCTACATCATCTTCATTATCATGATGCTTCAACACATGAGGAACATTTAATCATGTAACATTTGCAAGTTAACCCCTCAACTTGGGTAATTTGCACTTTAGTCCAAAATAAGTAAACATTGCTTCAATAATATTCAAACGGGACCAAAATTGAAACATAGGTTTCTCTTGGGCCTTAATTACTTTTCACAAGATAAAATTAAGGATATAATTAACTTGCTTAAGAAAAACTCCCAGGGTTAAGGCATAACCCATGTCAGGGATGTTACAAATTATAAACCCCTAACAAGGATTTCGTCCCCGAAATCCCAGATAAAGGAAGACAGATATTATTCATTCATAATACTATCTAGTCTCCACATAACATTTCATTGTTATGGAGACACCATAAAGCTTTGATCAGCACAAAGTTATTCCACACAAGTTTATCATAGAATGGTTCACACGGGACACATACTCCACTGTCCTTTTTATTATTAACTGTGGAATTAATTCTGTGTTAGGTAACACTTTTTCTTAATTTACAGTTTCATGTGACAGATTCTTGTTCCTGAGGATTCTCCCATGCTCCTTATTTAATTCAGCATTTCACTTTCATGATCATAATTATTTTCTGTCACCCTCTTGGGACTATATGTCTTTTCATACC
Organism: Alisma plantago-aquatica; assembly: GCA_963693085.1. Taxonomy (NCBI): domain Eukaryota; kingdom Viridiplantae; phylum Streptophyta; class Magnoliopsida; order Alismatales; family Alismataceae; genus Alisma; species Alisma plantago-aquatica. The sequence goes on from OY856410.1 coordinate 343,967,989, forward strand.
TCAGTTGTGCCTTCTAATCTGCTGACATAATACTAGGATTCCTTGTTACTTGTACCAACTATCTCATTATTTTTACATTTTCTCATCATAAAGAGAAGTTACTTATCAATTAAGAATTTATTTTAAAGATATCTTTAATTGTTATGTTTATGCAAAGCATAAACCCCTAACATATGATGTTCATATTATTTTATATATAATTAAATTGATTTCATGGTTGACCATTCCAGGTAGCCAACATAAACCATTTGATATTTTTCAGATACCAGAATCTCTTACCTTGGTATCTATCACATGTGTTGAAAACACATCACATATTTTTCTTCCTTTCATCTTGGGACATTACTTGTTACATATATCTTCACCTTGGAACCAAAGTCCAAGATAAACTGATACTTTTCTAAGTATCCATCACATGAACATTTTTATCTTATACACAACAAGTATCTTAAGACTTACTTGATTGACATGTCCCCGAAAGGAAAGAAAGCAAGGGATCATATTCATTTTTATTATTTCATGAGTTTTCAACTATTCATGAATCATTTACTCTTTGTCTCATCCTAGGTTCCTTGCCCTCTGCACAGGAATTTTTAAGGATGATCACATGACATTATTCCTTTCTTTGTTATTATCTAACATGTTCATGAGCATCTTATGATCTCATCACATTTCCCATTTCCTCATTATGGGAAAAGATCTTTATTATACGCACAAACTTTATCGAACAGGGATCACCTCCCTTGTTCTCATTCTTATCTTATGAGGAGTATACTTTTTACTTCCTCATACACACATACTGATCTGGGATTATTTCAGATTTCTCTTTCTTATTCTTAGGATATGACACATTTTTCCATTCCATATTTCTAATTTCATGATACTCATTGGATTGTCTCAGAATGACTACTTGATCAGAGCAATCAAAAAGATAACAATCTAAGAGTTTCCATACTCACTTTATCATCAATAGTTGTATACCTGGCCAGGGTATATAAATATTGAGATTAAGTAGTATGCACTTTGTATACTATCATATTCCTTCCTTTTCATATTATCACAAGCATAAGATTTAACATTCCTGGATTTTATCCAGGCATCTCTTCTATACCTCATCCTTTTTTATAGAGGTAAGAACAATATGAAACATCTATAATATTATTGTACAAAATGTAAGTCCTCATAGGACTAATCAAGGAAAGCTCAATCAATTACTTTCTCAATTTAGCTCAGGAAACCATAAAAAGACATATTAGAATAACATTATTTTGTCTGACTTGTCATGATTCGTGGATTGTTTATTGCCTCAGGCTGATTCTTTTCATAAAATCTTTCCATTGCTGGTTGTCGACTACACTTTCTGTTATTATATACAAATGAACCATCTTGGGATGCCTGTCTTCATCCTCGTGTGCTATTACTAGACCACTGCTTATGAGAGTCATGCTGACTCTGCCTCAGCGGTTGATTCACCATAACATTTCTAGCTGAGCAATTTCTTGCCATATGTCCTACCTGTCTACATTGATAACAAGTTCTATTCTCCCACTGAGGCCTAGATGGTTCTTTACCCCTTATGGGTAGCCCTTGCCTTAGTGTACTAGTCCCTGGTTGTACCGGTGGTACCAAAAACTTCTTATTTTTGGAACTACTAGGCCTCTGTTCCTGAGTTTGGATAGGCCTTTTCTCAATTCTTCCTTTATATTCCTTTTCTGGACAATTAATTCTGATATGTCCAGGTTTCCTACACCTATGGCAGATCCTAGTTTCAGATTGTATCATATTCCTTTCATCATTTTCTATTGCTTCAACCTGCTGGTGTTGATTACGTATCCTGTTGATGTCCAAAACATCGTCATTAGGGGTTGGTAATCTAGGTTGTATTGCTAATGCATGATCCACTATATACATCATGGTTGCCCTAAGTTGCCCAACAGTGATACCTATAGAAGGATTTCTTATCATAGTTGGATCAGCTTGAGGGTTCTCAGGCAATTGTTCCTCTCTTTCCTGATCCCATGCACCTCTTCTTGGTGTAGCATTGTTGCTTTCTGCAGCATATTCCTCATGTGACCCAGCCATCTTCAAGTTCTTCTTCTCCTATATGAGCAGAAGACACTATCAGATACACTGGAAGACACTAGAACAGACTCTATTACCTTAATCCTATGTCTCTGTAGACTCAGCGAACCTAGAGCTCTGATACCAAAACTTGTAACGACCGATAAACATTAGTAGTGGATTGTTGAAAATCACTAAAAATTAAAACCATTTACAAAGAGATCCAAACATAGGAAAACTCTTTCATCAAGAACCAATGTATAACATTTACATCCTAGTTCATAAGTACATAACTTGTACCATCTCTTCTCAAGGATTACAAACATCAACTGCCCTATTAACATTATATATAGATAGCATAAGAACCTCGAGGCATCAAGCCAAAATCTCAGATCGATTCATTAAAAGCACTAACTACTAACTCCGAGGACCTGAGAGTACAGAGACGACACATAGGACTACTGTCTATATGACTTGACAGACAGTATCTCCACCTGAGATCTCACTGTTGTCCCTATTGTTGTTGTCCTTCCTCTGCTGTAGGGATTTCTATTTCTTTGTCTGTGTCCACCTAAAAATGTTGGATCCCATGGGGGTGAAACAATTTGTAAATTGCCCTAGCGAGAGATATAACTCTCCGCCAAAACATTATTATTGCATTTTATTAGAATAAAACTGAGCAGAAGTATTTCATATATATTTAACAGTAGATAAATCACTGTATGAACAGAGTGAAGTAATCTCCTTTCTTAAGGAGAACATTACATCTACCCATGGTAGATTTGTAATTCATCCATCTACTTGCAATGAATGTAAAGAGATATAAATAACATCTATCAACTAGAGATGCATAAAAGAAATGTAACATCAGTCAGTAAATTTCCATATTCAATCCTTAAGCAAACATGCTATACGGATGATTACATTTTACAATCACACTTATACCCTGAGGAGATGAGGTATACCACTCATACTCCAACCGACCATTGTGAAGTCGAAATCGATACCATACAAGATCAATGGAAGAGTCGGCTTCCATGACCTCCCACATCTCAGTCAGTGCTCGACCACATGCAGGACATCTTGTGTCTCTGCTACATAGCTTTCCAGGGTATACTGGAAACTTCGCTATAGTGCTACAGCGGCGGCTGCACTCTCTTCGCAATCGAGAGATTTCATGTTTACCTCCAATGATCCGGCATTAATATTATTGGGAGATTCGTGATACATCTATCCCAATCTTTGGGAGATTCGTGATACATCCATCCCAGTACAAATAATGAAGGATTGAGAGGTTTAATGTTTAACTTCCATCAATTCCCCCATTAGGACGTAAGGATATGTTCGCCCATCAACCCCCACATATTCAAAAATATGCATTCCGGGTTTTGCCGCGAAGCAACCCGTTTCACCATCAGTAAATACTGACACTGATGGATCTATGGTCAGGGCTCTACATGATATGATTTCACTTGATTAATTAAGTACATTAGCATATTTATTTAGCATCAGTCAAGTTCTCAAATAGGAATTATTGTGACAAATGCTACAAAGAAACATGTAAGCTCTTATCAATTGCTTTACCAGAACTTATAATACATTGGGATCTTAATCCCTTATCTCATCACTTGAAAGTTCACATCTCACAGCAACATAATTATCTTACTTATCAAATCTGGGTATTCATACCCTCAGTTCATCACTAATCACTGTTACCACTTGTTAGGTAACTATTACCTCTAGGTCCTCAGACCGAGGTATACATGATACTTGTTACACAAGCATCTCACATGGCTCACAAGGCCCATTAAGTGTCTTGTCACCTTTCACTAGGCAACAACTTACTCATATGGCTCATAAAGTCCATGCACATTTTGTTGCTTTTACTAAGCAACAATAACATTAAGGCACACAAGGCCAATCAACATTTTTATTATATAAATATCATAGCTCAAATCTGGCTATGTTCATCATCTCATGATATCTGCATGGTTAATACACATGATAATAGTTATGACAATTTCACATCACACCATGCAATATAATAGTAACACCATTATTCCCTTACCATGGTTAGGTTTTACCATCAAATTGGGCTTTTCATCCCTTTACCCAAAAATTAAGGTTAGGGTTTCTCATTTCACATTAATTAGGGTTTCATGTTTATATTATCTATCCAACCCTAATTTATTGTTCCATTCCTCTAGGAGCATTCAATAATATCATAAGTATTCACTCATGATCATTACTCTCATCATATATCATTAATTATTATCAATTCAAAGGTATGAGTTCATCTCTCAACCTTACCATGGTATGTTTATATCATACTCATTATCTTGGGTTAACCCCTTTCTCATAGTATGTTATTCAACACTTATCAAAGTGCATTCAATTCATTACATCTTCATTGTAACAATTTACATAACACACACTTCTTGTGTTTCTTATCCAAGTATGTTGGGTTTGAGGTGCATCAAGGTATATCAACCCTGAAATGCTAAATGTGATATCTATCATGTCTTGATGTATCACTTTTCTCATCACTTCCAACTTACTTAAGTTAATCAACTGACCTTGTATTAAGGTATTTCCCTCTTAATACTTTTAACCACTAACCTATCACCTTTATCATGTAGTGCATAGGTCACCCATTAGAATTTGTACAACTATCTTTAATGATACGGACTTATCTCAAGTTAAGGCATTACATACTATAAGGTTGCATGTAATCAACCACTTGAGATATTTCATCTCCATAAGGTATTACCCACTATTTCATCATTAGGGTTTTCTTTTACCTTCACCCAATTTTAGGGATAGGGTTTCATATAGCATTACATATCATCACCCTAGTTTAGGGTTTCACATGGCATCACCCTATATTAGGATTACATTATTACCCTGGATTAGGGTTTTACTCAGAATTGCCCTAAATTAGGGTTTGAATTCATCAATCAACTCAATTAGGGTTTTATGATCTCTTTATCAAGGATCGTACCCTAATTGTATATCACATTTATTTTGAATGTGTTAGGCTTGACTGTTTACATGATTATTATTCATGTATGAATCTCTCTGTAACATCCCAGGATTTGAGGCCTTGGATAATATGATCTTAAAAAGAATGGTTGGACTACCCATATCACCAAGGTGCACCTCCTTTTCTGGGAGCCCATCACTAAAGAATTCCATAGTTAAGCGTGCTCAGCTTGGAGTAGTACTAGGATGGGTGACCAGTCGGGAAGTTGACCCCGACTTGCGTGTGAGTGTGGAAAAAAATGCACAGTTAAGGCTTGTGGTGGTCTGTGGGGCCAGTCGTCATTCCTGAAACTCTACTAGAGCCTTGGACAGTGGGATGAGGTCACTACAAATGGTATCATGGTATGTCAGTCTTGAGTCGTGCAGTCCATGCATGTAGGAAAGGGTTGTCCATGGTTGACGTAGCCACCCTTGCACTGGTATTCCATGATCGGGAGCTGGGTGTCCATGGGCCATTGTGGATCTGCACTGAAATGGGGTCATATTATGAGGCCATATAGTTGAGCCTTGACGAGGACGTCAAGAGTCTGGGGGGGGGGGAGATTGTAACATCCCAAGATTTGATTCCTTGGATAATATGATCTTAAAAGGAATGGTTGGACTACCCATATCACCAAGGTGCACCTCCTTTTCCGGGAGCCCATCACTAAAGAACTCCATAGTTAAACGTGCTCATCTTGGAGTAGTACTAGGATGGGTGACCAGTCGGGAAGTTAACCCCGGCTTGCGTGTGAGTGTGGACAAAAATGCACAGTTAAGGCTAGTGATGGTCTGTGGGGCCAGTCGTCATTCCTGAAACTCTACTAGAGCCTTGGGCAGTGGGCCCAGGTCATTACACTCTCTCTCATCCTACCCAGGATGTCCACTACTCAATTCTTGATTATATTGAGCCTACTTCTTATTCAAATACATGCATTTAGGGTTAGCATGATATATTGAATTATTGCATCATTATGCATCAATGATTAATCCCACTAAGGGTACCAATCATCTAAATACATTAGATGTTCAAATGGTTTGGTCAATTGAACTTTCAGTTACATGAGGTATCCAATTGAATTGACCAATTGAACCTTCAAATACATTAAGTATTCAAATAGATTGACCAATTAAATTTTCAATGACATTAGGTATCCAATTGGATTGACCATGTTGAACCTCAAATGGTTTTGATTACTTAGACCCCAAACGTTCTTGGTCTCTCAGAACTCAAACGGCTTGAAACCGTTTGGGTAAATTGCCCTTGAAACCGTTTAAGCAAGAAATGCATTGAAACCGAATGGACTTGGGTCTCCAAACGGTTTGAGACCGTTTGGTCCAAACCCTCTCAAAACCGAAAGGACCAAAAAGGTATTTCAACACTTAAACAATTCAAGGTTTCAATCAATGAACTAACTATCAATTGAATCCTTGATTCATTCATCAATTGAATTATTGAATCATCCTTCAATTGGACCATCAATTAGGGTTTTGAACCCAATTGAACTAGGATTTTTAATCAAGAAACCTTCAATTAGGGTTTTGAAATCGAGGAACCTTCAATGATTAACATTGTGGAACCGATTCAATTGAAATAAATGAATCATCATCAAATTATGATATGACCTGACCTCAAATGGTCTTGAGGTCGTTTGTATGACCTCCAAACGGTCTTGAAACCGTTTGGGTTAATCAACCCAAAATTTTAAATCAACCAATTGAAATTTTAGCACTTAACCCGATTAGGGTTTGGTAATTGATTAACCTTCATCTGATGAACCCTTTGGAATCAATCAATTAAATTTAATGGGTCATCAACCATCAACACTAACATCAAAACTCCAAATGGTCAAGTGTGGTCAACCCTTCCAAATGGTTTGAAATCGTCTAGCTTCTAACGGTTTGATGAAACTGTTTGATTTCAAATAGTTTTGTTGAAACCGAATGAACATCTTGTTGAAACCGATTGAATAACCAATTTTTCGGAAACGTGTCCAATATGATGTCATCATCTTTTACCTTCATCCATGTAGTTCCTATTACTTCTGATTTCATGGAATTACCAATTTCAACAAGCAATGAATCAAGAAGAAGAAGGAATCAACATAATTGCAAAATTAATGGTTGAATAATAATGTAAATGGGTTCAAGTTATAAAACCCGCCTCCAATTGAGATTCAAAGCTTCAAGCTCACGTCAAAAATGGTGGATACAACTCCTTTCACTATCCCAGGGCTCTTCCTCAAGCTTTGAGTGAAAAGGAATGGTTAGAATTGAAGATGGAGTGAAGATAAGAAGAAATCAAGCATTGATTTGTGATTTCCACCATGGAATCAAGGTGAAAGAGGGCCATGGAGCTTACATACAGGTTGGGAGTCGTCCTCCTGTTACTCCTAAGCTCCCTTGGTCGTTTTTCAAGCAAGAAGTGAAAGTGGCTTCAAAATTACCCATTCAAGCTATGGATTAATGAGTATATATGAATTTTATTGAAAATTCATTTAAGAGAGAGAAAGTAGGAATTATCTCCTCCATTTTCCTTATCACTTGCCCCCTTATCTTCCTTAGATACTAGGATATATTATTTGCCTCTTATTACTCTCAATTATCCATGATTTAAAGAAAAGCAAATTAAGCACCTTAAATCATATAATACTAATATCCATAAGTTAGTGGATATTTCTTTTTCTTTTCTCTTAATGTGAGTGGGTTCTCCACTCACGTAGATATTTCCATTGCCTTTGCAAGGCACAAGGACGTCCACACTTGTTTATTTTCAACCAACACAATTTTTGTTGAAGGGCAATCCAATTAATATAATTATTTTTGCATTAAATTGAATTAGGGTTTCAATTATGCTTAAATCTTGATTATTTTAATATCAAGATTCTCTCTCCTTCAAAGTGATACAAATGAGATGCCCCTCTCATTTGCTTTGCTCTACATGATGCCAAGAAACATTAGGGACTATTTTGAAGTGGTAATTTTCATATTGAACCCTAGGTTTTGGGTAAATTGCATATTATACCAAAACTAGGTTTTAATGCACAAACATTGCTTTATCAGCTCTTTCTTGGTACTCAGGCTTTTCCCAAGCCATACCTCTTCATCATCTTCATTCTCATGATGCTTCAACACATGAGGAACATTTAATCATGTAACATTTGCATGTTAACCCCTCAACTTGGGTAATTTGCACTTTAGTCCAAAATAAGCAAACATTGCTTCAATATTATTCAAACGGGACCAAAATTGAAACATAGGTTTCTCTTGGGCCTTAATTACTTTTCACAAGATAAAATTAAGGATCTAATTAAATTTCTTAAGCAAAACTCCCAGGGTTAAGGCATAACCCAGGTCAGGGATGTTACACCCTTGAACCCCCTATGAATACTCAAGTGATCCTTACTTCGATGATCGCTGGGAAGAAATTCCAAATCTCTGAGAATATCCTGAATGTTTTCTTTTTAGGAGATGATGAGAATGACACATGGTGTAAGGATTATGGTGAGTATTTTGACCTTTTGGACCCTGAAGGTTTCTATAGGCAGAATGAGATCACTCTTCCTGATATCCATCGCTACCTAAAGAAACCTGATGTTCCATATAAGAAGAAGAGAACCCTACCCTCCTCCTTAGATATGAAGAAGCATATATTAGCCCTAGTGGTAAATTGCAACATCCATCCAAAGAAAAATCAAACGGATATTGCATAAAACAATGCAGTGATCATGTATTACACCTTAGAGAATGTCGGAGTCAAGTGGTCTCAATATATCCTACACCATATGACTTGCTTTGACTTTGGCAAGAACACCCATGGCACCCATTGCACTGATTTGTGGTCTTTTCAAGTTTTCCACTGAGAAATCATTCTTATTTGACGTCCACTACAAACCTACCAGGAAGGGAGTTTGCATCAGTGAGACCACAATTCAGAAGTATGTGCCTATCCTATCCTCCACCACACTCAGTGCTTCACCCTCTACCTCTGCCTCTGCCTCTGTTGCACATGCCTCTACCTCTACCCGAGCTCCATCTCCTCAACCACCTCAACCTAGTCGTGCCTCATTTCGTGTATCCAATGAATCCCTCATGGGTTACATGATGCACCAGCATGCATACAACCTCTAGGTTAAGGAGCATCTACACCAAGATTTATGTTCAATCATGTCAAACATGAACTTATCATGTGCACACCCATACCCCACCTACCAGCCTTACCCCGATAGTGATTATGCATCCTATGAATACAATCACTTCTACCCTGCCCCTGAGCCTTCCGCTACTACTCCCACACCCTCTACTATTGGTGGTTCTACTCCCATCTTCATGTCGTTGCTTGTTGGCCCCTTGGCCACTCTGCTTTCCAGTCTGGGTGATTCTTCTCCCTCCTTCCCTCATGACAATGAGCTCTATGCTTTTGGTATGACTTGGGATGAGCATAATGCTCACTGACCCAGTCATGTCTTCGGTCCTTCTATGGATGAGGAGATGCCTGACCAGGCTGATGTTGAGACTGATGGTGATGGTGAGGATGCTAATGATGATGGTGATGGCTTTGGTGGTGACTCCAATGATGAAGGCACTGCTACTACACCTTCAGATGGAGATGATGACTACGAGCCTGATGTTGAGGATGATGATGATGTTGTGGACATAGATAGTTTAGATGTCTATATGTTTCTTAGTTTTTAGTCTAGTTTGTTGATCATGTATATCTTTCTAGGCTATTTTGTATAAGAAACATCTAGGCACATTATCTGAGATGTACTATTTTATCTTCAGTTTTTATTGACTCTCGCTTGTAGTTGTTTTCATGAGAACATGCTTCATGGGTTGTAATCGATCTTTTGTGCACTCTTACTCTTTGATCAGTTAATCTTATGAGTTGGTGCCATATTTCACCATATTTTGATTATGACCTAGCTTGTGTGCTTCTCTCGTTTCTGTTTGATATATGTTATGTGATTGCATGTTTGAATATCTGCTTGGTTGTGTTTGAGAAGATCTTTTTGTATGCTCTTCTACCCCCCTCCTTCCTTTTTGATAATGTCAAAAGGGGGAGAGAGAATTTCAATGTCTTGAAACTCAATCATATTGCTATTATTGCCTATGTGATTCTTTTCTTGTTCTTTATATGCTTTATCATGTGACTTGCTAAAGGATCATGTAGTACATGCATGTTATATTGCTTTGTGTAGAATGAGAAATTATGCAGGTTAAAGTAAGCATAGATTGAGGGGGAGCAATTCACATTGTTCAAATTTTGAACCCCCCTAATTCACAAGGCAAAGGTATACTTTCAATATTCTTTTCAACATGTTTGAGGAATGGTTTGTCATTATCAAAAAGGGGGAGAATGTTGACCTAGAGGTTATACATTGTCCATATTTTGATAATGACTCAACCATTCCATTCATATGTATCTAATATGTGTATTCAAGATTGATTTTAGGTTTTAGGTACATGAAAACAATCAATTTACACAAGCCCTAGCTTGTCAAAGTTCAAGTCAAAAGCAATGCAAGTGTGCTAATTTGGAAATCCATTCAAATTACCTTAGAAGAATTTTGTAATCGCTTGTATTGATGATATGACTTGTAACTAAGATGAGAAAATTATGTGGGACACTTAGTACCAAGTTTTAGTCACTTTTTAACATCATTTGAAAATTTATCACAGACTGTTGATCAGTCGAGTTACAATCTCAACCAATCCCTTGGATCAATTCTCTAATGTGTGCATCGGTCGAGTTATGCATTCACAGAACTCGACCAATCGGGTTACTGACCAAATGTGATTTTAACTGATCGGTCGAGTTTCCCAGGACAAACTCGACCGATATTTTGAAAATCGGGTTTGTCTTTTAGCTGATCGGTCGAGTTACCTTTATTGAATCTCGACCGAATGTACTGTACGCAAAATGTAGAAAAAGTGATTCTAACCTTTGATGACTTGTTTGGACAAAAATAGATCTATTGCCTTGTGCAAAAATGGCTATATTTCGACCCTAAGTGTTCCCCAACTCAAGGGAGCACCTCCAGCTATAAATAGGACCACTTGGATGTAAGGACCCTGACCCCCATTTTGGGCTTATCCTATTTGCTTTGCCTAACCCTGGTGTTTAGTTGCTTGCTAATCACCTCTAGTGGTGATTAGGGTTTGTTTGTGCCCTGTTGAGGGTAGGAGGTGCTACTTGCAAATAACCCAAGTTTTAGGGTTGATGAGCAAGTTTGTCACCTTGATAGATGTCTTCTCTCTCCTTACATCCTCTGGAGTGGAGAGGATGGGTTTGGCTCGTTGCTTGAGTTGCCTTGGGCTTGGTTGAGCCTTGCTTGAGCCTTGTTTTGCCTTTTTGTACCTTGTGTCGGCCATAGGTGTGTCGGCCATGGTTGTGTCGGCCATGGGTGTGTCGCCCATGGGGGTGTATCGGGCTAGGAGTGGGTGTATCGGCCATGGACCACCTTTGACTCCTAGCTTCGTTTGTGTCACCACTCTAGTGGACACTTAGTGCATGATGCTTGCATGTGGCAATTACCTTGGACATGTGTATGGGGCGAGATGAGAGGGTGGCGTTGCCCATGGATAAGTGTCCCTAGGTGGGAGACACATTGCCTTGATTTACCTTGGTTTCTCCTCCATCCTCTTTTATACATGTATCCCCTTTCTCTTGTGAGGGATCCCTTTAATCCTTAGTTTCCCCTCTTCCTTGGTGCACGACACCTCTCCTTTGCAAGCTTGGTGTTCGATCCTCCTCCTTCTCCTTGGAGTCTTCTTCTTCCTCTAGTGGTGGCCAAACCCCAGAGTGCCTTGTTCTTCTTCTAGTGGTGGTGCTAGGAGCTTGCTTAAGGCGGGTTACATAACTCCTAACCCAAACCATACTACCTTCTTTTATGTTTCATGTTTTCATATGATCATGATCGGCCATGTATGTTGCTAGATATGGTTCTTGCTTAGTTTGCACCTTTAGTCTTGTGGATATAGTGATCTTGTTGTTGTAGTTGATGTTTTGTACCTTTGGACCTAGTTGGCCGAACCCATAGATTAGGGTTTCCTTTGGGGCAATACCCCTTTCTCTCCTTTGGTCTTGAGAAGTGAGTTTGGATCTAGTGATATAGGCAACACCCCTCTCTCTTAGTTGTTGAGAGGTGAGCCTATACCCTAGTCATTTGGGCAACACTCTTCTCTCACCATGGATTTGAGAGGTGAGCCATGGTTGGATGTAGACCTTGTAGAGGTTGGGAGCTTGACCTAAGTTGGAGGTGATCTATCATGTTGCTTGATTGGTGATGGAGGTTGTGCAAAACCCCTCTCTCTTGGTTGTTGAGAGGTGAGCCGATTCTCTTGATCTTTTAGGGTTCTGATGATGGTGAGCTTGAGGTTGAAGATGACCTTGTCGGGATGGGCTTGGTGCCTTACATGATACACCCTTGATGAGATGTTGCCTGACACCTCTTTGTCTTGGGTCTTGGCCTGACTGATATGGTTCTATTGTGTTCGGTTGGCTTTGTTCCCGTTATGGTCCTCTTGATCTTGTTGGTGAGCTTGGGCGAGATGCCTTGACCGAGATGACCCCTTTACCCTAGTGGGTGTTATCCTTTTCCCGATATGGTGCCTGGTTGGGCATCATGTCTTTAGCCGATAGGAGTGTTCTCTTCTGATGTGTTGATGTGGGCGTTGCCCGGCCCTATGGTTCCCGTCTCGAGGCGTTGTGTGTTGTTGTGATGTCGTCTGACACAGCGTCGTGCATTGCGGCTTGGATGATTAGGTAGTTGTTGCCCGTCACAAACCCTAACCCTAGCTGGATGATAGGGTCTTGGCCATTTAGAGCTAGTCATGTTTCCCGACACACCCTTGCTCCATGGTTGCACGGTATGAGCTACACGATACACATCTCCTAGATCTGTTGCATGACACACTCCATCAGATCTGCTTGCACGATATCCCTTGTGCATGGATGCACCCCATCATTGACCGTTATGTGTGGGCAAGTGCTGGGCCGATAGGCCTCTAGTGAGGGGCATTACCCTACCTGATACCACCTGTAGTAAGGGTTTACCTACCCGTCACACTTCTAATGAGGGTAGCAGGCATCCTACCTAGTAGTCCTTCATCGTGAAATCGCATATTTGTTGATAATGAACAATGGAATTTAGTTTGCAAACCTATGCTATGTTGGATGTTTAAAGATAATGCCAAGATGCTTGCTCCTGTTTATAAGGTAAAAAGCATAGATGGATGCCCATGATTTGATAACAATAAAATAGCTGAAACAGTATATGCTTCATACGATTATGATCATGACATGTGCATCTGCAAACCCTAATAACATGATAAACATAAGAGCTATGTTTGGTGATTTTAAGTTATCTCTTTTGATGTGCATACTAACCATGTAGGTGTATCAGATGAATTCATAGCCAGGTAAGAGCTATGAGGTATATGTGTTTGAATAACACTACATCGTGATGATCACTCTTGTTGATGAGATGACATGCATCACCAATATGATGTGATAGGTCTGAGGACTTGATAAAGGCTAAGTGCCTAGTTGAGGTGTTATCCTCTGATGATAAGATCAGGGATTCTTATCCCAAGTGATGATGTAAGATGATGAGAATGCCTTAAGAGGCAATGGTTTCCTGTGATAAGGGATTGAGATCCTGGGATAATGTGATGGTGGCAGTAATAATGTAACTTAATGTTATGTATGTGTTACAACCTGGCTGCCTCAACAATCCACTTAAAATATACTAACTAATTATAGTGGAACATATTATGTAGTTTGCCCTGGCCATAGATCCATCATCGTCAGTAGTTGGTGATGGTGAAACAGGTTCTCCTGCGGGTTAACCCGGAAGCGCATATTATTGAATATGTGTGGTTTCTCCTAGCCGAAAATAAGGAGGTTAGAGTGGAACTTTGGTTGTAGACTCCAGAGCGCGGTTTCAGGCCCGTAGCTCAATATGTTGGAGCGTGGTGAATAGGCCCATGACTCAGAATGTGTGAGGAGAGAGCATGAATGTGTTCATGGCTCAGAGCACGGTGAATATGCATGTGGCTCGGTTTCACTAGCGCTGATACATGTACCAAGGTGGGCTAGGCAGAGGGTAGTCTGACCCTGTGGCTGAGGCCATTTAAGCATGAGACTACGGTCCTACTTGTTTTGCACTCATGCACTGACCACGAGGTGGGGAGTTCGTGAAGTTCGGCTCTTCCATTGACCTTTTATGGCACCGGCTTGGGTTTCGCAACCGAAGGTTGGATTTGAGCGGTACAGCTCACTTCCTTAGGGCATAATGATATGTAACCCAGCCGAATAGTATTTATTGCTTAAGGCAAAACACGGAACATTGGTTGAGGCATTGTCTGTGTAGTTGATCTTGTTATACCTTGCAGTTGCTCATATGTTCTTTATGTTATCCGGTAAGATCTTATAAATCTTATCTTGTCAATCATGTTCCATAAAGGAAATTAGGTCATATGCTTCCCGGATCTCTTGGTAAGTTTGATATTACAGTAAGACCTGCTCAGTATGCTGCTCATATAATCTACTTATGCTAGTTATCTGTTTTAACTGCTTTAGCCTTCCTTGGAGTTTTATAGTTTCGGTGGGGAGTTATATTTCTTGCTGGGACTGTGTGTCTCAGCCTGTTGGTTTAAAACCTTTTTAGGTGATCGTGCTAGATGTGGTAGTGGTCGCGAGGTTGCGGCCGAGTAGCAAGAAGAGCAGTAGAAGGCAAGAGATGGATACGTTGTTGTTTTGGTTGTTTTGTAGTAGAGTCCTAGAGTCATCCATGTACTCTCAAGTCCTCGGAGGTGTTTTGACATTGTTTTACGATGTATAGCTGATGAAGCTTTGTATATCCTGCTGCTGGCTGGATGTGGCCCATTGTGTACGTATAATAGGTGATGAACTCATGTGTTGATAGGACAACTGATCTTATAAGCTGTGGACACGTATCAAGGATTGTAAATGTTTATATAACATGTCTTCTTGCAGGATGAGGATCTGGATGTAATAGTTCCTTGGTTTATCTACTTTCCGAAATCGGTTTTAATTAACATGTGTTTTGGTAATAGGTGGTTTATGGTGTTTTCTGCACGTTTTCGTGTGGCATCTCTTTGTCTGTGTGATAGTGAGATGTGTCGCCACATTGGAGTTCATTCCAAGGTTGCTCATTCACTAAACACAAGGTCCTTGCTATAGTTGAGTGTGCTACCACCCCTTGAGCCCCTTTCTCTCTCTAGTTTACACTTCATTTCTTGATTTGTGAGTGAGTTAGGATTATTGTAAGAGAGCTCCACCTTTGTGCATGTAAAAGCTCTCAATCTTCCACTACTTCCCTATCCCCTTCTTTCATGAAGAAAAGTTGAAGGAAGCAATCTGCATCGAGTGAAGAAGGAGTTGTAGCTGGTCCTCTTCAAGTTTGATGAAGAGGTGGTGATCTTCTCTAGGTGAAGGAGAAGGAAAAGTCAGAAGATCTAAGAGGAGAAGAAAAGTCCTTCAAGGCGGAAGACTTGAGCTTGAATGGGTAAGACCTAGGTGAAGGCTAAAGATTCAAGCTAAGTGGGTAAGTTCCTTGTGAAGGTGGAGATCTCCTTGTGATTGGATGGGTAAGTCCTTTGGTGGTCTATTATTGTAATCTTTGTGGTGATATAATAGAGAAAATCACTTGCAAAGTCCTAGAGGTTGACCTCTCTAGGTAGTGGACTGACTCACTTCTAGTTTGAAGTGCATAACCACTCTACATCCCTTTGTCAAGTGCTTGCTATTAATCTTTCTCATCCTTGCTATGCTTGTTAGATAGGACTTCAAATTTCCATTAAGCTATTGCTCCTAATTGATATAATTTGAAGGTCTAATCAGTTTGATGGGAAATTTTGTAGCTCTATTCACCCCACCTCAAGAGCCCTTAGATCCAACACTGGTTGTATACTTAACTCTTTTCTTCTATTCTCCCTTTGCTTTAGAGTACATAAAAGTACTTTACTCAATTATATGATCCATTCCTCATAATTGATTCTTACTATCTTGGCCCTTACATACTTTTCTCATATCTTTTCCATATTTCATATTTAGAGTTCATGTAATACTAATCATTAAACTTAATCTGAACCTTATTTCATGTTCCTTTATTCCCATCAAGGGTTTCTCATATGAGGCCCTAAAGTTGGATCTCAGATATCAGTTCCAACGGATTCTTAGTTATTCCAATCTTTCCCATATGTTTCAATCTCTAGTGTATGTACATACTCATTACATTCTGAGTTTGCCTCCATGTAGTTTAATAACTCTTATTAGATTAATTAATAGGACTAATTAGATCCCAATAACACATCCTTCCAGCTGGACCAGGACAAACCTGTAGTCCTAAAACCAAGAGCTACTCAGGATTAATCAACTTCTATATCTCAAACATATAGAAAGAATATCCACTCAGGTAAACTCATTTAAAGATAACTTTTGGTCTACTTGATACAAAGAATGCAAACAATAACTAAATTAATTTCATAGTGTACTACAATCTTAAAGGACCACATATATTTCTAAAAACTGAATATTTGAATTCATATATAAGAGCATTTTTATAGATCTTCAATCAAAGCAACAATATAAAACAAGAGTTATATCACATTCTATTCTTATGCTCAATTCATTCATTTCTTTTTGGTCTTCTAACCCTAATATATCTAGGGTTTCTCTCTAGCCCATCCTCCCATTGCATACCTGGCCAGGGAATTCAGAGAAGAATAGACATAGTAGATTGATACTAGTCAACCTAGGTATCCAGATACCGGGCCATGGTATCCACATACCCAGACTTCCCAGAGCTATTCACACACCACCTCTTAACTGCCACATTTATAACTCTGACTTTCTATCCTAATGGTCCCTGATGAATCAGCCTAAGCTCTGATACCAAGTTGTTACACCCACATCCCATGATTACCACTAATCACGAGAATAGGGCATAAGTTTGAGGATTATACTTAATACAAAGTTCACTCCCAACTTTTTTTCCTTTCAAACTCGTTGTTTTCTCGCATTCAATCACATAAACAATCTTTATAAGAAAATTAAACCTTGATCACTCTAATATGATCTCAACATTAATGATACACATCCAGACATTCTTTATGTTTCTCACACTTCCATGTACATACAACATGATAACAAGTTATATACTCTATTATTCAGGAAACACAGTTACACATTATCATTTACAACTCTCTTTCAACTCTATACAAGGACCTAGAGTGACCGAGACTGACTGAACTTAACTAATCTCATACTTAACTCCTACGGTAGATCTACTTTGATGCATTGACATCTTCAGTCTACAAGTTATCCCTAAAAATTGTGAGTAGAGGGGTGAGCCTACTCTCTCAGTGAATGAGTACTTCATAGAAACAATTTAAAACACTTATATAATTATTGATATATTGTTGAGCAACTGATATCAATTATAACAACAGTAAGCTTTAAAGAGTCTAATCATTTACAAACATAAATATGGCGGGATACTCTAGATATCTACCCGAGTTAATCAATATATGAACATGCTTGATTGATCATAAAGAGAACTAATAATTCAGAAACATACAAAGAATAATTGAATAACTGTGCATACTTGTTTAACCTCTCGTTCATCTTATTATGCCCTGAACCCACATGAGGTGTACCACAACATGTGAAAGAATCACAGCAAGCTACAATCTCACTGTACAAGGCTTAGAAGCATGCCTGGGGTCCTAAGCCTATCTCTCGAGTAAGACCCCGTCTGCAGCAGGCCTCGACACGTCTGCCTCTCGACGGCTAATGGGAGCGGCCAGATATCTCAGACTCCACCTCTCAACATGGATACTCAGGCGGTGAGTCAAAGCCCTCAGGCTTATTGTGCATCAGTGGACCTACTGACCACTGATCACTACAACATGTAACACAAGTACCACTGCCATCCTCGGTTGGTGTTGGGTACCACACAACTATAAGGAGTCCTCCCTACTGGTCAAGACCCTCGCACCCTACTAGTATGTTCTGGCTTACCTTGATCAGGACTACCTCCAATCGAGAAATCATTTCCTCCTAACAATGCAGGCCTCATCTTGTGAGGATTCTACAGTGTTTCTGGCATCTAAAGGTTTAATTCACTCTTTAAATTCACAATTCAATCATCACATCAACATATCTTATTTTAGCTTTGTAAACTATTTATTTCATAGATCATATGATAATATTTACCACAAACCAAACAATTAAGCATCACCACATCTCATACTGAGACACATTGATATCACAATACTTGATTCACTTAACACCCTATCCTTAGGGTTTCATTTACCTCATTCACTAATCACATGACTTGCATAAGGATTTAATGCGTCATAGACATTCATTGAATAAAGATTGCTTTTAACAACATATGTATAAAACCCTGGAATCGAGCTAAATTTGGGTTTCCATGATAATCATTGATACATCATGATTCAAGAATAATATTGAATAAATAAAATCTATTATTTCAAGAAAAGCACTTCAAATAAATTTCACAAGATCTATTCACAAATTCCCAACTTTCCACTCATCTAGGATTTCACCTTCTTTACTGAGATATCAAACAAACACTATTCACATCACACGAAATAAAAGAGAGTATCTAACATATATGTTCTACACATTTAGATAAACAATCATTCATAATCAAGGAGATAGACATTTTTTTATTTGATTATACAACAGTTTTAGTCATAGTCGAAAACCCTAATTTTCAGTTTACTCTTATAGCCTCTGCAAATACTTAGGGAATTCTCATTAAGATGGATTGTACCCATTTCTAATATGATTTAATCATCTGAAATTCATAAAAATATAGGAATAATTCATTTCATATCATTTTGTAAAAGCTAGATCAAAAAGGCAATTTAGGGTTTGTACTCGCATACTGAGCAATTGAAGATTATTGATGGTTTAAATCATTTTCATGAAATCTATTGTTTAAAAGAAGTACCCACTCACCCCTAAGGTGTGAAAACACCTTAAAAATGCAGCCCATCTTTGAAAATCTTGAATCCATATCAAAACCCTAGCAAATCAGCAATTTCTTCTTCTTTTCAACCCAGAAACCCTAGAAATGAGGAATTATGAAGAAAGAGTGAGAAAAAGGAGATATTTGATATTATATTAGATCAAATTAGAGGAGGGATGTAATATTTACATGTGAGAGAAGATTCACCATGAAAGCCTATGCAAAGAAGCTAAACTTACTTGATTTCATCATATCTCGGATAGAGAAACCCTAGATTAACAATTCCACCACTTTCTCCTCTCAAACCCTAACTCTCCCTCTCTCTCTCTAAGATTTTATTTATCTAGAATGAATCATGAATTATGAGAGATCCTAGTGTGTTACGTTGACTATATAGAGCAATTGAGGTTGTTGGGTAATTTACACATTAACTCCTCACCATACTTTCTCTTATTTTAGCAGATTTTTCTGTCATAAAAAAGTTACTGTAATTCATTTATTTCAGAGATCAAAAGTTCTCCAAAAATTATGAAATTTTAGCATGTTGTTTGTAATTGAATTCTAGATCTTCAATTAAAATTTTAGATCATTAAGAGCTATCAATAAATAATTAAAATTAAATAGTGCACTACTATCCAGCAGTCTACAGAACAGTCGGCTGAAGAGAAAATGCCCCAGAATTGCCATGCAAGCTGCCACAACCGTGCTAAGAGGGACCCAGAACAGCCATTCTATCTACCACGTCCGTGTTGCATTGATTTCATCATATTTGAATACAAAAGTTGGTCAACAGTTCAATTTTTTCAAAATAGCCGTGTGGACTAGAATGCATGTGCCACCAATGACCTAACATGGTTGTGCTACCTGCCACGGCCATGCTATCCAAGCTTCCAATAACCATTTTCATTTTCCTTTTTCTACCTCTCTCATTCCTCCCCAACATGAGCCTATTTGGTGAAAATCCTAATTTTATCCGACTAGGGTTCATATTTTCTCAAACCGTAATTATACAAAGCGATAGCATACTTGGAGTTCTCATTAGGTTTAACACATCATAATTGAGATATCATCGTTAATCACGTTTAAGCAATGATAAATCTAATTAAGCATGTAATCATCCACATAAACCCTAACTTACCAATTAATCCCAGATGCGGTCATAACACATAATGTAGTGAGGATACCCTAGGTGAGGTGTCGCTAAACTATCTCTCAGATGCATGAAATGTGACATTACTTGTCCAAAGATCACCTAGAAAGTTGGATCCATGAATTCTATCAGGCTCATGATAGGAAATGAGGGTTGCTCTATCCTTATTTCGAGTCCTCCATGTTTCTTATCGCCACATCCTGGCACTGCATATCTACTCTTGGCACACTTTTCAAGTGAAAAAGCCATATCTACACAACTATAAAGGATGGTTAGACATGGTCAACAATAAATAATAGAGAATATATCCTATTTCCTTCTAGACTAAAAAAACTAATATAAGATACCACCAATTGTAATATTTCAACATGCCAAGGTGAGATTACTCAAATATCAAAATAGATTAATCCTAATCAGCATCATAACAAAGAAGGTATAGAAAATACTATCCGAAAATTCCTAACATACCCACACAAATATTTGCATAAAAGGCCAAACATAGGTTCCAAGGAAACCAACCTTCAATCACCATAACATAGGTTCCAAAGGAAACCAACCTTTTGTCACCAAAACATACTTTACAAAGAAAACTAACCTTTGGTCACCTACAACCAAAACTAGAGGGCACTACATGATAGAGTTACAATTGATTAATTAGGTTAATTACTCATACTCATTTTCATAAATCAATTTAAAAACAAGGTATGCATATGTAATTGTGATATTATCAAGTATAATTAATCCAAAGATGAAAAATATATAACAACTCTATATTAGGTTACCCAATCATGGAGCCATTTACCATCTCTGGACATAGTAAGGCCCAATTGACCACTACAAGCCACATCAAAGCCAAACATTTTAGTAATTTCATATTCATATGAAATGACGGATATATCTTCATATGACAACAGCAAAACACCATGCAAAATTTCAACTTAAAATCCCACAAGTTTGAGGAAGTTGCACTTAAAACAAGATTAGGCATAAAAAGACCAATTTCAAATACAAATGAGCTACTTTAGGTATGAAATGTAGTTACCACGAAATTGCATAAGTATAATAGTTAGGAAAACCTATTATAACTATATTAGAACAACATACAAACAGTAGGAAAGCTTACCTATCATATAAAAAATATTTCAAAAGAGCATTTTTAGGTGTGATTGAAGCACTTTTAGAAATCAAATCTTGTTCTAATGAAATTTCAGTAGAATAATAGTTAGTTAAACGTTTTAAATTGATTTTAAAACCATTCCTTAATAGTAGCAACGTTTCTGAAGTTTTTGTTCCTCCAAAATGGTAACCAAAGACCATAAAAATGACATTTTTAGGGAAAAAGAGAACATATTTCGAAATTTTTGTCCTTGTATAATTAGGAAGGACATGAATAACATCAAGGATCTTAATTAGGAGATTATTATGGACATGAAAATTTGTATTCTTATCACATCATAGCAAAAAATCCCATTAAAGTTCCACTTTCAATCTTATTATGCAAGTTTAGGGAAAGATTTTTAGGATTGTTTGACGACCCCCTTTTGGGTATCCCTCATAGGAGAGACCATAAAGTTCAAAGTCGATACCTAAAGTTTCCAGGATCCATATTTAACAAATAATAAATAGTAGTCAACAATTTCCATTAGTTGAACAAAGATTGGTTACAAGATGTATAATGAGGCTCCTCTGAGGAGTTACATGCATTTTTCTAAGGAAACTATTATATACATGGGAATAAGTACTAAGATCTCTAAATAATCATCCTTGGTATTTACTTTAATATCTTTAATGAATTTCATCTAAATATCCATGAAGTCATATATTTATATATGGCAGTTATCTAAACATTGATAAACAAAAGCATATATCAATTTATTGTTGTAGTGTGGACGTCGGTGCATACAAAAGTGTGCATAACAATAACAACATATATTGTCCAACAATCAAATATATGAACTTATACTTTCATTTAGATAAACTAACCCATGTTTGTAATTCCACCTTGGGTGAATCACCTTTCTCTATCCATCATTGGACCTAGGTGAGCTACCCCTTAGTAGGTCTAACCCTGGGTTTAAAATATCATTGTTTGCTTTATGTCGTGGTCATATTGTTGGCACTATAAACTTAGGTACTAAACTAGGGTTTAGGGGTACCTTGGGTTTGGATTTGGAATAAGGGTATCAAACTCTAATTCCACCACATCTTGATCTCCAAGGGTTAGAAACCCTAAATAAGCATCATATGTAACTCTAATTCTAATGTTAGACATATATCCTCTTAATATTGAATTTGACCAGACTACATCAATTGAACATGATATTGGTATGAATTTTATGAAATCTAGAGTTTTATTTAATCTTCATATCATTGGAATACATTAAACACAATTTTGAGCTAGGATCACATATATACATATTAATGTAACCCTATCTCTTAGATCATATATATAGTTTCTAGATCAAACTACATGAAGCAAGATCAATTCATTACCATAGTATATCTCAAGCACCAATACTTCAATATAGTCAACACTGTATTGATTATAAATAGGGTTTATACATATACATCAAGGAAACCTCTTAATGTGGCAAATATATTATGAATGGCCCATGCTACTAAGATATATTGATAATAATAGTGTAAATAAAATGTGAATCAATCTTAATCAAAGGTATCTTTAACATTAAGGTTACGTGCATGAAACATTACTTATATAAGACCTATCATATATAGTTTTTGGTCTACTACCATAATTAGGTATTGACTATATTTCACATGAATTCTACTCATTTTCTTGTTTAAGTGACCTATATTATCACCATATTATGCAATACTAATTATTAACTAGAATTATTGCAATATTAACAATATTGGACAATGAGATCCTTTCACATTAAAAAAATACCCTCCTTATTATTAACCCAGCTAGAAAGAGACCGGGGGTATTGACCCCATTGCCCTGCATGCTGAGTTTGGGTTATCGTGTGCTCAAGGGTATTTTGGTCAATGGATTCATGCCTTCTTCTAGCTTGTGCCATGATTCGAGTCAACTAGGTGGTTGACCCCCACATGTTCCTTGGATCTGAGTAGCTCATTAAGGTCTCTACATATTTTCCATCATCATTAGACTCATCAAGTCGTGGTTAGCATGACAATAGTCAATATAAGGAGGGATTCCACTATGAAGGTGACAAATTGACCTAAGGTTAAAGGAAAGAAACACATATTGAAAAACCTTAACTAGTGTTTCATAAATGATCGGATGATCAACAAGGCACTCTCACAAAGCTTGTGCTCCTATATGAGGAGTTTGGGTGCTCCTAGTTGGGGTCTAAGACCATCCTATCTTCTTGGATTTCCGACAGTGGGGCACTCTTGGTTGCACAAGGTATTCTATCTTGGACATGTTGCTAGGGGCGTGAATATCTCCATTGATATATCTCCCTTTGTTGAAGGAGTTGGTGCCTTATATATAGGGCTTGGGATGATGATCCCACCTCTACAAAAATACTTCCCATGCCATCAAGGAAAACAACCATTGTTCCCAAGAATTATTCTAATAACAGATGGAATTAACTTTGGTTGTGCTCAAGGGTCCAAGTAGTTAATTGGGATCATTTTAGGAAGTTTGAGGGAGGTTGGGAAGGTAGCAACTAAGATATACAATGGGGAAGGTTTCGTGTGTTATCAACAATGTTCCTATGGAGTTCACATGGAAGGGGAGACCTTCCATGCATCGCTCCAACTGGGATCTGGGTGCCTAGGGGACCCAATTCCCTATTTTGTTATCTTTTCTTTTTCTTTTAGATGAAAGCCAAAGATAGGATAATAATTATGTAGGCACCATGTCCATTCCTTTTCATTCCAAATTTTAGGATAGGCCTTCTGTTAGTATTATATCTCATTGTACAAGATGATAGTTCATTAAGTCATCTATTGCTTATACAAAACTTGTCTTATAAGTAAAATCTAGATAATTACTCAACAAATTACTTAATTTACAAGATAACTTATAATTCTATGTATTTTTTCCATAATCTAATAATTCAATTATCCATCACCTAAATTTACATTGAGTATTTATAATGAGCAAGAAATACCAAATTCACCATTGTTCTCTCAAGGACCTATATGTAAACCCTATTTGGCTCAATTGGGTTTGTATTGGATTCTAGGGCTCATGTCCATACCTTGGGCCTTCCAATGGGTCCACAATCTAACTATCTTTTTTTATTACGAAATTAAGGCATTGGTTATCAGTTCAAGCTTCATATTCATATATTTTCTCAATGTTACATTATATCCTAAAATTGACAACTTATTCAATGTCTAGATATTAGTCGTGTCATCACAATTCAATTTGAGTCATACTATTGATCCATCATTCTATAATTATGTTTATTGTTTTAAGATCTCAATATGTTATTATTGAATGTATAATCATATAACCTAATTTTATAAATTTTTAGGATCTCATATTCACCCCTTCTTAAAAAGGTTTTTTGTCCGCACTATTGAAGCCTAACTAGGTTAAATCAAAACTCATATTAGCCTCATGGATTAGGTGTAAAAACCTTCCTTCGATAGGTTTCTGCTAAGTCACTATTATTGATAATACATTTCTCATATTACTGAGGTTGGAACCCAAATCTACTCCAAGGGTAGCTCGACATCCTCATCCATTGCCCCATATTATCACTTAATGATTACATTTTTTGTTTGTGATGATATTTTCACCTAGATTTCAAAGCTACTAACCATCCTTCAAACACGTTTGTGCTAGGGTGAGGTATCTATACCCTAACTCATGTAATCAATTTCAACTTGGGGTATTCAGCTTCACATGTCAAATTCATGTATCACATGAAGCTACCCAATCTCTCACACTCATAATATGTTGAAATAAACACTTGGTGTAGTCCAAATACATAGTTCATCTATTCTATGTGTAGAGATAGTGTACCCACACATCATCTTTGATTCCAAATTTTGGTTGAATCATCCTTAAGATGACACTGAACCATGTATACAGTTTAATTCCATAAATTTATTAAAATTTCATGAACTCAAGGGATAATTTTTTTCTCAACTCTTGAGTTTTTGCACAACTCCCTTTAAGTTTTTATTTCAACCTTTATTACATAAGTTCTTATATTCTTTATATCTTCGTATCATGTATCATTAGCCTCAGACATTCTCTTATGGTCCCAAGGGGTATAGGTAGTACCTTTGGTGTGATCTCATATTGACCCTAAGGGCATTATGTACCTCTAGAGTGTCACTCCTATTGACCCCTTGGTCCTCATGTACTTGTGGAAGTGGACATTCTCTTAATACCATGGCCCTTAAGTACTCATGTATGGCTTTATCCTAACCCCACAAGCCTTATGTACTTCGGTATGAATCACTTCATGACCCCTTGGGTATTATGTACCTCTGATCATCCCTATTTGACCTTAGAGTTGACTTAGTATCTACCTTTGCCTAGGGTTTATTGAGATTCTATGACTTAATTTTATTTCTCTTATTAATTACACCTTGTTCTAGGATAAGGGTCTTTATTTTCATTAAATTTCTATATCTGATAACTCATACTAATCAAGGACAGTCTATATTGTAGATGTCTTTCGTATGATTCCTTTGAATGTGTTATCTTCCATTACATGTTTGAGATTTCCCTAACCAAGTTTTTTATTCTTATACATTTGTTCATCCATGGCATGAAGCCAAGCAGACATCCTCCTTTTCCAGGCTTGGTGGTAGTAAGGTTTATATACCTAAGATGCACAATGATTACATTTCTTCAATGTACTTCACTTGCGATTGCATATTTAAATATAACAATGATGTCATGCCAAGTGTTATGTTGACTACTCAATGTGCCATATGGATTCATCCCATCGGTACAAAGCCCAAGTCTTATATTCCTGACTTCTTCACCAAATTTAGGGTATAGTAAATCAATTTTCCATTGTGGGGAATCAGATGCATGTTGTCGGATCCCATCATTAGTTTTCTTTGCCCCTGCATGCCACCCTAAATTCTTCGCATCCATTGTATTGGCAACAAGCGTTGAAACTGTGGTATTATAGGTATATACCACATCACCTTGGAAGGAGAGCCAGTTTTGGACTTCCCCGAATCTATCATTTTATGCCTTGACGCCCTACATTTTGGACAATCTTTCAAATCAATATAGTCCTTTTGAAATAACACAATCATTCAGGCATGCATGTATCTTTTTATCCTTCATTTGCATTGGGCATAACATTTTCTTTAATTGGTATGTTGAGACTAGAAGGTCATTGCCTTCAAGAATATTTCTTTCAACAATGACGTGAAGCTTTTGTCACTTCATCTATTGTTAGCCTTCAGAGTATACAATCTCAACACAACGCTCATCTTCATAAACTTAGTGCAACCTAAGTATAACACTCTCTCAGCATCATGCACAATGTTTCTAAATAAGGAAGGTGGATCAGTGTGCTCTACCCCACACTATCTAGTATCACATCAACCATTTCTGTTGGAATCGGGCCATTCACATCTACATCGACATTGGCAATTTCTTCTTCAACACAAGTACTATAATAGACATCTAATGATCTTGTAGTAGGAATATCTCCATGCCAACCATTCTGTATAGCCTTATATGATCATGTTGCACATGACAAGACTTTTGATTTCGTCAACAATGTCGACTTTCAAGTTGTTACTACAATTTCTGCATGTACAATAGAACCTCTCTCCAGGTTGTTTCCTATGTCCCTCTACAAATCTTATAAACTGATGAAGACCGGTAATAAACTCTAGGGTGCAACAATTTAGAATGGACGTCCATAATCTATCCATTATATGATCAAAGAGAAAACAAGTATTAGGGGTGAGGGTTTACATGATTAGGATTTAGGGATAAGGGTTTACATATGAGGGTTTATCATTTAGGGTTTAGGGATAATGGTTTGCATATTATGGTTTATGATTTCCAAATTAGGGTTTAGAGTTCAATAATGAATGTATGTATTACCTATCACATTATTGAACACCTAATCTCACCCTACAACTTAGCTTCTTCTATTCCTTGGTGACCTGCCTATTTGAACAAAACCCACTCTCGATGCAGCTTCTTCTCCAACTTCTACATAGGTGTATAATGTGTGATCTAGTTTTTAATAAAATTTTGGCAACATTTCCCTGTATTCTCGAAGTACACCATTGTAGATGAGAAAATATCCACCTACATATGTACTTAGAGAAAAAACATGGAAGTGCTGACAAAACATCTTGAAAACCAAATACAGATTATACACTTATATTTTAAGTGAGATTAAGTGTTCAAGAATAGTCCCAAACTGGGGAGTATCCAATATTTACTCCTAATGAGTAAATCTCGAACGAGTTTCTAGGCCAATAGATATATGTCCAAAATTAGGGTTTACAATTTATAACAATTCAATGTAAATACAAACCTAGAAAAAGAAGATATATGTCTAAATAAAGGTTTATGATTTAGAGTTTAAGTAAATACATAAAAAATTTAGTCTAAATCAAGTTAATTTATGTCATCCATATCAATTTAGTGTAATTAGTTCTCAGGTATGATTATGTATCCGTACAACATTCAAATTGAACAATGTGACCAAATAGACAAGCACTTACTACATGAATTTGAATTATAAAAGAAATTATATATACATGTATAATATCACAAATTGATATCAATTTAGGTATTAAAATTCTAGTTACATTTCATCAAATTACAAAAATAACTTTATCTAAAACCATATTTACATTTTATCAAATTACATAAAAATGTAGCTAAAAAAGTATTGTTTTCCATAACTTTAT
Organism: Alisma plantago-aquatica; assembly: GCA_963693085.1. Taxonomy (NCBI): domain Eukaryota; kingdom Viridiplantae; phylum Streptophyta; class Magnoliopsida; order Alismatales; family Alismataceae; genus Alisma; species Alisma plantago-aquatica. Next base: position 343,996,102 of record OY856410.1, read on the forward strand.
AGGTGGCTGAAATGATAACATACCCAACACTTTTAATATGTTGAATATGATTTATCCATATATGTCCCTTAGTTTTATTTCCCATTGATATTTTTCGGTTCCTAATGGGGCATTATTTTCTCATACCATTGTCTAGGTCATATATGCACATGTGTGCTATATTTAACTTTGTTTATACAGGTCCAAGAAGAATAGAATAGGAGACGAGTTGTCTCTCTATACCTCTCGATGGTGGGGTTGAGCTGTTGCTGTAGGCCATCGACGTTGAAGGCAAAGGTAAGAGTCGTGATGGTTGGGTTGGAGCAGCAGCTCCAGTGAGCTCCAGTGGTGATGGCAAACTCCAGTAGTGACATCGAGCTCCAACATCAATGTACGAGCTAGTTCCAATGGCGAGCACTAAAGAAGAGGTGCAACAATGATCAATACAAGCAATAGTAGCTCCAACAATAGCAGCAATAACAACAACAATGGGGGAAGAGTGGTGGAGGAGAAATTGCCAGAGTGGAGGAGCACATGTGATAGAATGGAAGATTGGGAAGAGAATTTTTGTGGGTGGTATTAAGTGGGACATAGTCATCAATTGCTTGATACAACCAACGACTACAACCATAGTTTTCGATTGCGTAAGCAAAAAGGATGACAAAGGTTCTTTTTCTACTAAAAAATTCCTACCTCGTAAGGACTTAGTCAATGGTTCTGGATTAAAAACTGATGGCAAAGACCCTTATCCAAATAAAAAAAGTTGACCCTAGTAAAAACTTAGTCGTTGATTTATTTTATGAAAATCGATGACTAAGTAAGTACTTAGAAGTTGGTTATGAACATATAAATCGATTCAAGAGGACTTTATCTAAATGAAAAAAACTGACTTGAGTAAGGCCTTCATCATAAGTTGGTTATCCAAAATTGACACCTAAGTTAAGGACATAGACGTCAGTTTGCTGAAAGAAATTGATGCAGAGGCCCTTATCTGAATGAAAAAACCAGCATGAGTAAGGCCTTAGTCATCGATTTTTTCTCGGTGAACTGAAACTAGAGAGAAATTTGGGGGGAACAATTTTTCACAGGGTCGTGGTAGGAATCATTTGTTGTCAGTTTCTTGAAATCAAACCGACATCGATTGTACAATTTTTCCCGAATTTTTCTGAGAACCACGCCATTTTTCAAATGCTAAACTGATGCCAGAAGTATTTTGGAGGCAAAATTTATTTAATGCGAAGATGTTTGTCATCAGCTCCTTGAAAACTGGTGCTAATATTAAAAATTTTGAAGGAAAATTTTTTTCCTACAAAAATATATTTCCCGAGTTATTTTAGATGTCGATTTTTGTAAAATAAAAATGACGTTATAGAAAAAGTGATACACTTGTCTTTTCTAAATCAGCATGACTTGATCAATGGTGACGTTTATGCCCAAGAATTGACATTGTTTAGTCTGTAGTGTCATGTTTGATTTGGAACCAGCGTCAGGAAACATGACATTAGAGGTCAAAAATGTACTAGTATTTACCCTAGGATTTCTATAAACCAAGTCTTTAGATTCACTATGTTGTATTTACTTTTTAATTATTAAGGAAAATGTATTAGGATTAGGTAGGGGTAAGCTTTTTCATGCCTTATACCCTTACCATCCCATCGTATTCCATCTCTCTAGGTCTAGGTCCTTTAGGATGTTCATGGTTAACTAAGATTTTTAAAATCTAACACAATGTGGTTCAACTCATCCTTCTAGGGGAGGTCCTAACCTAGGTGCCTTCATGGATTCTATGAGGAGGTAAGGCTTTCTACCCACAACCTTACCTTGTGGGTTTAGGGATATTCCCCCTATAGGTCTTTTCCCATTCTTGGTTTGACCCAACCCAGCTTTGGTTACCACCCTTCAATGTGATTTGAGGGCCTTATGTTTAGTCTTATGTAACCGCTGATTACCTATGTATAATATCCAAAACTCTTTGCATTTATCATGCATGCATTACTCCACGTATTTGCATGCATGGGAAACTAGGGCATCTAATTGTGGTTCCCAACTGGAGTACCCAACCCATATGTACTTTCTCTTTTCTTTTCCCTAACTTAGGGTTTGTTTGGGTAATGTTATTATTTCACCCATACTACTCCCATTACCTAGGAATAGGATTTAGGGTTAGGATTTGGGACTACACCATGTATTTCATGGTTTTATGATTCCCTTGACTCACTAAGATTTTCATATCATGTTGGGCTATTCCTTACAAGTCTTGTATGGATGATTGGGTCTTCCCAATCATACATAGGTCTTTCTAGGGTTTACCCACGCTAGAGAAAAAACATGTAAACAATAAAATATTTTTCATAACCATGTCATTATCTTAACATTATTTGTACATTAATTTGTGGAGGATGCCTTACTCCTACTTCTTCTCGAAACCCTAACTTGAGATGATGAGGGAAATACATTTTAGGCCTTATAAAGAAAAGATATGAGAAGTAGAAAAAATTAGAGATGAATAAACTTAGGGAATTGTTATTTCAGGCAAACCTTAGGTCAGGATGGCATTACGTTGGATTAGGGACTCCCCATATACCAACTTAGTGGTTTCAAGAAAAATATTTCCATCCCCCAAAGCCATGATCCTTTCTTGACACCATTAACCTTAGTTCGTGCCCCAATAATTTCCCCTTTAATATTATCAATTATTTAAAATCATCAATATTAAATATTATTTTATAAATATGATCTCTGATACCAAATGTAGCGACCCCCACTTTTGGGTATCCCCCAATTAAGAGTGACTATAAATTTGGGAGTCGATACCTAAAATTTCCAGTATCCAAATTTAACAAACAACAAATAATAGTTGATGTAACCCTATTTAAGGGCTTCATCTTGTGCCCTTTTGCACTTCAATCACATCTAAATCTTTTAGAATGGATGTCATTTCCCTTAATATGTGTATCACTATCAAAAGCACTTATGGACTTTCTTTGCATATTTTTAGGTACTTGGACCATACTCAGATGGATGGGGGAAGAGGAGGGTGGTATTAGGGTTCCTTCATCATTGGAGACATCTAAGGAGGGTCCAAAAAGTTCCCCAACCTACCCCTACTATCCAAGAGTCAAGTCAAGCAAAGAAGTCCTTGGAAATATAAGATGAATAGAAAAGTCTCTTAGAAGACCCCCAGCATAATCGTGGTGTAAAGGAACAACTGTGCTATCAAAGTCAATTTCATAATAAAATCATAGTGTCGAGCGTTTAATATGAGACTGTGCAGAACCACCATGCCAAGAAGGACTCAGCACGACATGTGGCCCTACATGGTCATGATTCCAAAGACCCAACATGCCCATAGTGATCAGAATGATCAACAATTCTTCCACCAAAGACAGTTGTGGCTTACCTTCCCAACACGGCCGTGGTGATCACCACGACCGTGCCACCAAGAGCTCATATCAAATTCACAACTGACATTTTCCACCCACTTCACACCACACCCTTCTGCCCCAATAAGGACATTCTGCACATAGCCAACATGACCATGATGTCCAGAATGGTTGTGGTGACCAGAAAACCTAGTATATTTTTGCACTGCATTTCCCATTATACCCCCACTTGACCTAGTGATTCCCCATCAACTATATATACTTAGGTGGCGGCTAGAGCATGAGGTTAGCTACCTCTCAATCACTCTTACCATCCTCTTATCCATTTATTCCACCCACTACTCCATTCCATTTCCATTTCATCACAATCAACCCCAAAACCCTTCTTTTTAGAATTTTGGTCATTTTACCACCCCATTTCCATGTCATCCTACCTTGAAGGAGGGAAGTACTTGAGATGCTACTACTAGGGGTCGAAAAGGAGGAGTATCCACCAAGCTATATGGCTTTCCACTACTCTACTCCTTCTTTCTCCATTTTTTGGATATTCCTTTTTAGGAGTAGTTAGGCCCCTAGGTGGGGTGTTTTGAGGTCAAAAATGTTACTCTAATACCATGTTGGAGGAAATTGATAGATAAACATTCTAATTTAGTTTTCTAAGTGTTTTGTTCTACTTTCATTTCAATTTCCCCAAAATTTCTTGTTGGTTTTTTTTTTTAAAATCACATAGGAATCTAGGGTAATTACATATATGTAGATATTTTGGGGATTGATCCTAGATCTAATTAGTGAATCCCTAGATGGCTACCCATCTTCCTACATGTTAATCAATTATCCCACAACTAGATGAGTGATCTAATTAGCTAGTTTAGAAACATTTAGTGCAATTGGCCTGGAGATTTCTCAAGACTATATGGTAGGTGATGTGAGGAGTAAAACCCTCATTTCCACCCTCCATTACTACCTGTGGCCCTCAATTTCCCCAAGAGATCCAATACTATAAACCTAGCCTTGATTTGGCTATAATTGAATTCCACCTAAACCCTAATCCAAGTGAGCCTTGTAAGGTTGGATAAGGGGTTCTAGGGATTAGTTCCCCTATAGACCCTGTAGCCAATTAGTAGTTTAAGGAAACTCATTAGCCTCTATCTTGTTGTTTGGTTTGGTAATATAAATTGAAGATTAATGTTTACATGTTATCACCCCAACTCAATTGACAAGTAAATTCCCCCAAATAGTCCACACTTCCCATTATTGCATTACAACCCTAATTTCCCATATTGCTTAGTTAATTCTTACTTAAATAATCTCTTTACTTTAGTAGTTAGTTATTCTTGCTCTTGCCTTGTTCTTGCTTGTTTAGGTATTTAATTACATTTTCATCCTAATTTCTAGTTTAGTGTAGTGCTAGTTGTTTCCTTTACTTGCCTCAGTATAAATTGATCTTTTCTTGTTTAGTCTTGATTTTCTTATTAATTAGAACTTAATTGTCTAGGGTTAACTTATGTTTTGCTTCCTGCTTCCCTTTGATTTCTTGATTGGACCTTTAGTATAAAAAATCAAAACCAAGATCAGACCTTGAACCCTAGACTCCGCAGTAGGAACCTAGCCAAAACTAACCTAACTCTAGTGCCCCTTTTCTACCCATGGACCGACCCCTATCTTTTTGTGCTCCTATAGTTCAATACGAATATGTACGCTTGTGGGGTAGTATTTCTTTGTGCATTTGATAGTATCTAACTTAGAGTATTATAAATTTTGTAAGCCCAAATGTGTGTGTCCTGATGCACACACCATGATTTCTGACATCGTTGCCATGGATAAAGGTGCTCGTTTTAGCTAGGTATTTTTCCTTTGATATTTTCCTACTTCCCTAACCATTGCTATTCTTCATTCTTTGTATTATTTTTTCATTTTGGTTTGCTATCTTGTCATGTTTTGTTTGGTTGTTCCTGGTTCATGTGATAACTAGCCCGTGGCAGAAGGATGAGTCTCCATAGAGCTACTATGTCTTTCCACTCCCCTACTTCTTCTTTCTCTATTTTTTATTTTCCTTTGTTATGAGTCACCTAGGTGGGTTGTTAGGGGTCAAAAATGTTACATAGATACCATGTTAGGGGGAAACTGATATGTATAAATTGCAATTTCATTGTTTTAAGGATTATGTCCTACTTTCATTTCATTTTCCATAAATTTCTTGTGGTTTTCTCTTGAAATAATCTAGGATTCTAGGGAAATTGCTTATAAGTAGATATTCTAGGAATTGCTCCTAGGCCGACTTAGTGGATCCCTAGATAGCTACCCATCTTCCTACATATTAATCAATTCTCCTACACCTAGGTGAGAGATCTAAGTAGATATTTTAGAATCATTTAGTGCAATTGACTTGGATCTTCCTCAAGGATAGCTGGTTGGTGATGTGAGGAGTAAAAACCTCATTTCCACCCTCCATCACTACCTATAACCCGTAGTTTCCCTAAGAGTTATTATACTAGAAACCTAGACTTGATTTGATCCTAATTGAATTCCACCTAAACCTTAATCAAAGTGAGCCTCGTGAGGTTGTATAGGAGGTGCTAGGGGTTAGGTCCCCTATACACACCCTACTCCACCCATGGCCAATTAGTAGCTTAGGGAAATTCATTAACATCTCTTGTTGTTTGGTTTGGCAATTTCATGAAAGAGTAATGTTTACATGCCATCACCCTTAACTCAATTGACAAGTACATTCCTCTAAACACCCCGCACTTCCCATTATTGCATTACAACCCTAATTTCATATTGCTTAATTAATTCTTACTAAGCTAATATCCTTACTTTCCTAGTTAGTTGTTCTTGCTCTTGACTTGTTCTTTCTAGTTTCAGTCTTTAGTTTCCTTTTAGTCATAATTGCTAGTTTAGTGTAATGCTAGTTCTTACCTTTACTTGCCTCAGTCTAATTTGTTTTTTACTTGCTTAGTCTTTCTTTTCTTGTTAATTAGAGCTCAATTGTATAGGGTTAACATAGGTTTCGCTTCGTTCTTCCCTTTAATTACTTGCTTGAGCCTTAAGTGCAATCAATCAAAACCAAGATCAAACCCTTGAACCCTAAACTCTGTAGTAGGAACCTAGCCCAAAATGACCTATCTCTAGTGTCCCCTTTTCTCCCTATGGGTCGACACCTATCTTGATGTGCTCCTATACCGTGATACGAACCTGTGTACACTTGAGAGGTAGTATTTCTTTGTGTATTTGAGCTTGTCCAACTTAGGTTCTTAAAACTTTTGTAATCCTAAGTGTGTGTATCCCACATGCACATCAATAGTCAATAGTTTCATTAATTGAAAATTTGGTTACAAGATGTATAATGAGGCTCCTATGAGGTGTTTCATGCATTATTCAAAGGAAACTATTATGTACAAGAGAAGAAGTAATAGATCTATAAATAATCCTCCTTGGTATTTAATTTAATATATTCAATGCCTTTCATATAAATCTCCATATCTTCATATATTTATATATGGCAGTTACCTAAAACATTGACAAACAAAACCATAGATTAGTACATTGTTATGTTATGCAAGTGGGTGCATACAAAGGTGTAGATATACAAGAACAACATGTATTATCTAACAATTAAACATATGAACTCATATTTTCATTTAAATATACTAACCTATGTTTGTCATACCACCTTGGGTGTAATCACCTTTCTCTATCAATTATTGGACTTAGGTGAACTGCCCCTCAATGAGTCTAATCCAGGGTTCAAATAATCATTGTTTGCTTTATGTGATTCTCATATTGACATTATAATGAAAATGAATTAAATAAACATCCAACAATTCATTACTCAAATCAAGACTTCAAAAATCATCCACAAATCCATCAGTAGTTGATTTTCAAGTATTCATAGAATAACCACATACCTAATTTTATTCACCATATAGTTATTTCCATGCAATCTGATCATCAAGGTAAATCTACAATCAACCAACATTATCTGAAATATGCATACTATCAATGTGTCACCATTTTATCCATATGAAACTAATCAAACCTAACTTAGGTTCTAAACTAGGGTTTAGGTTTATCTTGGGTTTATATTAGGAATAAGGGTATCAAACCTAATTCCATCACATCATGATCACCAAGGGTTGGAAACACTAACTAAGCATCATATGCAACCCTAATTCTAAATTTTTTATTATTTCCTATTATATTTGATTTGTTAGGTCACATCAATTGAACCTGATATTGATACTAGTTCATTGAAATATAGAGTTTCATACAATATTCACATAATTATCATACATTAAACAAAATTTCGAGCTAGAATTAAAAATTAGGAATTTTAATTAATCCTATGTCTTATCTCATATATATATATATATATATATATATATATATATATATATATATATATATATATACATAAATAAATTATGGATCAGATACATGAACCAAGATCAATTCACCATCGTACTATATCTCAAAGTACTAATACATCAATATAGTCAACATTGTATTCATTAACATTACAATTTGTACTTATACATCAAGGTAACCTAATAACCTTGAAAAGTATATAATGATGCCTCACATTACTAATATAGATTACTAACATAAGAATAAATCACATATTAATCATTCTTAATCAAAGTAATCCTTAATATTAGGGTTTACATTCATGTATCGTTAGTTATATATGACATATCATATATACTTTTTAACTATGCTTACATTTAAGAATTGACTATATTTTATATAAATTCCATTCATTTTCCTAATCTAAATGACCTATAACCACTATATTATGACATACCAATCAGTAACTGGCATTTTTGCATAATTAACATTAATTGTCCAATTAGAACCTGCCACATCATCAAAACTAGCTTCCTTATTATTTAACTTGGCCATCTTGGTACATGGGCATTGACCCTGATGTCTTGAGTATTGTTATTTGGGTTATCACACACTCAGAGATATTTTCCAAAGGCCTCAGTCCTTCTTCTACCTCGTGACACGATTGCAGTCTGCCATGGGTGAGTCAACTGCGTGGTTAATCCCCAATTTTTCCTCAGCTTTGAGTACTCGGTGAAGGTCTCTACATATTCTTCCATCTTCATTAGACTCAACAAGTCCTGGTTAATGGTAGGACAGTCAAGATGGGGAGGGCTTCCACTACAAATGATATGGTCTGACCTAAGGTTGATGGAAAGAAATGCATATTAGAAAAGCTTACCTAATGTTTCATAGATGACCATGCAATCACTAGGACAATCTCACGAGTCTTGCACACCTATACAGGGATTCATGGTGTTCCTAGATGGGGTCTAGGATCAATTATGTCTTCCTAGATTTCCAGCGGTGCAACACTCTTGGTTGGGTGGGGTATTCTATCGTGGACCTGTTGCTTGAAGTGTGAATATCTATGTAAGATACCATAATCTAAATATCTAGCCTTATATTCCCCTTTTTATGACTTTTTTCAATTATGTTAACATTGAATCCTTTTTCTTGATTTAGATTTAATAGGGGTATTTAGGATCAAGAAAATATAATAGTTTAACAAGTAACCTTCTATATGGTGTAATAAATGATTAATTAATAAATTCTTCAATTGGGAGTTAGTGACATAACTCATTAATTAATTAATATTGACCCAAAATTGACACATTACAATTTTTCTAAGTCTATTTGAAGAAAGGAATTAAATAAATATGAAATAATGTACTAAATTGATTAAGAAAGACACTAAATGCATTAGTTTAACACTTAACTTAAATGTAATGAAATAATATATTAAACATAATCTAATATTAAAACTAACATTAAATTTGGGTTCTACACATCTAGATCAGCCAACATATAAAATAGGTTAATAAAATGTTATTTACCCTCCTAACTAATTGAATTGAATTTATACGCTTTTATTCATATTAGTACTATTTGAAGCTATGTCAAAATGACTATACATGTAACACCTTCTACCTTCCATCTACCACCCTCTCCCCATGTCGATGGCGCTAGCACAACGTCTACAATGGTTGGAACAACCGTTCATAGGCACCCTTATTCTGTTCCTCTTCCTCTCTGCCTCTGTCTCACATAACTGTTCCCTGATATTCCCTTTCCTATATGTGCCCAGAGCCCTAGAAGCCATGCTCCACCCTTTCCCCTACACCCAGCTACTACATAAGCACAAAACTACTGCCACCCATTGTTGTACTAGTCACTTCCTTTTCCCTTCCTTACACTACTGGTTCTGGCTACAAGGGTTTTCGGGCTGCCTCTATTGACGATTGTAGAGGGTTTGTGGATGGTGCAGACATTGCAGCCTAGTGCAGCCGTCGTTTCTACCACCAGGAACCCTGATGCAACTACCTAATACTTTGCCACATGGAACCCTAGTAACACCACCTTCTCCCTAGTTTTCACAGCCATGACAAGAAGACACCACCAACCAGTGGTGGATCTAGAAATCTACCTTACGGGGGGCTGCGGGTGGTTCAAATCTTGACTAGATATACAGACAGAAAAATAATACTTTTTAAATAAATATATATATACTCTTTATCCCACTCAATACATTAAAGCCTATTGTCTTTTCTTTGTTAAAGCTGCTATCTCCCTCCCTCCTTGCATTAACATTAGAATTGGTGAATCGATCTACCATCTTAAGCTAGCAGCTGAACAACCCACCCTACATGTTTCTGCTTTTTCCGACCTCTCTTCACATCCGCCATCATGGTTCAGTCCTAACAAGAGCTATAACCACTCCTCTCTCACCAGACCCCCCAGATCAGAAACCAGGTTTGGACTAGGAAACCTTCAACCCCCCTGTTAACACATTCTCAGCCCAAAACAAAAAGAGAAATCGAGCTCCTATTCTTCCCCTCCCCACAACAAACATCCCATCTCTCAAAAAATCTTGTCCTTCATCTTCATCCACAAAGGAAAGCTGGCATTCTCCTGATAAAACAAATCAAACCTCTGCTTTTCAAGACTCATCTCAACACTTCAAGGATAACTCCCTGCAGAGTACGGAACAAAAGAGCTCTCCTCAAAAATCTCCTCAGAAATCAAACACAAGCTACATCCACAAGATCCTGCAGCCCGACCTTTCTATCAACAATGGATCAAGTATCTCAAACAGGGCCAAGAAAGGTATTTCTCCTCCCTCCACTATCTGTTTTGATTCTTCGGTATCATCTCTTTCTACATCTACATCCTTAAATAAAAAAGATCAAAATAAGCCTGATACTATAGACGATCTAGCCTCTTGGTCTAGTTTAATAAGTTTTTCTTCATTTGTAAATAAGATTGGTTTCTGCTTTGAAAAGGAAAATGATGCTCAGTATATCCTAATTGACATTGAATCTTATATGGGCTGGACAAACAGACGTGGTTAGGCTCGCCTTTCTATCTTTTGGTCTCCCTTTTTTTCCTTTAAATGAAAATCTCTACTTGGAACATCTGTGGAGCTTCTAACTTGCGAAGAAGAAAAAAAATCCGATCACATATTTATAAAAATAAAATAGACCTTATTTCTATTCAAGAAACAAAGACCTTCCTCACCCCTTTTGCCCTTAAAACGATTGGAGGCTATAGAATAACAAACTGGATTCAACTTCCTCCAAATGGTTTCAAAGGAGGCATTCTTGTGGGTTACAACAACCAGGTCCTCTTGCTACAAAATTCCTCAATTCAAAACTTTTCGATTACTATTGATTTCAAAAATATTTCTAATGACTTCTTATGGTCTTTCTCTGGCATTTATGGAGAACCAGGACATGACAAATCCCTCTTTCTTGAGGAATTAAACTGCCTCTTCATAAAATATCACACTTTACCCTGGATCTTGGGTGGGGATTTCAATCTTGTCACTCAAATCTCTGATAGACATAACCCAAACCCTTCCCCTTCTCCCTTATCTACTGCTGATAAAAACTTTAAGCAGATGATATCAAACGACTCTCTTATCGACCACGCTCCATCAAATGCCTCTTATACTTGGTCTAGAAACCAAACCTTTGCCCGACTTGATCACTTCTTATGTTCAATCCTTTGGGAGGATAAACATCCCCTCTCATCTATATACATAGCTCACAGAACCATCTCCGACCACTTTCCCCTTATCATGGACACAGTCTCTTCCTCTTGGGGTTCCCTTCCTTTTAGATTTGAAAATATCTGGCTTCAAAATGATAGTTTCAACTCTTCCTGTCTTGCTTCCTGGGATCTTGCTTGCTCACAATCAACAAACCCGGGTCTTCATATTATGAACAATACAAAAAAAATCAAAAAACATATAAAAAACTGGCTGACCAATAATCCCTCGACCCTGTTGGATGACAAAAAAAATCTTGAGGACCATCTTTTGCTTTTAGAAAAAGATCCTTCTGCGGATCCGGCTCAAATCCTTTCCTTCAAAGCTGATCTAGAAAACATAAACAACAAAATAGAAACTAAATGGAAACAAAGAGCCAAAATCTTTTGGGCCAAAGAAGGAGATAAAAATACAAAATTTTTCCATAAAATTTGTAATCAAAAATTCAGAAACAACAATATATCACATCTTAAGATAAACGGAAGTCTCACTTCCCACAAAGAAACCATCATAAGGCACATAAAAAACCATTTCCAAAATATTTTCAACTCAAATCACAATCCGGCTGGTCTTGATCACTTTCATTGGGACTCCATTTGCCTAAACAAAATCCAACATCCCCTTGACCTAATCAAACCTTTCAATTTGGAGAAATTACAAACTGCTATTTCCGATCTAGGCAAAGATAAATCCCCTGGACCCGATGGTGTAAATGTGGAATTTTACTTGGCTAATTGGAATCATTATAAGCATGACTTTCTTGCCCTTCTCTCAGCCTTTCATTCCAGTCCAAAACCCCAAAACATAATAAAATACATAAATAAAACTTTCATCTCTTTAATCTAAAAAAATAGCAAACCTGGTTTAATCATGCATTTCCGACCAATCAGTCTTATAAATACATCTTATAAAATCATTGCCAAAACCTTAGCCAATAGAGTCAAACCTCTTATGAACGACATCATCCCTCTAAATCAATCAGCCTTCCTAAAAAACCGAAGTATCCAAGATGCCTTCATAATGGTCAATGAAACTATCCATCTCTGCCATAAAAACAATACTCCCCTTCTGGCTATCAAATTGGACTTTGAGAAAGCCTTTGACTTTGTAAACTGGAATTGCTTGCTTAAAACTCTTAAAGGTTTTGCCTTCCCTGATAAATGGATATCCTGGATCTACGCTTGCATCTCCACAAATCACTTCTCTACCATCATAAACGGTGTCCCTTTTGGCTATTTCCATAATACAAATGGACTTAGACAAGGTGACCCCCTCTCTCCCTACCTTTTCATCATCCTTACCACCCTCCTTTCCAGGATGATCCATCTGGGTGTTCAAAATAATATCATTTCTTCTCCTGAGGAATGCAAGAAAAATATTATTCAATTTGCGGATGATACCATCATCTTTTCCTCTCCTGATTTATCCTCGGTTCAAAACATCTTCAGGATTATAGGCTTATTCTCCTACATATCTGGCCTTAAAGTTAACATTCAAAAGTCTTCCATCTTTGGAGTTAACCTCCATCATTCCACCCTCGAGACGCTACAAGATTTTCTTAAATGCAAATCGGAAGTCTTTCCAATCAAGTACCTGGGCCTACCCATCACTCCATACAACATCACAAATGCCATTTGGAATCCCATCGTTACAAAAATAAACTCAAAACTTTCTAGCTGGGAAAACAATTTTCTTAATCTCTCGGGCAGACTAACCCTCCTTAATAGTGCCATCACTCCTATAACAACCCATTTCCTCAGCTGCATTCCCTTGCCCTCAAAGACCAGACATATCTTGGATAAAATTCGGAGAAAATTCCTTTGAAACAATGCACACAAAAATGATAAATTGGGGAAACACTGTCATCTGGTTAATTGGAAAACAATCTCTGCTCCCATTGACCAAGGAGGATGGGGGATTATAGACATTGAAACACACTCCCTTTGTCTGATTACCAAAATCATAGATTGCCTCACCCAAAATAAAAAAAATCTGGACAAATCTCATCATGCATAAATATTATCGCTCAACACCGCCTTGGTATCAAATCAAAAGAAAACCTACTTCCCCCCTTTGGAAATACATAAATAAAAACATCAATACTATTCAACAGTTGCTAATTACCCCTCCACACTCTCATAAGAATATCTCTTTCTGGTCAGACCATTGGTATAATAACAATTCAATTATAAACCTCAAAACAGCTTGGGCTATTCCAAAAAAACTCATCCATATAAAAATCGATAAAGCCCTATCCCTTATCACCAGCAAAAGATCAAACTCCTTAAAAAGATGTATCCTCTCTGCTTTAAGTCAAGAAGATCTCAGTAATATCTCAACCTCTTTAGAAGAAAACACCTCAAATAACATCTCTTGGAAATGGGGTAAAGATTATTCGGTGAAACTTGCTTACAACTTTCTTTCTTTCAGAGGTATCACCCCATCATCATCTAAACTTTGGAAACAAAAATGGCCACATAAATATAAAACATTCTTATGGCTTCTACTCCACAATAAGCTCCTTACATGAGAAATCATCATAAAAAAGGGCTTCCATGGACCGTTTAGATGTGTCCTCTGTGAGCAAAACGAGGATTCAACAAGTCACATCTTTTTCAAATGCCCTTTCTCTCAAATTATCATCTCACACTTCATGCGTTATAGTCTTCCTGATCTCCAGGAATCTATTTTCCCTATTCATATTCCTCCATCTAGGCTTTACAGGTAGCACAAAAGTAATGATCTATTCTCAGCCATCTGCTGGAATCTTTGGAAGGAAAGAAACAATAGGATGTTCAATAACAAGAAAAAAAATGGCTAAGACTATTTTAGATGATATCAATGCCGATCTCCACATCTTTATCAAGTTGCAGGAAAAATAGCAGGTATTTCCCAAGAGCAATCTGGTGAAGGTGATTCTGAAGCAGCGGAATCGGAAGCAGCTTTCCTTTGTGATCTAAAAGCCATGGTGGACGATGAGACGGGCGTCAGTCTTGTGCAGCAACCATAGTGTCGTTACATCCCTTGCATGTTCTGCACTTTTAGTCTCTTTTTCTAGTATGCAAAAACTTTATTTTCTAAAAGAGGTTTGTCTTAAGGGGTGCCTCCCCCGGTTTACTTTCAGCTTATTTCCTTTCCTCTACAAACTCTTCGTTGTTTCTTCACATTAGCAGGTCTTCACTTGCTGAATGTGTTTATTCAATATATCATTACCTTGCCTCAAAAAAAAATTCCCATTGCCTCTAAAATACAAATATAATCTACTTACAAAATATAAACAATCAAAAGTCAGTAAAATGATATAAATCACTATGTCAAAGTACTACATTTATTTAGATGTCCAAAATCATTAATTTTAAATTATTTAACCATATATTTCAAATCAAACAATTAGATGATCAATAATATAGTCATTTTTTACCATTACTTGATTTATTATATATTATTACTAATACATATGAAGTATATTTATTATATAGAAAATTAGAATAAACTCACTTTTTCAGTGGAGAGAAGGCACCAAAATATAATATGACACCATTAGTTGATGGTGTCATATGGGAAGACACAAATAATTTGTGTAGCAGCCAAATTTTATACTATAGATGATATAAGTACAAAGTACTAGATAATGCCAAATTATTTTAAGATTTTGACACAATGATTGGTATGAAAGAAACTTCACATAGAAAGAAGAAGCAAATTAATTGAGTTTTTCTAAATACCAAATGATTGAGAAGGAAAGTTGATAACGAAAAGTATAGAGAATTAGGAGGAAAGATCTATCCATATATTTCTTTTTTATTAAAACATTGGAGAAGAAAGGACATAATGAAATGATAATATGTTTTGATCAATTTTCATTTACATGGTATCCTTATTTTACTCCCTCCATTTGTTTTAAATTATGTCTACAAAATGGATTTCCCTACCTTTTCTTCTCCTTATCTCACATTCCAAATAATTTCCCTATAATTTTTTATCTCATGCCAAAGATAAAATTTATTTGATATATTTTCTCTTTTCTTTATAGACATAATATCGGCTCATAAAGTTATAATGATTGATACTTGGAATAAACTTTAAATATTTATATATTGTATAATTAAGAGTGTATAAAATATCATGTGTCAATAGATGTTGTTTGGATTTACTTCTATATATAAATATGGATATTTTCTTATGTAGCGATTGATTGACTAATAAAAAATCGAAAGAAAAATTTCAAATAAAAGATGCTTTTTATGTTCATGTACAGTTATTATTTTTTCAATTTGTGTGAAATTATAACTTAGTGCACAAACTCGTGTTATAGTTCATTATAGTTTTAAACTACCCAATCAATAGCAGCAATGTATTTCCAAGCCATGTCTTTACATTTTGTAAAGTAGGGATGTCATTCCCCATCAATAATATGTCATCTACATACAATATGAGGAATGTAGTCATGCTCCCACTAACATTCTTATACACACAAGGTTCATCTTCATTTTGACTAAAGCCAAACTCTTTGACTGCTTCGTCAAATCAAAGATTCTAGCTCTGAGATGCTTGCTTCAATCCATAGATTGACCTTTGCAGCTTAAAGACTTTATTTGCATCCTTTGGATTTATAAAACCTTCAAGTTGTGTCATGTACACATCCTCGGCAAGATTCCTATTAAGGAATGCAGTTTTAACATCCATCTGCCAAATCTCATAGTCATAGTAGGCTGTAGTGGCAAGCATGATCTTGATGGACTTAATCATGGCAACTGGTGAAAAGGTTTTGTCATAGTCAACACCTTGAACTTGTCAACACTTTGCAACCAATCTACCTTTATAAGTTTTCACATTGCCATCCATGTTGGTCTTCTTCTTGATGACCCACTTGCACCATATGGGTTTTACCCTTTCAAGTGGATCCACCAAGGTCCATACCTTGTTGGTATACGTGGATTCCATCTCAGATCTAATTGCCTCAAGCCATTTCTCAAAATCTGGTCCCTATGTAGCTTCTATATAAGTAGTTGACTCATCATCTATGACAAACTCACTGCCTTCTTAAGTCACAAGATATCCAAATCTTTCAAGCTTAAGGTGTGTCCTACTAGATTACGAGGTCCTTATGTTACTTGAGGAGACTTAAATTCCACAACCACTTGTGAATCTCTATTTTCCTCTTGTTCATCTAATGGTTCAATGTTTTTGTAACATCCCTGACATGGGTTATGAACTAACCCTAGGTGTTTTGCTTAAATATGTGATTACATGCTTGTGGTTAACTTGTGAAATGTAATTAAAGCTTCTGAGGAACATATATTTCAATTTTAGTCCTTTTTAACAATGTTGCAATATTATTTTGTTAAATATGGACTAAAGTGCAAATTACCCAATTAGAGGGGTTAACTTGCAAATTGCACATGTTAAGATGTTCCTTTGATTTTGAGACATCATAATAATGAATATGGTGTAGTCGTATGGATTCCACAAGCTTGAGCACCAAGATATAGCTTGTAGAGCAATCCTTGTGCTTTAAAACCTAGTTTTGGTGTAATGTACAAATTACCCAAAACCTAGGGTCCAACATGTAAAATATACCCTCTAGAGTATCTTTCATGACTCTTGGCATCAAGTAGAGTAAATAAAATGAGGAGGGCGCCTCATTTGAATGATTAAGTAAGAAAGATAACCTTAATATTTAAATAACCAAGATTTAAGCAAAATGACCTTTTGTACATGTATAACTTAGTAAGGTGTTTGGTTTCTTTTCCTTTAACCTTGGATAAGTGAGAGGTTTTGCATGTGAAAAGGAGGAAGAAACGTGGCCAAGGGTGGAGTGAGCATGAGTGGATGGGTTTAAGAAGTAAAAGAAATAATTATCTTTTTCTTTGCCTTGAAATTACCCATAAAATATATAAGCATCCTTTTTACACAAAGCAAAGGATCGTTCCTTTAGTTTCTTTTCTCATCTTTCTTTGGCTGACTAAGGAGAAGCTCATGAGAAGAGGAGGATGACCAAGCTGGTTTGGGTAAGCTTTGATCATCTCCTAGCTCGAATTCTTGAAGGAAACCCTAATACAAGGTTGGTTTGTTAGTTTTCCTTACACAATTCTTCTTTCTAGCCTTCTTCTCCATCCAAATCTTGAAGAACGGACATTGGGCAACCTTTGGATCTTCATACACCATTAGAGCTACGAAGCTTGGAGCTCTAGATCAGATCTTAAGGCGGGTTTTATAACTCTAAACCTTATGTTTTGCTTTTGCACCTTCTTCTACTAGAATAGTTGCTTATATTCTTTTCTTTAGATACTTCTAAGTGTTCTTGCTAGCAATTCCATGAAGAACATCCCCTGTTCTTGAGGTAGGAGATGATGATGTTAATACCAATGTTTATCCAAAATTCTACTTTAGCAAACGGTCTCCCAAGTTTGCTCAAACGGTTTGCAAAATCGTTTGAAAGCAAACGGTTTCACAAGAACGTTTGGGAGCAACCGGTCCAAGACCGTTTGGATGGGTTGACCAGGCGTTGACCATTTGGAAACCTGTTGTAAATAATATGGACTAATCACCCACCAAAAATCATCAAGTAATTCCAAATAAATCATCAATTGAAGGCCCATTAGTCACCTAAACCCTAATCGGGTCTATTGTTGATTTCAATAATTGAAATAAGTTGAAGTTTGGGTTGAGTGGCCCAAATGGTTTCAAAACCATTTGGGGATCACCCAAGACCGTTTGGAGGTCTAGGTTTAAGTGGGGTTGACCAATTGAGGGTCCAATGATATTAAACTGTTAAACAATTAAGTGCTGATTTTGTAACTAAATCTAGGGTTCAACCCTTAAGAGAATGACTTGGTTTTTGATGAAATAATGGGCAAACGGTCTCAAGACCATTTGGAGGATGTCCAAATGATCCCAAGACCGTTTGGGGGTCACCCAAGACCATTTGGAGGTCTAGGGTTGACCATGGTTAAGGGGTTGAAAATTGAAAGGCAACAAGTTGAAATATAATCGATTAGTAACCTAATGATCAAATCTATGAGTCAAACCTTAATAGGTTGAGTTAGTTTTTGATGTTGACTTGAGCAAACGGTCTCAAGACCGTTTGGAGGTCATCCAAACGATCCCAAGACCATTTGGGGTCAGTTCATGACCAAATTGAATGATGGTTGAAAGGTTTCAATGTCAATTAGACTCATGTCGATACATGATGAAGGGTGATTGATTCCAAACCTAATTCAATTGACCCAAGCCTAGTTGGTAATCAATTGAAGGTCAATTGCGGGTCAAATCGGTTGAGGGTTGACCTAATTGACTCAATTGATAAGTGGCTAACAAGTGCATGAACGATTGAGGGGTTCAACATTAGAAACCCTAACTCAATTGGAATGGTTGAGACACTTTTTGGTCCATGCGGTTTTGAGGTGGTTTGGACCAAACGGTCTCAAGACCGTTTGGGACCAAATGATCCCAAACCGTTTGGTGCCCATGTGGTTTCAAGGTTGATTTTGTTCAAACGGTTTCAAAGTCAAACTTGACCAAACGGTCAACAAGACCAAAAGGTCTTCACCTCACCTTGGGAAAATGGTCTTGAGTGTGTATTTGGCCAAACGGTTTCAAAAGTCAACAAACGGTCAACACCACCAAACGGTTTTAAAAGTGCAAAACCGTTTAAGGTTTAAAAAGGTTAAGAATGTTTGATGCTTTAGAGGTTAAGATGGTTTAGTGGTTGATTAACCTAAACCTTAATGATACTTAAAGTAATTAAGGGATAAAGTAATTAGTAGTTTGATGCATGATAAGGTCAATGGTGAATATTACAAAAGTACCCTTGAAGGGATAGTGTGACTAGTACCCCATGATCAAGTAAACCCTAATGACCATAATGGTGATGACATAACTTATGTTATCAAGGAAGATTTGATTTAGTCTAATCAAGGGTGATGTAATCATCATCTCCTAGAAAGAGGAGAAAGAAAGACCCCTTATATGAATGAGAATCAAGTAAATAACCTCCAATATATATGATACACCTAATTAGGGTATGATCCTTCATAGTGAGATCATGGAAACCCTAATTATGATGGATAATGAATCTTAACTTAATTTGAGGATATTAATGGAAGTATTCCTCACACATGATGATGGTATGATCTTAATTCATGGTAATGGTAATGTGAATAGTAAACCCTAATCTAGGGAAATGTCACGGTGTGTATAGTAAACCCTAATTTGGGTTATGCTTTTAAGCATGACACTCTATATTTGATTATGGATTGAGTAATCATTATGCCTTTATAAGTTAAAGGGGTTGTATAACCCTAATTGAATTAAAAAGGAAACCTAACCCTAGAAACCAGCTGTGGTGATATGACACGGTCGTGGTGGCTTACTCTTGCACGACCGTGCAAGATAGCACTGTCGTGGTGTTCTATATTTAATTTGAAAAGAACTTATATTGTGCTGATATAGATATAATGTGCATGTTATCAATTGTGTTAGTCATGCAGGTCTTTATCAAGAAGTGATCATATCCAGATAAGGGTTATGATGTCATATTCATTAAAAGCACTTTATAAGCTTTGAAAATAATGACATGCTATGTTGCCTAGTAAGAGGTAACATATGAGACTGATAGGCTGTACAAGCCATGAGAAATATCTGTATTGTTACAATCAAGGTCATGCTGATAAATGACTTGATGATAGTATGTTACTTGGTAACAAGTGTTATGATGATATAAGGGTTTGAATACCATATTCTTGAATCACAATGGTGAGATTGTTAGGGATTGATATCCCAATGGTAACAATATGTGATATGAACTTGATACAATTAGTACTTTTCTTTATGCAATTGTTTTAATGGTTTATGTTTGAAAACATGCCTGATGCTAAAAGAATGCCATAATGTACTTAAATAATCAAGTATAATGATATCATGTAGAGCCTTGACCATAGATCCATCATTGTCAGAAGTTAAATGATGGTGAAACAGGTTTTTCCTAAGGGAACTCCTGGAGAGCATAATTTTGAGTATGTGGGGGTTATGGACGCGAATATCCTTACATCCTAATATGGGAATTGATATGAGATGTACATTTAATCTCTCAATCCTTCATTATATGTTTATGTCGGGATGATGTATCACTAATCTCCCGATGATGTTGTTAATGCCGCATCGATGTGAGATAAATAAGAAATCCCTCGATGGCAAAGAGAGTACAGCATGCCACTGTAACTCTAATAGCGAAGTTGCCAGAATACCCTGGAAAGCTATTATGGCAGAGACACAAGATGTCATGCATGTTGTTCCTCATACTGACTGAGGATGATGAGGTCATAGGAATCCGACTCTTCTGATGACCTATGTATGGTACCGATTGCGATTTAGTAATGGTCAGTTGGAGTATGAGAGGTGTATCTCATCTCCTCAGGGCATAAATATGTTTGTAAAATGTAATCAGCCATATAGCATAATTGCTTAGGTTAAACTACGAGAAACAATGATTGATGATACATTGTTGATAATGTTCTAGTTAAATAACTAGTTTACATGTTCTTCATATTCCTTATTGATATATGTCTTGTTATCCAATCAAGTTATAATTGAAATGATTGCTTAAGAAATATTGTTCTACTTAGCTTATTCAATGTTATACTTGTTGTTGTATAATTATAGTTCTACTGCTTAATGTTATTCCTTTATTGCAATAACAAAGCTTCTGGCAGAGGGTTATAACTCTTGTTGGGACAATTATTCAATTGTCTCACCCTCGTGGGATTAAATTTTTAGGTAATCGCCGAAGAAGAGGAAGAAACCTTTCAGTGGGTGAACAACAACAACAGCAGCAGCAGCAACATCAGGGTCAGCAGTGATCCTCAGGTGGATACACTGTCTATCAAGTCTTGTGGATAGAATGTCCTATGTGTCGTCTCTGTACTCTCAGGTCCTAGGAGTCTTTAGATGTTTTAAATAGATCTGAGATTTTGGCGTAATGCCTCGAGATTTTTGTATCTTACCTTGTACAACTAATAAGGTAATTGATGATTGTCATACTCGAGATGTGATATTATAGAGATGTAATGATGGATTAGTCTGTAAACAACTTATCCTATTCTTTTATGAAAAAGTCCTACAGGTTGTGGACCTTTGTGCAAAAAGTTTTAATTTTTAGTGATTTTTAATAATTCCGCTGCTAACGAATCACTTCTGCTTAAATTAATCTCGTGTTTTATAAGTAGTATCGTCACAATTTAGTGGTATCAGAGCTTTAGGTTCGCTGAGTCTACAGAGACATAGGACTTAGGTTGTTGAGTCTGTTCAAAGTGTCTTCCAGTATGTCTGATAGTATCTTCTGCTCATTTAGGGGGAGAAGATAAAACTAAGGATGTCTAGACCACATGAAGAACACGTTGCAGAAAGTAGTGTTGCTGCACCCATAAGAGATGCAAGAGACCCAGACATAGAAGAACTTGTACCTGAACCACCCCAGTTCAATCCAATTGACATGGGGAACCCAGCCGTCCAAGCCATGTTTGGGCAGTTCATGACTGCCATGACACACATGACTGATAGGATGCCTATACCTACACCTAGGGCACCTACCCATCCTGAAGGACAAGGAGTCGGCAAGACGTTTGAATGACTTCGCCGAGTTGGAGCCACAGAGTATACTGGAACAGCTGACCCAGCAGATGCTGACTTGTGGTTAACTGAACTAGAGAAGGCCTTTAGAATCCTAAACATCCCAGAAGCTGAGAAGGTTAGACATGTTGTATATCTTCTCAAGGGGAGTGCTGGTCATTGGTGGACCATGGAAGAACAGAAAAGGCCAGGTGTGGAGATTGAATGGGAAGCTTTCCGACGGGAATTTATCAACAGATATTTCCCAAAGACGTTTCTGGATGAGAAAATCTCTCAGTTTGAGAGGTTAAGACAAGGACTTATGAACATTAGCGAATACGAGGCTAAGTTCATGGAGCTTTTGCGGTTTTGTCCGCATATGGCGACCACAGATGAAGAAAGGATTAGGCATTTTGAGAAAGGGCTAAACGTTGAATTGACTACCCCTGTGTCTTCCCTAGAGAACAGAGAAAGGTTTGCTACCTTCGTGGAGTCTGTCAGAAGGGTAGAAAGGTCTATAGTAGAGAAGAGACAGACCCAGAATAAGAGGATGGATCCCCAGTTCCAAGGATCCTCATCCAAAGGTTTCAAGAAACCTAGATTTTCTGCACCTACACCACCACCTAGATTCAGTACCCAGATGCAATGGACGTCGAATAGGGGTAGAGGATGAAGCCTACCACTAGAAGGAGCTCACAGTTCAGAATCTATGTCGGTTATAGGACCATCCAGACCACAAAAACTGAACAGAAGTTGTTATATATGTGGAAAGATGGGACATCTGATGAAAGATTGTAGAGCTAGAGAAGTAAGTGTGACCCAACCCCAGAGGCAAAGTCAGCAAGGATCTCAAAGAAGACAGTTCCCAGGAGGATCTAGAGGATGTGGATAAGCGTCCGAAGCTGGATCATCAACACCTAATCAACGAGCACCGAATCAACCACAGGCGACGGCAAGATTCTACACAATGAATCCACCTGATGTAGTTATCAACCCTCGGGTTGTGGCATGTCAGATGGAATTGTTATATTCTAATATGTTTACATCTTGTGTTGTATCTGTTTTAATTGATCCGGGTGATACACACTTCTTTATCACTCGAAGAGTGATTCTTGACTGCAACTTGACTATAAGTCATAGAGCAGATAGTTTGTTGCTAGAAACTCTGTTGAGGGGATCTGCTGTGTTGCAGGAGGTATGTTCTCCCTGCATTCTCTTCTTTTCTGAGCATCGCATTCAAGTGGATCTTATACCACTTGAGATGCATGGATTTGATATAATCCTTGGGATGGATACCTTAGAAAGATATAAGGTTGTCTTGGATTGTGAGTCCAAGCAAGCTGTGTTTGCTGATGATAGTGACACATGGATCTTTCAAGGAGAGAGAAAGATTCTACCCACCTGTCTTGGGTCATCTATGGTTGCTGAGAAGCTGATGAAGCAAGGATGTTATGCATTCTTGGCCCATGTGGTAGATACTACCATGGAGAGTCCTAACCCTGCCGAAGTTCCTGTAGTCAGGGAATTTAAGGATGTATTTCCTGAAGAACTTCCAGGTGTACCACCGCCCCGAGAAATAGATTTTGAAATTAATCTAGCTCCGGACACGAAGCCTATAGCACAAACACCATATAGGATGGCGCCTGCTGAGATGGCAGAACTCAAGAAACAACTGCAAGAGTTGCTTGAGAAGGGTTTCATCCAACCGAGTACTTCACCCTGGGGTGCTCCGGTCCTCTTTGTTAAAAAGAAAGACGATTCAATGCGGTTGTGCATTGATTACAGACAATTAAATAAAGTAACAATAAAGAATAAGTATCCTTTGTCGAGGATTGATGATCTCTTTGACCATTTGCGTGGTGCAACCGTCTTATCAAAGATAGATTTGAGGTCAGGATATCACCAGTTGCGTATTAAGGATGGTGACATACCTAAGTCTGCTTTTAGGATAAGGTATGGTCATTATGAGTTCACGGTTATGTCATTTGGACTAACTAATGCACTGGCTGCATTTATGGAACTCATGAATAGAATCTTCCGACCCTTTCTCGATTAGTGTGTTGTTGTCTTTATAGATGACATCCTGATTTATAGTAGAGATGCTCAACAACATGAACAACATCTTCGTCATGCTCTAACTTTGCTAAGAAAACATAATCTATATGCTAAATTTAGCAAGTGTGAGTTCTGGTTACCAGAAGTTTCTTTTCTTGGACACGTGATATCTGCTTCAAGTATACGTGTTGACCCTAAAAAGGTAGAATATGTTCTGCAATGGGAGCAACCGAAGACACCAACAGAGATCCATAGTTTCTTAGGGTTGGCAGGCTATTATTGGAGGTTCATTAAGAACTTTAGTTCTATAGCCTTACCCTTAACTAAGTTGACAAGGAAGGATGTTCCTTTTACCTGGAGTGACAAGTGTCAGCAATCTTTTCAATTGTTGAAGGAGAGGTTGACAAGTACACCTGTGCTTGTGTTACTTGAACAAGGGAAAGGATATATAGTTTTCTGTGATGCCTCTAAGAATGGACTTGGATGTGTGTTGATGCAGGATAAACAAGTGATTTCTTTTGCTTCCCGACAACTTAAGAAACACGAGGAGAATTATCTGACACACGCTCTAGAACTAGCTGATGTAGTTCATGCCTTGAAGATCTAGAGACACTATCTTTATGGAGAAACATTCCAGATTTTCACAGACCATAAGAACCTTAAGTATATCTTTTCTCAGCATAAGCTTAACATGAGGCAACGCCGCTGGATGGAGTTAATCAAAGACTACGATTGTACGATTGATTATCATCCAGGGAAAGCCAATGTGGTTGTTGATGCTTTGAGTAGGAAACCAGCAACACCAGGTGTAAGGACCCTGACCTGCGTTTAGGGTTTACCCTGTTTGTTTTGCTTAACCTTGGTGGTTTGATGCTTGCTAATCACCTTTAGTGGTGATTAGGGTTTTGTTATGCTTTGTTGAGAGTTTGAGGGGATACTTGCAAATAACCCAAGTTTAGGGTTTTGTATGCAAGTTGGTCATCTTGTGAGATGTTTTCCCCTCTTTGCTTCCTCTAGGGTTGGGAGGAAGGCTTTGGCTTGTTGTTTGAGCTCTATGGGCCTGAGTTGAGCTTGTTTGGGCCTTAAGATGTGTTGTTTGGGCTTGTTTGAGCCTTGTGTCGGCCATGGCTTGCCTTGTGTCGTCCAAGGTGAGTTTGTGTCGACCTAGGGTGTGTGGGTGTCTTCCAAGGAAGCTTTGTGTCATCCAACACCTTGGTTTGTTGCCCAGTAGCCTGTTTGTGTCGCCCAGCAGGAGTTCTTACTTGTGTCGCCCATGTGGCTTGACCTTTGTTGGTGACACTTGGTGCCTAGCTTGGACAAGTGTCTCTTGTTGTGCTAATGTGTTAGCTTGAACCCTAGGACAAGTGTCCCTTGGGTGGACGACACTTGGCATGGTTGAACCTTGGTTTCTCCTCCCCTTCTTCCTATATATGTAGCTCTTCTCCTTGCCTTAGTCTCCTTTGCTCTTTTGGTCTCCCCTCCACCTTGAGTGCATGATATCCCTCTCCATCTTGCTTGTGTTGGCCGATACACTCTCTTGGAGTTGAAGTGGTGGCCGATACACCTTCCTAGAGGAGCTTGGTGGATGATAGCTTGGGACCTTGGAGTGCATCTTCTTCCTTGGACCTTGGATCTTAAGGCGGGTTGCATAGCTTCTAACCCTAACTTATTTACCTCTAGCTATGTTCTTGTTGCATGATTAATAGTTTAGCTTAGTTCCTTGCTTTTGTACCTTTCTCTCTAGGGTTTAGGGTTTCCTTGTGTTGAAGGTTGAAGATGACCTGTGTTGGGCGACATCCTCCCTTGCTTTGGTGATGGGCGATATCCTCCCTTGGTTTGGGTGTGTTGGGCAACACCCTTGTTCTTGTGATGGGCGACATAGTGGTGTTCTTTGTGTTGGTCGACATGGTGACCTAGGGTTGAGTTGAGGTTGATGGTGACTTCGGGTTGGGCGATACCCCTTTTGTTGTGGATGTGTTGGACGATATCCTTGAGGTTGGACGATATGGTTCCCTTTGTTCTTGTGTTGGACGATAGGGTGCTCCCTTTGATGGACGATAGGGTACCTTGGTGGATGATATGGTGAGTTCTTGAGGTTGGCCGATACCCTGCCCATGTGTTGGGCGATAGGGTGAGCTATGGTGTTGTTGGCCAATATGGCTAGGTTGAACGTTATCCTTGTGATGGGTGATAGGCCTTAACATCTTGTTAGTCCTTGTGGTGGACGACAAGGCCTTCTTTGTTGAGTTGATGGAGTTGCACGACATGTAAGAGGTGGTGTAACGACCGATAGGTGTAAGGGTGTATCGGGCGATACCCCTTGAGTGTGACGGGCGTCAGGAGTGGGCTGTGATGCGCGATAGGATGTGGTTTGTGACGGGCGTCACGCCCTCCTTTCCTAGAAATGTGCTGGCCGTTAGGCCTTGTGTTGTTGCACGATATGTGGGAGTGCTTCCCTCTCTCCTTTCCTTCTTTCTCTCCTTCTCTCTCCTAGAAGTTGTGAGGTTGTTAGATAGGTGCTAGCCTAGGATGTCGGGCAAGGTGGTAAGTTGTGATGGGCGTTGCTCGATGGGGTGGGTCACGCAACACTCCCTGATGCGCGACACCCATGTCGCCCGGTTCCCTTGTGACGCGCGTTGCGGGCAAAGGTTGGGTGCAACGCAGCGTTGCTGCCTCCCCATGCCTAGCCGAGTCAACTAGCTTTAAGTGAGGGTTGTGAGATCTTAGGTGAGGGTAGGTAGTTCTTTGGTGACGGTCATAAGTATAATGGAAGTGGAAGCTTATGCATAACGAATAATGACAGTGTCACATAGTGATGATGCTAATGATGATAAGATGATAATGCCTAACTCATAAGTGAAAGCAATAATGATGTTAAATAATATAATGTGGTTAATGAGGTTAATGATTGGAATAATGTGGCTAAGTGACAATTACATTAACAGTCTGCTTAATGACATAGTAATGAAGATAATAGTAGATGATGATGCTGATAATAGTAATGATGGTAACATGAGTAGTAGTGACATGTATGATGCAAGTCTAATGCTTAATTGTTAATTCCAATGATTAATGGTAGTTAACGGTTGCTTAATGATAAAGATAATAATGATGATAGTTGATGGTGATGGTAATGACAATGGGTAGTAGTAGTGTTTGCTCTGTATACTCAACATGTTTTTTTATAAAGTGAATACCTTGACTGTTTGTATAAATCCTGAGATAAGGGTAGGCATGATTATGGTATGATGTGCTTAACAAGCTTGATCATCAAATAGTGTAATATTGATAAATAAATTATCTTGAATGATAACTCGTGATAGTGAGCATATTCCTTGTGTTGAATCTATGGTTATTGTGTATCCTAACCATGCAGGTGATGTGTAGCCATGAAAGGGCTATGCGACATATGTGATGAGTAACATTACCTTGATATTTGTTCTATGAGATTATATATGTAATGTGTTGGTTCCATGATGATGATGTGAGCCTTGAGAGGCAGTGACAGTACATGATCAAGGTTTGATCTTCTATGATATGCAATGATCCTTGATATGGATCTGGATGGTTGGCAAGAAGCCAAGTGGTAACATGTGATGTCGGATCCTTGTGATGGATCAGGTTGATGAGGTTTCAATAATAATATAATGTTCTTTATTTTCTGTTATATATTGCATGTTATATAACTTGATTGAATCCTGCAATCCATCTAAAAGATACTAATTAATTACAGTGGAATTATATCATGTAGTTTTCCCTGGCCATAGACCCATCATCGTCAGGACTTGGTGATGGTGAAACAGGTTCTCCTACGGGTTAACCTGGAAGCACATATTATTGAATATGTGTAGGTTGCTCCTAGCCTGAAAATAAGGAGGTAAGAGTGTAACTTCGGTTACAGACTCAGATACGCGTATTGAGCATGGTGAACAGGCCCATGACTCAGGATATGTGATGTGGAGAGCATGAATACGTTCATGGCTCAGAGCATGGTGAACAGGCCCGTGGCTCAGTTGTACTAGCGCCGAGACCTGTACCAAGGTGGGCTAGAGAGAGGGTAGCCTATGAAGCTGACCCTGTGGCTTAGACCACTTCAGCATGTGACTGCGGTCCTGCTTGTGTTGTACTCGTGTACTGACCACGAGGTGGGAGGTCGTGGAGTCCGGCTCTTCCATTGACCTTGTATGGCACCAGTCTGAGGCTTCGCAGCCAGAGGTTGGATTTGAATGGTACGATTCAAATCCTCAGGGCATAATAATAATACGTAATACAGTCGTTTAGTACTTATTGCTTAGGATAAACACGAAACATTGTTTGAGCCCTTGTTTGTGTAATATCTTCATTATATCTTGCAGGTTATGTGATAATATGTCAAATCTCGATAAGCAGGTTATGTGACACTATATCTTGTTCTGATAATCATGTTACATAGAGATACATCTTATCTTGCTAATCATATTCTCCGAGATATATCTGGTTATATGCTTTTGTACAGCTGGTAAGCTTGTCGATAAGAATAATCTATTTCATATAGACTGCTCTTGTTAGACATGTTAATAGTTATCTGCTGTTATAGTCTATCTTGCTGAGGTTCTGTAGTTGCGGTGGGAAGTTATGTTTCCCGCTGGGACAATTGTTCAATTGTCTCACTCCACTGGTTTACACCCTTTTTAGGTGGTCGAGGTAGACGTGGTCGTGGTCGTGGTGTTGCGGCCGAGCAGCTTGAGGAGCAGTAGAAGGCAAGCGTTGGACATGCTGCTATTTTGGATGTTTTGTAGTAGAGTCTAGAGTCATCCCTGTACTCTCAGGTCCTTGTTAGTGTTTTGACGATGTTTTACGATGAACGATCAATGATGTTGTATATCCTACTGTTGGCCGGATGTGGGCCTTGATGTATATGAACAGGTGGTGATCTCATGAGATGGATAAACAGCTGTTTCAGTAAGCTGTGGACACGTATCAGATCTCGTGTATGTATATATATATGACATGTTTCTGTGCAGGATGAGGACTGAAAAGTAATAGTTTCACAGTTTATCAGTTTTCCGCAATCGGTTTTAATTAACCCGTGTTTTCATAATCTGTGGTTATGGTGATTTCCGCACGTTTTCGTGTAACACCTCGTTATCTGTGTGATAATGGGATGTGTTGCCACACCAGCCTTAGATAGAGCACAACTGAATGTAGTTAGTATGCTCTAGGAGAGATATGCTTATCTCCTTAAGGCAAGACAATGTACAATTAAAAGTATCATTGTTAGTCGAGTTGTTAGCTGAGATGCATATAAAACCTACTTTGAGATGGCAGATTAAGGAGGCACAACAAGTTGATGCTGCGGTTCAACAGATTAGATCGGAGTATGGTAGTGAGAAACGAGATGGTTTCCATGACTCAGATGATCAAGTAGCTTGTTATCATGGTAGGATGATAGTATCGGATGTGGATAACTTGAGGAAGTTAGTTCTGGAAGAAGCTCATTCTTCGATGTATGCTATGCATCCAGAAAGCACCAAAATGTATCGAAACTTGAAAGATATGTATTGGTGTCCTGGTTTGAAGAAAGACGTTGTTGAGTTTGTTAGGCGATGTCCTATGTGTCAGCAAGTTAAAGCTGAACACCAGAAGCCTACAGGAACAATACAACCTTTACCCATACCACAATGGAAGTGGGATCATGTAACCATGGACTTTGTGGTTGGTTTACCTAGAACATCCAAAGGTCATGATTCCATTTGGGTAATAGTTGATAGGTTGACAAAGACAACACATTTTTTACCTGTCAAAACAACCTATTCTGTTGAGAAGTTAGCACAGTTGTATGTAGATGAAATAGTGCGGTTGCATGGAGTCCCAGTTACCGTTGTTTTTGACATAGGTCCTCAGTTTATGAGTCGCTTTTAGGAATGACTCCATAAAGCCTTAGGCACACAGTTAAGGTTTAGTACAACCTTTCATCCCCAGACTGATGGACAATCAGAAAGGACTATACAGACTTTAGAAGACTTGCTTAGAGCATGTGTTCTTTAGTTTACGGGGAGTTGGGATCTGCACCTAAGCTTGATAGAGTTTGCCTATAACAATAGCTATCAACATATCATTGACATGGCACCTTATGAAGCTTTGTATGGTAGACGTTGTAGATCACCCCTATGTTGGTATGAAACTGGTGAATATCAACTTTTAGGTCCTGATCTTGTGCAGCAAACCACCGAGAAGATTAAAGTAATACAACAACAGTTAAAGACTACACATGATAGGCAGAAATCCTATGCTGATAAACGTTGTAGACCTTTAGAATTCCAGGTTGGAGACAGAGTATACCTAAAAGTCTCACCTTGGAAGGGAGTTCTTAGATTTGGAAGGAAAGGGAAGTTAGCTCCTAGTTTTATGGGGCTTTATCCAATCATTGAACGGATTGGAAGGGTAGCTTATAAGCTAGAGTTACCACCAGAATTACAAAAGTTACACCCTGTGTTCCACATTTCCATGCTTAGGAAATGTCATCCTGATACAGAATCAGTTCTGCAACCTATGGAAGTGGAATTGAATGATGATATATCTTATGAGGAAGGACTTGTGTCAATCCTTGATAAAAGAATTAAACAACTGAAAAAGAAAGACACAAGTCTTGTGAAAGTCCTTTGGAATCACCGTGGTGTTGAAGAAGCCACATGGGAACTAGAGGAAGAGATGAGAAGGAAATACCCTGCTCTTTTCTCTTAATATGTTTTGTTGATTTCAGGGACGAAATCCTTGTAAGGGGTGGATAATTTGTAACATCCCTGACCTGGGTTATGAACTAACCCTAGGTTTTTTGCTTAAATATGTGATTAGATGCTTGTGGTTAACTTGTGAAATGTAATTAAAGCTTCTGAGGAACATATATTTCAATTTTAGTCCTTTTTGAACAATGTTGTAATATTATTTTGTTAAATATGGACTAAAGTGCAAATTACCCAATTAGAGGAGTTAACTTGCAAATTGCACATATTAAGATGTTCCTTTGATGTTGAGACATCATAAGAATGAATATGGTCTAGTGGTATGGATTCCACAAGCTTGAGCACCAAGATATAGCTTGTAGAGCAATCCTTGTGCTTTAAAACCTAGTTTTGGTGTAATGTACAAATTACCCAAAACCTAGGGTCCAACATGTAAAATATACCCTCTAGAGTATCTTTCATGACTCTTGGCATCAAGTAGAGTAAATAAAATGAGGAGGGTGCCTCATTTGAATGATTAAGTAAGAAAGATAACCTTAATATTTAAATAACCAAGATTTAAGCAAAATGACCTTTTGTACATGTATAACTTAGTAAGGTGTTTGGTTTCTTTTCCTTTAACCTTGGATAAGTGAGAGGTTTTGCATGTGAAAAGGAGGAAGAAACGTGGCCAAGGGTGGAGTGAGCATGAGTGGATGGGTTTAAGAAGTAAAAGAAATAATTATCTTTTTCTTTGCCTTGAAAATACCCATAAAATATATAAGCATCCTTTTTACACAAAGCAAAGGATTGTTCCTTTAGTTTCTTTTCTCATCTTCTTGCTTTGGCTGATTAAGGCGAAGCTCAAGAGCAGAGGAGGATGACCAAGCTGGTTTGGGTAAGCTTTGATCATCTCCTAGCTCGAATTCTTGAAGGAAACCCTAATACAAGGTTGGTTTGTTAGTTTTCCTTACACAATTCTTCTTTCTAGCCTTCTTCTCCATCCAAATCTTAAAGAACGGACCTTGGGAAACCTTTGGAGCTTCATCCACCATTATATCTACGAAGCTTGGAGCTCTAGATCAGATCTTAAGGTGGGTTTTATAACTCTAAACCTTATGCTTTGCTTTTGCACCTTCTTCTACTAGAATAGTTGCTTATATTCTTTTCTTTAGATACTTCTAAGTGTTCTTGCTAGCAATTCCATGAAGAACAGCCCCTGTTCTTGAGGTAGAAGATGATGACATTAATACCAATGTTTATGCAAAATTCTACTTTAGCAAACGGTCTCCCAAGTTTTCTCAAACGATTTGCAAAACTGTTTGAAAGCAAACGGTTTCACAAGAACGTTTGGGAGCAACCGGTCCAAGACCATTTGGATGGGTTGACCAGGCATTGACCATTTGGAGACCTGTTGTAAATAATATGGACTATTCACCCACCAAAAATCATCAAGTAATTCCAAATAAATCCTCAATTGAAGGCCCATTAGTCACCTAAACCCTAATCGGGTCTATTGCTGATTTCAATAATTGAAATAAGTTGAAGTTTGGGTTGAGTGGCCCAAACGGTTTCAAAACCCTTTGGGGATCACCCAAACGGTCTCAAGACCATTTGGTGATCACCCAAGACCATTTGTAGGTCTAGGGTTAAGTGGGGTTGACCAATTGAGGGTCCAATGATATTAAACTGTTAAACAATTAAGTGCTGATTTTGTAACTAAATCTAGGGTTCAACCCTTAAGAGAATGACTTGGTTTTTGATGAAATAATGGGAAAACGGTCTCAAGACCGTTTGGAGGATGTCCAAATGATCCCAATACCGTTTGGGGGTCACCCAAGACCATTTGTAGGTCTAGGGTTGACCATGGTTAAGGGGTTGAAAATTGAAAGGCAACAAGTTGAAATATAATCGATTAGTAACCTAATGATCAAATCTATGAGTCAAACCTTAATAGGTTGAGTTAGTTTTTGATGTTGATTTGAGAAAATGGTCTCAAGACCGTTTGGAGGTCATCCAAATGATCCCAAGACCGTTTGGGGTCAGGTCATGACCAAATTGAATGATGGTTTAAAGGTTTCAATGTCAATTAGACTCATGTTGATACATGTTGAAGGGTGATCGATTCCAAACATAATTCAATTGACCCAAGCCTAGTTAATAATCAATTGAAGGTCAATTGAGGGTCAAATCAGTTGAGGTTTGACCTAATTGACTCAATTGATAAGTGGCTAACAAGTGCATGAACGATTGAGGGGTTCAACATTAGAAACCCTAACTCAATTGGAATGGTTGAGACACTTTTTGGTCCATGCGGTTTTGAGGTGGTTTGGACCAAACGGTCTCAAGACCATTTGAGTCCAAACGGTCTCAAGACCGTTTGGGACCAAACAATCCCAAACCGTTTGGTGCCCATGCGGTTTCAAGGTTGATTTTGTTCAAACAGTTTCAAAGTCAAACTTGACCAAACGATCTTCACCTCACCTTGGGCAAACAGTCTTGAGTGTGTATTTGGCCAAACAGTTTCAAAAGTCGACAAACGGTCAACACCACCAAACAGTTTCAAAATCGTTTGGGGGTTAAAAGAGAAAAACCGTTTGAGGTTTAAAAAGGTTAAGAACGTTTAATGCTATAGAGGTTAAGATGGTTTAGTGGTTGATTAACCTAAACCTTAATGATACTTAAAGTAATTAAGGGATCAAGTAATTAGTGGTTTGATGCATGATAAGGTCAATGGTGAACATTACAAAAGTACCCTTGAAGGGATAGTGTGACTAGTACCCCTTGATCAAGTAAACCCTAATGACCATAATGGTGATGACATAACTTATGTTGTCAAGGATGATTTGATTTAGTCTAATCAAGGGTGATGTAATCATCATCTCATAGAAAGAGGAGAGAGAAGACCCCTTATATGAATGAGAATCAAGTAAACAACCTCCAATATGTATGATACACCTAATTAGGGTATGATCCTTCATAGTGAGATCATGGAAACCCTAATTATGATGGATAATGAATCTTAACTTAATTTGAGGATATTAATGGAAGTATTCCTCACACATGATGATGGTATGATCTTAATTCATGGTAATGGTAATGTGAATAGTAAACCCTAATCTAGGGAAATGTCATGGTGTGTATAGTAAACCCTAATTTGGGTTATGCTTTTAAGCATGACACTCTATATTTGATTATGGATTGAGTAATCATTATGCCTTTATAAGTTAAAGGGGTTGTATAACCCTAATTGAATTAAAAAAGAAACCTAACCCTAGAAACCAACCGTGGTGATATGACACAGTCGTGGTGAATCCTCTATGGCATGACCATATGATGAAGCACGGCCGTGGTGGCTTACTCTTGCACGACTGTGCAAGATAGCACGGTCGTGGTGTTCTATATTTAATTTGAAAAGAACTTATATTGTGCTGATATAGATATAATGTGCATGTTATCAATTGTGTTAGTCATGCAGGTCTTTATCAAGAAGTGATCATAGCTAGGTCAGGGTTATGATGTCATATTCATTAAAAGCACTTTATAAACTTTGAAAATAATGGCATGCTATGTTGCCTAGTAAGAGGTAACATATGAGACTGATAGGCTGTACAAGCCATGAGAAATATCTATATTGTTACAATCAATGTCATGCTGATAAATGACTTGATGATAGTATGTTACTTAGTAACAAGTGTTATGATGATCTAAGGGTTTGAATACCATATTCTTGAATCAAAATGGTGAGATGGTTAGGGATTGATATCCCAATGGTAACAATATGTGATATGAACTTGATACAATTAGTACTTTTCTTTATAGCAATTGTTTTAATGGTTTATGTTTGAAAACATGCCTGATGCTAAAAGAATGACATAATGTACTTAAATAATCAAGTATAATGATATCATGTAGAGCCCTGACCATAGATCCATCATTGTCAGAAGTTAAATGATGGTGAAATAGGTTTTTCCTAAGGGAACTCCTGGAGAGCATACTTTTGAGTATGTGGGGGTTATAAACGTGAATATCCTTACGTCCTAATATGGGAATTGATATGAGATGTACATTTAATCTCTCAATCCTTCATTATATGTTTATGCCGGGATGATGTATCACTAATCTCCCTATGATGTTTTTAATGCCGCATCGATGTGAGATAAACAAGAAATCCCTCGATGGCGAAGAGAGTACAACATGCCACTGTAACTCTAATAGCGAAGTTTCCAGAATACCCTGGAAAGCTATTATGGCATAGACACA
Source organism: Alisma plantago-aquatica (assembly GCA_963693085.1). NCBI lineage: Eukaryota > Viridiplantae > Streptophyta > Magnoliopsida > Alismatales > Alismataceae > Alisma > Alisma plantago-aquatica. The sequence continues at coordinate 344,031,186 of OY856410.1, forward strand.
AGATGTCCTGCATGTTGTTCCTCATACTGACTGAGGATGATGAGGTCATAGGAATCCGGCTCTTCTGATGACCTATGTATGGTACTGATTGCGATTTAGTAATGGTCGGTTGGAGTATGAGAGGTGTATCTCATCTCCTCTGGGCATAAATATGTTTGTAAAATATAATCATCCATATAGCATAATTGCTTAGGTTAAACTACGAGAAACAATGATTGATGATACATTGTTTATAATGTTCTAGTTAAATAACTAGTTTACATGTTCTTCATATACCTTATTGATATATGTCTTGTTATCCAATCAAGTTATAATTGAAATGATTGCTTAAGAAATATTGTTCTACTTAGCTTATTCAATGTTATAGCTGTTGTTGTATAATTATAGTTCTACTGCTTAATGTTATTCCTTTATTGCAATAACAAAGCTTATGGCGGAGGGTTATAACTCTCGCTGGGACAATTATTCAATTGTCTCACCCCCGTGGGATTAAATTTTTAGGTAATCGCTGAAGAAGAGGAAGAAACCTTTCAGTGGGTGAACAACAACAACAGCAGCAGCAACAACATCAGGGACAACAGTGATCCTCAGGTGGATACACTGTCTGTCAAGTCTTGTAGATAGAATGTCCTATGTGTCGTCTCTGTACTCTCAGGTCCTAGGAGTCTTTATATGTTTTAAATAGATCTGAGATTTTAGTGTAATGCCTCGAGATTTTTGTATCTTACCTTGTACAGCTAACAATGTAGTTGATGATTGTCATACTCGAGATGTGATATTACAGAGATGTAATGATGGATCAGTCTGTAAACAACTTATCATGTTCTTTTATGAAAAAGTCTTACAGGTTGTGGACCTTTGTGCAAAAAGTTTTAATTTTTAGTGATTTTTAATAATTCCGCTACTAACGAATTGCTTCCGCTTAAATTAATCTCATGTTTTATAAGTAGTATCATCACAATTTTCTTATTGGTCTCAAACCTCTTTGAGCTCTACTTTCCCCCCACTACTTAGTTTGGAAATAAATTCATTTTCTAGGAATACAACATCTCTAGAAACAAACACTTTGTTGTCAGATTGAGAATAAAAGTAATATCCTTTGGTTTCCAAAGGGTATCCAACGAAATAACATTTATCTAATTTGGGTCCAAGATTTTCAGAAAACATTTTCTTGACGTAAGCTTCACAACCCCAAATCTTCATAACAGACACATCGGGATGCTTCCAGTACCATATCTCATATGGTGTCTTTTGAACCGATTTAGATGGTATACAGTTTAGTGTAAACACATCGGTTGTTAGAGCATGTCCCCAGAAGGAAGTTAGAAGATTGGCAAAATTCATCATAGATCGCACCATGTCCAGTAATGTGTGATTCCTTCTTTCTGATACACCATTGTGCTGTGGTTTTCCAGGTGGAATCCATTGTGATATAATACCATGGGCTCTCAGAAGGTCCTCAAACTCTTGGCTTAAGTATTCTCCATCTCGATCGGATCAAAGTGCCTTAATACTTTTTCCAAGTTGGTTTTGTATTTCATTCATGAAATCCTTGAACCTTTTAAGGGTTTCAGATTTTTGTTTCATCAAGTAAACATAACCATACATACTGAAGTCATCAGTAAAGGTAATGAAGTATTGATACCCACCTCTAGCATTTGTTCTAAAAGGCCCACATCAGTATGTATGAGTCCTAATAGATCACTGGCTCTCTCATCTTTTCCTAAAAAGGGAGTCTTGGTCATCTTGCCCAATAAACAAGATTCACATGTCTCTATTGATTCATAATCAAAAGAGTCTAGATATCCATCTTTATGGAGTCTAGATATGCGATTCTCATTTATAAGCCCTAGACGACAATGCCAAAGGTATGTTTTGTTTGAGTCATTAAGTTTTTGTCTTTTGGTTTTTACGTTGTATACACTTGTCTATAGATCTATCAAATATAGACCATAAGTCATTGGGGCACTACCATAAAAGATCCCATATTTAGGAATGGAACATTTTCCATTCTTAATAAGAAATTCAAATCCATCCTTGTCCAAACAAGATACAAAAATGATATTCCTATTAATGGCAGGTACATAATAGCAGTTCTATAACTATATTAACAACCCACTTGGTAGAGATAACTCATAGGTTCCTACTGCACTGGCAGCAACTCTTGCTCCATTAGCAACACGTAGTTCAACCTCACCTTTTGCTAAAGGCCTACTTCTTTTCAAATCTTTCACATTTGAACAAATGTGTGATCCACATCCGGTATCAAGTACCCATGATGAAGAAGTATTAAAGTTAATCTCAATTACATATACACCGGAAGTAGATATCTCTATCTCTTGCTTCATCTTCCTTGATCCCCTTAATGCTCTCCATATTTTGAGTTTAGAAGACTTGGACTTCAGCTTGGTGGGAGAACGCTTCTCTTCCTTGCATGTATCCTTGGACTCCATTCCACTGATCACTATCATGGAACTATCCTTCTTCATTTGTGCTTCAACATTTGTCAAAATGCCAAGCAACTCTGACAGCAGTTTAGCCATGTTACACAAGTAGTAATACTTGACAAACATGCTAGATGATTTAGGCAATGATTGCAAAATCATATCCGTGGCCAACTCTTGACCCAAAGGAAATCCCAGTTTCTTTAGATGTTCTATATGCCCAATCACATTGAGCACATTGGGTCTAACTGGATCTCCCTCTGTCATCTTGCATTCATACAACGCCTTAGGCATATATAGAGTGGATTCTACAGGCTCTGGTATCTTAGGAATTTGCAGAACACTTCTCATAGTCCTTAACCAGTTATGGAAATTTATCTCAATTAAATTGTCCAATTTCAATGATGATTTCTTTTCCATTTGATTCTATAAGAGAAAACATTTGCATTTTGTCAAAACTCCTTTTGATTGATTTGAATAAAGTTGATGATATTTAATTAGGCCTTTAATTAATTATCGCTCCCACTATTTTGATCAAATTGATAGCACTCACCATCAATTCAGAAGATTACATCGTACAACCTTCTAGTGAACCAAGATCCAAAATAATTGAGTTATTACCCGACCAACGCCAATGTCCATAATCAATTATTAAGGTAGGTAACATTTACCAATTGCATCTTATGCAATTCTTGGATAGATGATTTGTACAACTCTTTGCCATAGTCATCTCCATTCCTCTAACTGCTTAATCTCATTAAGACCACTTAGTTAAACCTAACCCAAAAGCCATCACAATAGGAGTGCACCCTGCTTGGCGGGCCCACACAACTACCATCACACTTCTATAAGATAGACAACACACCACCCTTGGGATGCCCACACTTTTCAATCAAGCTTTTTATGTGTGCTGCTTATGGAAAGCATCTAAGACTTAATATTATGTTGAGGGGTTTGGTATTTATATACATATACATATCCAATCACCACATATATAGTACATATCATATACATGCTATATCCCACAAGAAAACATGCAAAGCGATAAAGCAATAATTATTGCCATCCTATTTGTAGTTCCTCGAGCCATAGGGAATTACGGTCATCTAGGTCTACATAACATGCAACAACCTGTAGTTGATGAAAATATGTGCTTGGGTTGTTCCGGGTTGATCAGCTCATCCTATGACTGATCGGCTCGCCTCCTGGACGGTCAGTTGGTTGTCACCAACTGATCTTCTGGCTCCTCCAGACGGTCCGTTTGTTGGATAGTCTTGCTCCTTGTCAGGCCACCAACTGCTCATCTCGCACCATCAGTTGGTCATCTCGGTCCTCCAATCACTCGTCTGGGCACCCATCATTCTTCGACATAATAGGAAATAAAACTATCCTACTTTTACATGTATCTTTGGGAAACCTCGAGCTACATTCTGGGGGAGCAAAGGTAGAAGAGAAGGCTCGAGTTATCTCAAGTTACATCCAGAATATAAGAAGGGACTCGGTACACCAGACTGATATGCAAACAAACACAACTAACCATGCACACACATAGGGGTTTAAACGAGTGACATCACACTTGAAACCCTTCTGCATCCGTTTCTTGGGTAAGAGGGAACTAACGAGACAGACTCAGTGTCTGTGTTGTGAAAGGTGAAACTAAAGTAACATAGCTATGTGTCGTCGATTTAGAATAAAGAAACTCATGACTTAATTTGATATCAACAAATATATAAGATTGTTCTTGGGATGTAGTCATCGATTTTGCTTGGCATCGCTGATGACATAGTGTTGAGGCGTCGATATCAGTGTGAGCAAACCGACGTCGTAACCTAATATTAGTTATAATTTATCTGATAAGGATGTCTATGTCATTGATTTACATCCAAAAACTGACGATGAAGAGTTGTTTGTGATGCCGGTGTTGCGTGACTGAGTAAACCAATGTTATAGTTCCTTATCAATAAAATTTAGATTCAAAAGGATGGTTGTTTCGTTAGTTTTCATCCATGAACTGACAACGCAAATATGTCATTGTTTTTTTTTATAATAGTCAGTGTCACAATTTTTTATGGTAGGTCTACAGACCTGATGTCTAGGTGTCCAGTAGGATGAAATTCACAGTTCATTAGAACTATATGTTCTATAAATGTTCATCTTAACAACAGGCCAACAACACCTACAAAATGTATAACAACAAACACATACAAGAGTTTACATCCATACTTTATTCTATTCTCATGCACATACATACACATACACATATACAACTCATTCACACACATATAATTTCATTCTCATCTATTTGTACAAATACAATTATCATTGTATTCATTTCTCTTGCATTCATTGACACACATATGCACATATACACAAACCATTCACATGTGCACCAACAATTCAGTTGTATCAAATTAAAGTTGCAAAGTAATTACCATCATATATATTAAAAAATCATGACATCAAGTTCATAAAAACTAACATCAAACCCATTCAGATAAAAATGACTTTTTAATGAAGTACTCTGGCACTTTTCTCGTATCTCAACCAGTTTCTCTTGTGTACATGACTTTGTTTGACATAATTTCATTTTGATTTGATTTTTATATTATCAAATGAAACTGATTACATATGATTCAAGACTATATATATTATATTTGATATACAATTGATGTCCTATAATGTTTTCTTACAAAAAGGCATAACCATCACACATATATATAGAAATCATGACATCAAAGTTCAAAAAATTAACATCCCATTCAAATAAAAAAGTGACTTTCTTAATGAAGGACTCAAGCCACTTTTCTCGTATCTTAACCAGCTTCTCTTGTGTATAGAGTTTTGTTGTGTCAATTATCTGCAAAGAGAATGACGTAGTCCAAGTTTAATTTGATTTTTATACTATCAAATGAGAATGTTTACTTATGATTCAAGACTATATATATTACATTTTGTATATAGTGGATATCCTATGACACATTTTTGACAATCATGTCTATAGACAGCATCACGTATTATTGGCATGATCAACTATTATCTTGGTAGATATATGTATTGGAGTTAGAAAACTCCTTAATATTCTTTTGAGACATTGATTTCTTTTTTATCTATATTTTATCCAACATGTTGGAATGTTTTATACTCGTATAAGTTAAAGTAATACAAATATTTGCATTAGTAAATAATCATATAATGATGTAGACATTAATGTATATTGCTAGATAAAAAATTTACTTATACTACAAGTGGCACTTTCAATGTGTGTCCCCAGGTCAATATTTTACTACCGTGAGGAATAAGATAATACACAGTCAACATCTTGGGGAAATCACTAATAGCTCACAATGCCCACTACTGAGTGAAAAGAAGGCAAATAAAAGAAAAATCAAATTCCACAATAAATGTAATTCATAAGTTAATATTATAAGTGAGGAATCCAAAACTTACACAACACTGAAAGGAGTTATAATCACATCCTTTTTTGTAGTAGAAAAACTTAAATGTGGTAGAGAAATAATCAAATATAGCACTTTGGTATTTAGATGCACAACTAATCAATGATGAAACTAAAAATGTTGCATTGATTAATGTGAATTGTGCACTCATCGTATATAAGTAGTTGTACAATGTAAGTATGGGTTAATATATAGATAACCATTTATTTCACATAGAATGAGGTATTTATCTATAAGAGCTCACCATATTCAAAGTTCTATCATGGTTGTAATCATCCTCTTATAACTTAATAGCTCCAAAATATCTAACAAGAATACATTAGTATTGTGATCTTGCCCCACAACGTCCTCTTGAATACGGACCGCCATAGTTGACCCTTTTTCTACAATGTCTAACTATTGTGTCAGGCCCCTGCACTTAGGACCTAGTGAATCTAATAAGTCATGTGGAATGAAAGTATGTACTGGAGGCATTGTAGGAGGAACTATAGGGGGTATTTGGATATTATGCTTTGCATGTATTCTCCTATCAGTTGTCAATTATATACACAAATAGAAAAGAACCACAAATACAAATACAATATAAATTTATCATATAGTCTCATAGATAACTTCATCTTTGGGACACACAACCATGTTGCCTTATGCATCTCCTACGATGGCGTGCTTGGGGTGGCCAATTTGAAGTTTTGAGTTTTTTCATGTTGGATAGGAAATTGTATAGTCACACAGAGAACATCATCGAGAATAGGAGCAAAACAAATGGTATACCAAGGCGTTGTAAAATCTCACCAAGTACCAAGTAAGATGATATTTTCTCACCACCTACAATTTGTATAGTGTTATCTATACCACAAATATCTATTGTCGGTCTGGCTTGTGGGAAATCGATGGCATACCTATGTATCCTTCTCCATGAACCTCATATCTATAATGTCTCTACTTTCAACATAACTGACACTGCCATCCAATTGGGGGGGGGCATATTTTTTACAGGCTCTTTACAGGAAACATGTAATGACAATATTTGCAAAATAAACTGACACCATATTTAATAAAACTACAAACTTATTTTGTTAGTTCTTTTTTCAAAAACTGACAAACTTAGAATTTTTGGAGGTAATATATTATTCACGGGTGGAGAAGGGAGAAGGTTTGCGTCGTTGGTTCCTAGAAAATTGACCATGTATTTGCCCCAACCAAAAAAATGAATTTATGGTTTGTCTGTGACGTAAGTTTCTCTTTAGAAATCAAAGTTGTAAGGCAGTACTTATGTTTTTTCTTAACAACAAAAGTTGACCAATCATGCATTTGTGTTTAAGTAATTGAATTCACATATATTTGGTGTCCGTTTTGCAGCAAAATTAATGCTAAGAAATGTGACGCCATATGTCATAAATATACTTGTGTAAGCTTACATTTGGCTACATTTTTAAATGGTTTTATATGATACAACACATGTAATTCATATTGTCTATCTGATAGAATTGATAGATTACTACAAAGTAACTTTTTAGTCTATGTTATAACTCCATACAATATAAGTGATATATTTTCTCGTGTATGTTATATCTATAGGATGTTTGGTAGCCTTAACAACTTTACTCAAATATATTTCTTTATAATGTGTATCTAAACATTAGTAGAATAGGGAACTAAACACAAATAAGAAAAAAAATCATGAGCACCCGGTTGAAATTGAGTGTAACATAAGAAAGATGAAATCCTAACACTAGAAGTCCATGAACTCGAAGTTGATGGGCTTAGTTTACCAAAAAGAATCGCAAAGTATACCCCAGTGAACCTATAATGGACAATTAGAGGCAAACCCTTGTTGGTATGTATGCCCATAAAGCTAGTCATATGATGATTGTAATGGCATACTTTGTAAATGATTTGAATAATAATAAAGGCAATTTTCATCTATATGTTTAATCTATTTTGAGATAATGATATAACATGTTAGATGTCTAAGGAATTGTATTACTCAATGACGTATGTCTTCAGGTTAAGAACCAGAACAATGAGATCATGCAGATGTTAAGAGTATACATTCTTGTTATGTCCCTAGTCGGTTGTTATTGTGGAAATAACCATAGACATTAATAACACATAAGACTAGAGTGTGTGTTGGTTGATGACAGAATCTCATTAGTCATGATATATGATATCAAACCAAGCACACAGATACATGTTAAAGAATAGTGTATCGGATAGACCCACCATAAGAGTGATGCATGGAAACCACACTTGGTTAGTCAGGATCATCTCTTATAGTATTGGTGGTGATTGTGGTTCTTAGACCTGAAATCACTACACTTATCACATGTCGTTGGGTACACTTTGACATCATCAAACACATTCCTGAAACATGGGTTGATATAACGGTGATGATTGGGTGACTTTGACACATGGGGACTTGATTGAGTGATAGATATGGAATTTGTCCCTCCTAAGGGAGTGTGATATCCTAGCCACTTGAGGAGTGAGACTGAGAAATGCATGACCATGCACATGTAAGTCAATATATGACATTGAGCTTACATTTATCTTAGGCAGTCTACTCTGAGTCAAGAAACATGGATTGAACATTTGTAGAGGATTACAAGTCCATGCCTTGAGTTCAATTCTGATATGAGTGACAAAGGGACTATACATTCATTGTAACACCAATAACAGATTGTAGGTTGAAAGTTGTTCTCCAACTTTCCTCTTCACTTGGGTAGCACTGATGTGTGACTAGGCACCACTCTTTGCTTGTGAAGTCATAAGTTAGTTATGGACATTCATTGCCAATGTGAAATAGAATATATAGGCTCACACACATAGGATTAACCTAGAAGAGGAGTTTATCCATGAATGATGTTTCGATTGATTACTAAAGTGTTTAGGTACTCAATTAAACATTCAGTCAATAAACTTGACTCAGAATCATCAAGTTCAAGTATTGAACCAATTGATTAGAGTGTCAGATTGATTTAGAACTGCATTGATTGAGTTCTGCACAACCTAGACCACCAACCGACCGGTTCACTGGGTGAACCGATCGACTCATGGTCAATGAGATGACAGGTTCACTCTATGAACTGATCGGTTCACATGGACCAACCAATAAGGTGTTGGGTTTCCTGGTTTGTGAGAAAAGATTTTTGTTTCACTTGTTCAATTTGACTGGGACAAAAATTAATCTTTGTATTAATTAGAAACAAATAAGGAAAATCAATTGTGGGCAAGTTTGGGAAGTGAAATGACCGATTCACTAAGTGAACCGACCGACCGGTTCAAAAGTGAACTGATCGGCTCACCTGCCCAAACGACCGGTTGAGTTGTGAAATGACTGGTTCGCCTATCGCAGTATAATCAATTCATGGAAAATCTAGACCCTTCTACTCCCACACAGATTGGGAACCTTGACTCTACCCTCTACTATAAATAGAGGGGTATAGGGGGCTTCTCAGAACACACAACTCAGAACATCAGTTGCTCTGCAAAGTTATTATCCTCTCTAGTTGTGGTAACCGAGAGAGCCCAAGCAAGTTCTACCCATCTAGGGAGGAACATCGAGGGAAGGACAACTGTAGAAAAGAGACTGATGGTGGGAGAGTGTGTCAGTGACTAGTACGTCGACAGAAGGGGACGACTCCTTCTAGTCTGTCCATCTCAGGACGACTAGAGTTCCCGGTGATCTGTGTGGACTATCTATAGAGGCGGGATATTTCTACCACTCAGCAGGACGACCGTCAACCACAATCTGGGTCTTCATTAGGAGCTGCACAGATGTCGTCAAAGACTAGGTGGTTGAAGACCACACTAGCTGTGGGGTATTGTCGCTGAGCAAGCCTCAGGACCATGTATATCTCGCTAAACCATCTTTCCTATTGCATAGTTTTTGATGCGATCTGTTGGTTATGAGTTTGTGGTTAGATAAAAAAAAATTATTTCCACTGTCTGTTTTGTCCCACAAAACCTGACAGTGGTACCAGAGCCACGTCAACATACTATGTTTTAGGATTAATCGATATGATCAGAGTTTGGTTTTTCATCATTTATTTATTGCATGCGATGTGAATACTTTAACTGGCTAATGTGCATATTTGATTAAACACCACAAATCCCTATATACATATATGATATGGTATATATATGCAATCGATACGCGTCGCCCTAAGACGATTTTGATGGTTGATGTGTAGCGTGATTATGGTCTATAAGGCGCTGTTTAGAAACGGAATGGACCGGGATTAGGGCTTGTCGTTTTGCTCCACGGCGGCCCAATCCGGTCCGGCTTGGTCAAGAAACATGTTTGGCTACCAATCCATTTTGATCCCCGTTTTGGGATAACAGAATCCCATTATCTGGTTTAAGTCAATCCCCATCAAGGCAGGATTGGGATTCCCAATCCGGTTTGGCCCGACAACCCTCCATGATCCCTCGCAACCCTCCCTCTCCCTCTCGCCAACCTTCTCCCTGATCTCTCGCCCTAACCTTCTCCTCTCAGCACATCTTCACAACTATTTGTCCGTGAGAAGTAAAAGAGAAAGCTGCTCGAGGTCACAGATGGAGTGCACCGGTCGTCGGGTGGAGCGTCCGCATGGAGCATCAATGTTGCCGCCTGCCACCGCCGGTCTACCTGGGCGACTAGCTCCCTCAAAAGCAAGGTACCCATGCCCTGCCATGCTCTTCTCTACTACCTGCTCTGACATTGAATTGTCTTGTCGATGCACAGAAGAAACCATAGCTCGCCCAAGGCAACAAGAAACCCTAGCAAGTGTCTGTGTGCCTTCTTATTCCTCTCCTTCTGCTGCGAGGTTGTACACTTCCACATACGCCTTTTGGAGGAGCTGTTCACAGAAGCTGGTCGTCGTCTGTTGTTGCTGAATCGTGCTCCTCAATCGTGCTCAGGCGGCCCTGCCCAAACCTACAATTCCGCACTCTGTCGTCGTTCTCGCCCCCTTCTGCTCAGATTTGTCACGAATTAGGGTACACAGTGCTTTGTTTGTGAGGTCGATTAGGGCAGAAGTACAACAATCAGGCCTGTGTATCGATTAAGTGGCAAATGAGCCAACAATACCTGCAAACATTTGAGTCGTTGTGTATGGCACTGATTTATTCTACTTCTAACTACTACTTTTATCTAGAAATGCATCAATTTACTGCTATTATGTGTGTCTGTGTGCTAAGTTATAGTAGTAAAGCAAATAAAAGCAACTAGCATGCCTGATTTTCCAGATTTTTCCCGGCTAGGTTATTTTGAGGATATCGATATGTGTTAGTAGACCATAGAGTAGTGTTGTCCTACATTTCATTTTCTATCATTTGTTTTTCATCCTCTGGTTTCTGGTTTGTGTGACTTTATCTTTGTTTTTCCAACATGATTGGGTAGTAATGGCCGATTCATCCTCTGATGGTTTCTGGTTTCTGTGCATCCTCTGCTGGTTTCTGGTTTCTGTGACTTTGTCTTTGTTTTTCTAACATGATTGGGCATCGTTAATGTGTTGGACATATATGTTTTCCATATTTATGAATGTTCTATTTTTTGTTCTGTTTTAATGTTCTGTATTTTGATGTTATGTTTTTTGTGATACTATTATGATATCATAATAGTAGCATCAATTGCATATGATTTTTTGGAAATAACAAGTGAACCCAACATGGCATAATTGTACACATTTTTTTGGTTCTAAATTGAAACCTAGCTTGACTTATACTACTTATTTAGTTTTTTTATGAGTTTATCAAGTGAAAAGGATGTTATTGTCAATGTTGCATACACAAATTAGGACTCATATTTGTTTTTATCCCAATGATTTTTAATAAAATGAAATAAAATTTATGCCATTCATATGATTCATGTATGCCTGTGTTGGTATTACATATATAATATGCTCACGTGGTTTCAAAGTGGATATGAATATGGAAATTGGATATAGAAATTGGTATTCTGGGAAAGATCATTCATTGATTTCAGCTATGGATTTCATCTTTCATTGATTTTACAGTCAACTTTCCTCTCTATGTTGCATTTAGAGTATCCATTATTAATCCTACAATATATACCATGGATGAACCTAATTTTTGCCTACATTAGCTCACCATGAGCAGGTACTATGTTTGATTTGGCATGCGGGAGCGGTCATTGTTATTTCATGCTTATTATGAGCTTTTAATGAATTAAATGTTATATCTAATAAATGTTACTCTATCATATGGTAGTGGTTAGGTTAATAGGGGAAACAACAGCAGATTTAAAACTTGTTTAACTAAATCAGTGTGAGGTCTAGGTTAGGTTACTCCCTGTATCTACACAGTGATGCCTGGAAAAGTTATTTCACTATACAAATTAATATTTTGTTTATTGTGTGGTATTTTACCATGAGATATGTGGTTAGGTGAAACCCACAGCTCAATATGTTTTACTATCATTTAATTAAACACATTAGTCTATGTTTTATATCTTCTTTGTTAAATTATTTTCATTCATGTAAACCACCAATTAATCATAAAAAAGATAAATCTTAGCAACATTTGACTCCTCATGGAGATGACCTCTATTATGCAAGTGGTTTGAGTTATAACATGTATTCAAAATTCATGCAAATATACTAAATAGTTTACTATTATGCACGATATTATCTATCAAAATGGTTGAATTTCACTTCTATGTTGCATTTTGAGTATCAATTATTAATCCTACAATATATACCATGGATGAACCTAATGTTTGCCTACATTAGCTCACCATGAGCATGTACTATGTTTGATTTGTCATGCGGGAGCAGTCATTGTTATTTCATGCTTCTGATGAGCTTTTAATGAATTAAATGTTATATCTAATAAATGTTAATCTATCATATGGTAGTGGTTAGGTTAATAGGGGAAACAACAGTAGATTTAAAACTTGTTTAACTAAATCAGTGTGAGGTCTAGGTTAGGTTACTCCCTGTATCTGCACAGTGATGCCTGGAAAAGTTTGTTTATTATGTGGTATTTTACCATGACATATGTGGTTAGGTGAAACCCACATCTCAATATGTTTTACTGTCATTTAATTAAACACATTAGTCTATGTTTTATATCTTCTTTTTTTAATTGTTTTCGTTCATGTAATCCACCAATTAATCATAAAAAAGATAAATCTTAGCAACATTTGACTCCTCATGGAGATGACCTCTATTATGCAAGTGGTTTGAGTTATAACATGTATTCAAAATTCATGCAAATATACTAAATAGTTTACTATTATGCATGATATTATCTATCAAAATGGCTGAATTTCACTTCTATGTTGCATTTTGAGTATCGATTATTAATCCTACAATATATACCATGGATGAACCTAATTTTTGCCTACATTAGCTCACCATGAGCAGGTACTATGTTTGATTTGTCATGCGGGAGCAGTCATTGTTATTTCATGCTTCTGATGAGCTTTTAATGAATTAAATGTTATATCTAATAAATGTTACTCTATCATATGGTAGTGGTTAGGTTAATAGGGGAAACAACAACAGATTTAAAACTTGTTTAACTAAATCAGTGTGAGGTCTAGGTTAGGTTACTCCCTGTATCTACACAGTGATGCCTGGAAAAGTTTGTTTATTGTGTGGTATTTTACCATGAGATATGTGGTTAGGTGAAACCCACAACTCAATATGTTTTACTGTCATTTAATTAAACACATTAGTCTATGTTTTATATCTTCTTTGTTAAATTGTTTTCGTTCATGTAATCCACCAATTAATCATGAAAAAGATAAATCTTAGCAACATTTGACTCCTCATGGAGATGACCTCTATTATGCAAGTGGTTTGAGTTATAACATGTATTCAAAATTCATGCAAATATACTAAATAGTTTACTATTATGCACGATATTATCTATTAAAATGAGTGAATTTCACTTCTATGTTGCATTTTGAGTATCGATTATTAATCCTACAATATATACCATGGATGAACCTAATTTTTGCCTACAATATACACCATGAGCAGGTACTATGTTTGATTTGTCATGCGGGAGCAGTCATTGTTATTTCGTGCTTCTGATGAGCTTTTAATGAATTAAATGTTATATCTAATAAATGTTACTCTATCATATGGTAGTGGTTAGGTTAATAGGGGAAACAACAGCAGATTTAAAACTTGTTTAACTAAATCAGTGTGAGGTCTAGGTTAGGTTACTCCCTGTATCTACACAGTGATGCCTGGAAAAGTTTGTTTATTGTGTGGTATTTTACCATGAGATATGTGGTTAGGTGAAACCCACAGCTCATTATGTTTTACTGTCATTTAATTAAACACATTAGTCTATGTTTTATATCTTCTTTGTTAAATTGTACTAATTCACATCTAGTTGATTATTTTAAATAGAATTGTACTAATTCACAACAGAGCAACTATGGTGCTACCTATATATACATGTAATTGAATATTTATCTATACACATGCTTAGCACGTGTCTTCTGCTAGTAACCCTATACAACAGACCACCTGTGCTGCTACCTATATATATATTTGTTATTTAATTTTTCCAGCTGTTTGCTTGCGTTTCTGGTTCAGCTATGATCTTGCTTAGTTGCTGATTGAGCTCCCTATATATGATTGTTAGACTTTTATTTCGAATATGTGTTTGTGTCTCTGCAGTCTGGTTGTGTGTTTATTGTGTATCCTACAAAATTTTAAGGACATGTATTCTTATCATTGTAAACACCGCTGATTATCATTATATACTGCAACACCTACACAAGTATGTCTTACGTAGACCCAAAGCACTGAATTGTTTGGTCAAGAGAGTCTGATGCCGCTCTAGTAACAGCATTGCGGAGACAATATGACTTAGGAAGGTGTATTGACGGCCATTTTACTAAGTACTCTTGGAGGGAGGTAACTTCTAATGTGCATAATAGGATGGGAAAGGACGCAGGTAAGTTAGACCAGTTCAAAACTCGGTGGAAAAACCTGAGGAAGGACTATGCTGCTTTGAAGCTGGTGACCAACAAGAGTGGCGTTGGATGGGATGACACAAGGCACATGCCCACACTACCTGACACCCCTGAATGGAGGCAGAGCATTGCGGTATGTACAGTAATGACACCCTTAACCCCAACAAAGTAACGTCATACATCGACACTTACATTCGTAATACAATTGTTTTTTAATACTCAGGCAAATAAGGACCTTGCTAGGTTGCTTAGGTGCCCCTTTCCCCATTACTACGACATCGAGATGATGGCGGGGAGGAACATTTCTAGAGGACACCATGCTATGTCTTCCACAGACACACAAATCCCTTCTGACGTTGCCTCCGAGGATGATGTTACTGTCGACTTAGATGCGTCTGCTACACCCATGCACACAGAAACCGCATCAGGGGAACCGAACATACGCTCATATGGGATGCAAAGCGAGGGTGACACCAGGGGAGGCAGAACGGATACCCCGAGTGTTGGGGGGAGGACTCCTCCTGCCCATAGGCGCAGGAAGCGACCATCAATGCCGCAGGAGCGATGTGCGATTTCTAATGAAGTGTTATCTGAATTCACACAGGTGTACGTAAAGGTTCACAAATTAGGCACGGGTGTGGCAACCGGAGCCTTTGAAAAAGAAGAGTTTGCAACCATTTTACAACATTTCAATGACACTTTCCCCGATGCCCCCACTGCTGTTTTTACAACACTTGTGAATTCCATAAAGGACTAAACAAACCGCAACATCTACCTCAGCCTTTAACACACCCCTCAAAAGATAACAATATGGTCACAAGACCTTTGGGAAAGGTCCCAAGTTGGCAATGCAACAACAATACCTTCAATGCCATCCTTTTTTGTGCCATCTCAGCAACCATTTGTGTCGCACACCCCACCACCAAACTTCAACAGCACATCGAGCATTCCTTCGATGTGGTATACTCCATCGAATGATGCTGGCCCTTCGGGATCATAAGTGGGAACTACCTTTTTCCATTATGTTTTCTTACCATCAATTTATATTAGCATAACTGTTGTAATAATTACTTCCAGACATTTAAATTTGCTTCATTGTTGTAATAATTGCTTTACCGTACAATGTAATTTGTTTGTAGCCTTCAAGCCGTTGTTTCACATGTCAACTGGTTTATATTATGTTCAAGAACTTATTATGTAGTCGATATCGTTTCACTTGCAGGCATCATGTCTGCCAGTGACCAAACACAATCACCTGACCTCCTCACACACATTTTAGATACCTTGTCTGGTCCAGCAAATCAAATTGCCGATGCAATTGCTGAGTCGATTGCGAACTCCATCACAGACGACATTTCCGTTGATGCCGACATACCACCCATAATACTTAGGTCAGTTAGCATAAGGAGTGGCCACATAAAGGTCTTAGAAATATTAACCGGTCATGAACAAAGGGCTTATGACCTATACCGAATGCGACCACATACTATAATGGCCCTTGTGGACAAGCTTGAGAGTCGTGGCTTGTTACGAAGTACTAGAGGCGTCACTTCAGTTGAGGATGTAGCTACTTTCTACAGATGGTTGGTCATGTCCATACAAATCGTGCTTTGGCGGAGGACTACATTCACTCTGGTGAGACCATAAGTAGAAAGTTCAATGAAGTGTTGGACGTTGTATGTGCGTTGACCCATGACTATATTGTCATGCAAACCGCATCGACTTGCACGACAACACATTCTCGTATATTAGAGACCTCAAGGTTCTACCCTTACTTCAAGGTAATAGTTAGCCCGTACAAATTTATACTATTTTTCAAATATTGTTTATGTTTACAACCTATTTTGGTGTTATAGAATGCCATCGGGGCAATTGACGGAACACACATCCCAGTCTTGGTCAAACGAGACAAGCAAAATCGCTACCGAGACAGAAAAGGAAATGTCTCTCTGAATGTCATGGCTGTAGTAGACTTCTCCATGGAGTTTACATTTGTCCTAACTGGGTGGGAGGGGTCGGCTGCTGACCAACAGGTCCTACAATCAACAACGACCACTGGAGGGTTTAAAGTTCCCCCAGGAAAGTTTTACCTAGTTGATGCAGGGTATGCCAACACTCATCAATTTCTAGCACCCTATCGCAATACAGCTTACCATATTGCTGAGTACCGAGGAAACAAACACCCCTACACCAGCAAGAAGGAGATCTTCAACCACCGCCACGCTCAACTACGCAATGTTGTTGAAAGAGCGTTCGGGGTGCTAAAGAGACGGTTTGCCTATCTTAAAAAGGGGGCGACATATCCTATTCATTCATAGTGTCACCTAGTAATGGCTTGTTGTATCCTCCACAATTATATCCGATGCCAACAAGATGGCGACACTATCATGGATGAACTCGTATATGATAGTTCAACGTCTACCGTTCCCCCTTCTGGGGTTGACCTGAGTTCCCTCCAACAAACAACTCTGGCCGATTTAAGGGAGGGCGATGTTTTACGTGAAACCATTTCTAATATCCTTTGGGAAACTCGTTGACCTCTAGCGTTGAACTTGTGAAGCAGTTTTAACTTGTATGATAATGTGTGTATATGCAACCCTTCAATGCACTGTACGTGAAACTGTTTTAACTGTTTGTTTCACGAACTGTTTTTTGTTCTGTAATCTGAATCATCAATTTGTGTTTGGGTAGGTTGTCTTCAAATGGAGAATGGAATGCCTTGTTGTACATGCGGCCTTCAATGCACTGTACATGTGTATATGGATGCCGCAGATGTGACAAATGAACGTTTTGAAGACAACAACCCCCACAGACCGTATTTTACATGTGGTAGGGGTCTGTTGCCCAACACATGTAAAATGAGGTTGCCCGCGCAGCGTGTTCAACCCACAGTGGCCACGCTTACTGTAGTTAGGGATGCAATGCTATCACAACTTGCATATGCACGCAACAAACGAAGCTATGGTCTGAACAATGTGACTTTGTCAGTTCGACAAGAGCAGACACCGATAGGGTCCAACAAGATATTTCCACTCTACGTGAGAGGTGCCAATATCTTCGCCAACGACTTCACATCACGAGCAGTAACGACTCTTCAAACAAGGACGGATATAATACATCATAGATGTAGAACAAGCATGTTTTAGATTGTTTTAGATACAATAGATGTATTTGAAATCTATGTTCAGAATCTGACATTATTTTTACTAATCCTCAATTACCTCAATTATGTTTTAGATGTCAATGGATCCATCTGAAGTTCTGAGGTGTGATTGTGGGTTAGATGCAGCCTTGCGGCTTAACACAGAGGATGCAGGGTTGTATGATTTTGGCATTCTGAGTGAAAGGCTGGGAAAAATGTATTACATATGTCCTTCTCGTGAGGTGCACTAGTAAATACATACATAATAGGTTGTCGTTATGTATGCTGCACATTCTTTGTCATTCATTAAACTTGATAATACATTGTAGGGAAAAGATCGGTGCAGATACTTTCGTTGGGCAGTCGATCTCCCCCCAACAATTGATTCTTTGAAAGCTAAGATTGTGTTACTAACTGTCGAGTGCAAGTCAGTGTGGGGCCAGGCAATGAACATGAAGGACTTTGTTGAAATTCATCACAACTACGATGATATATACACCCAAAAAAAGTATGAGCATGAGGGTCTAGAACGCTACGTTGCCAGTCTGGAGGAAGAATGTAGTCTTCTTTTAAACATTCCTTCACCCACGGTGATGCCATAACGTTTAATGGAAGAGATCTACATTTAGTTTGGTGTGTCGATTTACATTGTCAACCATTCGATGTTTTTAACATTAAATCTTTCTGAATTTGTCCGAAATTAACAAGCTTTTGTTATTTATCATAATGTTGGTGTATGTTTTTTCATCGTGATGTTGCTGAATGTTACTTAGCACTGAATATGCATTTTATATTCCCTTAATTGTACAATACACCCTTACGTATAAAATATATTACTTACAGAATATGTAATATGGCTGGGCCTCCAAGGACGCCTTCTTTTATGTGGTGTACGGAGCTTGATATGGTTCTCAGAGGTATGATGAGAAACCAATATGAGTTGGGGAGATGTGTTAATGGAGTACATACTACATAGGCTTGGATGGAGGCATGTCGTGACTTCCAAAACATAACTGGTGGGCCTTACATATCTTTGACTGAGTTGCAGATGAGATGGTAACACATAAGGAGAGAGTTCATAAGAGACAATCTTTTCATTTTGGGAGATTTATTGCCTCCCCCGCCATTGGCTGTGCAACGCAACTTCATGACGACTCATCGCATTTACCCACCTGGGGTTGCTGAATACCTTATTAACACCGATGAGTGAATCAAACAACCACGTTAGATGGCGAAAATAACACATTAACTTGTAATATATTTCCACAACTTTGTAGTTGTTTGTGTTTACCTCGCAACATTTATTTGTATGTAGCTAAGTTTGTTTGGAGCTTTATTGTTATGTATTGAATGCATACATCACGTTCTTACTTGTTTGTAGCTAAGTTTGTTTGGAGCATTTATTTGTATTCAATATTGTCACAGTTATCTTACTATTATTGATATTTGCTAATACTTATATTTATTTATTAACTATAGATGTCATCATCGCGGTCACAGTCAAAGGTAAGGATAAAATTTGAAAAACTATTGATGTCGCCATCGAAAATTAAAAAATATGTAGAAGAAAACCTTGTTTGTAAGAAAAAATATTGCGAGCCTACACGCCATGAGGGCCCAAATGAGAGAGATGAACAAGCCAAGGGTGTTACTCATCCTATTCACCATCTGCCGTTGCTGTTCGAGTGGCCAAAAGACGCCAGCAAACAGGAAGCAAATCAGTTGTTGGACGAAGGCTGTCCTGTGTCGTGGGACGAGTACGACGAGGCCATGAAGTTGGCCGACGAGTCCGACGAGGCATGAAGTTGGCTGCTTGCTCACCAACTTATTAGATTGTGTAGCTTTGTCTTTGTCTAGGTCCAGGGCAGACCTCTCGTTTCAGTTTGTATGTTACATATGTATTTGCCCGGGAACCAATAAAATATTATCTTTTTATTTATGTGGTATTACGTTCTTCTACAGACATGCTACGCACGTTTGCTACTATTTAATTTAAATGCATAAATTTTGCATTTTATATATTATTTATTTATTATTTAGTATATAATACACTTCGGCCAACTTCTGCTTAAGCGGCAGCACAACTACACATTCCTTACTCTTGTTAAAACAGTTCTACAACATCAAGACAGAATCAACAGATACTGACTACGTTGCCAAATAAAATCAGACTGAATCCAGCCTAGTAGCCAAACAGAATCAGACTGCAATCAGACTCAAATCAGACCAGCTGACCAAAATAAGACTGGGTTGCCAAACAGAATCAGACTGGGTTGCCAAACAGAATCAGACTGAATCCTAACTAACCCCGTCTAATCCAGTCCAGACTACGAAATCCCAGTCTGTTTCCAAACAGGGGCTTAGATGTTGGTATGTAACCACATCATAGGTTTGAAGTAACCAACGTTACAAACTGGTGTATCTGTATTAGTGAAGCCTTATGCTTTGTTTAACCATTGATAGAACAATGATAACGGCTGGCAACATGATATTCCAACAATATCAAACAACATTCAATATTCAATATAAAAGGAAACATATAAGTGGTTTTTTCCTCGTCTTTGCTAAATTATTACAAGATAATACTAAACATGAAGACCTTTTCTCATACGATCATACCGTTTTGATAACGTTCTACCCCAACGTAAGTTTATCGACGTCACACACATAAACATATATATAGTAAAATCCCTAAGCTCTTATGTTTCTAACACTCATGAAGGATTTGATCACATTAAAAAATGACAAGGTAAGCTCATAACTATGAACGTCATCCCTCAAGTAAAATTTAGCATAAAGTATGAATACTTTGTATAGTTGAAAATTTCAAAGTCCATGAAAAAACAACGACTAATATCATGTTAACTGCATGATGTGTCACATACTTTTGGTAAGTATCATCCATTTTGCAGTTGTATGGTGTATCGAGATCCACATACGATATGCCTTCGAAAAAAAGAACCACATATGATATGTGATGCAATAACTGCATGTAAATATCAATGTACAATATCTACATACATGTTGTTGCGTTAGTAATAGTATCCAAACTACCTAAAAATGTTATTGAAACTCAGTCATACCTCAGTAAAATTCTAGCCATGATAAAATTGGCTGTTACGCCTAAATAGTGATGTGTACATTACCGTTTGGTAAAAGAAGCTGAGCAATAAGAAGAATGTTTGAAAGATTTCGAAAGGTGTCCAAAAACTCGACCAAATCAGTTTGCCAGCAAAAGGAAAAAAGTCAGTTTACCAGCCATTCGGATCCGAGCTAGCCCCCACCGTTCCCAACGAGTAGTCTCCGACCACAAACAACAGAAGCCAACAGTTGAAACACGCGCCCCACCTCGACCTCTACCTTGACCTCGACCTTCCTTCTCTCCATCTGGTCTGGTCGTAGATCTCGCGGCCAAAGCAAAGGAGTGCTTCAAAGGACCTTCGAGGATTTCTTATGGATCACCAGCAACAGGCCGACCACGATCCCAACAAGCACAAGCTTAATTCTAAGGAGGACGAGGAGAAGTCGACCGAGTTCGCTCCGTACCCCAAGGTAGACACCTCGGAGGTCACGTCCCCTCCTCCTCTTACGACCTCCTCCTCAGACGCACAACGCCCCCATGACCCCTCCACCAAGTCTCCGGGGCCGGCGACGCCCGGGAGCGGGTCGACGCACAAATCCGTTAGCTGGAGCACCAACCTGACGCAGGAAATGCCTGCCGCTCCGTCCAACCCGTACATTGACCGTGAACCGGTGACACCTTCTAACAAAAGTATGTTATTTGTACGGATTATGTAATTTCCGATCACCTTCTGCGGTTTATGTGGATTGAGGCGTTTTTGAACTAGGAGTCATGCTTTGATGATCAGTTTCAATGGACAAGGTGAAAGATATGTTTGGTAGATGGGGCAAAAAGGCCAAGGAGACAGCTAAAAAGACCGAAGATCTCGCTGGCAACCTTTTGCAGCATTGTAAGTTATTGGCCGTTTGCAACTTGTCATTTTCTTTGAGTGCAGTCCTTGATTCAACCTCCACTGATCTCTAACATTTTCGTTTATGCAATTCTCATGAAATTATCTTCCAGTTAGGATTGGTAAGAAGTGAACTAGATCATTCCCATTTTCCCGAAAGATTGGTTTTGTCACGGAGAAATTGCTGGAGGCGCAGCTTGTTGCCTGCTTCCATTCTGATGTAATGTAAGCAAGGGTTGATCTAGTAATAAGATTATCCTTTGTGAATACCGGTAATGCAAACGAGAGGTTTGATGGTAGATCATAGAAACTGTTATTGTCGGTTTTCTGAGTGATTCTTCTACATCAGAGGAACGTGATTGATCAGCTGTATACTAGAAATAGCCCTAGTTTACTTCTTGATCAAACCCTAGTGTATTTATGAATCCCATGTTATGTGCTGCTAGAATTACACATCTGGATAAAGAGAGACATCATAGTCTAGTGAGTATCTTATGCTAATGATTTAGCTCATCTACCTGCATGAGGCCCTCATGCCTCACTTAGGTATGCCACTGAACTGAGTACACTGCCAAAACACTAACAATTTTTGCTTGCAAGGCGCATGAGCTGTATGTGCACCCCTGTACTGGAAGACAGGTACTCAGAAAGTGTTTCTTTGACTACATGGATGTACTCCTGAAAGGTTCCATCTCCATATCCTGGAGGCAGCGAATGCTAGGCCTTTTGCTAGTGCAAGAGCAATACTACATTTGAGCTAAATGAAAGGTCATGTTCTCACATCTTCCTTGTTTTGGGTGGATGTGATAAATTATAATGGAGTTAACAGGAGGATCGGGATGGACGATGATTCACATAGGAGTATTGTGCTTGTTATCATTGCCATTAGGACTTTCACCATATATAATGCGCCAACAACACAATTGGTTGAATATTATGGAAGTAACACCTACTGCTTTGCTTTTTGTTGATATATTTCTGATGAAACTAAGCAAAAGCTTTAGATAACAGTTGTTTGTGATTTCTATATCTTACTTTCTAAACAGATGATAATTAAAAAAAAAAACAAGCCGACTCCCCCTGAAGGACATAGCAGTCAGGTAGGCAACATGATAAATATAGAAATACTGTGTTATTTTCTGTTTCTGCTGTGTTATCTCTTATACTGCTCTATTGTATTAGTCCCATATTGCCTGCTTGTGTGTGTGTCTCAACTCTCGATAGCTATATAAGAGAGTACCCTGTACCCTTTTTTATTCACTGAATAAACAACTCCTTTTCCATCTATATGGTATCCAGAGCAGGTTCTCCATTTCCCCACCCATCAACCCACCCATTTCTATATCTTACTTTCTAAACAGATGATAATTAAAAAAAAACAAGCCGACTCCCCCTGAAGGACATAGCAGTCAAGTAGGCAACATGATAAATATAGAAATACTGTGTTATTTTCTGTTTCTGCTGTGTTATCTCTTATACTGCTCTATTGTATTAGTCCCATATTGCCTGCTTGTGTGTGTGTCTCAACTCTCGATAGCTATATAAGAGAGTACCCTGTACCCTTTTTTATTCACTGAATAAACAATTCTTTTTCCATCTATATGGTATCCAGAGCATGTTCTCCATTTCCCCACCCATCAACCCACCCATGACGTAAGTCCCCCCTTCCCCCTCCCCTTCCCCCGGCCGCCCGCTGCCCCCCCACCCACCGCCCCTCCCCCCCCACTCGGCGCCGCCGATCCCTCCTCCACCCTCCCTGCCCGCCGCCCTGCCCTCCCTCTCTACCACCCCTTGATGACGAACATCAAAATTGCTCAGAAGCAGCGCAACGAACTACAACTGGTACAGTTCTTGGCTGCACTTCCTGCCTCCTTTTCTGGCGTGGTTGACCAGATCCTGTCAAGTGATCCGCTGCCAACCCTTTGGGATGTTCTAAAAAGAGTCCAACGCCTGCCGTCTATGACCCCTACTTCTGTTGTTGAGCACCCTACGCTTATTGCTCGCTCTGTTGATTCTGGCTGTGGCTGTGGCCGTGGCCGCGG
The DNA here is from genome assembly GCA_963693085.1 of Alisma plantago-aquatica. Classification (NCBI taxonomy): domain Eukaryota; kingdom Viridiplantae; phylum Streptophyta; class Magnoliopsida; order Alismatales; family Alismataceae; genus Alisma; species Alisma plantago-aquatica. The sequence goes on from OY856410.1 coordinate 344,055,181, forward strand.
TCGTGGTCGTGGCGGTCGCCCTCCTCCCTCGGGAGGTCGCGGCTCATCTACTCCTGGACGTGGTGCTCCTCCCGGCTCTCGCTATTGCAACTGGTGTGGCCGGGACAATCATACTGAAGATCGCTGCTGGATTAAGCACGACAAGCCCGCTTGGGCTAACCAGGCTGCTACAAACACTACTACTGACTCTACCGCTGATGCACCTGCTGCTCCTGCGAACACGGACTGGTTACGGTCTGAGTTCGAGAAGATGTTCCAGGAACGTCTCACCCAGATGCCATCCTCGTCTACACCAGGACCCTCTGCCATGCTTGCCTCTCCATCATCTGGTAACAAACAGTGGTGCATTGACTCGGGTGCATCCACTCATATGGCTAATGATCTTTGTCTTTTTTCTGTTCTCAATAAAACTGCTCCTATATCATCTGTTACTGTTGCAAATGGATCCAAAACTGCAGTTCACGGCACTGGCACAGTTCATCTTTCACCAAAATTGTAGTTGCATTCTGTTTTATATATTCCAAAGTTTCCTGTTAATCTGCTGTCAGTCAGTAAGATGACAAAACAACTCAACTGCTCTATTAAATTTGATTCTTCTGGCTGTGTTTTGAAGGATCTCCGTACGAAGACGGGGATTGGTTCGGACCGTGAAGGACCAGATGGGCTGTATTATCTGGATTGACCTCCTACTGCTGCTGCTATGCTATCTACTTCAGTGACGGGACTACAATGACACTTTCGACTGGGCCATCCCTCTGCTGCTAAATTAAAACATTTATTTCCTACTTTATCTGAGCACAGTTGTTCCTGTGAAACTTGTGTTTTAGGCAAACAATCTGGATCTGTTTTTCCTGCTAAGAAAGTTATTGCTTCTAAAGAAATTTTTGATCTTGTTCATGCTGATATTTGGGGACTGTGTTCCGTATCAAGTCACTCGGGTGTGAAATATTTTATGACTTTTATTGATGACTATTCACGCACCACATGGTTGTTTTTACTAAAAGGTCGAGATACTGTGTTAGACACTATTCACACCTTCTTTGCTGAAATTCACACTCAATTTAATCGACCTATTAAAATTTTTCGAACTGATAATGTCCTGGAGTTCATGCAATAATCTGTTACATCTTTTTGTGCTGCTCGAGGAACCATACACCAAACCTCCTGCCCTTACACTCCTCAACAAAATGGCGTCGCTGAAAGGAAAAACCGCCACCTACTTGAGGTTGCTCGCACCCTTCTCATACACTACAAAGTACCCCATCACTTCTGGCCTGAAGCTGTCTCTACGGCGTGCTATCTCATCAATCGCATGCCTTCCTCTGTTTTGAAAAATCAGGTCCCGTACGCCATTTTGTTTCCTGATAAACCCTTATTCTCTCTACCCCCTTGCATTTTTGGGAGTACTTGTTTTGTGAAAAATCTTCGTCCTGGCCTCACCAAACTTGATGCTCGCTCAGTCAAATGTGTTTTTCTGGGATATTCCCGTACACAGAAAGGCTACCGCTGTTTTGATCCTGTTAAAAAGACAATGGTTTGTTAGTTCAGATGTGACCTTTTTTGAGCATATGCCTTATTATTCCACTGATGGCGAAAAATTGTTGGCTGATATTATGGCTACCACACCGTTACCATTGGTTGTTGAGGAATTACCAGCACCTGATGTGCCTACAGAACGCCCATTGCAAGTCTATCGGCGCCGGTCAAAGACCATCAGTGCTTCTGCAGCCCCGACCAAACCAACTCCTGCGTCTGCGGTTGATCCAACATCCACTGAGGTATTTTCTGACTTGGATCTTCCTATCAGTTTAAGAAAAGGTGTTCGATCATGTACTCAGCATCCTATCAGTAATTTCTGTTCATCTGACAATCTCTGTGGTAGCTTTGCTTGCTTCAATTCTGTGTTGTCTGCTGTGACAATTCCTAAATCATCCGAAGAGGCCCTTCACAATCCTGCCTAGAAACATGCTATGGAGCAGGAAATGAATGCACTCTGTGAACGTAAGACATGGGATCTTGTTGATTGTCCCTCTTCATGCCATACTGTTGGATGCCGCTGGATATTTACTATTAAATATCAACCGGATGGTACCATTGAACGTCTGAAAGCCCGATTAGTTGCGAAAGGATATACTCAGACGTATGGAGTTGATTATTTTGAAACCTTTTCTCCTGTCGCACGCTTAAATTCTGTTCGTATTCTGATATCTATTGCTGTGAATAAAGACTGGCCTTTGTTTCAACTTGATGTCAAAAATGCTTTTCTATATGAAGATCTACAGGAGGAGGTCTACATGGAGCAACCTCTGGGATTTGTTGCTCAGGGGGAGTCTGCTTCTAAAATCTGTAAACTCAGAAAGGTGATCTATGGTTTGAAACAAAGCCCACGTGCATGGTTTGACAAGCTCAGTTAGATCTTACTTACCTTTGGCTTTCGGCGTTCACAATCTGATCATTCTGTATTTATTCGTAAAACTGCAGCATGACTTATCATCCTTATTGTATATGTTGGTGATATTGTCTTATCTGGCAGCGACAGTGCAGGAATACAGGCAACCAAAAAGTATTTAGCACAACACTTCATCACCAAAGACCTAGGGAAACTACAATATTTTCTAGGTATTGAGGTTGCTAGATTTTCAGCAGGACTATGCCTGTCACAGAGAAAATATGTTCTTGATCTTTTACAAGAAACAGGCATGCTGGGCTGCAAGCCAACCAACACTCCTCTAGATCCCAATATGGATTGGGATAATGATACTTCTCCTCCTTATGCTGATCGTCACCAGTTCAGAAGACTGGTTGACAAGCTTATCTATTTGACTGTCACTAGAGCTAACCTGGCAGCTGCTGTAGGATTCATAAGCCGGTATCTTGATAAACCCCAGCAATGCCACTGGGATGCTATTTGTCACATCTTACGATATCTCAAAAGCTCTCTAGGGAAAAGTCTTCTGTACAAAAAGCATGGCCATTGCAATTTATCTGGATTTTTTGATTCTGACTATGCAGGAAGTCGATCTGACAGGAAATCTACATCTGGCTATTGCACTTTTGTGGGAGGAAATCTGGTTACTTGGCGCAGCAAAAAGCAGACAGTGGTTGCTCGATCTAGTGCAGAGGCAGAATATAGAGCCATGGCTCATACTGCGTGTGAGCTCCTGTGGGTCCGAGGTCTTCTGAACGAGTTTGATATCACTTCTTCTAGCCCCATTCCTATGTTCTGCGATAATAAGGCTTCCATTTTCATTGCGAGCAACCCCACCTTTCATGAAAGAACAAAACATATTGAGGTTGATTGCCACTTCGTTCGGGAGAAAGTTCTATCTGGACACATCTCCACTCCATATCTCAGCACTGAGAAGCAGCTTGCAGATATCTTCACCAAAGTTCTACCTAAAGCTCGCTTCCAGACTCTGATTGACAAGCTGGGCTTATTCGACATCTACGCTCCGACTTGAGGGGGAGTATAGAAATACTGTGTTATTTTCTGTTTCTGCTGTGTTATCTCTTATACTGCTCTATTGTATTAGTCCCATATTGCCTGCTTGTGTGTGTGTCTCAACTCTCGATAGCTATATAAGAGAGTACCCTGTACCCTTTTTTATTCACTGAATAAACAACTCCTTTTGCTAGTGCCCTGTACTCCTGAAAGGTTCCATCTCCATATCCTGGAGGCAGCGGATGCCAGGCCTTTTACTAGTGCAAAAGCATTACTACATTTGAGCTAAATGAAAGGTCATGTTCTCACATCTTCCTTATTTTGGGCTGATGTGATAAATTATAATGGAGTTAACAGGAGGATCGGGATGGACGATGATTCACATAGGAGTATTGTGCTTGTTATCATTGCCATTAGGACTTTCATCATATATAATGCACCAACAACACAATTGGTTGAATATTATGGAAGTAACACCTATTGCTTTGCTTTTTGTTGATATATTTCTGATGAAACTAAGCAAAAGCTTTAGATAACAATTGTTTGTGATTTCTATATCTTACTTTCTAAACAGTTGATAATTAAAAAAAAAAACAAGCCGACTCCCCCTGAAGGACATAGCAGTCAAGTAGGCTACATGATAAAAAACCGTGCCAAGTTGCATAGCTACATAGCCTCCCAAGTAAATAAAGTAACATCTGGAGCAGTAGATAGCGACATATGTGCGCATTGCTGTTCATCTCAATTGGTGATGTCGCACTCCAGAGAGTGCTAGGTCACAACAGCAATCGTCGACGTGCATACAAGGCATGGTCAAAGAGTCAATGTGCAAAAAGCATGAACAAGTCGGAGAGTGTTGGAACACAACAACAAAAAGTCAACATGTGCATGGCATAAACAAAGTCAACGTGCAAATAAAGCACGAACAAGCACAAACAATAGCAAAATAGTAGAGACGACGTAGTCAGATTGAATAACCACATCCGCGAATTTGTAGGCAGCAACAATCATCAAGATGTATAATAGTAGAAATGAAGCTCTAGATACCAAGCTCTCTAAAAAGCATATAGTAGCAGAAGGATCCTCATAGTAACAAAAGCAACACCACATAACAACAAAAATAGTATGATCGATATAGATAGCAATGGAAACAAATTCCTCCTCTATTTTTTTCAACTCTCCTCCATCTCATCTCTTCCCTCTACTCATCTTCCTCTAATCTCTCCTCATGCTAACCACAAAAAAATGAAGAGTGTTTGGGATCGAAAGTCTAAAACAATGGTAGAGGTAATGGCTATGCAATAAAGAAAGTGGAGAGTAACCAATAACGTGAGTCGATGTGCTACATGACACGATTAGACAGAATCCAGGAAGAAAAACAAATAGATCTTTGCGCAACCTAAAAAGGCAGATTTGTTTGACCCTTAGGCCATGTGTGGATTGGATCAGTTTAAAGATCAGATCCAATTAAGAATTTGATTAGCAAAAAGTGTACTGTATTTGTGAGAAGCACAAGTATCAAGGGAGAAGAAGCTGGTGGGTAGTAGTGGCGAGTGTTTTTTTTGTGGACCAGGGAGTGGGTGGCTACAAGTATATTAGCTGACAGTAGAGGGCATGAGGCAGGTAGTTTCGCCATTGATGCCTTTTGGGTAGTGAGAAGTGCGAGACAATAGGGTGAAGTCATTGGCACCTTTTCCTCAACAATTTGGTCAACATCCAGGTTAATACCAACTTGGTTGGGCTACTGGAAGGGTTAAGGGTTTAGGGTCAGGCCGCCTCAAACTGGGCGCCCAGACTCCTAGGTGACCTAAGTGGCCGCCTAAGGCCTTTTAGGCCCTAATTAAGCCACTTCAAGGCTAATTTAGCATAAATTCGGTGTGTATTTGATCAAGTTCAGTTATTTTATGGTTGAAATGGGTCTGATATATCCCAAATTAGGGTAAATTAGGTCTGATTTGGGGAAAACATGCCTGATTTGGAGAAATAAGTCTAATTTAGAGGAATTAGGTCTGAGTTTTGGCCATGTAAGGCCATATTTTGATCAATATAGTTAAATTAGGGCCAGTTCAGTTTGATTGGGTCATATTATAGAAAATTAGATTTGATTTTAGGCCAAATTATGCCAAATTTAAACAGATTATGTCAGATTTGGGGTAAACAAGTCTGATTTGGGGGAAACAGGTGGGGTGCGGTTAGATCTGATTTGAAAAAATTAGATTTTGTTTAGATCAGCATAGGAAAAATTTGGGGAATTTAGGTCTGATTGGGTCATCATATGCAAAATTAGGTTTGCTTTAGGCCAGATCATGTTAAATTTGGGCACATTAGGTCTAATTTTGGGAAAACAAGTATGTTTTGGGGGAAATAGTTCTAAAATATTAGGTCTGCTTTGGCCAAATTTGGACTCATTTAGGTCAACATATGAAAAATTTAGGGATATTGGGTTTGATTGGGTCATGTTGCACAAAAGTAGGTATGGTTTAGGCCAAATTAGGGTATACTAGGTCAAATTAGATCAAATATGGATCAAATGAGTTCAAATTAGGGTATACTAGGTCAAATTAGATCAAATATGGATCAAATGAGTTCAAATTAGGGCCAATCAGCTCTAGTTTAGGTTATGTTAGGTGTGATTTTAGCCTAAATTCTATGTAATACTATGTAATAATATCATCATTTAATATTTACATATATGAAAATATGAATGTCAATATGAAATTCATCATTATTTACAAAAAAAGAAAAACGCCTAGAAACGCCTAGGCGTCCTAGGCTCTCCCTAAAAAACGCCTAGCGCCTGGCCGCCTTAACAACTATGGAAGGGGGTTATATAAATGATATTAATGATACAGAATGGGGGTGGTCGACGAGAAAAATGAAAAGGCACGGGTGGGGTTTGCAGAAAGTGGGGGGAGACAGGAAAAACAAAGATCAGTAAATGAAAGAAAATGGATCGGTAAAGAGAATAAAAAAAAGGGATGTAAGCCAAAAAAAGGAAAGAAAAGCAGATGTTGGCGAACAAACAAGAAGGACAAAAGAAGGGAAAACTGACAAGATTCTATATAAAAGAAAAGGAAAACAGAAGTTGCTAAAAAGGGACTGGAAACAAAAACAAATAGAATAAAAGAAACGATGGAACCAGATTGAAATGGAATTAAAAAAAATAAAATGGAACTACAAATGAATGGACTAAGAAAAAACAAGAAGAAAAGGAAACAATCTCACCCTTGAATTAAGATAAATAATCAAGAAACTAGCAGGAAAAGGAAGAATAAAAAGAAGCAAACGACCATAGAGGCCACATAGATGCCTGGCAGGAAGAGATCTACTCTGTTTCTCCTCTCTAGATCTAGTAATAGGATCGGTGCTCTGATGCCATGTAGAATGGTAAACAAGATTAGATTGAGATGATTGACAAGTGATTACAATGCTTGCGTAAATATGAGTCTAGACAGGGTAGCATTCTTAAACTCCTCAATGTGGGACTAAACATATGACCACTGCATACAAGATCCATTTACCACTTAAGTATCCGTATATCTTCTCTAACTGTTATGTATAGGAGCCTCCTGTAATTGCTTACTAGGTTAATGAGAAGTCTCTATTAATACTTCTACAAGATCAATGAGCTAATGTAAGACAATGACATTCTGGTTCCATTTTAGCTTTCAGTTTACTCAAGTAATAACAAGAAAAGAGGTTAAATGTGGTCAGATATCACAGAACGGGCACATAGTTTTTTAATTTATACAAAAGGTGATTAGAGTTTTCTACCAAGTGGCCCATATATGGGAGTACCATTTCCTTTTATGGTTAGAGCCCCCTGAAGAAAGAAACAGTCTATAACCTGTTCACAACAAATATTTTCACTAATTTTCTCTCTTAATCATGCCGCATTATAGACAGAAAGATGACAGTACTGCTAGTTTGATAGGCGTGCTGTTTTGGCGTAAGCCTCGGGTGCGTCCCAGTAGCTGAATTAGCTGATTCTGTTTGTTGAGGCATTTTTTTGGAACCGCCTGCTTTTGAATGCTAGACTGTACCCTATCTATTTCATATGCAAGTGAATAAAATATATAGATATCCAATGGAGTAGGCCATAATGCAGGGATTGGTCCTTGTGATTGAGTACTTATCTCCTAGAAACAAAAAGTGGTTCTTCAGATTGCTTTTTGGAAGTAGCAAGATGAATTTAGAACTTATACTGGTAGAAGAATGTCTATCATACTCTTTAGGGTATAAGAAACTTCATATTTTTTAATGTCAGATTTTTATTAAAACTATAAAATGAAAAACCATACCAATAATCAATATTGGTGGAATTGTTAGGACCAGCTTGTTCCATTTTGTTAGTCTTCTGACTGTTACAGGCATGGAGGGAAGCTGTTGTTGGGTATTGTATCAGACAAACTATGAAATCTCATATATGATCCACCGGTATCCTTATATCCTAAAGTTTCCTATTTGAAAATATAACCTAAATCTCAGTTCTTATAAATGGTTATCTCAGTCAAGTTTTACTTCAGTTTGAGTGGAAGTTGGACATTTCTACCATGCTCAGATATGAGCCTCACATGGATTAAACTTCAAATTTGACCGATACTGATTTTTGCTTCCTTATTCAATTATAATTGTTTACAGTACTGCTAGAGCACAAACAAATGATATACAAAATTTAAAACAATTACAAAGGCTGCCATTGTTTGTCTTGTTCGATTAGCTTCATGTTTGATCCTCCTTAGTCGTCCAATGAGAATTTGTAGAACATATTACAAAAACGGCTTGCTCTTGTACATTTTAGCTTATGAGATAAGTGCGGAAGAGTTAATCTACCCTCTTATATTGTTTATGAAAACTCACAGAATATACACATTCATTTATACATGTCATCTATAAGAAAACAAGCATTGTTCATGAACTTAGGAGATTATTTCATCCTGTGCTGATTTTCTAAAACATCCTGCAGTGAAAACAGGACCCAGCGTTGCTGATGCTGCTATGGGAAGGATAGCACATAGCACCAAAGTGATAGCAGAAGGTGGTTACGAAAAGATCTTCAAGAATACTTTTGAGACCCTTCATGACGAACAACTCAAAAAGTCTTTTGCATGCTATTTATCAACATCTGCTGGTCCAGTAATGGGGACTTTTTATGTTTCTACTGCCAAGCTTGCCTTCTGCAGTGATACTCCACTTTCTTACAAAGCTGGCGATAAAACAGAGTGGAGCTATTATAAGGTATGTAATATTCTCTCCTCAAATGAGACATGCACTCCGAATTGTTTCAGAAATCATTATCAATTTATTATTCATTAAAAAGCATGGCTAGCAAACAATAATTGTTTTGCTATCCAATCAGTCTTCGTTCACTCAATATATCGCTCAAGATGGTTGTGTGAACTGCTTGAGTTTTTGTTCTCATTTCAAGAAACAATGTCTTCTGCATTTAGTTATAGCATTCCCTAAATTACTGGTGTAATAAGTAACAAAATTATAAAATGTGTAGATCTTCTTTTGTGAATCTTATTATTGTAAAAGGTGAAATCGTAAAAGAGAAAAAATGGGGAGAATGCTCTGGCTGTACTGCTGTAATCTTGTAATTTGTAACCCTAATACATTTATATAGGGTGAGAGAATATTTGACTCTAACAACTAATGGGCTAAAGCCCATGCCGATAGTACTAGTAGCTAAACTCCATGCCCATACTACTTAACATAGAATGGATGTTTAGTTTTGACATCGTTTAGATGGTTCGTATTAGTATATAGACTTTCCAGTTCCACGACCAGGAGCAAAGAATCGTCCTCCGCGACCACGACCTCTACCACGGCCACGACCACGGAAGGAATCACCAGAGCGGACAGCAAGAGCAGCACCGTCAGAGGTGTCAGGCACAGGTTGAGACACAGAGGGTAGACGCTGAACCCGTTTGAGAACATCGCGGAGAGTAGGCAAAGGGTCGCTGGAGAGAATCTGGTCCACAACACCAGCGAAGGACGCAGGTAGGCCGGCGAGGAATTGAACTAACATAAGTTCATTCCGTTGTCGGTGCACTTCTTCAATATCAGCAGTCAGAGGGTGATATACCCGGAACTCATCCCAGAGAGCACATCAGGAGTTGTAGTAGTCCTCAACGGAGTCGGTGGCCGAATACTCCTGTTTGGCAAGCTGTTTGAATATCTCGAAGACCTTCTTCGGATTCTGCTGGTGAGAGTAAACATGGGAAAGCTGGTCCCACATTTCTTTGGCAGTCTGAAGTCGAAGCAAGGACTGGCTGATTTTGGCTTCAACACTATTCACCATCCAGGTCATGACCCCATAATCCTCTTTGGACCATAGATCATAGGCTTGCTTGGTTTTCTCATCAGCGTCTGCAGCAGGAAGATCAGGGCCCTTGGTAGTCAGGTGAGAGTAGCGTCCTTGGGATTTGACATATAACGCGAAGGAGGCAGCCCATAGATGATAGTTGGAGTGATCCAACTTCACCGTAGTAACACAGAGAGTGCGCGGCGGGAGGTCAGAAGTCGCCATCGCAGCAGTAGCAGAAGAAGAGAAGCAGCACGGGCACAGATCCAGACAGTAGTCAACAGCAGTAGTAGACAACAGTAGAAGTCCAACACATGGACTAGTAGCAGTAGATAGGAGATCCAAGCATGGACCTCAGAAAACCCTTATAGGGCAGGAAGAAGGAAACAGAACCTACGCCAACATGGAGAAGAGATCACTCCACCATGAGGCGTAGGCAGTCAGAGCCGGAAACTTGTTTTTAAGCCTTCAACGTGCCAGACTGGAAAGTGACCAGGCTGTACGTAAGCTTTTCGGAAAGGAAACGGAGACCAAAGAGAGAACCTGTGGAAGTCTAAGCCACAAGGAAAGATGTGCTTAGGGTACGGAGATTATAGGAGAGGGGAAAAAGATGGTGGAGAAAGGGTGGCGGTGGCTGTTAGTGGTGGTGGGGATGAGGAGGGGGCGGCGGCAGCAAGGCCTGCCGGCGGCAGGTCAGGGAGAGAAAGGGAGGGGTGGCGGCGGGTAGGGGCAGGGAGAAAAAGAGAGAGAGGGTGAGTGGAGGAGGGAGAAGAAAATGGAAGAGAAGAGAGGAGGGGATGGGCGGCAGCAGCCTGCTGGGAGGAAGTGGGCGGCGGCGGGAAGATGGGGGGCTGGGCGGCGGCGTGAAGGAGGGTGGCGGCTGGGGTAGGGTTAGGGAGAAGATGGGTGGCGGCTGGGGTAGGGTTAGGAAAAAGGGCTAGGGTGGATCGGGTGGCTCTGATACCATCTGGAATATGAGGCTAATTGTCTTACTATTGATATGATTAAAACAGAGTACAGTGGTTCTCTTTTATAAGACAAGAGAAAGACACATGGTTTAGATATAACCAATATGGGATAAAACAAGACAAGAAAAAAGAGAGAAATAGACTAAGTAAAAACACTGGAAAGTCTATATACTAATAGTTCGAAGTTGCAGCTTTACATAAAATGTGATGAAAACTGTGTAAAGAAGTACTGTATTTAAAATGAGATTGTTTACAAGTGACTATGAGACTCTTATAAATAGGGGTTCATTAAGGGTGGAACTCACGTAGTAACAAATTGTGGGACTAAATAACCTTAAGCTTAAGAAATCACTTAAGACCAGCTAGCACTCGTACATAGGTACTTTAACACCCCTTTCTCATGTTGGGCATAGATTGATCATGCCCATCTTGCTAATTAAAGTAGAGAAGATCTCCTTTTCCCAATTGCTTAGTTAAGAAATCATCAGTATGCTCTTTGGATCTAGAAGGGGAGTACAAATGGTTTTGGCCTGTATATTTCTCACACAAAGTGGCAATCGATGTAAACATGCTTTGTTCGAGATAGGATTCAGTGTAGTATTGGCCATGAAGGTGGCAACCACATTGTCACAATGCATAAACATAGGTATGGAAGGAGATAAGCTAAGTTCGGACATGGCAGTTTTGACCCATATCATCTCACAAGCAGTATGAGCTATAGTCATGTATTCAGTCTCAACACTAGAATGAGAAACAATCACCTACGTTTTACAACACCAAGTAACTAGGTGCAACCAACAAATGCACAAAAACTAGATATTGATTTCCTATCAATCCTACTATAAACGTATTCCAAATATGAGTATTCTGTAATATCATAATGACCATTCTCACAATAGACAACCCTTTCCAGGACAACTCTTGAGATGTCTAACAATACTGCATTCCAGTGACATTGCTGTGGTTTGCCTTGGTGCCTATTAAATACCAAGACAATAACTACAGTAATACATGGACGAGTTACAATTAGATATATATGTTTCACGAGAAGTTTTTTTGTATCTCTTATTGTCTGGAAAGAGTTGAGGAGTCATCATTCAGCGAACATTAGAATCGAGAGGTGTGTTTGTCAGTTTGATGCCAAGTGTAGCGGTCACCAAGGAGGTACACTACAAACTTTCTCTGGGATAAGCTAATAGAAGTGGTATGCACAACTTCATTTCCTAAAACGTATTGTAGAGTGCTAAGATATTTGGTAACAAATTGTCGCACGAGTATTTGTTGTTATCTGGATCCCTTTAGAGTCACTCCCGGATAGAATTATATAATCAACATATTCTAGCAAACTAGATGCCGTCAAATTAACTACAAAATAGATGAGCCCTCAAAATAAACTAGTAAGACAACAACCCCAGAGGTATTCTTTTTCACAAATAATGAGTGATCAACATGAGATTACTAAAAATCTGCTTTTTGAAGAACCTAACTTAGTTTATCAAACCAAACCATGAGGAGTTTACCTTAGGCCATGTAAAGCTTTCCTTAGGTGGCATACTTCATGGCACCCCCCTTGAGCAACGAACAAAGGAGGTTGCTCCTTGAAGAACATATCCTCTAGATCATCGTATAAGAAGACATTCTTAACGTCAAGTTAAAGGAGAGGCAAATAAAGGATGACAACGACAACGACAACGATAAGAATATGACATAATTAACGCGTGCAACTGGTTGAATGTCTCAAAGTAATCCTTAAGTCTGAGTACAACCTTTTGCAGCAAGTCTAGCTTTGAGGCACACAACTGTGCCTTTTGGTTAATACTTTACTTAAAGACCTAACCTCAACAACATTAACATAATCAGGTGAATGATCTACCGAGCCGCGTATGTGTCATACAGACAAGACAAAAATTTCATCTTCCATGTCCTTACACCAGATCAAGAGGAGATAAAGCATCAAATGCAACCTTTGAATTGCAATATCTGACAAAGACACAATGAAGTAGGATAAAGAAGAGCTCAGTAGGCTTGAGAATAATATGTGGCAACGTCATATGTGACACAAGAGTTCTTGCCTTTGCGATCAACAATAGATTTGTCTAAAAAATATAAGTAGTAAAAACAATAGGGGGATTCTCCTTGACTGGATCTTCACATAGAGGTGATGAAGTAGTTGGGGTTGTTTGGAGCTTGGCATAATTATCTAGGCGACGAGGTGGTGGCCTCAAGTACTGGGAAAGCCTAGCAGCCAGGTGGCTAGGCACCACTTCCTAGGCTGCCCGAACAATCCATTGCTTTTCTAATTTTTATTGTAGGTATATAATTTTTTTTACACATTGTAGGTGTTTTAAACATATGTTAGATATATATATCTGTATATTTTACTAAGCGTATCTATATATGTTTTCTCTCAACTTAATAAATGCAAGATTTATTTAGATTACACTTAAAATGATCTAAATTAGAAATAACTTGACCTAACCAATCCGAAATTGACCTAATTTGATAATCAAACATGAAATAACCTAATGTGTTGTAAAATGAGCTTATGTGACCTAATTTTTTTGGTAACTTATGTAACCTAATTTACCAGATTTTGACCTGTATTAATCTAAACTGGCACGAAAATGACCTAAATTAGGCCTGACGAGCCCTAAATACCTACCCAATCAAGTAAGGCCTACGTGCATAGAGGTGACACATGTTCCAGAGTCTAGCCTGCCTAGGCCGGAGCCTTGATAACTGTGGTGTTTGGTGATCTCCTTCTGTGTTGGTAGATTTGCAGAGGCTTGTCCTCAGGCTCCGTTAGTTCTTATATCTTCTTCAACCATATAGATCTAGCTACAACATTTTGCTTTTTTGGTAGCTTAAGTATTATATATATTGCCACCCACAAGGTTCGATAATTTGAGATAGATCGTCTATATGAGTGTCAACTTCGATAATCAATATTCATTTCACTAGCCATGTCTATATTTCCAATTTTCTCACAAAACATGATGGTTACAAAAGATTGCTAAAGAATCTAACTGCATACTTCCGATCACTCTTTTTTTATTTTTAGGTGTACCATGAACTTGATTATGACCCCCAATAAAAAATATATACGGTCCAATAATATTAAGTTATAACACATTTCAACCTGCATTTCATACCACCTCTTTTTTACTTCTGTCTTTAGAAGTATCATCTCATAGATTGTGAGACTGGTCCATACGAGAGCTTTCTATATACCAACCTGATGTGACATACATAGGAAGAGTGGGATTAGGGAAACAATTTGAAAACCAGTTTCTCAAATAAAATTTTATTACTCAACTCCTCGGGCAAAGCGATAAGGATGGGTATATATAACTAAATCAACTCAACGCCCTAGGACTTGACACATTACACAAAAGTGCCAAACAAAAAGATCCTTAAAGTTGGAACATTTGCAAATAAATTCTAAGAAGCTCAACAAACTATTAATCAATTTCTCTTGGCGTCTTTATCAACTTCTGTTCTCTTGCCATGCTGAGTAAAGAGCAGTAATCGACTAGTCGAGTAGTGGCCCCAACACTCCTCTCCATGTAGCTCTTGGAAGTGTAAGCTAAAGTGTGTCTCAGAGCGATGGAACCTGTTGGGAATGCTATCTGAAAGTGCCACATGCGATCTCTAATGATTGTGTTGTAGAAGCCATCATGTAATGTAACGCTCCTTGATTACACCACCGTGGTCTATCGAGTATGATGTGCCACATCCAATAATATCAGATCATAGTAAAACTGAATCATTATAGACTCTAAATAGGAGACTAGACAACTCTGTGTGACATGTCTCTAAACTCAGGCAATGCAAAGTTGGATGAGGCTCTGATTTTAATCCAAGCACATTAAAAATCATTGCAAAGATGAGGCTGGTGGAGATTTTGCCATTAATAACATGGGTGCACATCCTTCCAGCATACTCAGCCTATAAAAAAATGAGGCTGGAAAGCGCGGATCTAATTCCAGAGCCCTCAGATCTAATTCCAGAGCCCTCAGATTGGTCAAAATTAGAGCCTGGGTCTACTAGTGATTTTTATTGTTGTCTTCATCACTTGGGTCATTGCGTAGGAGCATCCTCTACTTGTCACCATTTTTGTCTTTTAGTAGTAATCTTCATCACTCAAATGAGACACTAAGTTGAGGAGTGTCAAGATCCCTATCAAGTGAAGCATTGGATCGACTTCGTCAGGGGGAGGGGGTGATGTAGGACGTATTAGGCTTTATTTTACATATTTTTGCTTTACTTTTATATTTAGGTACTTTACTTAGGGCCATTTGGTTGGAACTGCACAGATTTTTCATTTGAGTTTGTTTGGCTGCATGTGGTCGCAACCGGCAGTGCGGAAACAAACCGCACAGTAGATTCTAGCTGTACATAAAAACAGGAAAACCAACTACAAACATGAACGATGCAGTACTAACTCAACCTCTGCCCGTCTGTGCCTCCTGCAGCCTTCCTCCTGCCCCGTCCCCTTCTACTTCAGAAAATTTAATAACAACATGACATGTCAAAGGATCTTAAAAACTGCATCCAACCAAACTTTTACAAGCTAAATGCATACACTTAATCTACTTAAAAACCAAATGAATGCATTGTCATTTCAGCTCGGCGTTTATAATTTTCTGTTTTAGAACTCATGTTGCTGGTTGGTTTTACATCCAACTTGTTAGAATTATAAGTCATGTGGTCATATATAGGCCGGAGTCTACAGGCCCATATACAGTCTAGTCATATAGAGTCTAGTCTAGTCAAGTCTAGCTAGATCTGGAAGTCTCTAGAGTCATGAGTCATGTCCACCTTCTCCTATATAAAGGAGAAGGGTCTCTCTTGTAATATAACAAAAACACAATACTGTGAATATTCTATTCTTTCCAGTCAACATAGTATCAAGGCCTTCTTTCCAGGGACTCTAACCTAGAGAGAAAGCAAAGTTCATCTGCCCGCGGGTGGCGGCCGTCGTCATGACTGGCTGCTCACAGGGCCATCTCCATCATCCTCTTCAAAGGGTGATCTTCAACGCCTTCTCTCTCTGAAGGCCCTTCACCGTCTCCTTCATCATCCAGATCAATGTTTTGAAAAACGTTAAGCGGTAAGCACCTTGTAACTGATTAAGCGGTAAGCGGGCGATTAAGCAGGCGATTTTTGAAAAAATGGGTTTTAGTTTCCTATATAATTTTATATAAAATTACACATATGTATATAAATACTATACTTTTTGGAACATTTATATATATCTAAAAACTCTACCCAACAATATAATATACTCAAATAGTTTATAACACAAAACAATGATTATGGCTATAATCTAGGTTTTGGAAAGCGGGAAGCGGGAAGCGTGCGGATTGACCCTTTTGAAGCGGGAATCGGGCTTTAAAGCGGACTAAAGCGGACACTTTTTGACAAAGCGGTCTGCATTGTTTTAAAAAATGTAGAAAACTTTTGGTGACCGTTGTACTGCTAACATATCATTAATCAAGCATCTAAATGAAATTCCATTACATCAGAATGACTTTTACATATGAAAAAGGGTCCTATTTACAAAAATAAACTGTTACAAGCTAAAAACACTCAAACATCATAAAACCGCATAGTCCTCGCTCAACAATCAAGTATCATACTCATGGAACATAACTTCGACGATTTTTGGCGAAATTTCGTCGAAACTTCGAACTTCGACCATAGGCGAAGTCGAATCCCAAATACTTCGGCCTCGTCCAAACTTCGGGGCGAAGTTTCAGTGATGTCGGCGAAGTTGATTTTTTTGTGTGTATTTTCGTCTCAACTTCTCCGAAGTTGTCGAAGTTTCCTCGAAGTTGGCAAAGTTGGGCGAAGTTTGGTCGAAGTTGAGACGACCCAGAGCATTAATCCTAACTAGTGTCCCACAGGCCATATAAGGCATAAGTGTTGCCTCCAACCCTCTTCACAACTTCTAATATCAACTCCTATGTTGTTTGTTGCCACTCTTTCCTAGATAGGGTGTTTTAACTACTATTTGACTGTATATTGTATAGAATACATATGATGAACTATATTTGTATATGTGTATTGCACATTTGACCCTTGAAACTAGGGCTAGAGAGTTGTGAATTGTGTTTTGTGTTAAATTAACATATATAAGATAGATGTATAACATATATAGTAGTTTTCAATTAAAGTTTCCTTCAAATTCACATCATTTTCTTCAAAAAATGGCATCGAAGTTTGTCGAAGTTTGCGTCTAAACTTCCTCGAAACTTCCTCGAAGTTTCCACAAACTTCCACTTCCACACCTGGCGAAGTCGACACGAAGTCGAAGTTCTGCACCATGATCATACTAGTACTATGTACTTAATATTGTTTCAACAGCTGGGCTTAGAAATTATCATTTAGTAAAAAAATTTGGAGGTAGTAGTAGTTAAATACTAGTACTCTGTACAAATATTGTTGACCGATTAAGGTAGTCTTCAACATAATATAAATAGATGCACATTTAAACAGTAATAAAGAGAAATGCATGACAATATATAGTAGAATCAAGATAATTAGATATTACTCAGTAAATCCTAAAGAGCAATAAACTACTAGATTTAGTATATAATAAATAATATAACAAATTTTACTACCTTATTTTGTTACAGTCTATAGATGGTTGTGTAAAGTTTTTGTACAAGTATACAAAATGGCTGACTATCAATTTGTCAGTGGTAATAAACTACATTAAACATACACACCAATATCATACTTAGTAAATCATAAAGAACAATAAGTTACTGCACTAAGTACATAATTGACAATATAACAATATTTTACAACATCATTTTGTTATAGTCCACAGATGGTTGTGCAAAGGTTTTCTACAAGTATACTAAATGTCAGACTATTAGAGTATCAACGGTAATAAGTAACATTAAATATACATGATAATATCATATACACACTTGACAGTACAAAGTACTAGTCTAGCTGTACATAGTGTACAAACAGCAGTAACAAAGTAAAGATAAATGCTAATTACTAAACCTTTTTACACCTTTTGAGATACAACAGCTGGAGCATCACATCTCCCAAAAGTAGTGCTTTCATTTTTCTATAGATTTGGCGAGTGATTGGGCCACTCCAGCAATATTTGCCGTGAAGCGCCCTGAAGCGGTCGCTTAAGTGGGCTGAAAAAGCGACCTGAAGCGGCAAAAAGCGGGAAAAGCGGCCGCTTCAGTCCAAAACGCTTCAAAGCCCGCTTCAGCTAAAATTACAACGGGACATAGGCTTGACTGCTTAAGCGGTCACTTCACCCACTTTTTAAATCACTGACTATAATACAGTAAACCAATGACTATAAAGAGGGCAAAAGGCGGGGAAAAGGGCAAAAAGTGGGGAAAAATCGGCCAAAAAAGGGCTAAGCGGCCAAAAAGCGGCCAAATTTTTTTTCTCAAAACGATTAATCGACGCTCAGGGTGTTTTTTAAGCGGCCAAGGTGTTGGTCCGATTAAGCGGGCCGCTCATGCCTTTTTCATTCACTGATCGAGATAGATCCAGACCTGACTAGTGTCTTCATCGTCATCGTAGATCTAGATCTAGATCTAGCATCCCCATGTGTCCGTCTTTCATCTTCCCCATGCATAAGGGTTAGCCGCTCCCTCCATCAAGAAAAGTCCAGATTCAAGCCGTCATCCTCCTTGCATCACCAAGATCAGCAACCCCATGGTGGTCTTTTCCATGGTCAAAGTCATCTCCACCATTCGTGCCGCCTTCTTCTCCAAGGTGGAAGTCATCTCCACCATCCGGTCCGTCATCCTCATAGTGGTGGAAGTCATCACCACCCAGATCGTCGTCTCCATCATCATCGTCATCCATGGTGGAAGTCATCTCCACCCGAATCGTCGTCTCCATCATCATCGTCATCCACAGTGGAAGTCATCTCCACCCGAATCGTTGTCTTCATCATCCAAATCGTCATCTTGGAGGCTTATTTGTAGAAGAGGAGTCATTCATGAAGTTAGGGTTAGATGTTTCTAACGTTTTTACCGTAAATCTTCCCTGGCAGCACAGAATACGGCATGTTCCTCACTTTATACCCTGTGTGTTTTCATCAGGCAGTACACATTTTCATCCAGTACGCAGGTCACACGCCGTGTTGATATCCAACACGCCGTGTTGAGTTTACGCCTCCGAAGTCACACGTCGTGTCCATCACCGACACGCCGTGTTGTCCAAATTATGTGGTCTTTGTACACGCCGTGTCCATCAGCTAACACGCAGTGTCTCTGAGAGTCAGTTCATACATCTTCACCATTAGGGTTTGCAACTCAATCAACGATGGCTACATCTTCAAAGTATGTGTCTCAAACAAGGTTAAAAAAGGAGTGAGGCGTAACGAGGCGTTCTTGTCTTGGCGAGGCGAGGCGAGGCGTAAGCCTCAGAATGTACCGAGGCGGTGTATATATATAAGTTCTATTTAATGTACATATATGTACATACATGTACATTCACATTGGCATACACAAGTGTGCACATTTTAAAAATTATATACATATAGACATATATACATATCAATATTTATATACACGTAAATCCATTACATATACACATAGACATATGCAAGTACATCCAATATACAAAAGAATACAAAGTCTAGATATAAATACATGTAAATCTTTACATACCTTATAATTATATACATATACACATTCATGAACAAATATATATATATGTAAACGAATACTGTGTGCGTCATTACATGTATATGCTATATATTATAGATACATACACAAATACGTAAATAGATAAACATTAATATACATGTTTTGATACATATATATGTATATATACACACATATGTAGATTATACACACAAATATACATGTTTAGATACATATATATGCATATTTACACATATATATACATTACACATGTGCATATGAGGCTTAAAGTGAGGTCTGAATTGAGGCTTACGCCTCGAAAATGCATCTAGCGCCTAGGCCTCGCCAAAATGAGGCGCACACCTCTTACATGGACAGTGAGGCGCATTAGAGGCACCTCGCCTTGAGGCGTACACCTCTAAAGCCTTGTGGCGCGCCTTTTTTTTCCATGGTCCCAGATCAGTTCTCCAGGAATCTTCAAAGCATAGATCAGAAGCTCCCCATCAAGAAAAAGATAATTTTTGTCAGATTAATTTTTTTTTGGTCGGAAAATATCCTTTTTGGATCAGAAAAATATCAATTTATTTCCTTCTTCGGATCTTATAACCAGGTCTAATGCTACATCGGATCGAGTTATCGGTTTGTCTATTGTAGCTTCCTTGCCAAGTCAAGCACATCCTTCTCTAGTTAGTTTTTTCCCTCACCATCCCATGTCCCCTAATGTCACTGGGGAACTTCTCTTTATCTTTTTCCACCCCAACCACTTTCGCTGTCTCTTCGTGGTTGGTGTGCGGGGGAGAGATAGAGATGAGGAGGGTGAGGTGAAGAGTTGAGGTGCAGATCTTAGAAGAGGAAAGAAGAAGAAGAGCATTATCTACATATGGAGTTTTATGTATTCAACATGTTCAAATTTCAATCTCATCCAGTACGAGGCCAATGTTCATCCTCACCATTTAGATTCGGAGTTGCCAAGCATTGATCTGTTGTTCAAAGTTCATCCTCTTGCATCGTCGTTAGCTGAAGAAGATGATTCCTCAGATCAATTGGATGTCATCGACGCTCTACACCATGCAATGATGCTCCTTCATTGGCCATTATTAGAGAGTCTGGTTAATTTAGTTAATTTATTTGAGTATGGGCCCAAGTGTGTCTTGGCCCATTAGGGTCTAGTCTTAAGTTTGCATGCTTTCCATGCTCTCTTGTATTTTGTCCCATATTGGTGAATTTTATAATGAGGGACTCCTATCCTATATAAGGAGGGTGCCTATGCTTGTTTTGATATCTCAATAAGAAACGCTTATTCTATTTCACATGGTATCAGAGCAGTGATCCTTCTCTAAAACTAGAGGAGACAAAAACAAATTCTTCCGCCTGCGGGTTACCGCCGTCCTTCTTGGCTTAGTCGCTCGCCAGGCAACCCCTTGGCCATGTCTTTTTGTTTTTTTGTTTTAATAGAGTTCTAGCCTAGCTGTTCTTTTCCTGCGACTTCTTGCCTTACCGCTGCCCCATCGATCCCCCAACCACCCATCGACCACCACCACAACCCATCGACCACCTCCACCACCATCGCCGTCTTCTTAACCCATCGACCTCCAACACCCATCTCCCATACATCGACCCCACCCATCGACCACCTCCACCACCTATCGACCGCCCTTCCACCATAACCCATCTGCCCCCTCCCCATCTACCACCCATCGACCCCACCCATCTCCAACCCATCGACCTCCCTTCTCTCACCACCCATTGACCCCACCCATCTACTACCCATCGACCTCCTACAACACCTATTGACCACCCTTCCCCCACCGCCCATCGACCCCACCCATATACCACCCATCGACCACCACCACGATCCATGAACCTCCTACACCACCTATCGACTACCCTTCCCCCACCACCCATCGTTCCCCCCTCCCCATCTACCTCCTTTAATACTTGTCCTACCCCCTTTTTACCTACTTTTTGGATCATAAAAAGATCCATTTATCTTTTTAACCCAGATCCGTGTAATCGGGTCATGTTGCACCTTGACTCGCATTATCGGTTACCTCCTCCACATATTTGCCTACACAACCCTACCTCTACCATTGTTTTTTGACTATCCACTCCAACCACTCTCTTGACTTTTTTCGTGGTTGGCGTGAGGGGGAAAAAAGAGGATGAAGAGCAGAGGGAAGAGATGAGATGAGGGAGATATGAAGAAAGAAGAAGAAAACTTTGGTTCTATTGCTACAAGGATGAAATTTATATGATGAGATGATGAAGGTAACATTGACTTACATGCTATGATAGAGCTTCATGCTTTTTTGCTACTGGTGTTCATCTTGGAGTCTTTTTGCTGCTTTCTACTTTGGATATTGGTCTTTTATCCGACTACATCATCTATAATCTGCTACTGTGTTCCAACATTCTTTGGCTTGTCCGTGCCTTGAGCATGCTGACTCTTTTCTTATCCATACCTTGTTTGCACGTTATCTACTGCATCTTTTGTTCCAGCACTCTCTGGCCTATTTGATGATGATAGCGACTGCGATGAAGACCATGATGCTTTGCTGCTTCTGCTCCAGATAACACCATTATGATGAAGAAGCTCATGCTACCTACCTATGTACCTATTTTTGGATTATCTACTTGAGGGGGAGTATTTAAGTATTTACTGTTGCTTTTGTTGCTATGTGGAAATCTCTGCTGCTATTGCTTATTCATCATCTACCTCGACTGCTGCTATGAAGTTACATTCTGGGACGTCATTCTTGCTACTTGTGCTATGATTAACACATTTTATTTATTGCTTGGTGCTTTTGCACTATCTGCTGTCCGTGCTCTGTTTGCACATTGACGTTCTACTGTGAACCAACACTCTCTGGACTTTGTGTACCAACACTCTCTGGACTCTGTAAACCCAACACTCTCTGGACTTTTACGTTTACTATTGTGAAGATGATGAAGACTTTTATTTCTAACTGTACATGGAGCTTCGTCTACATTGCATATTGGAGTTATTTATTTGTTTGCTACTTTTCACACTGGTCTTCTATCCGCCTACGTCGTCAACTTTTTCTTCTGTGTGCTAGCACTCTCTGGTTTGGCCGTGCTTTATGCACGTTGACTCTCGACTTGTCCATGCTTTGTTTGCATGTTGACTTTTTGCTACTGTGATCTAACACTCTCTGGTTCGTCCATGCTGTGTTTGCATGTTGACTGTTGCTGCTTCTTGTGACCTAGCACTCTCTAAGACTTGTGATCCAACACTCTCTGGATACTACCACTACGACTGTGATGAAGATCTTGGTGCCTATCCGCTATTCTTTCCTTTGCTCCAGATGCCATTATGATGATCAAGAAGCCTCTATGCCTTCCTAGATATCTGCTGCTTTAGAGTATCTATTTGAGGGGGAGTTTTTAAGTATTAGAGTGCTTGAGTGATTTATTACAACATTGAGGGGGAGAAATTCTTGTATGGTTTTTTTTCTATTATGTTGTGTCTGTCTGTCTGTTTGCAAGCTGACTTGGGATTCTCCCAAGCTTCAACTTGAGGGGGAGTATTAGAGAGTCTGGTTAATTTAGTTAATTAATTTATTTGAGTATGGGCCCAATGCCTCAATGTATGGAACCAATAATAGAAGAGACTGTTGGATCTATAATGGGCTCTAGAGGGGTGTGTGAATATAGATAAAACCACTTAAAACAAAATTCATCAGACCTTTAAAATATTTCCCAAGATAAAATTGCAAGTATGAAATGCAAGGGAAAGAGATCAAACAATCCACTAGTGAAAGTGCTATGTATAGTGGTTCCATCTCAAAGGATATAACTCCACTATCTAGAGGGATCAATCTCTAGGATTTTCTACCATGTCTAACTCCTTATATTTTATTATAAGAGTTACAACATAAGACCACCTTTTCTAGGTTTAGGGATAACTAGCCTTTCTTTTAAGGACAAGAGAGCCACCTTACAAAAGACTTACCTATCTATGACATAGAGTCTTTTGCCTTATCAAGGACTTACCTACTCTTACAATGAGTCTTCGACGTTCACCAAGTACTTACCCACTCTTGCAACGAGTCTTCTGCCTCCACTCTTGTCTTGGATATTCCTCCTTTGACTTCATATTTACCAAGGAGAGGCTTTTCGATAAGGGTTTCCTTCCCTTCTTCTTCACCTCTCTTAGCCAAGAGAGAGAATCTTCAATAGAGAATGAGAGATTGAGAGGTAGAGGAATGAGAGTCTCACAAGATATACATGTAGAACTAGCTTTCTTATAAATCTCCTACTCACTCTAATGAATGTATTAAGTGATTAAGCTCATAAGAGTGGATGGAGGCTCTTGGAGGAAAATCTCTCTCAAGTATAGTATAGGGACCTTCATAGTACTTGGCTAACCATCAGATGAAGCCCAAGGAGTCCTATTATAGTCGAGGATGCCTTCTAACCACTAGAACCATTTAGAATGCATTCTAGCTGTTATTTGGGTCCCCAATGGTTCTATTTTCACATTTTCACCCCTCCAACGACTATTATGCATGACAGACCTTGATGTCTGGGCATATTTCTGACAGGCTGAGTTGCAAATTGGCAAGAAACTCGACTGACAAAAGGTTCTAGAAACCCCTATGAACAATGTCATCGACCGAGTTATACCCTGGGGAAACTCCGTCTATTGCACTTACTGTTTTGGCGACGTTTGGGTTTCTAAGACCCTCCAAGTGGAATACTAATTCAGCCTAATTGATTCTATTACACATATGAGCTTTAATTTAATTCATACGATTGTTACAAGTGATTTACATCAAAAATCTAAGTAGAAAATTATCTTCAATCTGGATCTGTATGCATATATGACTCGATTTCTCCAAATTAGGTTTTACAAGACTAGGCATTTAAAATGTGACTAAGGTCACTAAAGTAGAAACATTACACACAAATAAATGGAATGGTTTAGTCAACATCAAATAAAGGGGATTAGTCAATCTAGACCTTGAGTCAACAAAAACTTGTATCTTTATTATCTTAGAATATTGTGACGTTAGTCTTAGTGCTTTGTAATGCTTTTCCCATCGTGATGTTGGTTGTAGTGGTGACTGATGGGGATGTCAATTACCCTATTGTTATTGTAGAAACATCAAACTTGGCACTCAAATCTACCATGATGGTCTTATAATCTTGAGCATCATTTGACATCAATCGATCGTTGATCTCAGTTATCTTGAATGTCTTTTTTCAGACAATGGTTACTGAGCACATCACATATCCTAAACTAAGACTAGGAATATTAAATACACCAAAAACATAATAAGAGAAGAACTCTACTCTTAAGTAGCGCACATCAACTACACCCATGATATGTTACATGAACTCATTGCTTGTACTCAGCTGAAGCATCTTTAAGTAATGAAAACAACCTAAGGATCTCAGTGCAAGTGGTCTCATAGGAGGATGCTGGATTAACAACCATTCGGGGAAGAACTATATCTGACTACAACACAACGAAACTACAATTGTATATGAGGAAGGTTACTATAGCCTCCTCACAACTTCTCTAGATGAGGCGGCTTCAACGGATGGAGTGGTTCTAGGCACTCCTTACAAAATTGAATCTGTGGGCTGTGTTGCCTTTGGTGGCTGTGGGATGGTTGATGCCATACCAACTAGGAAGCACATACACTTCCCGGAGGCTGCTGTGTCCGTGTCCAACGTGTGTCCAACATGGACACATCGTGGACAGTTGGCGGACACGCCTCCGGCGTGTCTACTTTTGATTTTTTTTTTTTAAATTATTGAAGTGTCAGACACTCCTTGGACACTCCTTGGACACATCCAAGACACCATCCGAACCCATCTAAGCCTAAGCGTATGAAAAATCCTCAAACCTTCTCCAAATCCCTACCTCCTGTCCTCCACTACTCCTTGCCCTACTAACATTAGTTAGTTAAGCTTCAACTGCTACATACAAGCCGCCAATGCCCTTCTTTAGCAATAGTAGTAGCCATCATCATCGGTATCATCTCCATTAATTGTAGTACCGTACAACATTCAGGGACTGCCACATCAACCATGAGGACGAAAGAAGTTGGTTATACTGCCTTCTCTTTCGATTCCATGTAATTCTTCCTCTTTTGCTCCCCCCTCTTCCTTCTCTTATTGCTTCTTCTTGTCCCCCTGTTCTTTCCTACTCTAAAATCTACAGTAGCTGCAAAAATGCTCCTTCACCACCTCCTTTTCCTGCTCTATGTCTGCTTCTCCATCATCTACTTTTTGTTCTTCCCCTCTAGCTTCTCTTCTCATTCTTGCCCCTCCTTTTTTCCTATTTGAATGTGGCAGCAGCCGCAACACTACTTGCCACCCACTTTCCTTATTTCACATTGGTCCTCCATATCTCCTTCTTCTCTTGCCACTCCTCCGTCTATTCTTCTTCTTGCTCCAAGTAAAAGTACCAGAGTAGTGTCCTTCCTATGCCTACTCTTTTTCTTGCTTCTCTACATCTACACCTCCCCTCCTCTTCTCTTGCCCCTCCATCTTAAGTAGTCTCCAATGTATTCCCCTTTCTTTTCTTCCCTCACAACCTCCAAAACACCTTCATTATGCATCTCCTCCACCACCACCAACAATAACATATTTCCTCACCTCCTCTCCTTCCTCTTGATTAGTACGTTGTTAACCATTATTTCCACCAGAACTACTATCCCCAAAGTTATACTGCTCTTGATTTTCACAATTCCATATATGTTTACTGCAACAATTTATTAATCAAGCATCTTAATATATGTTGTGAGTAAATCCATATAGTGACTTGTGGATATAATGTTATATTTTGATTGCTTGTTGGATTTCATGGTGATTTCCCATGTGGACAATCTATTTAGATCATTTTGTGTGTTTATACATATCGTATATTATGTCATAATACGTTCTGTGTGTGTGTCTGTGTGTGTGTGTGTGTGCGGGTGTGCGTGTGTGTGTGTAATATAAATGCCGTGTCTGTATCCTATGTTTTTTAAATGATGAGGTGATGGTAATCTAAATGTCAGTCGTGCTATAGTGAGTTACTGTAGCACTTAACCTTGTCAGGACAAAAGGTGGAGGTGCAAAGAGGGCGAGGAAAGAGGCATGACGGTGGTGCGGTTGGAATGGATTCTATTTACAATTAGAGTTCTATTCTGATACCAATTGATGTGGCATACAACGTGAGGAAATGTAGAATTAGGGAAATAATTCTAAAAAAAACTTCTCAAATGTTGTTCAACTGGCTGGACAAAGCCAAACTCAAAATATTTTGTAAAATTGTCATACAATCTAGAAAATTGCTAATTTTTTTTGGCAAATAAAGCCTGATAATAAATTAAAAAAATATTATTTGACATCTCTTGCTATTATTTAGGCTAATGTGCAACTTCACTTCCTCACAATCCAACATGCCTTTCTCATTGAAAAAATCAAAAGTGTATTTCTTTTGGAATAGAAAGATTGTATTTTTGCTATGAGCCACCTTAATCCTTAGGAAATATCTCTATCTTCCTAGACCTTTAGTCCTAAAAAAATATTTTGGCAAATTCATTTACTTGCTTCAATACAATTGCATCATTACTAAGAAAATGCGATACTATCAACTCTTAGTATAAATATCACCACACCTATGCTAGTCTTCTTGACAACACAAAGTGATCTTATTGATTTCTGCAAAAACCAAAGTCAACTAAAACTTGAGAGAGTTTGTCAAACAATACATACAGGCCCCGCTTAAGGTCATCAATTGCCTTTTCTTAACTGGCGTACCTTGGTTGCACATTTTCCTTACAACAAACTCATGTTGTTGCTCCATGTAGATGGCTTCCGACTGGTCTCTATATGGAAAAGCATTTTTCACTTCCATTTGATACAACAACTAACTTGAGGTAACAACAACATACATTAAATACAAATAGAATTAAGTCTAGCTACATGATATAAATCTCAGAGATTAATGCCATATTGTTGAGTATATTCCTTGGAAACAGGACGCATCTTCGACCACTCTGCTACCCCATTAGGGTGGTATTTATGGTGAACGCCCGTCGATTCAGACCAGAAAGGTACAACGACAACATCCCATGTTTGTCTAGAGCATAAGGCACACATGCATCTTCTATATCATTCTGCTATCTTTGATGAGACAAATAGAGCTGGCAAATCTTGACCCGAAAAACCCAATACGGTACAACTTTTGACCTGCCCCGAAATGATCCAAATTTTTTTTTCATAGATTCCATCGTTATATTTAATTCCACGACTTCTGAACATTAAACCCGCAATCGACCTGAAAATGACCCGAAAACCCGAGTTGCCACCCCTAGTTCATAAGTGACAAAGTTTTATGCTGACTGTTTGAAGCATAAAAAGAAGCAATGAAAAAGAAAATAAAGATGTGCATTTACCTTTCATTTATTTTGGCAATCGAAGTGTTTACTTCCTGCATTGGCTGATAT
The DNA here is from genome assembly GCA_963693085.1 of Alisma plantago-aquatica. Classification (NCBI taxonomy): domain Eukaryota; kingdom Viridiplantae; phylum Streptophyta; class Magnoliopsida; order Alismatales; family Alismataceae; genus Alisma; species Alisma plantago-aquatica. The sequence goes on from OY856410.1 coordinate 344,083,005, forward strand.
GGTAAAAGTTAAACAATGTTAGGGTATTAAATACGCTTACAACATGTTTGATTTGCAGGAAAGGATTAAGATGGAAGTTTCAGGAGGATGGGATAGGAAGGTATAGGTGGAGGATGGGATTCTGTTTGATCCCATCCTACGTTTGGATGCCACATGGAATAGGATTCATAATGACCCTAACTAAATTATTTCTACTTATTTATCAAATTATGTATTTGAACTTGAAAATGCATAAAACCAAAACTATATATAACGACCCTCATAATTATATTTCAAAATATAATATCTCTCTATTTTAAGCTAAAGAACACACCACATCATCAATTACGAATTGGTGTTAGAAAACATTTTAACAATCATAATACTATCTAATGATGATCTAAAACAGATTTTTAGTTATAAATCAATGAAATAAGTGATGTCGTGTTGTGTTTATGATATCTCATTAATGGGAATCAGTGCAAGGGAAAAGAAAGCAAACACCTTTCTATGTGGTTGTACTAGTTTGAAACAGAATAGTACTATTAAACTTATGAAGCAACTGTTGTTATTTCTGGAATTTAATCGATGCATATTGATGCAAAGAGGAAAAAAACAAGCACTTCCTCGCCGAAAAAGTTGTACTAGTATGTTAATGACGAGAATAGCAAAAGCAATAAGCGAAAGCCTCCTTCCGTCTCGTGGTTGTAGTGGTAGCAAGAAAAATCAATATTGCCGAATATTGCAACTATAAAAAATTACTGATAACGGAAACGAAAGGGAAGATAGTCAGGTTGAGAGAAGAATCCAGCGGCACTTATCGAAGGAGAAGAAGATAGGTACAAGTTGTTAAAATAGACTTACGTTTCCGGCTACGTCAATGGACGGCAAAGAAAGCGAAGATGGTCATGCTACAATGAGAATGCGGCTGCAAGGAGAATCCACCGGCACCCCAGACGAAAGCAAACAATGATATGGAAGATTTGCAGAAGATATCTAGGTGCAAGTAGATTTGATGGACAAACAATGATCGTGATGAGAACAGCAACAGGAGCAAGCCTCAGAGACATGCCGCATAAAGTATCGGGGGTTGGGGGCGGGCTGTGATGACTTGTTATACCACTTAATACCTAGGGGGATGCGGAACTCAAAAAGTCCTCAGGTGGGACTCTTATTTCCAATGGAATAGAATCCTTATGTCAATTTTATACAACCAAAAATGGGATTTTAATCCTATCCCAGTTATAATACCGCAAACCAAACGTGCCGTTACAAGAGTTTCAGTTTACCTTTATCAATACTAAGTTTACACTGGTAGGTATACTGTTAAGAAAATCCAGGTATACCATTAGTGATACAACTTCATGATTTTGCATGGAGCCAACTGCTTATTTAGTGAAGCTCTCTTTCTTCCTTGATTTCAGCTGTGCCATTCAGATTTCATTTTATAGCCAATGTATGTTCTGACTTAAGTCTTATTACGTATAATATACTTTGAAATTTTCTCATTGTTATAATTGCATTGTTTATTACAGCTCCAGTTGACTGTTTGAAAAATTAAAGTTAATTTGATCTGATCGATAAACATAAGTTGATGAGTTAACTATATGTGAAGTTTGCCTTCAATTCACCATGAGCTAGCTAACACATTGGTTTGGAGAACCGTGTTTGAACGTTATCAGATTGTCAAAACTGTATCTTTCCAAGATCTAGCTTCCTAAGTTAAATCAATTTGAGCAGCCTCCTTTGGTAGATAGGTTGATGATCCCAGCTGTATCCAGGTGTTCGTTAAAGGCAAACTTGAGTTTGAGGAAAGTTGAGTATGAGGTTACAGTCCAGCGACAACTTTTGGAGCATCTTCGACAATGTCAACATGTAGGTCACCTGTTCGACTTCATATAAGCCATAGCATGTAATGCCCTCACTTTACTTCTTTCTCATTGCGATATATTTCTTTCTCCCTATTTTTACTAGTTACCTACTCATTGGGTCACAGATAATCCGTCAGAGTGTTTTGTTGAACCACAAAAATTACCCCTCTGATCATATGGTTTACTCCTCTGACATGGTTTGGCATCTGGTTTATGTGCTTGTTGACTCAATCCTTTGCTTGTTTTGCTTCTATCCTGCTGACTAGGAATGAAACTACTTGTATCTGAACATATAAAAGAATTATGACATTTTCACCAACCATAGATTGTGGATCTTTCTTTACTCGATTCTCGGATTCTTGATATCTTAATGAACTGGTTCTTCCTCTACAGAAGGCATCAGGAAAGATGCATGTTTCTTCTGCCTCCATCAAATTCCCCCCTCTAGGTTCTATCAAAGAGAATTTCCTATTCAAATAATTTTCTTCTCTAAATCCTTGAGATTATGAAAAACATAAAAAACGTCTTCACATCACTTGCCGATTTTTAAGAGATCTCCACTTCAACCACCGGCTCTTCTATCATTATAGATTTAATCTGCCGACAAGGAGTGGCTCAAGTGGTCAAGCACGGTGTCTCCTCATGAAGGGACCCGGGTTCGAATCCCAGTTGCCGCCTTGATTTACCACCCTCCCGGGCGTTCAGCCTCCACCACGGGCATGGGGGGGGGGGAGAAATCTTTCTCTCTTAATCTCATTATAGATTTAATCTAATAGTGACGTTGTTTCAATAGTTTGTAACTAATAACTACGCTAAATAACAGTTGCCAATATTTTTTTAATAAAGTACTTTCATTCTGTCAACAAAGGAAAGATTTGAAAATGAAAACATTTTGGTTATGAAATAAGTCTGGGTTGGGGCATTGGGGATGCGGGATAGCCAACTATATGCTGTTGATGATTCCTTGTCATCAAACAGATTCTCTTGATCTTTGGATTTACTACGAATCATTTTTCTTCAAATGTTTTGTTGGGGGTAAAACTATATGCTAATCTTTGACACAGTATTGGTATATGAGAATTAGTTTCTCCTTGTTAAAGTAAATCGTCTTTGATTAGGTGGTGATCCCCCTGCCTCAGCTAAGAAGCGTTACTCCTACAACAAGCAAAGTGAACAGCAGTGAAAAGTACATACAGGTTGTCTCCGTTGACAACCATGAGTTCTGGTTCATGGGTTTTGTGAATTATGATGGAGCAGTGAAGTTACTACTAGAATCACTTGCACAAAGGGTAGAGTCCTAATGCAATCTCTCAGTCACGAAAGTCATCTCCTAGATTACTATCTGTACTGTTAAATTAATTGTATCACGTGATTCTTCTGTCCCCCCCCCCCCCTTTTTTTTGTAAGATCAGAATGCCATATTTTTTCAAGTGTGTGTATATGTTTATGTAGTAAAACATTAATAAGACAACGTTAAAACCATTTTTTTTGTATGTGTACCAATATATATCTGCTTTAAGACTGTTGTAAGGACAAGTAAGCAATCAAACTTTTGAGATCCAAGACTGCATTTATGATCAGCAATCCTTTATACTCATCCTTTGTGTTAATCTGTGTAATGATATAAATATTTTTGTAAACTCACCCAGGGCCTTCTGACTATAATAACATTATCCCATTCATAGTCTGGTTTCATTAACATATTGATCATTAGCAAAATGAGCAGTGCGGGCTGTGCACCATAGGCCGTTGCAGAGAGTAATATATATACGCGGCAATATAATATCCTAATGGTCACTTTTCCACGAGCGCAATATCTTATTGACGCATGAAACTAAGTTGCCTCCCTTTTTATTCGAAATCATTACGTGTCAACTATCATTGAGCAATTAACTTTTATCTATGCGTTCACCTTGTCGTTGTTAAAGACGTGTGTACCTGCTATTATGAAATCCGTGGAAGTTTATCATGGTTCTATTCTGGATGAGGTGTTCTGCCTTGAGGAACACAGTGTCAACTTTAGGTGTTTGCTTTTGTTGACTTCCTGTGCAAGATATCTGTAAGCATTTTGCCGGAAGATTGTAATTCGATTCACAATGTGTATCATTTACTTAAAGTGTATATGGGAGTTAATTTCTTAGTTGAGGGGTTGTCCTTTGTATGAAAGCAAAGCTGACCCTTCCTTGGAATGTAAGGAAAAAGACACATGAAGGCTTCAAATAAATATGAGGACAAAGCCGACATTGTATCCGAGCATCTAACCGATTAGGTTTCTCTGTTTGTTTTAAATGATGAACCTGTACAACCCATCCTCATACACAACATAATTTGTGATTATTATGATTTTAACCCACGTCATTAAACTGGACGCCCTACTAAAAAGGCTAACTCATGTTTTCCATTCAAACAATTGATGGATACATGTACACGAACAAGGGAAAAAGATCGAGAGCAGAATAAAGTAGCAAACTTAAATAGTCGTCCAACGAAATGCAAGGTCAGTAAAAGAGTGTTAAATCAACAAATCATCATTTGCCAGGCGTGCAAGCAACTTGAACACAACCTATAGATGGTCTAAAAAAGTAGGGTTTGTGGCATCTATATAGTAACAACTTGGGTTGTCATGATTTGGTATAGTGAAATGGAGTTTGTACCAAAATTGTGCATGTTGTATAAGTTAGTAATAGCAAGAGAAGAGTTAATCACTTGCTCGATTACAAAAGAAGGTCTGAAAAACTTTAAACATCCTAGGAAAACCTAGCTTACACAAAGTATTTCTCACACACAAATCTTGCTCCTTCACTCCCATAACTTTGGCCCTCTTTCGCAACTTCTCGTTCTTGTCATAGTAAACCTTTGTACTTCCTTATCATTACACTAATGGGATACTTATGGATTGTTGTTCTTGTATTTGCCCTTTTTGTACTGACCATGTCTCCATAGACACCCCTTTCCCTATTAGCACCTACGTCGATGCCTATCCCTCGTGCGGGTTATCTCATTGTCAGAGTGGCATCCCGTTACTATTGGATGGTACCATTACCTATGTTCTAACTTCAATTATTTCCACAACACAAAGGGTAGGGAGGCAAATAGGACATTGAACATAATTTGGAGAATTTTATGCCAAAAACATAACGAGTACAAAAATAATGAGACATGTTGAGATGCTCAAGTGTACTATTTAACAAGTTCCCTAGCAGTAGGGGTGAAAATTTCAGTAGATTTTCAATTAATAATTGGTTGCCTTCAATCAATGGTTTATTTAAGGTTTAGCTTTTAACCATTAGCCTAACCAAATTAGATTTGGTCAATTCAACAATGATCAATGGCTAACCCGCTCGACCAATTTTTATTACAATGTAGTTGGGATTATTCAAAAAATTATGATCAATTTTATAGCATAATTGTTGTAACAGACTGAAATCTAGGGTTCTCCTTGCAATTTACCCAGTTTCACTCTTTTCTTTTCTTTCATGTCCTTTTAGATCTTTTTCATATATTTCCATATCTTTTGTAGCCTTCTTGAACTCAATGTTGAAATTGAGCCATAATTGAGGATGCAATCTTTGTTTACCCACATTCATGATAAATGAAGGGGTGTTTGCACAAATAATCCAATTAAGATGATAATTGGGACTAATGATGCAAATTGGCCATTAATGAGTCATAGCTAGTGGATAATGTTAATTTGGAGATTTTATATCCTTTTGGAATAAGAAATGAGAATAAATGTGCACTTGAATTTATTAATGGATATATTATACTCATTTCTCTCTCTCTCCTCCACATTGCTATTAAAGCAATAAAATGGAGAATGAGTGATGGGACATGACACTTGAATGGCTTTATAAAAATTATCTCAAATCTTGGTAAAGGAATTAGTAAGAAAATAGTTTTGTGTTTTAAAATGCATTAATATACACACTAATGGAAAATATAGGAGTTATGAGCCATACTGTGTATAAAATGAAAATCTAATTATAAAACATTAATCTAGACTTCAATTCTTGCCTATGGTCCAAATTTGAGACCAATTGGAGTTGGTTTAACCCTCCAAATCAATTTTATAAGCTTTTAATATAGTGTGACTATAGCAATTGAATTGATTTCATTTAATGTGCGATGTAACACCAAAGTTTTGGTTTTATTCATTGTCACTCCCCCCATCTCCAACCAACGCGCCATCCAACGACCTTTAATCCATCATCTGAATCACACGCTAATATGACGGCTTGCAAGTCGTCAACTACCTCCCGCCTGCTCGCGACCAAGCAGCCGTTTCATGGTAGTTCATAGCTTGAGTCTGTTATCCCTCATTAATGGATCATTTCGTTTAATTTTTCTTCGGTTGGATTCGTCTCTTCACACCCGTTCTAACAAGACCTTACTCGCCACCTATCTCTCCCTGATCGCAAAATGCCGAAAACAAACCCTTCTCCTCCTCTCTGCCATTTTGCGCAGAGGGGGTCTTGGCCTCCCTCCTGCCTATATAAGGAACCGAAGACCACCCTCTCATCACCAGCAACCCTCCTCTTCCTCCAATTCCTTTGCACCCTGCCTCGAAGACTCCGACCTACCCGCTTTGGTCTCCGGTGATCTCCAAGCTACCTCTGGTGCCTCCCACTCCTTCAGTTCAATTGCCCACGTGGTAAGCATCCTAGACCCTTGCCCTTCACTCCCCTTTAATAATCTTGCCTCGTGATGCCCGAATGCTTGGTCCTATAAACCAACTTCTGACCTCCGGTGGCGTCAAGCCTTTTTCCGCCATGGTGCTCCTCCGCCCTCGCCGAAGCTAGCCTTCGACTCACAACCCATCCACGAAGCTATTCCCGACTTTAGTTTCCCATTTAGTTGTGTCTTCACTATGGTTTCCTATGGTTTTGTGTCCCCTATTTCCACCCATCTTGGGGGGGATTACTCAAACTCCAGGCCACCACTCATCTTTCCCGATGGTTCGTTGGCCTCGCGTCGACTCTGCAAAAGCATCGAAGATCGCAAGATTGTGGGAAGAGGCTTTGGCATGGACCTGGGATCAAAGCCTCGCAGCTTCAGGCTACTGCTCGCGGCCATGGCTGTAAGAGGAACAAACCCAACGATCAAATGACCATGGAGCCCCCTCCAAACTGATCAACTGATTTTATTTACAAGGGTGTTTTTGTCATTTCTAGCTCAATTGCGATGAATGTATCTTGCAGGTATGACCTTACTGTCCTCGCCATTTTAATTAAACCTATTTGACGAGTAAGGGCAAAATAGACATTTGTCTCTCTATTCAATCGCCTTTGACCTGAACCACGCGAGCGTGGACTAGCCGACGTGACAAAGCTAATTGGCCCACATCAGCGTGGGTCCGACCTCTGTGGCCCACACCCATTCGCTCAATTATTTGCCTGTGGCATTTTCTTACATTATGATTGGTCTGATTTATTTAATTCATAGTAAATCGACCATTGGTCAGAAAAATATGAATAAATAGTCATTGGAAAGGATTTTTAATGTAGAATCCGAATTTTTGGGTTTTTAATCTTGATCCTCTTTCCTTTTTCGAAGTTTGTGTTGAATACCACTTTATTCATGTTAAATGTTCTAAAATTAGTAATAAATTCATTTTAACTCCAAATTGATAAATAAGATATGTTTTCTTAATCAGTGAAACTCAACTAAGCTTTTGGTCTAAGTTTTGAGTCAGAAATCGAGGTTTGGTTTTGAAGGTAGAAAATTAGGGTTTCAACCCTTACATATTACATTAAACCCTAATCCATATATATACATTTGAATCTAGGACAAAAGTGGATTGGGATACAATACAATCAATGAAAGTGATGTATATGAAGCTACAATAAGGTATGTGACACCTATTTATATATGTGAATGTAAACATCTAATTGTGCAATTCATACCCTATCCTTCAGTTGGGCCTTTTTATCCAACCCATTTTTCCCAATGAGGCTTTAGCCTATTTTACTTATTCATGAAATTCTTCTATTGCCTTTCTTTGGCTCTTTATTTGAGTTGAACCTCCAATTATCAATTATTCTTGTTATTGCTTAAATTATTCTAGGGTCATGGACCCCACTTGCTATTGTTGGAAACTTATCATAACTGCCATTTAATTACTTAGCATGATGATGAAAATGACTAGTTAACTAATGTAGTGTACATGAGTACAAACCACCCATAGGGCACTGAGGTTTTAGTCTTCCTACCAGGCATTGGGGTTTGAGTCCCCTGGCACTTTATATATATTTAGGGTTTGAGAATGTGTTGTACTCCCTCACCCAGAGGTTGAGGTCCGGTAGGTGCCTCAGCCCTGTATTAGATTAATCTAGCCACATTTATTCATGCATGCTATTATATTATTGTTGTTGAAATTATGGCAGAGTTTATATTTCTTATTTGATATACACGACTCATACTTTTGACACTCTTAGTATAGTTGATCTTTTATTATGCAATGTTTTAGCTTATAAATGTCCTTTACTCCTATTGACACATACTTTTTATATTCTTTTGCTGGGTGATCCCAACCACCCAGGGATAGGATCAGAGTGCGCAGTTGAAGCTTGGTGAACCAACCTAAGGCTAGGGATGTGGAGTTCGACCATCTAGCTTTTACTTAGCTATATATGTTAAGTTGTTTTTGTTTGGAGACGATATTGATTTGGTTTTAGTCTTCCTCTACCTAGATCCTTGTTTGTATAAAGTTGTACCCCTTTTGGGAAATTTTGTAAAGTACTCTTTATACCTTTGAATATAGTCAAAGTTTAAAATTCCACTGCTTCACATTGATGTTATTGTTTGCCATGATATATTTAGTAAAGATGATGTGTCTTTACAGCATGGTATCAGAGCATCAAGGTAGTCGGAGTCTTAACTATTTCAATTTGTCTCCTATTTAGAAACCCTTACCTTATATAGTTTCCCTTTAGTAAGTTTTTCACCTTAGAGTTGACCAATGATGGAAAATTGATTTAGGACAGAATCATTTCATATTAGAAATATAACTTGATGAACTTTTTTATGATTAGTCTATTAGGTTGCTACTAGGGCATAAGTTGAAAGCAAATGTGTCTAGAATGGGTCAGGGTCTGGGGGCTGACAATATTTTCCTCCGCACCACTAGCTTGGCATACGAAGACTCCCAGATCCATATGACACTGGCCTGGCCTAAGCTGATGCTGACTGTCCCAAAATAGCAAACCTTTGGACAAATTATCTTATTGTTGAGTAACCTTTTGAAACTAGTATACGATGTTTTTGGTTAATCATGTAGAATCACCTTATGTTCCTATAAGTTCCTTAAAGGAGCCTTAGATTTCGATGTATAGGAGTATCGTACCCTGTGATTAGACTTTGAAGTTTATAATGGTGTTTAGTAAAACAACTAAGTGTTGGATCTCATACATAGCTTTACCTCAACCCTTTTGTGAAGTGGGCTTTAGTAGTAGAGATTTTTATACCTTGATAGATTTTGGAGTTTCTGATTTCGAGGAAGAAATCCTCTTTAAGAGGGTGGAGTCCCACGATGCGTTGAAATCAAGTTACTCTATCTTTGAAACCCTAATTCTTTAGACAAGAAATTAGTGAGCTTATATGGTTAGTGATGATTACACATTAGGGTTTAGGTCAACATGACCATTACATGTTATGCCTTTATCTTATCGTTATTGTGACTAGGTAACCATTATGTGTATTCAAAACTATTGATGAACAAACAAATTATAATTATAATTCATCTTGTTTTCTTATATACAAATGAATATATAATAAGTCACCTAAAAGAATAGTTCATATGCTTGAACCTTAACATATTCTTGATGCGCATAATAGTAAGTTATCCATCAATAGTTGTGAATACACATAATGGTTACATAGTCACCCTAATGATAAGATAAAGGTAACATGTAATGGTCATGTTGACCTAAACCCTAATGTGTAATCATCTAGCCTTGACAACATATATATATATATATATATATATATATATATATATATATATATATATATATATATATAATGATACATTAGTGACTTAGGTGTCATCATCACCATGATACATATAAATGGATTATAATCACCTAATCATAATTGTGATCAAGTAATCAATATATGTAAGGCATATCACTTTGTTCACTAATATACATCTCATTAATCACCTTATCATGAATTAGTATATGAATCAATTCATTAATGTTTAATGTGTTCCATCTTATTCACTAAAATGCATATAATGACTCAATTATGATGATGAGTAATTGGATTCACATGAATATGTCATTAATGTGATATTAAATATGTATAATTCCTATTATGTAGTATAATAAGAGAAAATGGTTAATGATGTCATTAATGCGAGTATGAAAAGTGATGTGATAATGTGTAAGAAATTAATGTGATCACTATAGTTGATTTGACAATGTATACTATAGAGATAAGAGATTAATGTGACATTATTTAGACTTGATAATTTGTTGGATTATATTTCTTACAAATAATCTGTGATAATTTCACATGGTACTAACATGAGAATAATGGAGAATAAATTCATGTATATTGGGACTACTTAGTAAACCCTAATTGTGCTTAAAACCCTTAGTGAAGTAAATAAGGGTAATACACCTGAATTGTACTTAATGTTGAGATGATTTAGCAAACCCTAGTTGTGCTTAAAATCCTTAATGAGTAAATGCAAAATGCCCATTAATGGTACATAATGTTGATATATATATATATATATATTATTTTTACAATGTGAAATACAATGTGACACAAGTAATTGAATTTTAAAGATGATGAAGGTTTATATTTTATTACATTTGATAAAAGTGATGTGAAAGGTGGAAACCTTAGTATGTCATGATACCTGACTTATGTGTAGAGCCCATGCAGTACCCTAGATTAAGGGTTGTAACCTAGTTGTTTAAGGTTGGGATGTTGCACACTCACCCTCTCTTCCCTCTTGTTGTGATTTCGGGGATGAAATCCTCTTTAAGGGGTGGAGTGCTGTAACAGACTGAAATCTAGGGTTCTCCTTGCAATTTACCTAGTTTCACTTTTTTCTTTTCTTTCATGTCCTTTTGGATCTTTTTTATATATTTCCCTATCTTTTGTAGCCTTCTTGGACTCAATGTTGAAATTAGCCATAATTGAGGATGAAATCTTTGTTTACCCACACTAATGATAAATGAAGGGTTTTTTTTGCACAAATAATCCAATTAAGATGATAATTTGGACGAATGATGCAAATTGGCCATTAATGAGTCATAACTAGTGGATAATGTTAATTTGGAGATTTTATATCCTTTTGGAATAAGAAATGCGAATTAATGTGCACTTGAATTTATTAATGGAGATATAACACTCATTTCACTCTCTCTCCTCCAAATTGCTATTAAAGAAATAAAATGGAGAATGAGTGATGGGACATGACACTTGAATGACTTTATAACAATTGTCTCGAATTTTGGTAAAGGAATTAGTAAGAAAATAGTTTTGTGTTTTAAAATGCATTAATATACACATTCACGAGAAATATAGGAGTTATGAGCCATATTGTGTATAAAACGAAAATCTAATTATATAACATTAATCTAAACTTCAATTCTCACCTATGGTCCAAAATTTAGACCAATTGGAGTTGGTTTGACCCTCCAAATCAATTTTATAAGCTTTTAATATAGTGTGACTATAGCAATTGAATTGATTTCATTTAATATGCGATGTAACACCAAAGTTTCAGTTTTATTCGTTGTCACCCCCATCTCTAGCCAGCGTGCCATCGAATGGCCTTTAATCCATCATCTGAATCACACACTAATCTGATGGCTTGCAAGTCGTCAACTACCTCCCGCATGCTCGTGACCAAGCGGCCATTTCATGACAGTTCATAGCTTGAGTCCGTTATCCCTCATTAACATATCATTTTGATTAGTTTTTCTTCGGTTGGATTGATCTCTTCATGCCCGTTCTTACAAGACCTTACTCGCCGCCTATCTCTCCCTGATCGCGAAACGCCCAAAAGAAACCCTTCTCCTCCTCTATGCCGTTTTGCGCAGAGGGGGTCTTGGCCTTCCTCTTGCCTATATAAGGCACCGAAGACCACCCTCTCATCACCAACAACCCTCCTATTCCTCTAATTCCTTTGCACCCTGCCTCGAAGACTCTGACCTACCCGCTTTGGTCTCCGGTGAGCTCCCTCCAATGCCTCCTGCTCCTTCAGTTCAACTGCCCGCGTGGTAAGCATCCTAGACCCTTGCCCTTCACTTCCGTTTAATAACCTTGCCTCGCGACGCCCCCGAATGCTCGGTCCTATAAACCAACTTTTGACCTCTGGTGGCGCCATGCCTTTTCCCGCCATGGTGCTCCTCCGCCCTCTCCGAAGCTAGCCTTCGACTCACAACCCATCCACGAAGCTATTCCCGACTTTAGTTGTGTCTTTGCTATGGTTTCCTCTGGTTTTGTGTCCCCTGTTTCCACCCATCTTGGGGGGATTGCTCGAACTCCAGGCCACTACTCAGCTTCCCCGATGGTTCATTGGCCTCACGTCGACTCCGTGAAAGCATCGAAGATCGTAAGATCATGGGACAGTGCTTTGGCATGGACCTGGGATCGAAGCCTCGTAGCTTCAGGCTGCTGCTCGTGGCCATGGCTGCAAGAGGAACAAACCCAACGATCAAATGACCATGGAGCCCCCTCCGAACTGATCAACCGATTTTATTTACAAGGGTGTTTTGGTCATTTCTATTTGGTTCAATCAACTCAATTGCGATGAATGTATCTTGCACGTATGACCTTACTGTCCTCACCATTTTAATTAAACTGATTTGACGAGCAAGGGCAACATAGTCATTTGTCTCTCTATTCAATCTCCCATGACCTGAACCATGTGAGCGTGGACCATTCGACGGGCCAAAGCCGATTGGCCCTCGTCAGCGTGGGTCTGGTCTCCGTGGCCCACACCCATTCGCTCAATTATTTGCCTATGTGGCATTTTCTTACATTTTGATTGGTCTGATTTATTTAATTCATAGTAAATCGACCATTGGTCAGAAAAATGCGAATAAATTGTCCTTGGAAAGGATTTGTAATGTAGAATCCGAATTTTTGGTTTTTGAGTCTTGATTCTCTTTCCTTTTTTGAAGTTTCTATTGAATACCATTTTATTCATGTTAAATGTTCTAAAATTAGTAATTAATTCATTTTAACTCCAAATTGATAAATAAGATATATTTTCTTAATCGGTGAAACTCAAGTAAGCTTTTGGTCTAGGTTTTGAGTCACAAATCGAGGTTTGGCTTTGAAGGTAGAAAATTAGGGTTTCAACCCTTACATATTACATTAAACCCAAATCCATATATATACATTTGAATCTAGGACAAAAGTGGATTGGGATACAATATAATCAATGAAAATGATGTATATGAAGCTATAATAAGGTATGAGACACCTATATATATGTGAATGTGAACATATAATTGTGCAATTCATACCTTATCCTTCAGTTGGGCCTTTTTATCCAACCCATTTTCCCAATGAGGCTTTAGCCTATTTTACTTATTCATGAAATTCTTCTATTGCCTTACTTTGGCTCTTTATTTGAGTTGAACCTCCTATTATCAATTATTCTTGTTATTGCTTAAATTATTCTAGGGTCATGGACCCCCTTCCTATTTTTGGAAACTTATCATAACTGCCATTTAATTACTTAGCATGATGATGAAAATGACTAGTTAACTAATGTAGTGTACATGAATACAAACCACCCATAGGGCACTGGGATTTTAGTCCTCCTACCAGACATTGGGGTTTGAGTCCCCTGCCACTTTATATATATTTAGGGTTTGGGAATGTGTTATACTCCCTCACCCAGAGGTTGAGGTTCGGTAGGTGCCTCAACCCTATATTAGATTAATATAGCCACATTTAATCATGCATGCTATTATATTATTGTTGTTGAAATTATGGCAGAATTCCTATTTCTTATTTGATATACATGACTCATACTTTTGACACTCTTAGTATAGTTGATCTTTTATTATGCAACGCTTTAGCTTATAAATGTCCTTTACTCCTATTGACACATACTTTCTATATTCTTTTGTTGGGTGATCCCAACCACCCAAGTATTGGATCAAAGTGCGCAGTTGAAGCTTGGTGAACCAACCTAAGGCTAGGGATGTGGAGTTTGACCATCTAGCTTTTACATAGCTATATATGTTAAGTTGTTTTTGTTTGGAGACAATATTGATTTGGTTTTAGTCTTCCTCTACCTAGATCCTCATTTGTATAAAGTTGTACCCCTTTTGGGAATTTTTGTAAAGTACTCTTTATACCTTTGAATATAGTCAAAGTTTAAAATTCCACTGCTTCACATTGATGTTATTGTTTGTCATGATATATTTAGTAAAGATGATGTGTCTTTACAGCATGGTATCAGAGCATCAAGGTAGTCAGAGTCTTGACTATTTCAATTTGTCTCCTATTTAGAAACCCTTACCTTATATAGTTTCCCTTTAGTAAGTTTTTCACTTAGAGTTGACCAATGATGGAAAATTGATTTAGGACATAATAATTTCATATTAGAAATATAACTTGATGAACTTTTTGATGATTAGTCTATTAGGTTGCTACTAGGGCATAAGTTGAAAGCAAAGGTGTCTAGAATGGGTCAGGGTCTGGGGGCTGGCAATATTTTCCTATGTACCACTAGCTTAGCTTACAAGGACTCCCAGATCCATATGACACCGGCCTGGCCTAAGCTGATGCTGACTGTCCCAAAATAGCATACCTTTGGACAAATTATCTTAGTGTTGAGTAACCTTTTGAACCTAGTATATGATGTTTTTGTTTAATCATGTAAAATCACCTTATGTTCTTATAAGGTCCTTAAAGGAGCCTTAGATTTCAATGTATGGGAGTATCCTACCCTGTGATTAGACTTTGAAGTTTATAATGGTGTTTAGTAAAACAACTAAGTGTTGGATCTCATACATAGCTTTGCCTCAAACCTTTTGAGAAGTGGGCTTTAGTAGTAGAGATTTTTATACCGTAATCGATTTTGGAGTTTCTAATTTCGAGGATGAAATCCTCTTTAAGGGGGGTGGATTCCCACAATGCATTGAAATCAAGTTACTCTATCTTTGAAACCCTAATTCTTTAGACAAGAAATTAGTGAGCTTATATGGTTAGTGATGATTACACATTAGGGTTTAGGTCAACATGGCCATTACATGTTATGCCTTTATCTTATCATTAGGGTGACTAGGTAACCATTATGTGTATTCACAACTATTGATGAACAAAAAAATTATAATTATAATTCATCTTGTTTGCTTATATACAAATGAATATATAATAAGTCACCTAAAAGAATAGTTCATATGCTTGAACCTTAACATATTCTTGATGCGCATAATAGTAAGTTATCCATCAATAGTTGTGAATACACAAAATGGTTACCTAGTCACCCTAATGATAAGATAAAGGCATAACATGTAATGGTCATGTTGACCTAAACCCTAATGTGTAATCATCTAGCCTTGACAACATACATACATACATATATATATATATATATATATATATATATATATATACTTAATGCCTTAATGATACATTAGTGACTTAAGTGTCATCATCACCATGATACATATAAATGGATTATAATCACCTAATAATTATTGTGATCAAGTAATCAATATATGTAAGGCATATCACTTTGTTCACTAATATACATCTCATTAATCACCTTATCATGAATTAGTATATGAATCAATTCATTAATGTTTAGTGTGTTCCATATTATTCACTAAAATGCATGTAATGACTCAATTATGACGATGAGTAATTGGATTCACATGAATACGACATTAATGTGATATTAAATATGTATAATTCCTATTATGGAGTGTAATAAGAGAAAATGCTTAATGATGTCATTAATGTGAGTATGAAAAGTGATGTGATAATGTGTAAGAAATTAATGTGACCACGATAGTTGATTTGACAATGTATACTATAGAGATAAGAGATTAATGTGACATTATTTAGACTTGATAATTTGTTGGATTATATTTTTACAAATAATCTGTGATAATTTCACATGGTACTAACATGAGAATAATGGAGAATAAATTCATGTATATTGGGACTACTTAGTAAACCCTAATTGTGCTTAAAACCCTTAGTGAGGTAAATAAGGGTAATACACCTGAATTGTACTTAATGTTGAGATGATTTAGCAAACCCTAGTTGTGCTTAAAATCCTTAATGAGTAAATGCAAAATACCCATTAATGGTACATAATGTTGATATATATATATATAAATATAAATATAAATATAAATATAAATATATATATATATATAATTCTTTTTACACTGTGAAATACAATGTGACACAAGTAATTGAATATTAAAGATGATGAAGGTTTGTATTTTATTACATTTGATAAAAGTGATGTGAAAGGTGGAAACCTTAGTATATCATGATACCTGGCTTATGTGTAGAGCTCATGCAGTACCCTAGATTAAGGGTTGTAACCTACTTGTTTAATGTTGGGATGTTGCACACTCACCCTCTCTTCCCTCTTGTTGTGATTTCGGGGACAAAATCCTTTTCAAGGGGTGGAGTGATGTAACAGACTGAAATCTAGGGTTCTCCTTGCAATTTACCCAATTTCACTCTTTTCTTTTCTTTCATGCCCTTTTGGATATTTTTCATATATTTCCCTATCTTTTATAGCCTTCTTGGACTCAATGTTGAGATTGAGCCATAATTGAGGATGAAATCTTTGTTTACCCACACTCATGATAAATGAAGGGGTGTTTGCACAAATAATCCAATTAAGATGATTTGGAGATTTTATATCCTTTTGGAATAAGAAATGAGAATTAATGTGCACTTGAATTTATTAATGGAGATATAACACTCATTTCTATCTCTCTCCTCCAAATTGCTATTAAATCAATAAAATGGAGAATGAGTGATGGGACATGACACTTGAATGGCGGTATAACAATTGTATCAAATTTTGGTAAAGGAATTAGTAAGAAAATAGTTTTGTGTTTTAAAATGCATTAATATACACATTAATGGGAAATATAAGAGTTATGAGCCATATTGTGTATAAAATGAAAATCTAATTATATATCATTAATCTAGACTTCAATTCTCGCCTATGGTCCAAATTTGAAACCAATTGGAGTTGGTTTGACCCTCCAAATCAATTTTATAAGATTTTAATATAGTGTGACTATAGCAATAGAATTGATTTCATTCAATGTGCGATGTAACACCAAAGTTTTAGTTTTATTTGTTGCCACTCCCCCATCTCCAGCCAACGCTCCATCCAACAACCTTTAATCCAGCATCTGAATCGCACACTAATCTGACGGCTTGCAAGTCGTCAACTGCCTCCCGCCTGCTCGTGACCAAGCAGCCGTTTCACGGCAGTTCATAGCTTGAGTCCGTTATCCCCCATTAATGGATCATTTCAATTAGTTTTTCTTCGATTGTATTCATCTCTTCACACCCGTTCTAACAAGACCTTACTGGACCCCTATCTCTCCCTGATCGTGAAATGCCCAAAACAAACCCTTCTCCCCCTCTCTGCCATTTTGCATAGAGGGGGTCTTGGCCTTCCTCCTGGCTATATAAGGCACCGAAGACCACCCTCTCATCACCAGCAACCCTCCTCTTCCTCCAATTCCTTCACACCCTGCCTCAAAGACTCTAACCTACCCTCTTTGGTCTCCGGTGAGCTCCAAGCTACCTTCGGTGCCTCCCGCTCCTTCAGTTCAATTGCCAGCATGGTAAGCATCCTAGACCCTTGCCCTTCACTTCCGTTTAATAACCTTGCCGTGCGATGCCCCCAAATGCTCGATCCTATAAACCAACTTCTGACCTCCGGCTGCACCATGCCTTTTCCCGTCATGGTGCTCCTCCACCCTTAGCAAAGATAGCCTTTGACTTTCAACCCATCCGCGAAGCTATTCCCGACTTTAGTTTCCCATTTAGTTGTCTCTTCGCAATGGTTTCCTCTAGTTTTGTGTCCCCTGTTTCCACCCATCTTGGGGGGATTACTCGAACTCCAGGCCACCGCTCAGCTTTCCCGATGGTTCATTGGCCTCGCGTCGACTCTGCGAAAGCATCGTAGATCGCAAGATCGTGGGACGACACTTTGGCATGGACCTGGGATCGAAGCCTCACAGCTTCAGGCTGCTGCTCGCAGCCATGGCTGCAAGAGGAACAAACCCAACGATCAAATGACCATTGAGCCCCTCCGAACTGATCAACTGATTTTATTTACAAGGGTGTTTTGGTCATTTCTATATGGTTCGATCAACTCAATTGCGATGAATGTATCTTGCACATATGACCTTACTTTCCTCGCCATTTTAATTAAACCGATTTGTCGAGCAAGGGAAAAATAGTCATTTGTCTCTCTATTCAATCACCTTTGACCTGAACCACATGAGTGTGGACCAGCCGACGGGCCAAAAGCTGATTGGCCCACGGTAGCATGGGTCCGACCTCTGTGGCCCACACCCATTCGCTCAATTATTTGCCTATGTGGCATTTTATTGCATTTTGATTGGTCCGATTTATTTAATTCGTAGTAAATCAACCATTGGTCAGAAAAATGCGAATAAATAGTCATTGGAAAGCATTTGTAATGTAGAATCCAAATTTTTGGTTTTTGAGTCTTGATTCTCTTTCCTTTTTAGAAGTTTATGTTGAATATCATTTTATTCATGCTAAATGTTCTAAATTAGTAATTAATTCATTTTAACTCAAAATTGATAAATAAGATATGTTTTCTTAATCAATGAAACTCAAATAAGCTTTTGGTCTAGGTTTTAAGTCACAAATCGAGGTTTGGTTTTGAAGGTAGAAAATTAGGGTTTCAACCCTTACATATTACATTAAACCCTAATCCATATATATACATTTGAATCTAGGACAAAAGTGGATTGGGATACAATATAATCAATGAAAGTGATGTATATGAAGCTACAATAAGGTATGTGACACCTATTTATATATGTGAATGTGAACATCTAATTGTGCGATTCATACCCTATCCTTCAGTTGGGCCTTTTTATCCAACCCATTTTTCCAAATGAGGCTTTAGCCTATTTTACTTATTCATGAAATTCTTCTATTGCCTTTTTTTGGCTCTTTATTTGAGTTGAACCTCCTATTATTAATTATTCTTGTTATTGCTTAAATTATTCTAGGGTCATGGACCCCACTTGCTATTGTTGGAAACTTATCATAACTACCATTTAATTACTTAGCATGATGATGAAAATGACTAGTTAACTAATGTAGTGTACATGAGTACAAACCACCCATAGGGCACTGAGGTTTTAGTCCTCCTGCCAGGCATTGGGGTTTGAGTCCCCTGCCACTTTATATATATTTAGGGTTTGGGAATGTGTTATACTCCCTCACCCATAGGTTGAGGTCGGTAGGTGCCTCAGCTCTATATTATATCAATCTTGCCACATTTAATCATGCATGCTATTATATTATTATTGTTGAAATTATGGTAGAATTCCTATTTCTTATTTGATATACATGATTCAGACTTTTGACACTCTTAGTATAGTGGATCTTTTATTATGCAATGTTTTAGCTTATAAATGTCCTTTACTCCTATTGACACATACTTCTATATTCTTTTGCTGGGTGGTCCCAACCACCCAGGGATAGGATCAGAGTGCGTAGTTGAAGCTTGGTGAACCATCCTAAGGCTAGGGATGTGGAGTTTGACCATCTAGCTTGGACTTTGCTATATATTTAAGTTGTTTTTGTTTGGAGACAATATTGATTTGGTTTTAGTCTTCCTCTACCTAGATCCTTGTTTGTATAAAGTTGTACCCCTTTTGGGAAATTTGGTAAAGTACTCTTTATACCTTTGAATATAGTCAAAGTTTAAAATTCTGCTGCTTCACATTGATGTTATTGTTTGCCATGATATATTTAGTAAAAATGATGTGTTTTTACAATTGTATTGCACATAAATTATAAATTTAACTAAGCTGGATTGGGAGATAAGTGAGGATGTTTTAATTTGTTCTTTAGGTATGTACATATGTATTATAATTTTGTTTAGATAAACTATGGTTACTAAGCAAAAATATATTTTTAACTGAACTATCAACCGTTTCATTGATTAATGGATATAAATGACCCAAGTTGACTAAGCGAACTAGATTTTATGACATAAAAAACCATAACCAAACTAACCATTTGGTTATAACCAAACTTTACCTAGAAACATCATTATATCTATCACTGAGCCTTTTCCATATAAATATATATTAAAAAGGAAGTCTTAGACATTCACTCAAGCCCTAAAACTAGAATTATAAAAAATAATAGCTAGTAGTAGGGGACACTGTTACAATTTAATGGAAGTTGTTGTTTCATATAATTGCATGTATCCAGAGATCCCTAGAAAGAAAGTTCATGTTCTCATTCTTGTTTACTTATACAAAAACCTATATACACATGCTATACTTTATTGTTGAAACATTACAAAATTGTTCTCCTACTCCTGTATAACTTTTTTTGCCACATCCTATAAAATTCCCACTCCACCAACAAGGGTAAATATCCCATACAATCAACCAGACTCCCCTAGATTTATGAAAGGCTAGCATGTGAGATCCTCTACCTAGTTGAGGATGTAGAGTTGTGCTATTGGTGTGAGTCTGTGTTTTTGTGCTTGCTTCAAACTGGTTTGTGGCTTCCATTGGTTGTGGTAGGTTATTGCAATATGGAAAATCCTATGACTTATCTATAGAGAGAAGTTCATGTACCTCATGTGAAAACATTCCTTTTGACCCATATCCATTTCAATTCTAGATCCATCATTGTTGGAGGCTTTATCAGCACACACAACTTTTTTTGTCAGATTGACATGCATACATTAACAAAAACACACACTTGTGCATAAGGAATGGTGAAAAGGCTCATTTTGTCATTGGACAACCATCATATATTTATACTCAAGTGAGATTGTCACTCATATATGAACCTAATAGAAAAGGATATGATCTCTTTGTTGGTATGTATGCTCAAACAACCAATCATATGATGATTGTGATGACATATTACATAAAGGATTTGATTAATAATAATAAAGGCAAGCTTCCAATTCAATATGTTTCACTCAGTTATGAGATAATGAGGAAACATAATGAATGTATAAAGAATGACAATACTCAATGATGTATGTCTTCAAGTACGTGACTTGAACAATGAGATCATACATATGTTAAGAGTATGTACAATCTTATTATGTCCCTAGAAAGATGTTACCGTGAAAGGCAGATGGACAACAATAACATTAAAGACTAAAGTGTATGTTGGTTGATGACAAAATTTCACCAGTCATGATATGTGATATCAAACCAAAAACATAGACACTTGTTAGAGAACAGTGTATCAGATAGACCCACCTCAAGAGTGATACATGGAAACCATACTTGGTGGTCACAGTCATCTCTCATAGGGAAGGTGGTGATTGTGGTTCTTAGACCTATAGTTACTACATTCACCACATGTCATTCGGTTTGCTTTGACATCATCCAACGTAATCCTATATAAGGGTTGACATAACAGTGATGATTGGGTAACTGTGACACATGAGGATGACTGTGAGTGATGTAGATGGGATTTGTCCCTCCTACTGGAGTTTGATATCCTGGCCACTTGATAAGCGAGATTGAGAAACACATGCGCATGCACATGTGAATCAATATATGATATTAAGGTCACATATATCTCAAACAGTCTGCTTTAGGTTCAAGGAACACAGATTGAACATTGAGAGGATGATGATTCCATGTCTCGAGTTCATTCCAGATATTAGAGACATAGGAATTAAACAATCATTATAGAATCTTACACAGATTGTAGGTTGAAGTTGTTCTCCAACGTTCCTGATTATTTGGGTAGCAATGATGTGTGACTAGGCACCTCTCTCTTCTTGTGATGTCATAAATCAGTTATGCACATTCATTGCCAACATAACATGGAACCTATGGGGGCACACACATAGGATTTCACCTAGAGGAGGAGTTTAATCGTGAGTGATAATTGAGTTGATTACTAAAGTATTTAAGTATTCAATTTGAGAAACAAATCAACTGACTGGACTCCTAACCGATCGAATCATGTGATGAAACAACCAGTTGGAGTGTCAGGTTGATTAGAAATTGAAATGACTGAGTTCTTCCTGAACCAGGGGCACAAGACAACCAACTCACGAGAGCAAAACACCCAGTTCATGGAGAAATTCAATTGCATCAAGGATTAAAGCTGACGTCATGTTGTGCATTAATTAGATTTGAATTGTCAATTCATATGCGATTGGGAAACATGGCAAAATGACCGCTTCACTAAGTGAACTGATTCGGCTCGCATGTGAACTGACCGGTTCGCCGCTCGCATGTTGCACATTTTGTGATATTCCAGTCCCTTCCACTCCAAATAGACTGGGAACCCTGACCCTAACCCATCCCATAAATAGAGGGGTACTGGGGGTTTCTTAGACACAACTCAATTGCCTCTAACAATTGTCATCCTCTCTTATTGTGGTAACCAATAGAGAGCCCAAGAAAATCCTACCCAATAAAGGGAGGGATAGCAAGGAACAACAATTATGGGAGAGCAAGTTAGTGACTAGTACACCAACATGATGGACAACTCCTTCCTATCAGTTCTAGTAGAATGATAAGAGATCTAAGGGGTCCGTGTGGACTACCATAGAGGCAGGATGGCCATTACCCGTCGCTAGGAGGGCAATGTCAGCCTCCAGTTTGTAGAGGAGTTGCTACAGACGCCGCCCAAGTCTGCTATCTGTGGTGGAGCCCAGGAGCTGCTACAAATAAGTCCCAGTACAACTACGAGTACAGCACTACTGTAAAAAGTTATAGTCACTGGACTTGCTCCAGGACCAAGTAATTTGTTAAACCATACTTTCCATTGCGTAGTTGTTGACACAATCTTGCTGTTCTGGGGAATATGGATATATAAATTTTTATTTTCATTGTCTACTCTGTGTCCATATTTCCCTACAGTGGTATCAAAGCAACTTCAATTTACTATGTTTTGAGATCATCGATATGATCATATTTATGATTTTCATTGTTTATTTATTGCATATGATGCAAATACTTAAATTGATTAATGTTCAAATCCAATCAATGACCAGATATAATCCCAAACTAATATACATATATGATGTGATATATATGCAATTCATAAGCATCACCCTAGAAACAATTTTTGATGGTAGATGTGTAGTGTGGTTATGGACAATAATCCTAATTATCTATGCATGGTGGTTATGTGTTTATTTCCTATTTTATCCCAGTTTTCATACCGAGCCTGTATCTTCTTCTTCCCAATACAAAAGTATTATTCTTTCCTACTTTTGCTCCCTCGAATATAAGTTGATGTTTCTCATTACTATGTAATAAGTTTATTAGAAATATTATAGTTTCCTTTCTTGTTACTATGAAGAAGGCGTGCCTTGAAGATGGATAACCAAGGAGGACCGATCGATTGGAGGCCCAACTGATCAACTAGAGGACCTAGAAGATGGCAGACCAGAGTCCAGACGATTGGTGAGAAGACCAACCAATTGGCCAGGAGGCGAGCCGATCGGTTCAAGGGTTGAACCAATCAACCCATATTGGCAAGCATAGATCTTCATCAAAAATAAGATTCTACATGTGATGTAGACCTTAGGTTGTGGTATTTCCTTGTGGCTCTAAGGAATCACATCAGAATGGCCATAACCATCACATTTTGTTTTATATTGCATGTTTATGTTGTATATAGCATGTATATGATACATACTATATATATGTGGTGATTGAATAAAGTATATGCACACACAAACAGACACAGACACACACACATATATATGTATATATATATATATATATATATACACACACACACACACACACACACAAACTCCCTCGAATAAAATATCAAGTCTTAGATGCTTTCCATTAGCGGCACACATGAAAATCTTGATCGAGTAAGCATGGGCACCCCAAGGGTGGTGCACTGTCTATCTCATGGAAGTGTGATGGTAATAATGTGGGCCTGCCAAGTGGGGTGCATTGTTACCATGTCGACTTTTGGGTCAGGCTTAACTGAATGACCTTAATGAGATTAAGCACCATAGGTATACATACGACTATGGCAAAGAGTTGCGCATGTCATCTATCCAAGAATTACATAAGATGCAATTGACAAATGTTGCCTACCTTACTAATTGACTATAGACGCTGGCGTTGGCTGGGTAATAGTTGAATTTTTTGGATCTTGGCTCACTAGAAGGTTGTATGCTACAATCTTTCAAATTGATATTTGAATTTAAATGAAATAGGGAAGACAATAGCTAATTAAAGACCATATCAATTTCATCAATTTAAATCAAATCAAATAAAATAAAAAATGAGTTTTTGACAAAATTGCAAATTCTTTTATAGAATAAAATGATAACACATAACAACAACTTTTCGTTGGAATCGGTCCTTGAGAAGGACAAGTTAAATGGGAATAACTTCTATGACTGGTTTAGGATGCTGAAAATCATTCTCACACAAGAGAGCAAGCTCTATGTCATGGAGACGCCAGAGTCAGATGAACCCCTTCCCAATGCACCTAAGGGTGACACTAATGCTTACAAGAAGCATACTAAAGATGTCGTTGATGTTAAGTTTCTGATGCTATGCTCCATGAACTATGAGTTGCATAAGTAGTATGAGAACATGGATGTTATTGAGATGGTCACACATCTTAAGAACATGTTCTAAGATCAGGCAAGACAAGAGAGATTTAATGTCTCTAAGGTGCTATTCAAATGTAACACGGTAGAAGGAGATCTAGTAGGTCCTCATATACTCAAGCTCATTGGATATGTGACGAACCTAGCTAGACTTGGATTTCCCTTGTGTCAAGAGTTGTACACTTATGTGATTCTACAATCTCTACCTGAGTCATACAATCAGTTTGTCATGAACTACAATATGAATGACTTTGACAAGCCATTGACAGAGTTATTAGGCATGTTGAGAACAACTGGGGCACAAATGAAGAAAAACAAACCCAAGTTTCTGATGATGATCAACAAGACAAAGGGAAAGTCTAAAGTTAAGAAGAGTTCTAAAGATGGATAGAAGCCCAAATCTTCAGATCTCAAGGCAAAGGGAGGAGTAAAGAAGGGAGGCAATTGTCATCACCGTCACAGACTTGGACATTGGAAGAGGAATTGCCCTCTCTTTCTAGAGGAATTAAAGAAGAAGGAAGGGGCAGAGACCTATACTTCAGGTATAAATGCTATAAGATAAATTTAATTACTTCTTTATCATGGTATGTGATACCGGATGTAAATCTAACATACATTGATGTGTAGGATCTGATAATAAGTAAAGCCTTTATGAAAGGACAAGAATGGAGAGTATGAAGCAAGAGTTGCTATAACTTTAGTCTAAATTTATAATTTATCTTAGACCATGGGAAATCAATAGAGTTAGTTGAACTGCTATTTTATTATTCCAATAAATAGAAACATGTTACTTTATGCATCTTGTATGACAAGGATGATAAATCAATAAAGAGTTCTTAATGCTTCTTTTCTCAAAGATGCGATCTTATATGGAAATGCCCCAAACATCTAGTGATCTTTATATGAAAGGATCTGAATATGATTGTTTATATAAAAATCGATTATAATTGATAATTCAAACGATCTATAGCATTGTCATCTAATGCACATATATGAGAAATGCATTTCTAGAATCTGTGTTGATGTTTATCTAAGACTCTTTTGTTATTGAACCAATAAGAGATATGCAAATATTAATTATGAGCAATATGTCAAAACACCCTTCACTAGATGTAGTGGGAGGATAAGAATTCTATTAGAACTTATACATGTTGATGTATGAAGATCTTATAGAATAAATGCTCGAGATATTTGTTTGTACTTCATTATATTCATCGATGATCTCAGTTGATGTAGGATTTGTATTTGGTGAAATACAAACATGAATCTCTTGAAGTGTTCAATGAGATTATAAATGAAGCATAACTTTGATAAAAGCATTAATAAACTTTGATATTATCAAATGTTGAAATACTTTACATCAATAGTTTGAGGACCTTTTGGAAAAACCATGATAGTGTATCACAAGTCAAATCCACCTGAAACATATTGATGTATCAAAAAGGAGTTACATCTTGATGGGTCATGATGTGATTATCATTTAATCTAATATTCTAAACACCTCATGGATATATACTTTACACTAAACTAAGTACCGTCTAAAATGGTTTAAAAGACATCATGTGAGATATGATATGGAAATGTCCCGATATGTCTTGAGGATTGAAACCTATATAAAGAAAGTAGTTTCTTAAAAAGTTTATCCACAAACCATGATTGTTGAATACTTCTATTAATCCCATTCGGTAACAAAAGTGCTTGTTTGCAAGAATAACCGAGTTAGAAAAGATCAGTGGGAGTAAAAGTAGAACTCAAAAAAGTTTGAGGTCAATAAGGAGGTACAATGGGAACGATTGGGAAATCATAAATTGTTGTGGAACCTCAAGTTCGTTATGTAACACAAAACAAGATAGTTCTAACAAAACACATCTGAGATAGAAAGATTGTGAATCCAACAACTCATATGGGTTGGTCATAAGATGATGAGCCAACAAATCAACTAGAAGCTGTTGAGAACATAAATCTGAGAAGTGGCTTAAGGCCATTATGGAGTCCATGTACACTAACAAGATATTACCTTGCTAGTGCCACCTAAAGGGGTAAAACCCATAGGGTGCAGTTGGGTTTTCATTGAAAAGACCAACGTTGATAACCTAAAAGGACAAATTAGTTACAAAGATTTTCAAATTAGTTCAAATTGTTAAACATGAAGAAATTCCTTCACCGATTTTCATGCTTGTTGTTGCAACTAGTATAGACTAAATAATTTGGCATGTGAAGCTTAAAACCACATCCCTAAAAAGTAATATATGAAAGGATATGTATGCGACATAGCCTAAAGGTTTTATAACTTCAAGAATGCAAATAAAGTCTATAAGCTACAAAGTTCAATCTGAGAGATTGGAACAAGCATCTCAGAGATGGGATGTTTTGACTTGATAGTCAAAGAGTTTGACTTGAATCAAGATAAAAAATGAAATCTATTATTACAAATGACTTAGTGGGAGCATATATGAATATTCCACATATTGATGATGAATAACATCTCAATAATGTAAACATTGATATCTGACATGGAAAACACCTTCAACAATGAAGGATTAGGTGAAGCATCCTATGAGATAGGGATCGAGATCTATAGAAATAACTCTTGAAAGTTTCATAACCTAAGTATGAGCACATATAATAGCAAGATGCTAAAAGAGTTCGACATGATGGATTCAAAGAGAGAATCTTTCTATTTTCTATGGGATTAGTCTCACATGAACCCTATGTTCCGATTCTTGTGAAGAATGAAAAGTCATGAGTCAGATGCCATATGCACTTGCAATTCGATATATCATGTATGCTATATAATGTACTCATCCCATAGTCTTGTATGTATTGGGCATAACAAGATGATAGTAGTTTCCAATGAGGGTCATTGGAATGTCATTAATAAACATCCATTAGCACTTGAGGAACACTAAAGGATTAGTTTCTAGATTATAGCAACAAGGAAGAGTTGGGTGTAATGGGTTACACCAATGTAAGCTTCCAAAATGACAAAAAGTGATCGAAAAATATAATGTGTTTAATCTTAGAAAAGAGTTGTAAGCTGGAAGAGTTCCAAACTACATATCATTAATTCAAATCTACAATAGAAGTCGAGTATCCTGGTATTATGAACACATGAATGGATACTATATGTGTAACCCCCACATCCCACGATTACCACTAATCATGAGATTAGGGCATAAATTTGAGGATTTTACTTAATACAAAGTTCACTCCTGATTTTTTTCCTTTATTTCAAACTCTTTGTTTTCTCGCATCCAATCACATAAACAAATTTTACAAGAGAATTAAACTTTTATTACTCTAATATGATCTAAACATTAATGATACACATCCAGACATTCATTATGTTTCTCACACTTCCATGTACATACGACATGATAACTAGATATATACTCTATTATTAGAGAAACAAAGTTACACATTATCATTTACAACTCTCTCTCAACTCTATACAAGGACCTATAGTGACAGGAACCGACTGAATTCATCTGATTCTGATACTTAGCTGTTGTGGCATATCTACTCTGGCATTAACATTCTTTAAGTCCATGTGGTCATCCCTAAAAATTGTGAGTAGAGGGGTGAGCCTACCCGCTCAGTGAATGAGTACTTCATATAAACAGTTTAAAGCACTTATATAATTACAAATATATTGTCGAGCAACTGATATCAATTATAACAACAATAAGCTTTAAAGAGTCTAATCATTGACATCCAGAAATATGGCAGGATACTCTAGATATCTACAAGAGTGAATCAATATATGGACATGCTTGATTGATCATAAAGAAAACTAATAACTCATAAACATACAAAGAATAATTCAATAACTACACACACTTGTTTAGCCTCTCATTTATCTTATTATGCCCTAAACCCACATAAGGTGTACCACAACATGTGAAAGAATTGTAGCAAGCTACGATCTGATTATACAAGGCTTAGAAGCATGCCCGGGTTCCTAAGCCCATCTCTTGAGTAAGACCCCGTCTGCAGTGGGCCTCGACATGTCTACCTCTCAGCGGATAATGGAAGCAGCTGAGTATCTCAGACTCCACCTCTCAGCCTGGGTACTCAAGTGGTGAGTCAAAGCCCTTAGGCTTATTATGCATCAGTGGACCTACTGACCACTGATCACTCAACATGTAACACAGGTACCACCAACATCCCCAGTTGGTGTTAGGTACCACACAACTGTAAGGAGTCTGCCCTACTGGTCAAGACCACCACACCCTACTGGTGTGCTCCGTCTTACCTCGATCTGGACTACCTCCTGTTAGGAAATCGTTTCCTCCTCAAAGCACATGCCTCATCCTATGAGAATTCTACAGTGTTCAGGGCATCTACATGTCTAATTCACTATTTAAATTCACAATTCAATCATCACATCAGCATATCTTAGTTCATCTTTGTAAACTATTCATTTCATAAACCATCTGAAAACATTTACCACAACTGAATTGTTAAGCATAACCACATCTCATACTGAGAAACATTAATATCACAATACTTGATTCACTGAACACTCTATCCTTAGGGTTTCATTTACCTCATTCACTTATCACATGACTCACATATAACATCATTTAATAAATATTTCTCTCAGCAGTTCACATATAATCAAATATATATATGAAACCCTATTATGAACTCAACTAGGGTTTTCACACCATTTACTAAAGCATGATACATCAAGAATAACATTGAATCAATGTTTCTATTTGTAAACCTCCAACTTTCCATTCATTTACGGTTTCACCCTCCTTACTGATATATCAAGCAAACATTGATATCATTGAATGAAATCCAAGATCTTATCTGACATATATGTAATACACATACAAATAAAACAATCATTCGTAAGTAAGGATATTCAACTAGGAAAACTTCTTTATTCAATTATACAACAATTTGAGTCATAGTCGAATAACCTAAATTTCAATTTACTCATATAACCTCTGCAATACTTTAAGAATTATCATTTATATGGATTGTACCCATTTTTAATATGATTTCATCATATGAAATTCATCACAATAAATAAACAATCCATTTCATATCAACTTGCAAAAGATAGATCAAATAGACCATTTAGGGTTTGTACTCACATACTGAGCAATTGAGAATTATTGATGATCTAACTCATTTTCATGCATTCTATTATTTAAAGGAAGTACGCACTCACCCTAAGGTGTGAAACACCTTAAAAACGCAACCCATCTCTGAAAATCTTGAATCCATACCAAGATCCTAGTAAAATCAGTGATTTCTTCTTCCTTTCAACCCTAAACGAGGTCTACTATAGGTAGAAGATGAAGATTAGAGGTTAACCCAAACCTCAAGTTCACTGGATTAGGTATTCTGAGCAAGGGAAAATGAAGAGAAGGAAGAATCCACAGTTAAAACTACTTACCAAGTCGAATCTATGGCAACCCTTTTAGATTTCCGTCGTTCTTGACATTCTTCTATAAAAATCACCCCAGTAATCACCTTCCAGATCACCCTTTTGTTGAGAAAAGAGTATGAGATGATAAAGGATCGAATCACGGTTCCAACGCACTTTGTTTCATTGAAAACGGATAAGTATAGCCCGAGATATGATCATTTTACGATTGGCTATCCTGGGCGGCATCGGTCGCGGTCGCGGCACACGACGCAGCGTCGCGGTCGTGGCATAGCGTCGCGGTCGCGGCACACGACGCATCGTCACGATCACGACACACGACACATCGTCGTGGTCGCGTCACTCTGTACATGTTTACGAAAAAGGGCATAACTCTCTCATTTGAACTCCGATTTGGTTCATTCTTTTTTTTCTGGATTCATAATTAAATTCTCTACAATCCTAAAATATTATTTTGATAATATTATTAAATAAAAAAATATTTATTTATGATTTTCTCCAATGTCATAAACTCTCTTCTTGCATACATGTATGGGTTAATGCTATATTAACTCCAACTCAGATCTTTATAGTATGCTTAAGTCATGATTATGAGTTGCCCAAACAAGTGTTTAAGGTTACCGAAGTTTAAATAAAGTATAAGATAAAATATTACTAATAAAAACATGACAAACATTAAGATTATCTTAAATCTCTAGGATTACCAGCAAAGCTAGGAACGGGTTGTAACAATTCTCCCCCTCTAATAAAAAATTCATCTCGAAATTTCTAAAAGAGGAAAGGATACTTATTAAACATCTCCGTATCCACTTCCCAAGTAGTTTCTTATACACCATGATTCCTCCAAAGAATCTTTACTAAGGGTATCTCTCTCTTTTTAAGCTTTCAAATATTACGGTCTCGAATTTTATTTTCAACATTAAGTCATTTGTTCCTCTTCTAATCATAATAGCTTTTAAGCAACCCTTCTCAATGATAAAAAAATACTCTCTATGCCACAATCATTCATAGGAAAGAGAAAGAGAAACAACCATTTTCAATATTTTCATACTCTCGAGGTGTTACCTCAACATTGATAATCTGATCCAACTATCTCAATTCATACAACTTAATATGTACTATTGTTATGTATTACCTCTGAGTCACAAAAGAGAGTTCACCATGTTATTTTGAATTTTACTATTGTGCTACTCAAATATCAAAGCACTAATGAGTTGGAAGACTAGATTCAACCACAACTGTCCAATACTAAGCTGGATTATTGGTATGAATGAATACAACTATCATACACCTTTAATTAACATATTGCTTGCACATGTACAAATGAAATCATACCTAAAACAAATTTACATCCCTTAATATACCTTCAACAAATTATACTTCTAAAAACAAATTCACATATTACTGAAAGCCATTTTTTTCTTTTATTTCTCCACATTCATTACTACTTACTTCTTGTTACTTATCCTTCTCATTTTGATCATATAGAATAAACATCCCTAATATTGAAACATTCAAGGTTAGAATAGATTATTCATCATTCTTTCTATCACTGCAAGAATTTATTTTAGATTACACTTTGCTCATGTTACACTTCTCCTTTTATTCAAATCACACCTCTTGTATTTCAAATCTATTTCTTTTCCTTTTCTCTGAATCATTTCCATATTGTTTATCTACCTTTCAGATTTTCTACCTTTAAACCATGGATTACTATATGTGCTAGTTTACTTCTCATAGTGCTAATCTCATGATCTTGTTTTATAGAGATGCTAGTATTCAAGGTCAAATCACTGGTGACATCCCTTGAACTACTACAACTCTAAACATTCTAGGGTTTGGTCCTTATCAGTAGCATGCTATTATTGTGATGTGACTTTTCTCCCTTGATTTGAAATTCAAACTTTGGATTTCACAAGTTTTACTAAAGTATTCCTTATCTTATCAATTGAATTTCCTTTCTCTTACTTGGCCATTCAGATAGATTACATTCTTAATTTACCCTACTAGGGTTTCATCATCATATTGTGTGTCATTATTACATTCACTAGATGTCTCTACCATGGTGGTTATGCATCATATATGATTTATTTTCTTATCACTTCATTATCACATTGCTCTCATTAAGAAAGATATGAAACAGAAGATGATTCTGAGACTTATAATTCTTATCTTCAAACATTCCCTCAATACATTTCTTGTATGTAGGTTTAGTTAGTTATCAACAAGGATACTTGACTAACTATCACTTGCTTGAATCTCCTAACCTCTTTCTTTTATAATCTATATCACTCCATCATGTTTCAAACCCTTCCTTACTTTCCACAATCCTCTTACCACATACTACTCTTCTACATGTCATCTTTGACTTGCAATTTTCTCTTATGATCATGTTGCTTATTCATGTGTATGATCATGTATACCGTGTTGCACACATTTCTTTTTATCCTTCTACTAATGTGAAGTTGAGACTCTAAATCAATAATCTCTATACTAGTTTCACCTCATGTTAATACATTACATATCCTTCATTTTAAATCAAACGGCTCATATAGGGGTGAACCATAGTTTACTTTTCAACCAAGCCTTTGTATTCTGAATACAATTTACCTTTATATGAGTTGTTCATTTATTTAGCCACATCTTTGTTATTCTTTGAAGAACTAGTTCCATTTCATCACTAGGAACATATTGAACACACTTGATGTCAACTAGGTTACTACTAAATAGTGACTTTGAATCAAAAGATAGTAAGGATGAGTACTTTAAACTTTATGATAAAAGTACACATTCCATGCTCCTCACTATATCATGTAACCCTCCTTTCTAAATCAAACTCATCATTTCCATCACTTTTTTTCATCTTAGTTTCTTATCCTAGTCTTATAATTTACATGCTCATCTAGTTCTCTTCACTTTAACTCTTATGAAGACTCTTCACTTCTATATACTTATTGTATACTTAACTCTTCTATTCTATTTTCCCTTTTCTTTGGAGTACATTAAAGCATTTTAATAGATTATATGATCTATTCCTTATAATTGATTCTTACTATATTGGCCCTTACATACTTTTCTCATATCTTTTCCATATTTCATATTTAGAGTTCATATAATACTAATCATTAAACTTAATCTGAACCTTATGTCATGTTCCTTTACTCCCAATTAAGGGTTTCTCATATGATGCCCAAAATTGGATCTCAGATATCAGTTCCAACTTACCCATATGTTTCAACATCTTAATGTATGTACATTCTCACTATAACATGGGTCTAATTTATTCATAGTAAACATCTTAGTGTATGTACATTCTCATTACAATGTGGGTCTAATTTATTCAGAGTCTACTCTTATTATATTATTAATAGGAGTCATTAGATCCCATAATGCATCTTGCCATCTGGACCAGGCCGAACCTGCAGTCCTGAAGCCAAGAGATACTTAGGGTTAACCAACTTCTATATATCTCAAACATATAGAAAGAATATCCACTCTGGGTAAACTCATTTAAAGATAACTTCTAGTCTAGTTGATACAAAGAATGTAAACAATAACTGAATTAACTTCATAGTGTACAAGAATCTTAAAGGACCACATATATTTCTAAGAATTGAATATTTGAAATGAAATATATAAGAGCATTTCCATTAATATCCAATCAAAGCAACAATAGAAAACAAGAGTTACATCACATTCTATTCTTATGCTCAATTCATTAATTTCTTTTTGGTCTTCTAACCCTAATATTTGTAGGGTTTCTCTCTAGCCCATCCTTTCACTGCATGTCTGGCCAGGGAATTCAGAGAAGAATAGACAGAGTAGCTTGATACTGGTCAACCTAAGTATTCAGATACTGGGCTAGAGTATCTAAATATTCAGACCTCCCAGATCTATTAACACATCAACTCCTAATTGCCACACTTATAACTCTAGCTTTCTATCCTAATGGTTCTCGACGACTCAACCTAAGCTCTGGTACCAAGCTGTAACACCCACATCCCACAATTACCACTAATCATGAGATTAGGGCATAAGTTTGAGGATTTTACTTAATACAAAGTTCACTCCTGATTTTTTTCCTTTATTTCAAACTCTTTGTTTTCTCGCATCCAATCACATAAATAAACTTTACAAGAGAAATAAACTTTGATTACTCTAATATGATCTCAACATTAATGATACACATCCAGACATTCATTCTGTTTCTCACACTTCCATGTACATACAACATGATAACCAAATATATACTCTATTATTAGATAAACAAAGTTACACATTATCATTTACAACTCTCTCTCAACTCTATATAAGGACCTAGAGTGACAGGGATTGACGAAACTCATCTGATTTGGATACTTAGCTCTTGTGGCAGATCTACGCTTAGTGAATGAGTACTTCATATAAATAGTTTAAAGCACTTATATAATTACATATATATTGTCGAGCAACTATTATCAATTATAACAACAATAAGCTTTAAAGAGTAATCATTGGCAGTCATAAATATGACAGGATACTCAAGATATCTACAAGAGTGAATCAATATATGAACATGCTTGATTGATCATAAAGAAAACTAATAACTCATAAACATACAAAGAATAATTCAATAATTGCGCACACTTGTTTAACATCTCATTTTTCTTATTATGCCCTGAACCCACATGAGGTGTACCACAACATGTGAAAGAATCACAACAAGCTACGATCTCACTGTACAAGGCTTAGAAGCATGCTCGGGTTCCTAAATCTATCTCTTGAGTAAGACCCCGTCTGCAGTGGGCCTCGACACATCTACCTCTTGAGGGCTAATGGGAGTGGCCAGATATCTCAGACTCAACCTCTCAACTTGGGTACTTAGGCAGTGAGTCAAATCCCTCAGGCTTATTGTGCATTAGTGGACCTACTGACCACTGATCACTCAACATGTAACACATGTACCACTGGCATCCCCGGTAGGTGTTGCATACCACCCAACTGTAAGGAGTCTGCCCTACTGGTCAAGACCCCCTCACCCTATTGGTGCGCTCCGGCTTAACTCAATTTGGACTACCTCTAGTAGGGAAACCGTTTCCTCCTCACAGCGCAGGACTCATCCTGTGAGGATTCTACAGTGTTTAGGGCATCTACATGTCTAATTCACTCTTTAAATTCACAATTCAATCAATACATCAACATATCTTCATTCACCTTTGTAAACTATTCATTTCATAAACCATCGGAAAACATTTACCCCAACTAAACTATTAAGCATAACCACATCTCATACTGAGAAACATTAATATCACAATACTTGATTCACTGAACACCCTATCCTTAGGGTTTCATTTACCTCATTCACTTATCACATGACTCACATAAGGATTTAATACATCATAACATCATTTAAAAATATTTCTCTCAACAGTTCACATATAATTGAATATACATATGAAACCCTATAATGAACTGAACTAGGGTTTTCACGCCATTTACTAAATCATCATACATCAAGAATAACATTGAATCAATGTTTCTATTTGTAAACCTCCAACTTTCCATTCATTTAGGGTTTCACCCTCTTCACTGATATATCAAACAAACATTGATATCATTGAATGAAATCCAAGATCTTATCTAACATATATGTAATTCACATACAAATAAAACAATCATTTATAAGGAGATTCAACTAGGAAAACTTCTTTATTCAATTATATAACAATTTCAGTCATAGACAAATAATCTAAATTTCAATTTACTCTTATAACCTCTGCAAATACTTTTAGAATTATCATTTATATGTATTGTACCCATTTCTAATATGAGTTCATCATCTGAAATTCATCACAACAGATAAATAATCCATTTCATACCAACTTGCAAAAGCTAGATCAAATAGACCATTTAGGGTATGTACTTACATACTAAGCAATTGAGAATTATTGATGATCTAACTCATTTTCGTGCATTCTACTATTTAAAGGAAGTACCCACTCACCCTAAGGTGTGAAACACCTTAAAAACGCAACTCATCTATGTAAATCTTGAATCCATATCAAGATCCTAGTAAAATCAGTAGTTTCTTCTTCCTTTCAACCCTAAACGAGGTCTACTATATGTAGAAGATGAAGATTAGAGGTTAACCCCAACCTCAAATTCACTATATTAGGGATTCCAATAAAGGGGAAATGAAGAGAAGGAAGAATCTACGATTAAAACTACTTACCAAATCAAATATATGCCAACCCTTATGAATTTCCATCATTCTTGATGTTATTCCCCAAAAAGCACCCCAAAAATCATCTTCTAGGTCTCCCTCTTCTTTAGCAAAGAGTCTAATATGATAGAGGATCAAATCATGGTTCCAACACACTTTGTTTTGTTGAAAACACATAAGTATAGCCCGAGATATGATCATTTTATGATTGGCTGTTGTGGGCGGCATCAGTCGCGATTGTGGCACACGACGCAACGTCACGATCGCGGCACATGACACACCATCGTGGTCGCGACACACGACACAACATCACAGTCGCAACATAACGTCACGGTAGCGGCACACGACACAGCGTCGCGGTCGCGACACTCTGTACATGTTTACTAAAAAGGACATAACTCTCTAATTTTAAATCCAATATGGTTCATTATTTTTTTGTTGGATTCATGATTAAATTATATATAATACTACAATATTATTTGGATAATATATGAAAAACACTAGAGGGGGGGTAAATAGAGTTTTTAAATAATTTTAACAATTTATTGAACTCAAACAACCACAATTAAAAATTAGAAGAAGGAGACAGGTGTTTAGAGTGGTTCCAACTTTAGCAAATACTAAAGTTGTCAGTCCACTATCCGGTTGCTTACCCAACCGGGATTTTGAAAGTATTTATTTTATTACCTTCTCAAGGATTTATACAAAATACAATACTTTCCTTTACACCCTTTAAGCAGCCTTCACTTGAAGTAGGTGCACCAACTTTGAGGTAGCCTTCTTGAAGTAACTCCAAGCTCCCCCTTGAAGTAGCCTTCCTCTCTAGAAGTAACCTCCCGTTGCACCAGCCTTCTGAAGTAGCTCAAAGTCACCTTCTTCGCCAAGAAGAACTCCACCCTCTCCAATCAGCAGCCTCCAACCTAGGAGTAGCAAGGAGAGTACAAACGGTAATAGAGAACAAGAAAGAAAAAGGAAATTACAACTTATCCTTTGTAGCCCAAGGCTTGATTTGCCTAGATCAAGCGTATAGATCTCCTAACCAAGTGTGTGAACTTGTGATTGTAGTGGGTAGGAGATACTAGCCTATAGGACACGAATTATGAGCTAAGGAAGGAAGTAGCCAATGTTCACAATGCTCAATTTTCTCACAAACAGATTGCTCAAAGTATGCTCAAAGAATTCTCAAGTGTAACAAGTGAGTTTTAGTGTCCTATGGCTTGTCCTATTTATAGGAATGGCCTAAGGATGCTTAAGGACGTTCTAGACAACTTTTAGGGGTTTCTAAGTGCTTAACTAGCCGTTAGGTACAAAGTTGTTGCTTTAACAATGGCTAATTAATTAATTCTGCAGTTGCTGTCAGAGACAATCTCGGTCGAGGAATGGTCGACCGAGACACCTACTCGGTCGAACTTTTGTCGACCGACAGGAACTCTGGAACAAGTGATTTGCAACGTCTTTCTCCAACTGCCAACTAACTTGTCTGTTGTGTCTAACGGCTACTTTGGATCTTTCTCAGTCGAGAAGATTGTCGACCGAGAGTGTCTCGGTCGAGGAGTTTGTCGACCGAGATTGATCCTGTTTCAATGTTGCAATTTAGGCACTAATTATATGTATGAGTGTGCATATGTGATCCTATTTGAAGTGGATGACTTATCTAAATGTGGTGTTTAGCTAGGGAAGATCTAACACTTGATTTACATGCAATCTAAGTGCTTGTACATTATATATTTGTACAAGTTTTTACAAAGCGATTACATTGCATGAAAACATAAATGTGTAAGCATATGGATTTCCCTAGATTCTTTGGCATCCACCTTACTCCTGCACACTCAAGTAGCTCATTAGATCAATAAGAATGAAATGTTTGTCATAATCAAAACAAAGGGATTTATAGATGTCCATTTATCCAACAATCTCCCCCTTTTTGAAGATGACAAACATTTCCAAAAATATAAATAAAGGAAATATGAACCATATGAGTTTCATACCTTTAGATTACCTTTTGTAGCTTTTCCTCTTGGTTATACAATGTGTGCTTATTATTCCCCTTGAATTTTGGAACATGAAATCCAATTCACTAGGGAATATAGCAACTTTCAATGTAAAGCCAAGAGTTTATTTATGAAACTCATTGATTGAGTGTTTCTAAGTTTTATATTTATTTCTCCCCCTTTGTCATTTCAAAAAGATATCCGTTTAGAAATAAAAACTCCCCCTTAATTAGATGTCCCATCAAATCTAATGAAAAAGATGTCCATTTAAAAGCCAAAATATCATGATGCAAATAAGAGTTTTTGTTTAAGTAGCACAAATATCAAAGAAAACATCTTCCAAAGGAGTGATAAGCAGTTGCTTCCTAATTTTGTTAAATTGATCTAGTGGAAGCGGTTTTGTAAAAATATCAGCCAATTGATCTTCCGTATCAACATGATGAAGGGAAACATGATTCTTGGAGATGTGATCCCTTAAAAAACGATGACGGATTTCAATATGTTTAGCTCGGCTGTGTAAAATAGGATTGTGTGATAAGTTTATAGCGCTTGTGTTGTCACAAAAAATAGGCGTAGATGAAAGAGTAAAACCATAATCGTTTAATACTTGTTGCATATAAAGCACTTGAGCACAACAAGACCCAGCTGCCATATATTCAGCTTCAGTTGTAGATAGGGCAACCGTATTTTGTTTCTTGCTAAACCAAGATACTAAAGCTCTCCCTAATAAGAAACAGCCACCACTAGTACTCTTGCGATCAAGTCGACAACCAGCATAATCCGCATCAGTATAAGCTTTAAAATTCAAGGATTGTCCTTTTGGATACCATAAACCAAAGCAAGTAGTGCCGGCTAGGTAACGAAGAATTCGTTTAACTGCTAGAAAATGAGAGTGCATAGGTTTTGATTGAAATCGAGCACAAAGACCAACGGAAAACATGATGTCCGGTCTAGAAGCAGTTAAGTAAAGCAAACTACCAATCATGGCTCTATATAAGGAATCATCAATAGGTTCTCCATTTTCATCCTTATCAATCTTAATAGAAGTAGCCATAGGAGTAGTAGCATGTTTACACTGATCCATCCCAAAACGTTGTAAGAGTTCTTTAGTATATTTTTCTTGGCTTATGAATATTCCGGCAGGTATTTGCTTAATTTGAAAACCAAGAAAGAAAGTTAGTTCACCCATGAGGCTCATTTCAAATTCTTTTTGCATAATGTCACTGAATTGTGTGCACAATGAATCATTAGAAGCTCCAAAAATAATGTCATCAACATATATTTGCACAACTAGGAAATCAGATGTATATGTTTTAAAAAATAAAGTAGAATCTGAATTTCCAATAGAAAAACCATTATCAAAAAGATATGTCTTGAGCCTTTCATACCAATTCCTAGGTGCTTGTTTTAAACCATAAAGTGCTTTCTTAAGTTTATAAACATAGTCACCTTTTTCCGGTATTTCAAAACCAGGTGGTTGGGCAACATATACTTCTTCTTGAATAATGCCATTTAGAAATGCACTTTTTACATCCATTTGGTAGAGTTTTATGTTTTTATGTGCAGCAATAGCTAATAACATTCTAATAGCTTCAAGTCTAGCTACCGGTGCATATGTTTCATCGAAATCTATTCCTTCTTGTTGATTATATCCTTGTGCTACTAACCGAGCTTTATTTCTTATTACTTCTCCTGCCTCATTTAGCTTGTTCCTAAAAACCCATTTAGTTCCTATTATGGTTTTATCTTTTGGTTTAGGAACTAAATCCCATACATCATTTTTAGTGAATTGATTCAATTCTTCTTGCATGGCTATTATCCAATAATCATCTTTAAGAGCTTCAGATATCTTTTTAGGTTCAATGATAGAAACAAAAGCCATGTTTGCAACATCTTTGAAGGAAGACCGAGTTTTGACTTTATCTTTAGGATCTCCAATAATTAGTTCTTGAGGATGATCTTTAATAAGCCTCGGTGTAGGTTGTGGTTCAGCTTGGTGATTATTTGTATTATCTTTCTCACTATCATTTGGTATGTTTAAATTTTCGAATTGATTTGTGAGATCTATGATTTCTAGATTTTCAGATTTGGATTCTTCATGAAAAGAAACATGAATAGATTCCTCAACTTTTCTAGATATAGTGTTATATACTCTAAAAGCTTTGCTAGAAGTGGAATATCCCAAAAAGAATGCTTTGTGTGATTTTGAGTCAAACTTGTCTCTATCATCTTTGGTATTTAAAATATAGCATGTGGAGCCAAAGGTATGAAAATAGTCAACTCTAGGTTTCTTAGAATGTATTATTTCATATGGAGTTTTCTTCAAATGAGAGTGAACAGTTACTCTATTTAACACATAGCATGCAGTGTTTACAGCTTCAGCCCAAAAGGTTTTGGGTGTATTGTGTTCAAGCATCATAGTTCTAGCCATTTCTTGTAGTGATCGATTTTTCCGTTCGACTATACCATTTTGTTGTGGGGTGCGTGGAGCAGAAAAATTATGAGTGTACCCTTGAGATGTACAAAATTCTTCAAATATATGGTTTTCAAATTCCCCACCATGATCACTTCTAATGGTACATATTTTGCTTTGTAATAGATTTTCAATCTTGGAACAAAATTGTATGAAAACATGAATAGTATCATCTTTAGTTGCAATAAAGTATACCCATGTGTATCTACTATAATCATCAACAATAACAAAACAATATCTTTTACCACCAATAGATTGTGTCCTCATGGGTCCAAATAAATCCATATGAATTAATTCCAAGGATCTACTGGTGCTAAGTACATGTTTTGATTTAAAAGAGGTTTTGGTTTGCTTTCCCATTGTGCAGGGTTCACAGTTTTCAACTTGATCAAAAGATAAAGTAGGCAATCCACGAACAAGATCATATTTTACTAACTTTTTAATAATATGTGAACTAGCATGTCCTAGCTTTTTATGCCATACTTGTAAGGTATTTTCATTTGCAAGCAAGCATTTTCCCACTACTGATTTCATAGAGTTAGGTTTAAGGATATAAAGATTTCCAACTCTATTTCCTTCATAAACAACATTTGTAGTGTTTTCTATCAATAACTTGCAACAAGTTTTGTTAAATAACACATCATAACCACTATCACATAATTGACTTACACTTATCAAATTATGGTGCAAACCATCAACGAGTAGAACATTTTTTATTTCGAGGTTTGTACCAACATTACCTATTCCAACGATTTTGCCCTTACCATTGTCTCCAAAGGTGACTGTTCCACTTTTCTTTTCTTCAAAGGTTTGAAATGCATCCTTGTTCCCGGTCATATGTTTGGAACATCCACTGTCAACCACCCATTCC
This sequence comes from Alisma plantago-aquatica, assembly GCA_963693085.1. NCBI lineage: Eukaryota > Viridiplantae > Streptophyta > Magnoliopsida > Alismatales > Alismataceae > Alisma > Alisma plantago-aquatica. Next base: position 344,124,621 of record OY856410.1, read on the forward strand.
TGCATTAAAATGTAGATTTTGGTACCCATGTGATGGTCCGATATGGTTAGAATCATTTCAGTACAGATTTGTATAAGAGTTCTGAATCAGAAGTCCAGTCGGTCGAAAATTGTTCGACCGACATCTGTCTCAGTCGACAAATTTGTCGATCGAGAAGATTACTGTATTACAAACAAAGAAACACAGAAATTTAGCCCGGTTGACCAATTTTCGACCGAAATAATTTCTGGAAATTTTGATATGTTACAGACATTCGGTCGGTCGACAATACTTCGACCGATTAATGGTTCGGTCAACAATACTTCGACCGACTAAGTTCCTGTTTCAGTACAATAATGCAGAGAATTTACAATATGCATGAAATCTTTTGTTTAGTTGAGATAAGACAATATAAATAGCAAGATGGAGCGTTTGGTTATATCTCAACTAAATTCCATTTGACTCTACTAAGTTCGAGGTTTTGGGACCCAAACTAATCCGGAATCCTTAGTTTTATAAGGACATGAAAAGGAATAGTGTCCAAGGCGTAAACAAAAATGGCAAGTAATAGAGTCAACTTCATTTCTCTTTCTAGCCATTGTGTTTTTGGGTACAAACATAGTTTGAGTTCTTTTGGGTTGATTTTTCTTTGGAGCATATCCCAAACCTTTTCTTCCGTTGAAAACAATACCAATGCTTAGAATGTTATCAAGTATATTTTTTTCTTCTTAACTCATAAAGTTCTCTTTGCAGCTGAGCAATATCATTCATTTGCTTGTGTAGATCATTTCTTGCTTGATGTAAATCAGATAACAATGAATCTCTTTCTTTTATAACATTATCATAGTCTAGATGGTTACACAAAATAGGTTGAGTCTGAAAATCTTTTAGTTTAGCTAACAAGTCAGTCTTTTCTTTAGAAAGAAGATCAACATTTGTTTCTAAAGTGAGTAGCTTTCTAGTGCAATCATCTAAAGATGTTTTTAAGGACAAATTCTCAAGATCAATGTTATTCTTTTCAGAAGAAAGATTATCTAATTTAGCAATTTGCTCATCATTTGATTTGATAACCTTCTTTAGTTTCTTCTTGACATCAACATACTTATCATGAATTTCTTGTAGACTAGTGACTAACACTTCTTTAGAAAGATCAAGTAGGCTTACCTCTTGAGAGTTTTCATCATATTCTCTTGCCATTAGACAATCCACGGTTTCTTCTCCGCTTTCACTGTCACTTGACTCGTCCCATGCAGCTTTATAGGCTTTTTCTCCCTTCTTCTTGTGTGAGCTTTTCTTTCCTTTCTTTGCTTTAGGACATTCATTTTTGAAATGCCCTTTCTACCCACATTCAAAGCACCTAGGAGGGGTAGAAGAAGAGCTGGAAATTTTGTTAGATTTAAATCTTTTGTATTTCTTACCATTTACTATCAAGGCTTCTTCTCCCTCTTCTTCACTTGACTCCTCACTTTCTTGTGTGACAGCCTTTGAAGCTTTTAGAGCCACATACTTCTTCTTTCCTTGCTGAAGTTCACGTGCTCTTCTTTCTTCCTCTTCTAGGGTTGCTTCATGAGCTTCTAAGTTTCCAATAAGTTGCTCCATTTTCAGTCGAGTGAGGTCATTTGCTTCTTCAATGGCTGTCACCTTTGGCTTATATTTTGGAGGAAGTGAACGAAGGATCTTTGATACCTGATCTTCTTCAGGGATAGGTTTTCCTAGAGCACTTAAACCATTAACAATAGTAGAGAATTTTGCAAACATTTCACTAATTGATTCATTAGGATCCATACGAAAGTGTTCAAATTTTTGTTAAAACATGCTAATTTTGAAATTTTTGACTTGGACTGTACCTTCATAGGTTATGGACAGTCTATGCCAAATATCATAGGCTGTGTCACAATTAGATATTCTATTAAATTCTCCTACCGAAATAGAACAATATAAAATGCTTACAGCTTTTGCATTCATTTGGGCCAACTTTACCGTATTTGCATCCCATTCTGCAAATTGAGTTTGAGGGAGCTCATATGGGGTTGACACCATTCTCCATAAGTCCCAATTGATGCCTTGGAAGTAGAACTGCATCCTTCTCTTCCAATATTGGTAGTTTGTTCCATCGAATGCTGGAGGCCTAGCAACAAGTGTTCCTTCAAGGTTAAGGTTGTTGAGCACTCCATCCCCCATTTCTTCAAGACCTTGTTAGGGTTCCTTGAAGCCTGCTCTGATACCAATTGAAAAAAACTAGAGGGGGGGTGAATAGAGTTTTTAAATAATTTTAACAATTTATTGAACTCAAACAACCACAATTAAAAATTAGAAGAAGGAGACATGTGTTTAGAGTGGTTCCAACTTTAGCAAATACTAAAGTTGTCAGTCCACTACCCGGTTGCTTACCCAACCGGGATTTTGAAAGTATTTATTTTATTACCTTCTCAAGGATTTATACAAAATACAATACTTTCCTTTACACCCTTTAAGCAGCCTTCACTTGAAGTAGGTGCACCAACTTTGAGATAGCCTTCTTGAAGTAACTCCAAGCTCCCCCTTGAAGTAGCCTTCCTCTTTAGAAGTAACCTCCCGTTGCACTAGCCTTCTGAAGTAGCTCAAAGTCACCTTCTTCGCCAAGAAGAACTCCACCCTCTCCAATCAGCAGCCTCCAACCTAGGAGTAGCAAGGAGAGTACAAACGGTAATAGAGAACAAGAAAGAAAAAGGAAATTACAACTTATCCTTTGTAGCCCAAGGCTTGATTTGCCTAGATCAAGCATATAGATCTCCTAACCAAGTGTGTGAACTTGTGATTGCAGTGGGTAGGAGATACTAGCCTATATGACACAAATTATGAGCTAAGGAAGGAAGTAGCCAATGTTCACAATGCTCAATTTTCTCACAAACAGATTGCTCAAAGTATGCTCAAAGAATTCTCAAGTGTAACAAGTGAGTTTTAGTGTCCTATGGCTTGTCCTATTTATAGGAATGGCCTAAGGATGCTTAAGGACGTTCTAGACAACTTCTAGGGGTTTCTAAGTGCTTAACTAGCCGTTAGGTACAAAGTTGTTGCTTTGACAACGACTAATTAATTAATTCTGCAGTTGCTGTCAGAGACAATCTCGGTCGAGGAATGGTCGACTGAGACACCTACTCGGTCGAACTTTTGTCGACTGACAGGCACTCTGGAACAAGTGATTTGCAATGTCTTTCTCCAACTGCCAACTAACTTGTCTGTTGTGTCTAACGACTACTTTGGATCTTTCTCGGTCGAGAAGATTGTCGACTAAGAGTGTCTCGGTCGAGGAGTTTGTCGACCGAGATTGATCTTGTTTCAATGTTGCAATTTAGGCACTAATTATATGTATGAGTGTGCATATGTGATCCTATTTGAAGTGGATGACTTATCTAAATGTGGTGTTTATCTAGGGAAGATCTAACACTTGATTTACATGCAATCTAAGTGCTTGTACATTATATATTTGTACAAGTTTTTACAAAGCGATTACATTGCATGAAAACATAAATGTGTAAGCATATGGATTTCCCTAGATTCTTTGGCATCCACCTTACTCCTGCACACTCAAGTAGCTCGTTAGATCAATAAGAATGAAATGTTTGTCATAATCAAAACAAAGGGATTTATAGATGTCCATTTAGCCAACAATATACTCAAATTAAAAATTATTTATTAATTATTTTCTCCAATGTCATTAACTCTCTTCTTGCATATATGTATGGGTTAATGCTATATTAACTCCAACTCAGATCTTTATAATATACTTAAGTCATGATTATGAGTTTTCCAAACAAGTATTTAAGGTTAACAAAGTTAAGATAAAGTATATGATAAAATATTACTAATAAAAACATGACAAACATTAAGATTATCTTAAATCTCTAGGATTACCAACAAAGCTAGGAACGGGTTGTAACAATATGGATCTAGAAGTTCATATGGATGAATTTAAAGATGTTCCAATGATTAATGACATAGTAGACATACTGTGACAACAATGGAGCTACCAGTTAGGCAAGAAATATCAGATCACATATTATGACAATTTCATCTCACATTGAAGATATGAGGAACATACAATATACATACTAAAAGCAAAGTGTTACTAACCCCCTGGATTAACACTTGCGCAACATAAACATCATGGATATATTTAGATCACTAAGAATATAATTCGTTGGTGATTATCTCTAAGTGAAAGAGGGAGTCTGTTGGTATGTATGCCTAGAGAGCCAATCATATGATGATTTTGATGGCATATTACATAAAGGATTTGAATAATAATAATAAAGGCAAGCTTCCAATTCATTATGTTTCACTCAGTTATGAGATAATGAGGAAACATAATGAATGTATAAAGAATGACAATACTCAATGACGTATGTCTTCAAGTACGTGACTTGAACAATGAGATCGTACAAATGTTAAGAGTATGTACATTCTTATTATGTCCCTAGTTGAATGTTACTATGGAAGGTAGATGGACAACGATGACATTATAGACTACAGTGTGTTTTTATTGATAACACAGCCTCATCAGTCATGATATGTGATACCAAACCTAACACATTGATACTTTTTAGAGAATAATGTATCAGACAGACCCACCTTGAGAGTGACACATGGAAACCATACTTGGTGGTCATAGTCATATCTCATAGTGAAGGTGGTGATTGTGGTTCTTAGACCTAAAGTTACTACACTCATCACATGCCGTTTGGTGTGCTTTGACATCGTCCAACATAATCCTGAATAAGGGTTGCCATAACGGTGATGATTGTTAGACTGTGACGCATGAGGATGACTGTGAGTGATGTAGATGGGATTTTCCCCTCCTATTGGAGTTTGATATCCTGGTCACTTGATAAGCGAGACTGAGAAATGCATGCACATGCACATGTGAATCAATATATGATATTGAGGTCACATATATCATAAATTGTCTGCTCTAGGTTCAAGGAATATGGATTGAACATTGAGAGGATGACGATTACATGCCTAGAGTACATTTGGGATATCACAGACAAAGGAATTAAACAATCACTGTAACACCTTGCATAGATTGTAGGTAGAAGTTGTTCTCTAAATTTCCTAATTATTTGGATAGAAATGATGTGTGACTAGGCAACTCTCTTTACTTGTGATGTCATAAATCAATTATTGACATTCACTACACTAGTACATATATCACCTTTAGTGTCAGTTAAATATGACCTTAGAAGTCAGTACCCAAGTGACACTCAAGTGGGTGACACTAAATGTAGGCGCCTTAAGTGTCAGTTTCACAACCGACGACGCAAAGCCGTCCCCCGATTGCAAACCCAAAAACTGCACCAACAGGGGAATAATATGCGTCAGTGAAAATCCATAACCGACACCAAGTTAGACCATAGGTGTCTGTTAGCAACAAAAATCGATGTTGGTAAAAGATAAAGATGTCGGTTAATTATTTTTTCACCGACGAATTAAATTTTTGTTGTCAATTTCATTTGTTAACCGACGTCTATGTTTTGATTTTTTTCCTTATCATCTTATAGGCCTGCTTTCCGACTGGTCAGTAGGATGCAGAACCTGCAGTTCAGTTTTGAACTGCAGGTTTACATCATCCATTGATTTCAGCCAATAACAGGCCACAAACCTGCAAAATTAACAAGGATGGATAGCAATTTTAATATATGGAATGATTCACACACATGTATAAGTACATTTCATTATGATTTCATCACACACATGTAGAAACCTGTAGTTTTCATTCACACACATGTATAAGCACATTTCATTATGATTTCATCACACACATGTAGAAACCTTTAGTTTTCATTCACACACATGTATAAGCACATTTCATATGATTTCATCACACACATGTAGAAACCTGTAGTTTTCATTCACACACATGAAGCAACCTGTAGTTCCATTCATTTTTCATCTCTTTTCACATTCAGACACATACATGTAGAATTAAACATTCATGTATTCATCTTCAGATAAGACAATTCAAAAAAATTCATTCAGACATGTATATATAAGTGTGTCTTTTAAAGTTTAACATGTCATCAAATACAAAAATAATTATGACAACAAAGTTTAGAAATATCATTCTTTATCATTAGCATTCGCCATCACTATTCCAATGATAATAAAAAATTCCCACTACTTGTAAGGCTTTTTCCCATTGTTCTCTTACATCATTTAATTCTTCCTTCATATAGGGAGTATGTACATATAATAACTTTTCACCTATAGTGAAGTCACTGGTTTTAAACACCTACAAAGACAATGATGTATATATAAAATTAATAATATATAATAAGATTGATATATTTCATATTATCTTTTGAGACTATATATAATACCTGTTGTATGGTATCAATTTCCATTGCAACATGTTTGATAATTAGGTCCATATATCACATCACGTAGTATGCACATGCCCATCCGTTGTTTTGTGTAGCACACTATAAATTGAAACATACAAAATGTCAAAAAATACAAACAAGCATAGTTCACATAAATAATATATATATTAGAGTCAGGAAATTACTTTTACATTCTCCCAAAGTAACAGTTTCTTTGTCTTGGCCATGTCTCCTCCAACATCTTTGAAAACTTTTAAAGCCCTACATATTAATGAACACATTAAATTGCATTATAAAATAATAATGTAATAATAGATGTTAACGAATATAAAAATATGAAAGATTTCTCACGTGAATAATGGCCTTTTCATTACATGTCCATATAATGAGTCTAATTCCTTCCCCGAAGGATTTAGATAATAAATAGTGTACGTCTTGGGGACAATAACCAGTAACTCCCAATGTTTACCACTAGAGGTAAGAAAGTTAAAAATTAATAACTCAAAATCCACAATAAAAAGGTAATTTTCTTAAGTCCAAATTATAAGCAAAGTAAACTTACTCAACATTGAATGGAGCTATTATCACCGACTTCTTTTTTTTGACCAAAACATTTGAAAGAATTAGATCGTATGAGGTAACTGATGAAGTGTGGCATACAACTCACAAAAACATAATTAACTAATGCGGAAGCGTTCACTAAGCAGCAGATTATCGAAAATCACTAAAAATTAAAACCTTTTTATCTAGAGATCCATCAAAGGGAAAACTTTCTCACATAGAACCAAAGTAACACATTTACATTTTGGTTTAAAGGTACATGTCATGTATAATCTCTTTCTGTGAATTACAAGCATCAGCTTCCCTGTTAAGCTAAGCACAGGCAGTATGAAAATCTCGAGGCACTGAGCCAAAATCTCGAAAGCACTAACTACTACTCCGAGGACCTGAGAGTACAGAGACGACACATAGGACTCTATATACATCTATACATGGCATAACAGCCAATGTCTCCACTTGAGACTTCACTGCTGTTCCTGCTGCTGCCGTTGCTGTCCTTTACCCACTGAAGGATTCCTGTCTCCTCATCTGCGTCCACCTAAAAATGTGGTTCCCACGGGGGTGAGACAATTGTAAATTGCCCCAACGAGAGATATAACTCTCTGCCAGAAACATTATTATTGCAGCTTAATAAGATAAATCTGAACAAAGGAATCATATATAATTGTTTGACAACAGTTAATTCATTATCTAACATATTAGAACATTATTCTTATCTAAAGCATTGCAGCTATAACTTGATAGAGCAACATGTCACTTATCCATTAAGGAATACGAAGAACATGTATAACATTTATTCACTATAGAGTCATTACCACAACATAAACTCTCTTCAGGCTTAGATCATGTATCTAATGCCTGACATTGTCATTGTGGAGTCATGGCCTATAGCCATACTCTTTTCATAAAGTATAGGGATCTTAATCCCTCATCTCATCAAGTACATTTCCATTTGTTAACAAGTTCATCATCATGATTATAGAATATGGGTATTTTGAACCCTTAACTCATCATAGAATACTTGTTACCACTTATTAGGTAACTTAATACCTTCAGGTCATCTGATCAAGGACATTATGATTCTTACTACACAAAGCATTCCACATAGTTCACAAAGCTCATATCACCTCTTGTTACTCCTTAATAGGCAACAAGGCATATTATGGCTTATGAAGCCCATAACCAATTTCAATAATTAAAACATCATATGGCACACATGGCTCATAAGTTTTCAGATTACTTCTCACTAAGCAATAAAGAATATGAAGGCTTATAAGGCCTATGAAACATTTTTAGTATATAGTGCATCATAGCCCATACCTAGCTATGCTCATTATCTCAACATACCTGCATGATTAGTACTCATGATAACAATTATATATCAGTACCATGCAATATAAGGGTTATCTTATTACATTCATAACTCATCAATATGTATTTGAGCTTCACATAGGACCACTCTGTGCTAAGACTTCACATAGCATCACCTTGTATTAGGGTTTCACATAGTATTATCTTGTGTTAGGGTATCACATAGCATTACCATGTATTAGGGTTTATTATAAATAACCATTTAGGTTCTCAAGATCATAATATTAATGATCAAGTCCTATTTCATTGCCTCACACAGCTAGGAATCAAAATGAATGACATAAGTATTCAATCATACTTATTTATTCTCATCATTCATCATTAAATGAATTATCAACACAAAGTATGAGTTTCTCTCTCATCTTTACCAGAATATGATTGCATCATAGTTTATAGGTTTGGATTAACCTTTTCATAAGGCATGTTAGCTTACACTTATCAAGTGCATTACATCTCAATGTAACAATTGACATGACACATCTCATGTGTCACTCATCCAATTATATTGGACTTAAAACACATCAAGGTATATCGGTATTAGGGTGTTGGATGTGATATATATCATATCTTGATGTATCACTTCCCTCAACACCTTTATCTTACTTGATTTCATCCACTTAGCTTGTATTAGGGTATTCCTCATCCTAATACTTTATTCTTCAGTTCATCACATTCATCATGTAATGTATTGGTCATAAATCACTTTATTTAGAATATACAATCATTGCCAATGATATGGACTCATCCTTGAGTTAGGAACTATTGATATAAGGATATCCGTTACCAACCTCTCTAGGTATTACATTTGTCAATACATTAATCACTATTCCATTAATAGGATTAGGATTTTCCATATTTATAATTTGAGGTTCACATATCATTTTCCATCCATTATATGGATTTCACATAGTATTGCTCTTCATTAGAGGTTCACATAACATCCTTCTATATCAGGGTTTCACCTAGTATTATGTGAAATTAGGATTTCACAACACTTCACCCAGTGATAGGGCTTCACATAGCATTAGTAGCACTACCCTATATTAGGGTTTCATGCACCTTTATCCCATTTTAGGGATTAAGGTTTACCATTCACATCCAAGTAGGGTTTCACATACCTCATTACCCAAATTAGGGTTAGGATGTGCAATTCCCATTAAATTAGGTTTCTTACATTGTTACACTAAGTTAGGGTTACATCATCATCCTAGATTATGGTTCCACTCAGCTTTGTCCTAATGTAGGGTTTCACATAGCCTTGCCCTAATTTAGGGTCAAGGTACATCAATCTTTTCAATGAGGATTTCATGATCTCATTATTATGGATTAAACCCTGATTACATATTTATTCCAAATGAGAGAATTAGGGCTTATTATATAAGCAATCATCTCTCTCATTCTTTCTCTCTCTCATCCTCTCTAGGATGTTAACTACTCTAAGGTTGATCTAGGTCAGCCCTTCAATTAAGTACACACAGTTAGGGTTAACCTTCATAATCACCATTGGTCCACATCATTAATAATCAAGTAGCTAATTGACCTTTGATCATATTAGGTGTCCAAATGGTTTAACCAATTGGAACCTCAAAAGGACTTGGTCACTTAGACCTCAAAAGGTCTTGACCAATTAAGTTCAAACGGTTTGAAACCGTTTAGACAAAACATATTGAAACCGAATGAACCTAGGTCTCCAAACGGTTTGAGACCATTTGGTCCCAAACGGTCTTGAGACCGTTTGATCCCAAACGGTCTTGAGACCTTTTGGACTCAAACGGTCTTAAGACCGTTTGGTTCAAACCCTCTCAAAACCAAATGGACCATAAAAGATCTTCAACACTTAAACAATTCAAGGTTCCAATCCATGAACCAACTATCATTTGGACCACTAATTTATTATTCAATTGAACCACTGAATCACCCTTCAATTGGACCTTCAATTAGGGTTTTTAACCCAATTGAACTAGGGTTGATGATCAAGAAACCATCACTTAGGGTTTTGAAATCGAGGATCCATCAATGGTTAACATTGTGGAACTTATTCAATTGAAATCAGTGAACCATCATCATTACATGATATGAACTGACCTCAAATGGTCTTGAATGACCCCCAAACGGTCTTGAGGTTGTTTGGATGATCTCCAAATGGTCTTGAGACCGTTTTCCCAATCCATCATTGAAATCTATGGAATTTCAATTAGGGTTTGCATCATTGAATCAACCATCACTTGAGCTATTGATTGTAATTCAATTAAGTATCTTTGGGTCTTCAATTACTCAACCATACTCAACCCTAGACCTCCAAACGGTCTTGAGACCATTTGGGTGATTCCCAAATGGTTTTGAAACCATTTGGGTCAATCAACCCAAAACATCAACTTAATCATTTGCAAAATCAACACTTAGCCGATTAGGGTTTCTATTTGAAGGATTGTCCAAATTTTGAATTAATCAATTGGAGCCATTGGATCATAATCCAACACATACTAGGGTTCAAACCTCAAATGGTCAGCCCATCCAAATGGTCAACCCCTCTAAACGGTTTGGGGTCCAAGTCTCCAAACGATTTGGAAACCGTTTGGTCTCCAAATGGTTTGGTGAAACCGTTTGGACCAAACCATTGAAACCGTTTGCCTTGGATATTTGGAGTGGTGTGTGCTTATGATAATGTCATCATCATGAAGATCTAAACTCACGAAATCTTCTGTGATTTCCATGGTGATTGCATCAATCAACCAAATCAATTATCATGAATGAAGAAAGGATCATTACTTTATAAGGAATTGAATGCAATAAAAAAGTTAAGGGTTCAAGTTATAAAACCCGCCTCCAATTGAGCTCCAAATCTCCAAGATCACGTCAAAATGGTGTATGAAACTCCCTTCACTCTTCCAAGGCTCGTCCTCAAGCTTTGAGTGAAAGGGAATGGTTAGAATTGAAGAGGGGATCGAAATAAGAAGAAATCATGCATTGATTGGTGATTTCCACCATGGATTCAAGGTGAACAAGGGTCAAGAAGCTTACCAACAGGTTGGGGGTCGTCCTCCTGGTCCTCCCAATCTCCCTTGGTCGTTTTCCAAGCAAGGAGAAGAAGTGGGATCGGAAAAGCCTTTCATTTGGTTTGTAAAGAGTCTTTTTATAAAAATTCAATGAGAGAGAATATGCTTAATAAAAATTCATTTAATCCAAAAAATAGAGCCGCCTCTTCCCCCTCAACTTCCTTGGATCATAGGCTATCTTGTTTTCCTCCTATTCCTCTCAATTATCCATGATTTAAAGAAAAGCAAATTAAGCACCTTAGATCAGTTTATAATAATATCCATATGTGAGTGGATATTGCTTTTTCTTATAATAAGGTGAGTGGGTTCTTCACCTCCTTAAGATATTTCCATTGCCTTTGCAAGGAACAAGGACGCCCACACTTGTTGATTTTAAACCAACATAATTTTGGTTGAAGGGCACTTCAATTAATATATTTATTTTTGCAATAAATTGAAGTAAAGTTCCAATTATGCTTAAATCTTGATTATTTTAATATCAAGATTCTCTCTCCTCCAAGGAGGTACAAATGAGGCGCCCCTCTCATTTTCTTTCCTCAACATGATGCCAAGAAATATTAGGGACTTTATTTAAGTGGTAATTTGCATATTGAACCCTAGGTTTTGGGTAAATTGCACATTACACCAAAACTAGGTTTTAATGCACAAACATAGCTTTATCAACTCTTTCTTGGTACTCAGGCTACCACAAGCCATACCTCTACATCATATTCATTCTCATGATGCTTCAACACATGAGTAACATCTTATCATGTAACATTTTCACTTTAACCCCTCAACTTGGGTAATTTGCACTTTAGTCCAAAACAAGCAAAACAATGTTTCAACATTATTTGAAAAGGACTAAAACTGAAATATAAGTTCCTCTTGAGCCCTAATTACTTTTCACAAGATAAGATTAAGCATATAATTATCTTTCTTAATCAAAACACCTAGGGTTAAAACATAACCCAGGTCAGGGATGTTACATGAAGGGTCTTTATCTACAAGACTGATTAAAGATGGAACTAGAAATCCCACATGGGAAAATGAAAAATCTTTACAGACTGTGTGTAAGTAGCTGCAAAACATGTATTATGTATGCATTAATATATAAGAAACCAGATTACCGTATATAAAACAAGGTATATGGATATATAAACAAGATCTCATCAAATCCATAGCTCTACCATAGATGTATTCAACCAATCATAATGAAACAACTCCAAAATATCTTGTACAAATATTTGGTTATCGTATGATTCTCCTGCATCATCCACTAGAATAGAAACATTTATAGGAGAATTTTGGTCATGTTCGCCTATCCATATTTCCATACCCTTACAATTAGGACCTAACGAGTCATATAGGTCCCTTGGAAGCCAACTAGGTACTTCAGAAAGAGGTGGAGGTGGAGGCGGAGCTGTAGCGGGTTTCTTCTTTTTGACCTATATATATAATTTTAGATCAATTGACTAGATCATAAATACATGCTAACAAATTAATGTAATGTAAATTTACCAAACAATATCAGTATAGAGGACATCTGCTTCAGGCCACAATATCACTCCGTCTTCTGCTTCACCAAGCGTTTCAGAATATGGGTGGGCATATGGCAATGGATGATCCCTCCACGGGTGGAGTACAAGTCTCGGGTTCACACAAACTGCACCAATTGGAATTGGAGTGCCATGAAACATGACCCCTGGAAGGGTTGGGTAAGCCTCAACCTCTGCAATGACAAATTCATTGCTTTTTAGATGGCATCGCTTCAACCCCTACAAATTTACGTAAAGTATATTATATACATATATACATAAACATATCATCTTGAAAAGACTAGCTACTATTTCATAAAAATACTTACAGCGGACGTGCTAGGTGGTGGGTCTAAAGGATTACTCCCAACCACCTCTATAGTAGGAGAAGAGCGACTAGCCACATGTACTGTCTGAGTGGAAGTCTGAGATGCCTTCCACTTGCTCATTGCTTCATGGAGTCTCTTATTAAGTGCTTCCTCGACTCTCCTATCAATTAACTCATCTACCTATACATACATATAAAAACACTAGTTTTTGATTATTGAATTCCCATTTGCAATAACATTCTAAAAAAAGAATAGGTTACCTTTTTTGAAAATCCCACTTTTGGGACATGTTTGCGTTGTGATGGCCCAAAGAACGCTTTTATGCCCACACTAGTGCCTGCACCCCTAACACGTCCGAGATGCTCTGGGTTACCAAGAGAAATTGTCAATTCATCCCTTATGCCCTCAGGGATGAGCTTTCCTTACTTCCTATACTCGTGAAACTCCCTCTAATCGCCTATAGAAATTGGTAAGTAAATATAATAATCTATATTGATTGCTCTGAGAGTTGAATTTTACCATTTTTGCAGCAGCCTCACCAATTGTGGGTTTGGTTATATATCCGTTCTTGTTTTGCCTCCCAGCTATCCACATAGCATGGCAAGGCAGAGGTGTAGGATTAGCAGTAGAGGACTCCCTAGTCTCCTGAGTAGCAGCAGACTCAGCAACAACAACATCATGTAATCTTTAGCGAACATCTGCATAGCCTTTTGGACCCATCGTGTGGTCATGCACATTCAGTGCACGCCTTGCTCTTTGAGCATCACTGATAGCCTTGTTAGTAAGCACATTGATTTGGTTAGTAACACTAAAGGTCAATCTTGAATAGGTGAATACATAAGAATGTATATTAATTAAATTGGGAGTGGCGCTTAATACCTTGAATTCATCAGTTTTTCTTTTGGCAACAAACTCCTCCCAGTCATTGGGGTCCAGGTAGTTCCATTGCTCAGTGGCTGACTTCTTCCTCTTTTCAACATCTCGTATGTAATCTTGAGTGAGATTTGTCCTATAGTTCCTTAGGACCCTCCCACAGTGCCGCATCACACATTTACGATGTAGGCTTTCATCCAGTTCAAATATACTCTGCAAAATAGAATTGCTTTTAACTAGTATCCTAAAAATTAGTAATCTACAAAATAGAATTGCAAATAATAATAACTCACGCATAGTTCCCTCCATACTAAGTATTTCTTCCCGTTAGGAACTTTAAGACAAGATTCTACATTAGGACTACAATGGCTACGAGTAAGAACCCCAAGATATGAAATAAATGAGTTGCGGTTCACTCCAACTAGATTTCCTACATGATCAAAATCCACAGTCAGTTTGGGTCCATTGCCTCTTTGTTGTAGTAACTTGTTCATCATAGTGATGCCCCTCACTTTTTCAATTTTTTTTGCTACTCATCAAGTGCCCCAAGTTCTTCAAGGGGTACATCATCAACCTAAAATTTGACAAAAAAAACACACTTACATGATTTAACTATAAATGGACATATATATAGAAATATAGGATATATTTTAAAAACTTACATTGGCCGACACCACATTCATATCCTCACCCTCACGGTAATCATCATCACGGTCATCATACTCATGCTCAACCATCTGAAAGTTTCATTAAAAAATCAAACATTTAAAATAACTAGAAGATAATAAAACATTGTAAAGTTCACATTCAAAAAAATAAAACATATAAAAAAATAAAAACATGCCTCTAATACTGCGATATTTTATCAATTAACATTCCTTCGGTGTGATCTCCACGCACATACAAGTCATCGTTAGCTTCAATATTTGGTGTTGGCAACCCAACTGAGAATGGACTGGAGTCATTATACTTATCATAGTACTCTTCTTCATCTATAGGATCTTCAGTGAACTGTCTTTTGCCATGAAGAACAACCGACCATTTTTCATTTGCAGGATCATCAATATAGAATACTTTTTTCGCCTATGATGCCAATATGAATGGTTCACCCTTCTCGCCATTCTTTTCAAAGTTCACTAATGTGAAGCCCAATTCATCCACTATAACTCCTTTGGTGTTATCAACCCAATTACATTTAAAGAGCAGAATTCTAAAATCTACGTAGTCAAACTCCCAAATGTCTTCAATGACACCGTAATATGACACTTTAGCTTCACATGGACTCTTATCTTTTGCACTTGTAAAAATCAATGAAGATGCTTGAAGGGTGACACCACTATTTTGGATGACACTGTTATCATCTTGACGCTTTGTGTAATATGAGAACCCATTTATGTCAAACCCTTCATAAGACATAACATTCAATTTTGGTTTAAAGGCGAGGCATTTGATAGTTTTAGCAAGATTATTTGGTGTTTGAGATAGTTGATGTAAGACTTTATCTTCAAACCACTTAATAAATGTCTTGTTATGCTCTCTAGCAAGCCACATTGAATTGGCTCGAGGATATTATTTCTTGATGAAATTGGTATGTTCCTCGATATAAACACTCACTTCATCGATATTGTGTAAAATATACAAGTGACCTTGTTCCAACTGCTCACGGCTGATTACTTTCATCCATGATCGCAAAATTCCTTTGCCAAAATACTCCTCAATATTCTTGTCATTAACATGAGTCATTACCACTCCGAAAGTCATTGCAAAAATCCATAACCTCTCTCGCCACATAGCCCTCAATAATACTCCCTTCAGGTCAATAACCGTTTCAAACATCACCTTTAAAAATGCTCATGTATCGTTCAAAGGGATACACCCAATGCAAGAAAACTGGTCCCAACATTTTCACTTCCCTAGTCAAGTAGACAACAAGATGTACCATGATATCAAAGAACGAAGGAGGAAAATACATGTCAAGCTGACATAGGGTAACAACCACTTCTCTTTGCAATTTATCGAGAGTATCAGGGTCAATAACTTTGCTGCACAGACTGTTGAAAAAGAAACAAAGTCCGATGATTGCAAACCTTACATGCTTTAGAAATATAGATCGAATTTCCATGTGCAATATTTGTTGCATTAGAGTGTGACAATCATGAGATTTAAGACCTATCAACTTCAGATCTTTCATTGATACCAATCTATAGATGTTAGATGAGTAACCCTGTGGCACCTTAACATTTACCAAGCATTTTAAAAAAGCTTTCTTCTCCTTTCTAGACAACGTGTAACAAGCGGGAGGTAAGTATGTTCTCCGATCGCTACTAACTACTTCTGTTAATTTTATCCTTATTCCCATTTCACGTAGGTCCATTTTGGATTTTATCCCATCTTTAGTCTTACCTGGTATATTCAACAGAGTACCAATGACACTATCATAGACATTTTTCTCAACGTGCATGACATCGATACAATGCCTGACTGCTAAAGAACTCCAATAATGAATATCCCAAAATATTGACTTCTTCTTGAATAAAGATTTGTCACTCTGTGTGGCCATGGTACATTGTGATCACTTACCAAATTCATTGACAAAGTCTTTTAATCTTTCATAAACAACCTCCCCTGGTATAGGTTTAGGTGCACTTTGTTCCTCATTCCATCCATTGAATGCTTTGCGCAACCTACGATATAGATGGAATTTTGGAAGAAACCTTTGATGACCAAGATATACAATATTTCCACCATGTTTTATTCATTTCGAATCAGTGTTATCTTCACATATAGGAAACACTTTAGATCCTTTGACACTATATCCAAACAAATTCCCATATGTTGGAAAGTCATTAACAGTGCAAAACAACATAGCGTGCAAACGAAATGTCTCTCTTCGTGAAGCATCATAGGTCATCACACCTTCACCCCAGAGTTTCTTTAAGTCATCAATCAGAGGTTCAAGATAAACTTCGATATCATTTCCAGGTTGTTTAGGGCCCGATATCAACAACGATATCATAACGTACTTATTTTTCATACAGAACAAGGGAGGAAGATTGTATATAACAAGCATAACTGGCCAAGTGCTATGTTGGCTTCTCAATGTCCCATATGGATTCATCCCATATGTACAAAGCCCAAGTCTTAGATTCCTAACTTCTTCACCAAATTTAGGGTACAATAAATCAATCTTCTTCCACTGTGGGGAATCAGACGCAGGTAGTAGGATCCTATCATTATTTTTCTTAACATCTACATACCACCTCAAATTCTTTGCATCTATCAGATTGGCAAACAAGCTTTGAAACTGTGATATTATAGGTAGATACCGCATCACCTTGGCAGGAGAACCAGTTTTGGACTCCCCCGAACTCATCAATTTATACCTTGACGCACCACATTTGGGATAATCTTTCAAATCCATATAGTCCTTTTTAAATAATACACAATCATTCGGGCATGCATGTATCTTCTTGGCCTCCATTCCCATTGGGCACACAAATTTCTTTAACTGGTATGTTGAGATTGGCAGCTCGTTTCCTTTAGGAAGAATTTCTTTCAATAAAGACAACAATGACGTGAAGCTTTTGTCGCTCCATCTATTGTTAGCTTTCAGCTTATACAATCTCAACACAGCGCTAAGTTTCATAAATTTAGTACAACCTGTGTATAACGATATCTCAACATCATGCACAATGTTTCTAAACATGGGAGGTGGATCGGTGTGCTCTACCCTACAACTATCCAGCATCGCATCAACGATGTCTATTGGAACTGGTTCGTTCACATCTACGTCATCGGAGACAATTTCTTCTTCCACACAAGCACCACTATCGACATCCACTGATTTCAAGTTTGAAATCTCTCCATGTCAGTGCCATTCTGTATAGCCTTGTACAATCCTGTTGCACATGGCATGACTTTTGATTTCGTCACCAGTACTGACTTTCAAGTTGTCACCGCAATGCCTACATGGACAATAGAACCTATCTCCCGGTTGTTTCCTATGTTCCTCGACAAATCTAATAAACTGATCAAGACTAGAAATAAACTCTGGGGTGCAGTGATTTGGAATGGACATCCATGATCTATACATTCTATGATCAAAGAGAAAACAAGTATATATTTGGGTTGATAGTGTTATATATGATAAATGTGTACCACCTATCCCATTCTTGATCACCTAATCTTACTAGTAAGTGTATAATGTGTATTCAATTTTCAAGGAATTTCGTCAGCATTTCCCCGCAGTTCTCCAAGTACACCGATGTACATACATGGGCAAATGCCCACTGACATATGTACTTAGAGAACAAATGGGGAAGTGCTGACAAAACATCATAAAAACCGAATACACATTATACACTTACATCTTAAGTGAGATTAAGTGTTCAAGAACAGTCCCAAACTGGAGACTATCCAAGATTTACTCCTAATGAGTAAATCTCAAACGGGTTTCTAGGCCAACAAAATACATGTATATATGTTGTCATTCATACAACTACAATCTTAGTATCATCGTTCATATCCTAGGTTTTGTGTGACATCATTTTTTCAATTCACTATTCCATTTGGATAAGTTCAATTATTCATCATGTTACCCAAATCAATCATAATCAACTACACAATTTTGAAGAACAATTATATATTGAAATAAGTTAAATCAATCACGAACAAGAGAGAAAGAAAGCAATAATAATTTATTAAATTTATTCATTCATCATTAACCCTAGTTATATGATCATTATTAATCAACTACACAATTTTGGAGAACAAATTATATATTGAACTAAGTTCATTCATTCCTCATTTAACCCTTATTAATCAATATTAATCCACCCTAATTAATCAATAATAATCTTACAGAAAACTCACCGCACTGGTGGCAGCGGCCGGAGGTGGAGGTGGTTGCAGCTATGGTTGTGGAGGTGGTCGCAGCTGTGGTCGGAGGTGGAGGCGGAGATGACTGAAGCAGGTGGCGAGCGGTGGTAGGATGGCAGGCTGTGGCTATGGTCGTTGGCGGAGATGACTGAGTAAATGAGGAGTGGTGGCAGCAGATACTGAAGTGGCGACGACGACTACTGAACTGGAGGAGCAGCGGAGGCGACGACGACAACTGAAGGAGCGACGGTGGCAGCGACTGAACTGGAGCGGAGGTGGCGAGCTCCTCAGTGGAGGTTCCTCTCCACAGTGGTGGCGGTGAGCTCCTCTCCATAGTGGTGACAGCGAGCTCGTCTCCACAGTAGCAGCAGCGGTGACGGTGAGAGAACCGCGAGACCTAGTTTGAGCGGCAATAGAGAGAATCAAGAATGAAACAGAGAAGGCAAAGAGACTGGCTCGCGCCGGTGCTATTTAGTTAGTTGTCGACATCAGTTGTTCTAAAAACTGACGCTTAATACCATTTACAAACACCAGGGCGGGGCAAAAATTTTCACGGGGAGAACGTGTGAATAAACATCCTCATCGGTTCCCACGAAACATCCGACGCAAAATAAGGCATGAAATTTTGCCTCGTGAGGGGTATTTAGGCGTCCATTTTGTTCTAAATAACCAATGCCATATGGGGGCTGGAAATTTCACGGGGCTTGGTGCAAAATATGAGTCGTTGGTATTTACACAACCGACGTCGAATTGAACATTTTAAGGCAAAATTTTCCCCCTGAAAAATTGTATTTCGCGGGTGATTTTGGATGTCAGTTCTTGTTTCTATAAGCCGACTTTAAAGAAAAAGTGATACCCGTGTCTTTTATTAAGTGGCCGGCCTCCAGACATAGGTGTCGGTTTGTAGTTTTAACTGACATCGTAGTTAACTACCTTCGGTGTTTGGTTTATAACCGACGCCATCAAATGTGACGTTATACGTCATTTCTGTACTAGTGCTACCAACATAACATGGAACCTATGGGGTCACACACATAGGAATTCACCTATAGGAGGATTTTAATCATGAATGATAATTGAATTTATTGTTAAAGTGTTTCGGTATTCAATTTGAGAAATAAAATAGCTAACTGAACTCCCAACCGAACGACTCATGTGATGAAATGACTTGTTGGAGTTTTAAGTTGATTAGAAATTGAATTGGTTAAGTTCTTCCTAAACCAGGGGCTTGAGCTGACCGGTTCACCTAGTGAACCAATTGGTTCGGGTCATGATATGACCGTGTCATAAGAGCCAGATGCCTGGTTCATGGAGAAATTCGATCACATAAAGGATTGATGTTCACGTCATGTTGTGCATTATTTAGATTCAAATTGAAAACTCAATGCGATTGGGAAACATGGAAAAATGACTGGTTCTCTAAGCGAACCAATTGACTCATATGTGAACTTACTGGTTCTCTTGGCGAACCAACCCGTTCTCTGCTTGCAGGTTGCAAATTTATGATATTTTGATCCCTTCCACTCCCACACAATCTGAGAATCCTGACCCTAACCCCTCCTATAAATAGAGGGGTACTGGGGGCTTGTCAGACACAACTCAATTGCCTCTAACAATGGTTGTCATCTCTAGTTGTGGTAACTAAAAGAGAGCTCGAGCAAGTGCTACTCGATAAAGAGAGGAATAACAAGAGAGAACAATTGTGGGAAAGAAAGTTGGTGACTAGTACACCAATGGGATGGATAACTCCTTCATGTCAGTTATAGTAGAATGACAAGAGTTCTAGGTGGTCGGTGTAGAGACTACCATAGAGGCAAGGTGACCGTTTGACATGATTTTTGTGCGTCTAATGCAAGTGTACGTGTCACGTAATATAGGCCAAATGAGGCCCGAGTCGAACTCAGGGAGACTTTCGTTCAGAGACTACTACTAACTACTGGCAATCATCTAGACCGATTAATTTTGAGAGAGTTGGTTTTTTTAAAAGAAGACAAAAGAAAATTAGACTAAAAATGGATTGATTAAATCGAATGATGATGGAATTCCTTATAAACACTAGTTTCACCACATATCCCCATTGTATTTTAGTTTTATCGATTTTAGTATAAATTAACCTCTATCTTGGATAGGAAGCCTATAGCGAGAATTGCCCGCTCCCACTGTACAATTCACTACCTAAATCTAAGCCAACTCCACGTCTGTAGTAGTTTAAATATTAGATTAGGTGCTTTACGATCAATCTCTAGGTTTCTTCCCACTAACCGAATGTCACCTTTACCAAGGGACACATAGGATGGTGTTTATGCGCGGGTTTTAGGCGTTTAATTCTCCTTTCAGATTAATTATTTGCCTATGACTTCTAATGAAGGTGATCAATCAGCACAAGAGCAAGCATTCACACGTATAGATATCTAAGATTATGAGGAAAATTACACTAAATCATGCAAAAATCAATACAATGGTTCACTGGGGTACTCCCAGGTCCTAAGGAATTAAGGGGTTTAGCCCCGTATGATTTTCAGTTGAAAATACATGGAAGGAGAGAAGAAAAACGTGGGAAACATGAAAGAGATTCGTGTAACCCCTAGAAATACGGTGCTTCGAATGATCCTTCTCGAGAAACGTGCATTCTACTGTCTTTCGGTAGTAGAAACGTCTGTCAGAGGTGCTCGAATTGTCTGATTGTCATCCTTTGACTTTGTGCTTCTCTCCTCCTCTTCTCTGGCTATCGTGCGGTGCAAAAACTTCTCCCCCTTAGGTCTGGCCGTCCTCCCTTTTTGTCCTAGGTCACTTACGGTACCACATAACATGAACCGTTGGATCTGGGCAACCGATTTAGATTGCTGAATTCCGACAGAGTCGATGGCACCAACTTGGTGGTCGGTGGCACTGACGGTATCGGGCTCTGGTCAGTCCCTGGCTGGATCGGTACCATTGACTGGACTGTCGGTGGCACCGAGCTACTATGAGATTTTTCCCTTCCTCTCTAATGCTATCTCAGTGGCACCGACTTGGGTGGTCGATGGCACCGACTCTTTTGGTCGACTACAACCTTGTCTCTGATGTCATCTTGGTGGCATCAAGATGTGTGGTGATCCTCAAATATATAGACTTTCCTAAAATTTGACAAAGACCATGTATTAAGCTGAGAAATATATAAAATAATATAATTACGATGAAATAAGCATAGTTTGATGCACAAAGAGTATACAAGCCAATTACCAAGATTTATGCACATATAATCAACAAACTGACTAACAAATGCACAAAACGAATGCAAATTAGGCCTGTAATAAGCGACTCAAAACCTTTACATCAAACTCCTCTAAGCTAAATCTTGCTCATCCTCGAGCAACAATACCTTTGGATCTGATTGAGATAAGTCAGCTAGAGGACAAAATGCATAAGTTACGTCTAAAAAGTCTCCACCTTTCGGTCCTCCTTCTGACCTTTACTGACCACTGAACACTAACTACCCTATAGGCAACCCAAAATCTCTATCCAAGATGTCTACCCCACAATCAATGAGACACTATCAGTTAAAGCTGTTAATATGATAAAATCATTCGGTTCATACTTGATGCATCGTGTGATCTCCTATCTACATTGCTCTTTCTCTACCTACCATGTACATGGAAGTAGTTCTCCTGATAGAATAATGAATGAGGAGACAATCATTTGAGTGGCCTACCAATTAGAGCAACGTGTGGTTGAAATAGGTAGCCGCAGAAAACTCATGAGCAAATAAAACCGTTCATGCAATCAAAAATCATGATGAACCTATGATGATGAAATTTTTAGAATGCTCCTAATGCCTAATCATTGTGGTGGAATGACACATGCAACTATTATTTCATCTCGAGACAAGACAAAATATCTACAAAACTAAATCATGTGCTAACTTTTCTTTATGATTGAGTAGAATTGTGCCCTTGAACTTTTAGAAATATATAAGTACTTTTTTTTTCTTTTCATTTAAGCCCCCTCTTTCATGATGAACTTGCTTTGGGCTTCTAATTGCACTACACCTTTAATTTGTTGGTAAAGTGCTTTCACTTTTTTTTTCAAAGAATGGCCACAATCACTACCTTTTTATTAAGAGCAAAGAAGTTAGACAAGATTTTTCATGCAAGAAGAAATGTAATGTTTATGCAACTATATGACATACACCATGATTTCATTGTGCATGTATAATTTTTCTATATATTTTTTATATGCACTAATGCAAGCAAAAATAAACAACTACAATGCAAAGTCTATTATGCAATGTGTATGCAATCAAGAGAGAAAATGATAGCATGTGCTCAATCCTCTTATGATGGAGTGTGAGACAAAGGTATGCGGTGGGTGAGATCACACGACTAAGAGACAAAACCTACAAAAAAAATCATATGTCCCTCTCTAATGACCTATGTATAGGGTATTCGAGGGGTTTCTTTCTTGACTTTTAATTTAAGGTCACGTTAGTGTTTGATCAGTTTAGGCTCAACAATCCTTGTCCAACACTTTCTTAGACAACTTAGATGGTCAACTATGCTCTAATGTCCTAAAGCTAACATACTCAAGCACTTCCTCAGTTATGTGACTCGATTACTTGCAAGATAAGCTCATATAGAAAATTTATTATTATTATTATTTTTTTATAAAGCACCCAACCCAGAGATTGATATTATCAACTGAAACAATGCATTTAATTCTCCACATATTACACTAGATAGATTTTGGATCCTACATAATAGAAAAACTAACAAGAAAAAATACTCAAAATAAAACAAACAAAAAGCTAAGATAAATGAAAAAAAACTAAGATAGAAACTGTTCCAGCACCCCCCAAGCTTGAATATGACTATGTCCACATAGTCAACATCCCAACTTAAGGAGTGGAACAGTGATACCCGAATCAAAATGGTGGTGGCGGTTGCTGTGTGGGCTCCTGGGGAGGAAACATCCCCTGAAAGGTAGGATCAGATGGGGGCATGTCCGATGACATCAGGTAACCTCCAAAATACCCATGGCTCCAGTAATGATCAAAGAAAGGCTGTTGATAATTCTCCATCCATTGCAGATGCTGATGCATATTTTCTTGGTTGGCCAAAAGAAGGCATTCATTTTCATAGATCGCCTACTGGTTGCTATACATCCGACCTTGCACATCTTGAATGCCAGCCAGGGATTGGGTTTGCTACTGTCGATGCGTCTGGATGTCCTGCAACATAGTATACATACCCGCCATAGAGTAAGAATCCTCTCCTTCTTGAGAGGGCAACATGGCAGAAGATGATGAGGCAGCGTAATGGCGAGGATGCTTCTGTGTCCCCACTCTATGTCTCACAGGAATGGTGGGCTCCACTTCCTCTACGTCATCGCTTCCCGCGTCTTCCTCCTCAGCCTAAGCTTCTTGTTGTCCAACATTGTCATCATCGCCCAGAGCCGACCATTTGTAGTGCCCGACTCCCCTGATGTTGAAGATAGGATCAGGAAGTTGATGCTTGTAGAAAGTATCATTGACCGAGCATGTGGAAAAGATGACATCGTTGTCCATAGTAATGAGGTCGGACTGCTTGAAATGAAGACAATCAATGTGTAGCTTGGAGTTGGGTGGCTCCAGAGTAGAGAGATCAAGGCTCAAGTGAAGAGCAATGGGGGTGATAAGTCCCCCAAAGAGAATGGGTGTAGCTCGCCTGATATTGCGCCTCACCGCAATAATATGTTGGAGAACTAATGATCCCCAATTAACCGAACCTCCCTCCATAAGTTGATATAGAAAATACAAGTCCAATACTTGTACCTTTGCTTGCGCTTGGGTTGACTTTGCAAATAGCGTGTTGGTCAGCATCCGATGGTGCACCCGAACAAAGGGATGCTCGAAGTCCGCCAATGAACTATTGTGGAAGTTAAGTCTTTTACCCTCCGACGCTGTCACAAAATCCTTCTAGATGGCATCCAAGTCGATGTTCTCGGGATGACGGCAGGGCATGTGCGGCCACCCGTAAATATCATTGATGGCGCAGAGAGTAAGGGAGTAGTTGGTGTTGGAAAGGCGAAAATCCACCTTTCCTTTTCTCCATTCACCTCTTGACGGGCGTTCTTGATCGGGGATGACCAATATCTCCAAGGACGCCATGATCTCAATGATGATTTCTTTGTATGCTGTCCACCCGCCAAAGATTGGATTCACAAATCTTTGATCAAACTCCTATCGATCGAGGATATACGTCATGTTGTCGGAGAAGCCTATAT
This sequence comes from Alisma plantago-aquatica, assembly GCA_963693085.1. Taxonomy (NCBI): domain Eukaryota; kingdom Viridiplantae; phylum Streptophyta; class Magnoliopsida; order Alismatales; family Alismataceae; genus Alisma; species Alisma plantago-aquatica. The sequence continues at coordinate 344,149,787 of OY856410.1, forward strand.
CCTCCAGTAGTTGAAGATCGCTGTATCGCGTAGGTGCAAATAGCCGCTTTGCAATCTCTTCATAGACCTTCCTCACCTCCGTTGAGGGGTGGCTGAGGTGTGGTCTCGGCGTAAGATCGCCAAGGGGTCCTCCTCGTCTGGCCATGATGATGGAGTGAGTGGGAAAGAAGAGTAAGAGAGAAAGAATTTGATGAAGCCTCAGGATGCTTAGTGTAGCCGCTCGTGCTTGTGGGAGTCTTTGTTCTTCAAGTTGTGAGAAAGAAATCAAACTATACCCTCCCTTTTATAGGGCCGGTGCCGACCTACTACGACAGAGTCAGTGGCACTGACTAGAAGTCAGTGGCACTGACTTTTGGGTCTGAATTCACTCCTTCAGTGCATCGACGACTGTCGGTGCGCGGTCTTCTTTTTCCAGATTGCTGGCGTGTCGGTGGCACCGATTGGATGTCGATGGCATTGACTTTTGGGCGGGATTGAAACTTCAGATAATGCACGTGGACGCATCTGGGCCATAGATCGGAGTTGCCCATGGATCCGTGTTTTCTTTGGTCAGTGGCACTAACATCGAGGTCGGTGGTACCAACATGATGATCAACCCCCTTTTTTTTTTTTCTGTTGGTGCATCAACACACCCACCGAGCCTGGGACCTCATGCCGAATCGGTGCCATCGACTTAGGTGTCGGTGGTATCAACTCAGCTCATCAGTTAACCACATTTGAGTTTTGCACTTTATTCAGAGATGTTAGTGGCACCGAAGTATATGTCAATGGGACTGACTTTTATCAACTGCAATGCCCGTCTCTCTGACCCCGTCTCAGTGCCATCAACCTGGATGTCGGTGTCACCGACTCAGCCATAGACTGCACACTCAATAAAGGAATTAGGGTATCATTTTTACACAACATTTTCAAAAATTAAGTACTAATAAAACAACTTAATGGAAATGAAAGAAACAAACATCCTAATGGTTGGGTTGCCTCCCAACAAGCACCCTTGTTTAATGTCCTAGGCTAGACAACTCCCTTGTTGAGATTAATTAAGAGCAATGAGTTTAACCTCATGCTCCTTCCTCACAAAATCTTCTCCAAAATAATGTTTCAATCTTTGACCATTGACCAAGAAGGATCTCTCTCCCTCTTTTATCCTAACCGCTCCATGTGGAAACACCTCTTCTATGATGAATGGTCCACTCCACCTAGATATCAATTTCCCAGGGTGCAATTTCAATCTTGAGTTAAAGAACAACACACTCTCTCCCGGTAAAAAGACTCTCCTAGCTATATGGCGGTCATGAATTTGCTTAGTTCTTTCTTTGTACAATCTTGAGTTCTCATATGCATTTATCCGAATTTCATCAAGCTCATTCAACTCTAGCATCCTTGTCTTTCCTGCTTCATCAAGATCAAAATTGAGCCTTCTCAATGCCCAATGAGCCTTATGTTCTAATGCCACAGGAAGATGACACGCTCGGCCATAAAATAACCTAAAGGGTGTGGTTCCTATGGGTGTCATGTAGGCTGTCCTATAGGCCCATAGAACATCAACTAACAAAACACTCCAATTCTTGTACTAGATGATACCGTCTTTTCAAGTATCTTTTTAATCTCACAATAGGAAACCTCTACTTGTCCTTGTGTTTGTGGGTGATATGGTGTACCCACACGGTGCGTTACTCCATACTTGGTTAAGAGTGTCCCAAATTTCTGATTAGTGAAATGAGTTCCTCCATCACTTATGATCATCCTTGGCACTCCAAATCTACAGAAAATGTGCTCTTTGACAAATTTGCATACAAATGCGACATTATTAGTGCGGGTTGGAATTGCTTCCACCCACTTCGACACATAGTCAACGACCAACAAGATATAAAGGTTGGAATTAGAGGACACAAAGTGTCCTAGAAAGTCTATTCCCCCCAAATAAAAAACCTCTACCTCTTGGATCACATTCAAGGGCATCTCCTGCCGCTTGGATATGTTACCAGACCGTTGGCACGCGTCACACCTCCGCACATAGTCATATGCATCTTTAAACAACGTTGGCCAAAACAAACCACTTTCTAGAACCTTTGCAGCTGTCCTAGAACTAGCGTAGTGCCCTCCTGTAGGTAGAGTGTGACAGTGTTTCAACACACTCTCATACTCGCACTCTGGCACACATCTTCTCAAAATACCATCTCTGCATTATCTCAACAAAATAGGATCATCCCAAAAATAATAACGCAAAGAATGGAAAAATTTCTTCTTTTCTTGATACCCCCAATCATTAGGCAACTCCTTGCAAGCAAGATAATTCACAATATGAGCAAACCAAGGGTCCTTATGATTAAGAGCAAATAATTGTTCACCGGGAAAGGTCTCTAGGATGGGTATGTCAAGGTCTTTCTCATCTACCCTCTCTAGCCTAGATAGGTGGTCAACCACCACATTCTCAACCCCGGCCTTGTCTTTCACCTCAATATCAAACTCCTGCAATAAAAGGATCCATTGGATGAGTCTAGGTTTGGCATCGTTTTTCTACAGCAAGTACTTGATGGCTGCATGATCCATCCACACCACCACTTTAGCTCCTACAAGGTATTTCCTAAACTTTTCAAAAGCAAAAACCACAACCAAGAGTTCTTTTTCTGTGGTGGTGTAATTCAATTGTGCGTCGATAAGAGTTTTAGATGCGTAATAAATGACCGTAGGGACCTTGTTGAGACGCTGTCCTAACACAACCCCTACAGCGTAGTCTGATCCATCACACATCAACTCAAACGGTTGGCTCCAATCCAGAACCTGAATAACCGGTGCGAATATTAGCTTCTCTTTCAAAATCTCAAACGCTCTAAAACAATTTTCATCAAACTTAAATTTCACATTCTTCTCAAGAAGCTCAGATAATGGTTTAGCAATCTTTGAAAAATCCTTGATAAACCGACGGTAAAACCCAGTGTGGCCTAGAAAACTCCGAACTGCCTTCACCGAAGATGGTGGAGGAAGTTAAGAAATCACTTCTATCTTAACCGGATCTACCTCCAGTCCTTTGCTAGACACCTTGTGTCCCAACACAATCCCCTCACTAACCATCATGTAACATTTTTCCCAATTAAGCACTAGGTGTGTGTCCTCACACCTTTGTAAAACATTGTCCAAATTTTGCAAGCACTCGTCAAAAGATGCCCCATAGACTGAAAAATCATCCATGAAAACCTCGAGGCACCTCTCCACCATATTCGAGAAAATTGCCAACATACACCGCTGAAAAGTCACTGGCGCATTGCACAACCCGAACGACATGCGATGATAGGCAAACGTGTCATAAGGGCAGGTGAAGGTAGACTTCTCCTGATCCTTAGGCTCAATAGAAATCTGATTATATCCCTAATATCCATCTAAAAAGCAAAATTGGGAGCGACCAGCGAGTCGCTCCAAAATCTGATCGATAAATGGTAGTAGAAAGTGATCTTTTAGTGTGGTGGTGTTCAATCTCCTATAATCAATGCAAACACGCCATCCTGTCACTAATCTAGTTGTGATTTGTTCATTAGACGAATTAGTAGTGACAGTGATTCCCCCCTTCTTAGGCACTACCTATGTTGGACTTACCCACATAGAGTCAGCAATAACATAAATGATACCTACTATTAGTAGCTTGATGACTTCCTTCTTCACTACCTCCATCATGATGGGGTTGAGGCAACACTGAGGCTGTATGACCGACTTTGCTCCTTCCTCTAGCCGGATTTTGTGCTGGCATAGTGTCGGCAAGATTCCTTTGATGTCAGCTATCGTCCACCCGAATGCACCACAGTGGCACTTAAGCACGACAATCAATTGCTCTTCCTCAGACTCACTCAATGATGAAGAAATGATGACTGGTAGCTTTTCTTTAGCTGCTAGAAACATGTACTTGAGGTGAGGGGGCAGCGGCTTGAGCTCTAGCTCTAGCGGGCTCACAAGTGAAGAGACCAACAGTGGTGGCAATTGTCCCAAGTCCTCAAAATGTCTAGAATAGTAGCACGACAAGACCTTTAGTAGCCTTGCACACTCCTCCAAGGACCGACTCCTCACACAATCATCCATGATGTTCATGAGGTATGCCTCTAGAGGTAGATGTGGATGTATCTGGACTAGAGAATCCTCTATGTCATCCTATGCAGTAGAAGAAATCAGCTCCTCTTGCTCATCATCTGGGTATCCCACCGCCTTGACAAGTGAGACCACCTTGGGGTTCTCCATGATGTCCATGGCTAGCGTACCCCTATACACCTTTGTCATCACATGTGCCATATTCAAGAATGGCTGTCCCAAACATAGAGAAATGCTACTGTCCCTATGTGTCATCACATTGCATTGCTCATGATCATCTGATGACATCCAACATGTTTATCTCAAACCTATCATCCTTAATCCCCATGGTTAAGTGACCTCTACCCATCTCCAAGATCATATCATCTGTGTCTTGGAAAGGTCTTCCCAGTAGAAGCTCATTGCCATGGTCGTCTTGCATTGCCATCACCACAAAATCTGTGGGAAATACAAATCTATCCACCTTTACAAGCACATCCTCACAGATACCAAAAGGCCTTACCACATAATTGTCCGCCAATTGGATAGTCATGCTTCTCTTCCTAGATGTCTTTAGGCCAACCTTTTTAAAAGTGGTTAAAGGCATCAAATTGATACTCGCTCCCGAATCACACAGTGTGTCACCAAACTTGGTCTTCCCGATATAGCAGGTGATGTTGAAGCACCCATGGTCCTGTCTCTTAGGTGGTAGCGTACCTAGAATGAAAGCACTGACTTGCTCTCTAAGTACCACTACTTCAGTGTCTGGGATCTTCCTCTTCTTATTGATTATGTCCTTCAAAAACTTGCCATAGGATGGGATCTGCTCAATGGCATCTACTAATGGAATGTTCACCGAAAGCTTCTGAAAACTATATAGAAACTTCTTGAACTACGATCCATCTTTGTAGCTTTCAGACTATTAGGATAAGGGACCGACACTGTCTGTGTCCGCTGATGAGGTGGCACATAAGACCTTCTAATCTCCACCTCAGGCTCCTTGGTCTGCTCCTCCACTGTGGTCTCTGCCTCTTTTTCTGCTTGTACTGGCTCTACCACTGGATCTACACTGTCAGTCAACTTGGTCACCTTAGTAGCCGTGGGCTGTGGAGTCAACGTATTCTTCCCGCTTCTTAGAAACACTGCCTTGACTTGTTGATTCCCAGTTGGGACATCCGTATTTCTCGGAAACCCTTGCTGTGACGGTTTCTTCAATGCGGACACATCCACTGCAAGCTGAGATAATGTAGTCTCAAAAGTTCTCATCTGCGCTCTGTGGTTCTAGAGGCCCCGCTGAACATTATTGAGTAACATGTCATTTTGCTTCACAATTTTGTTCAAGATATCATTAGTGCTCTCTTCTGCCACTGGGCACTGCTGCTACACCGGCCTATGCTGATTCTACTGATCCGGATCCTGCAAGAAGTTGTTTGGATCCTTCCATGAGAACTTGGGGACATTCCTCCATGTGTAGTCATTATTGTGGTACCCCTGCTGACGCATGTATTTCACATGCTCTTCCTCTTCAGAAACATGATCGTCCTTCTCAAGCAGCTTCTTTGCAATAAGGTCCAACTTTTCATTCAAGGATGAAATAATCTTGGACTTCCCCACACTCTTTATCTGCTCTGGGCGGTCTCTATCACTGACGCATGCTCGGTTCTTTGCCATGTTTAACAAGATTTCCTAACACTTCGCCGGTGAGTTGTTCAAGAAGAACCCTGTACCTACGCTGTCCAGAGTGGTCCTGTCATTCAAGTTCAGCCCAAAATAGAACATCTTGACTTGGTTCTCCAAGTCAATCCCGTGATGTGGAACCTTCCACAACATGTTCTGAAATCTCTCCCATGCCTCAGAGTATGATTCAGTAGCCTGTTGCTTGAAGTTGTGTATCTTTCTGACCATGTCATTTGTCTTCTTAGGCATAAAATAACGGGCAAAGAAAACATCCACCATTTGGTCCCACGTCTCGGCTAATTCCTTCTCAAGGTTGCACAACCACTCCTTTGCATTGCCATCCAGAGGTGATGGAAACAACTTTAAGTATATGGCCGTCTGAGGGAATCGGTCCACCTTGATCATGTCACATGTTTCTACAAAATTGCTAATGTGGGCGACATGATTTTCACGGGCATGGCCGTGGAAAGCTTGCGTCTTCACTAGTGCTATAAGCCCTGGCTCGATCTTGTAATTTGGTGTGTTGATTGCTTGCTTCTTAATTGGGCCAAGCTATGCTATAGAGGATGATGCCTTGATTTTGTCCCATATCGTCTGCTCTTTAGGTGCTACGCCGTCTGCCATTTCTTGGTCTGTGGCAGCAACATGAATGCCTTCAACAAGGGGTTGAACCGTCTCGTTGTCTACGACGGGGATCTCAGAAGCAGAACCACACTATTTTTCCGTGGTCCTAGTGGCCACCACACACTAGTACCTGAAAGATAAAAAAATTATTAGTTCCGACACTTAATCACAAAAAATAGTATGAATTTAAATTTAATGATTGAATGAGTAAAAGTAGAAAAAAATAAAGGTGGCCTAGAATGGCCGCCCACAACACTCAGTAGTGTTGAACATTGCCGTCTCCCCGGTAACGGCGCCAAAAACTTGACACGATTTTTGTACATCTAATGCAAGTGTACATGTCACGTAATATAGGCCAAATGAGGCCTGAGTCGAACTCAGGGAGATTTTCATTAAGAGACTACTACTAACTACTGGAAATCAGCTAGACCAAATAATTTTGAGAGAGTTGTTTTTTTAAAAGAAGACAAAAAAAAATTAAACTGAAAATGGTTTGATTAAATTGAATGATGATGGAATTCCTTAGAAACACTAGTTTCACCACGGATCCCCATTGTATTTTAGTTTTACCGATTTCAGTATAAATTAACCTCTATCTTGGATAGGAAGCCTGCAATGAGAATTTCCCGCTCCCACGATACAATTCACTACCTAAATCTAAGCCAACTCCACATCTGTAGCAGTTTAAATCTTAGATTAGGTACTTTACGATCAATCTCTAGGTTTCTTCCCACTAACCGTGCGTCACCTTCACCAAAGGACGCATAGGATGATGTTTATGCGTGGGTTTTAGGCGTTTCATTCTCCTTTCAGATTAATTATTCGCCTATGATTTCTAATGAAGGTGATCAATCAACACAAGAGCAAGCATTCACACGCATATATATACAAGATTATGAGGAAAATTACACTAAATCATGCAAAAGTCGATACAATGGTTCACCAGGCTACTCCCAGGTCCTAAGGATTTAAGGGGTTTATCCCCACATGGTTTTCAGTTGAAAATACATGGAAGGAGAGAAGGAAAATGTGGGAAACATCAAGCAATTTGTGTAACCCCTGGAAAGACGGTGCTCCAGATGATCCTTCTCAAGAAACGTGCATTCTGTAGTCTTTCGGCAGGAGAAACGTCCGTCGGAGGTGCTCGAATCGTCTGGTTGTCGTCCTTTGGCTCCGTGTTTCTCTCCTCCTCTTCTCTGGCTTTCGTGTAGTGCATAAACTTCTCCCCCTTAGGTCTGGCCGTCCTCCCTTTTTGTCCTAGGTCACTTACGGTACCACATAGTGTGAACTGTTGGATCTGGGCAGCCAGTTTAGATTGCTGAATTCTGACAGAGTCAGTGGCACCGACTTGGTGGTCAGTGGCACTGACGGTATCGGGCTCTGGTCGGTCCCTGGATGGATCAGTACCATCGACTGAACTGTCGGTGGCACCGAGCTGCTGCGAGATTTTTCCCTTCCTCTCTGATGCTATCTCGGTGGCACCGACTTGGGTGGTCGGTGGCACCGACTCTTCTGGTCGACTGCGGCCTTATCTCTGATGTCATCTCAGTGGCACCGTCTCCTCAAATACATGGAATTTCCTAAAATTTTACAAAGACAATGTATTAAGCCGAGAAATATATAAAATTATCTAATTATGATGAAATAAGTGTAGTTTGATGCAAAAAAGAGTATACAAGCCAATTATCAAGATTTGTGCACATATAATCAACAAACTGACTAACAAATGCACAAAATGAATGTAAATTAGGCCTGTAATAAGCGACTCAAAACCTGTACATCACCGTTGCCCATCGCTAGGAGGAAAACATCAACCTACAGTCTGCGGAGGAGTTGGTGTAGACGTCGTCCGTGTCTGCTATCCGTGGTGGAGATCAGGAGCTATTTCAGATGAGTCCCAGTGCAACTAGGAGTGTTGCACTATTACAATGTGTTATAGTCACTGGACTTACTCCAGAACTATGTATGAGCTCGTTAAACCATACTTTCCAATGCATAGTTGTTGATGTGATCTTGCTATTCTGGGGAAAATGGGTAGATAAAATTTTGTTTCCGTTACCTACTCCGTGCCCATATTTCCCTACACTCTTGGACTTATCCAGGAAGCAAAATTAAGTTATAAAATCCTAATTGATATAAGAGTATATCACACACAACAATGTGCAAGTGGTATTATTCTCAGGAAAATACTTTTTGTCAATGTACACAATATAAAATTAAGAACTTGAGTACTTTTAAGTTACAAAATCCTAATTGATGTAAGAGTATATCATACACAATGACATGCATGTGGTATCATTATCAGAATATAATTTTGTCGATGTACACAATATAAAATTAAGAACTTGAGTACTCTTAAGTTCCTTTTGCCTATTCTTGGCATATCATTTTCTTTGCTGATATAATAAGATTATCACACTACACCAACCAAAAGATATTACAAAAATTGAATCAGTCTCCCTTAGATTTGTAGAAGGGTGGTGTTTGGGCAACTCTAACTACTTAAGGATGTAGACCTCTTGCTACTCGTACGAGTTTGTGTCGTCAACCTTATATGTAGCTAGTTCATGGTTACATGTGGTCGTGGGTAGGTTAATGGCAAGTCTCACAACATATCTATACAAAAAGAGCTCAAACCATTCATTACAAAGCCTCTTTTACTTTTGATAAATTTTGAAAAGAAAATTTATTATGATCCCTATCCATTTCAATTGAAGATCCACCTTTTTAGAAAGGCTTATCAACTTAACCAGTTTTCCTGTCTGATTGAAGTGCATTCATGAACAACCATCATGTACTTGTAATCAAGTGAAGATTGAATCACAGTCACTCATAAAACAAACATCATGTAGTTGTACCCAAATGACATTGCCACTCATCAATGAAACAAATTATCAAAGGATAAAATAATTTGGACTCATCAAGTAAGCAAAGTTCAACTTATAAAGACTTTTGATATTTTAGAAAGAATTTACCATACATCAAGATATTATTTTGGTACAATTGATAATTTTGATTTGTGAATAACACAAAGTTAGGAATATGGGCATCATAATGAGTGGTAGCATTGGAATAGGATGCTCCTTCCTTCAACTCCTCCAACTTCCGCTTCTTTGCCCTCCTGTGCCCCTACCCAACCCTCCTCACAAGGTAAGTTGCATTTGACAAACCTATTTGTCCTTATTCAATGTAAACCAAAACTGTATACCTCATTGATATGGACACTTCACACCTTTCTTGTACTTGGCTTCTAATGAGTAATTCCATGGCCTGTAACACTTGTGTTCACTGCACAAGACACTAGTAGAGTTTTAGAAATGACAAATGGCCCTACAACTGACCATTGGCCTCAATTGCAGCATTTTGTCCTCACTCACACTCAACCTAGGATCAATTTCCTGACAAGTCATACATCATAGTAATACTTTTAACCGAACAAGCTTAACTGACCAATACCTATTGGTGGGATACATGAAAAGGAGGTGCACCTTTGTGATATCAATTGTCTAATAATTCTTTTTAAGACCATTTACTAGAGGTCTCAAATCCTAAGATGTTATTACAATCTCCCCCACTTAGATTCTTGACATCCTCATCAACCCTCAAGTATATAGCTTCATCATATTCATGCATTTTAGTGTAGACACCGAATGGACAATGTACATCCAACTCTCGATCACAGCTACTAGTGTAATGGTGGTTCCATCACCATGGATATACTTTTCCAACATACTTGGATCGCACGATTCGAGACTGTTATGCTACATGCCCATGTGGCCCGACCTACTGGAGGGGAATTGGCTCAGATACCATTTGTAATGCCTAGGACCACCTCCCCAAGTTCTAGTAGAGTTTAAGGAATGATGAATACCCCATAGACTACTACTGACTTCATTGTGTGCTTTGTACTCACTCACACACATCTTGGGATCAACTTCTCAACATGTCACCCATCCTAGTACTACTCAGGGCTGAGCACACTTAGACACAAATTACCGATTTTATGGGATGGCTGAAAAAGAGGTGCACCTTGGTGACATTGTATTCCACTCATTCTTTTTTAAGATCATGTATCTGAGGCCTCAGATCCTAGGATGTGATGCGTTCCATGCTGCCTCTTCCCAGACTAAACCCCTATCTAGTGGTACACCAAGTGCCCCACCCCGACCAACTACTTCATCCTATTGGGGAAGAACTCCATGACATTGCTGTTGATGAATATCATGTTTATTAGCTACATCAACTATGGAACATATTGCAAAGATTAAATTGTGCTACCCTATATTTAGGGAAGGGTGGTGTTTGAGAAAATCCACCTACTCAAGGATGTAAACCTCTTGTAATAGGAACACGTTTTTGTTATCATTCTTTTTTATAATTGCTTCATGGTTTCATTCATCTAAAGGTAGGTTAACGGCATGCCCCATAACATATATATAAAAAGAGCTCATGCCCGTCATTGAAATTCTTTTTTTTTCTTTTGATAAACTCTATGAGAATATTTTTTACGATCCCTATTCATTTTGAGTGAAGATCCATCATTTTAGAGAGGCTTATCATCTCAAGCATTTTTTTCCATCCAACTGAAATGCACTAAAAAAACCCCATAAGTGCTTGTAGTTAAGTGAGGATTGAATCACATTCACTCATGAGACAAACATCATGCACTTGCACTCAAGTGACATCAAGATCATCAATGAAATATAATATCAAAGGGAAAGAAAAGATAAACTAACAAAGACCAATCGATGTTTTAGAAAGAATGTATCACACGTAATGACATTTTGTGACATAACATGGGAATTCATTATTAATGGTAGCATTGGAAAGGACATTCCTTCCTTCAATGCCTCTACCTTCCACTCCTTTGCCCGCTTGAGCATCTCCTCATTCCACCTCACTAGGTAGGTCTTGTTAGGACCAACCAGTCCATACTTGTAAAGTGTGAATCATCACAAATATATTATGTGATATGGACACTTGACGCCTTCCTTGTACCTACCAACATCTTCATCTAGTACGTTTTTCCATATCCCCTGGTGCCTCATCCCAAACCAGATTTCTATCTAGTGGTACACCAAATGCCCCACCCCAATCAGCTCCTTCCACCTCATGGGAAAGAAATTCATGACATTGTGATGCATGATTTAATTGCACAACAAATTCTCTAGGGATGAAATCTCTAGATTTTACTTAACCAAATGTACACAAACTTCACTAGCAAGTAGGACAATCTTATCATAATATAGTTCAAGATCAAACTTAAAGGACAATATATTTAAGAATGGTCCGATTAACTCAACAAGAACTAGTATTAACACAAATGTTTGATTGTTGATTATACTAACATTGCAAACAATAAGAAGGGTGGATTCAAGTTATATATTTATCAATGGATGATAGGGAGGATGGGTTTTACCACTCCGACCTACGTTGGTATCTCAATGCATTATAATAAGTGCGAATATATATATATATATATATATATATATATATATATATATATATATATATATATATATATATCTATATTATCTTACCATTCTAAACGTGAGAACTCGTCTCCGTCCTCTCTTTTCATCTCGTGGCTAACACACTTCCCATTAGTAAATCACTAATTACTAGAGTCCTTATTATCCTTTTGGTTCTGTGAAGGCGGATGACTCTTATGTCGTTCCGTCCTTATCCTTTTGGTTTCGTGAAGGCAGAGATGACTCTTAGTCATTCCATATTGTCAGATATATCTTTTCAGAATATATTCATTATGGTAAATAAGAACCACAGATGCATTCATCATACTTGCTTAGAAGCGACGACGGATGGCTACTGGGTTCCCTCCCTGGCGGCGCAATGGATTGACAGAATTCAATTTTTAAGATCGTTCCACATTCTCAATCAAGTCAAGATTCATTATCCCTTCCTAGTAACGCAATGGATTGACAGAATTTAGTTTTTAGGATAGTTCCACATTCTCAGTTAAATCAGGATTGATTACTGCCGACATAGTAAACTAGAAATCTAGATCTGTTTTGCATCAATAGAAATGACGTGGGACTGTTCGATTCTTGGCAGCGCAAAGGCCTGATGGAAGTCAGTTTTCTCTCCATTGTCTTTGTTACAATGTTAATGGTTGCTGGACTGTCTTGGCTACTGCCTATGTGGTGGTACACTGGTTGGCGCAACACTGCAGGTTGAGAGTGCAATTGCGGCAGCGTGCTTTGGTTCAAAGGAGACCCAAAGAGGCAGAAAAAGGTTGTGGGAGAAATAAGAACAGAATTTGATATCAATGTTCAGTCCTAGATCAGTGCAGCATGTATGGCAACAACCTTCGTGGAGGCTTTCGTATTGTGGAAGAGCAGGGGAGTATTATATTTTTCTGCTCTACCACGGGTTGACAAAAGGATCTGCGATCCATGACGTCGTCGGAATATTGGGAACCTTGTCCTCCATTTCCGATATAAGCTAGGGTTTTTGCTGATGTAAACTGCACAAGATTGTGGTGCTAGGAATTCAATCAAATAGTTTGCATTATTCGTCGTCTTTCTTTCCATAAACAATGTTCGTACGTTCTTCATTGGTTGATGTAGCAACATCTCCAAATTTCTAATCCTTAGCAATAGGTGATGTGATTTGTGTTAGGAGTCACTGTGAGAGGCAGTGGTGGGTGCTGGAAGTGGCAACATGAGAGTCGTGACTTTTCCTAGATGTGGCAGGCATATGGGAAGGTGAGGTATGCTATCGCCATGGTTTGTGCACTAAAGGATTTCCTGGTGTAGGTTATTGTCGAGTTGCATTGACAAAATATTGTTGATGTATCTGACGTTTAAGTCTTATTTGATTACTTCCAGCATTCATTTTTTTGACACACATCTTTCTATAGAGATAGCCTATCAGGAATTTGTTGTTGAATCTAGTGAGATGGGAAACCCATTTATAGATTGGTCTTCAACAACATGAAAAGAATTGTTGATAGTTCTTAGCATCATCAAGGCGTATCTGCACTGAACACAAGTTGCAATGAAGATGCACTGGGTTTCAATGACGCGAGTAGGTAGCCTAACAAGAGATGTGGCCCACTAAGGAGATGCCCTCGACTTATTCTACCTTCCCAGTGGTGGAAGCACCACTTTTCTGAACAATCTAAAGATATGTTCGGGTATTCTTATTTAACCTATGTAAAATGGTTGAAACTCACACTTTAACAATATCTATGATTGTCTTTACGAGATCAAAATTGCCTCTCACTTACTTCCAAGAATCTGATGGAGCATTGGAAACGAATGGTCAAACAATATGCCTCTAAAAATAAATATGTTCTTACCTCGAATTATTATTTCAATAGTTATTGCTATAAAAAAGGAACATTATTTCTTATATACATATCGTTAACATTGAAGGGCACTGTAAACTTCAACATAGTTGTTCTTTTTCAAAAGAGGACATATATGTGCATTTTTTTAGTAACTTTCTATTTATTGTGCAATACTCTATGACATAAACACTTTGAGTTCCTTAATATCGTGCAAAGATGCTCATGATGCATAACACCACCTATATGCAGAAGTGGGATTTTATAGCTGCGAAAGCACATGGAACCTCAATGTTATGAGAGTAAGCATTTTGTTTGCATAAGATATATTATTGTCCTATATATATTCCTTATTTTCACATATGTTTTAGATTCACTTTGTTCCCTTTGGTGCTTTCAACTCAATAATGAAGAAACAAAATAAGATGGCAATGATTTTTAATATTTTTTTGTGATTTAGATTTGTGTTTGAATATTCCTTCGACTCCTATAAGATAAATAGGGCATATTTTTTGTCATTGTGTATTCAAGAGTGAAAGTATATTGTTTGATGTTTCATATAAAATAATAGCTTTTCTGGTGCACATTTGTTGCCTAATTTGACTTTCACCATTTCTTACTTACAAGACTACTACATAAAAATAATTAGAATAAGTCTATCAACACAAACAAAAGATTGTGTCCCAAAGTATAAAAATGTCAACCATCAATTTGTTAAGTAACTACTGTGTAGTAGATGTTTCCAAGACCAAAATGTCTCAGATGTTTAGTTCGTTATAAAAAACTGAGTATGAAATCAAGATTTTTTTTTGAAAATAGCTCAATATCATTAAAAGTAAGCCATACGACATCTACAAGATAGACATCTCTCATCAAGTAACCAAACAACAACTCCTTTTGCGGAAAGACATAGCACAAAGCTCAGATTGGGATGTGATAGGTACACTTCTGCACCGTCCACCTCTTGTAGTGGCTGTCTAAAACAGCTATCTGGGATGGAATTCATCAATCTACAAGAACCTATGAGTACATCTGGAGAGGAGTTTGCAAAGCCACTGACAGAGATTACCATCATGAAGACAACGAAAGATTACCAGACAAAGAGCTCGACCACAAAGCACCGACACAAACTTAACAACACAGACAAAACGCCCCACAAAATAGGATGAGAAACACAACTACCAACGACGAGCACTAAGGTTGCACCAACCAGGAGACCCGGGAAGGAGGCCAAACCCCAGTGATGCAGATACAAAGGAAGGATGGCTCATGCAGATACAAAGGCGGGGAGTAGAGGGTGCCGAGAACTCCACCACCACTCCCGACCACCACTGTGAACAGGGGGTGGAAGACCCGCACGAAGCCCAAACCCAACTTTCTCCTCCTCTGCCTGGAGCACCAAGGGGCGCCCGATCTCACCGATCGCCCAAGAAGGAACCCAGGGAACGACACGACCAACAAATGACCACCACAGAAAAACAAGCTCCCTCACAGGCGACTAGCAAAGACCCCGCCGCCCAAAAGTCGCTAGCACCACTGCAAGGCCCGGGCCAGATCAAGGCACCGATCGGCGAAGCTCCACAGACAGTCGAGGAAGGAGAAGCCCAGGGGGAGAGGAGAATCTATGCGTCGGTAGCCTGCCTCCCCCCCAGACAGGACCGGCGGATGGAGCTATCCCTAAATCGCCCAGGCGATCGTGGGAGCTCACGGACGGAACCACTTGTGTGTTCATGGAGTATGAAATCAAGATGAAAGCAAGCACTCTACTAATTAATTATGCATGGACTTAAACAATATTGAATCTTTTCTATTAGTTACCTTCTATCACTATTTGAGACTTTGAACTTATATGTTTTTATGTTGATCATATTTGAAAAAAATCACTAGTACGACTACAATGAGTTTTTTTGATGTGGGAATTATCCTCACGGAGGAGCCACATCGGTGACCCTATCCCAGTACCGTAAACCATCAGCTTATCCTCGACTACTGACACATTGAAGGAACTTTTAAAATTCACGTTGGGTCGACATGCGTGACAAGATAATTCATTTTTAAAGATGACTATTTGAGTTTCGAACTCGGGTACCTTCACTAGGAAGTCTTTGCATTTATTCTTCAAACTACTACCTTACCATACAACTACAATGAATTTATTATTTATTTGTTGCTTAGAATATAAAAAAACAAATAAATTGTAAAAAAATTGATTTAATTTATTATTAAAAAAGTATACAAATTATGAAATACATTTAACCTTATTTTCTATAAATTTAATCAAAGATATCAACGTTATAGTTGAAATTTTTGTCTTGGATCCTAATAGAAAGATGAACATATCACATCTAAAAAATATTCTGTTGGAATGCCCTATTTACATAAATAATTCTTACATTTGATTATGAGTTCTAACAAGGATATATTTTCATAATTTGTTCACTATCATTAAAATGTGTTTATACAAATTTGGTAAGTAGGTTATGTATAAGAAATAATGAATATAATTACACTTTATATTGCACCAATTAGACACATAGGAAAACACCATCTTTTACTTATAATTTTTTTCTAACATATAGGAACATATATGTATGTATATTTATCTTTTAACTAATAAATAGTTTGACAGGAAAATATCGATGTGAATCTTGGTCGTATTGTAAGTTATACAAGTAGTAACCTTAAGATTATGTTTTGTACTTCCAGCTTCAAAAAAAGAAATATAATGTAATTGGTTTCAAATTAATAATATGGTTCATCATCACATTTATCAATAAAAGTCAGATATATGTAACTGGTTTCAAATTAATAATATGGTTCATCATCACATTTATCAATAAAAGTCAGATAAACATTCCCATTTTTCGTTAAAACAAA
The DNA here is from genome assembly GCA_963693085.1 of Alisma plantago-aquatica. Classification (NCBI taxonomy): domain Eukaryota; kingdom Viridiplantae; phylum Streptophyta; class Magnoliopsida; order Alismatales; family Alismataceae; genus Alisma; species Alisma plantago-aquatica. Next base: position 344,166,327 of record OY856410.1, read on the forward strand.
TTTTAAGAGACATTAATGGAAGGTTCATGATAGATGCTAAATTTGAATCTTCCTCAACTAAAAAATTGAATCACGTGTAGGATAAAATCTTATTAATTAACATGTATTACTAAATATTAAAACTCCAAAGACAAAAATAAAAATGTCTTATAAAAATTATCAAGTTTAATAGAGTGTTTTTTTTGACCAAAATTTGACTTTAAGATGTTGCTTTTGAGGGATAGTATTCATGATTTCCTTTTATTAAATATTCAGAAATGGTCAACTTACCATAAAGTATAAATTTTTTGACACATATGTTTTATATTTTCACATTATACTAAGAATCTAAGACTACAATATCATTCCATTAGTTCCTCAACATGTTGGGTGTGAGGTTTACATGATGACCACATTTCCCATTAGTTTCATTTTGAAAAATCCTTTACTTTTTTTGTGACATGATACTATGAAATGAACAATCATATTATGTTTCTACACTAAGATACCAACATGTTCTCATAATGGCTCCAAATAAGTTAGTATAGTTTATGTGTTTGAAAATGACGTCTTATCTTACACCACATCATTTTATTTGATTACGTGTTGAAAAAATATTCTTTAGATACGAACACAATCAAAGAGGTCGATATTTTTAGGAAACCAACATCAATCTATTGTTTACGTCCTATTTAATTATTTAAATATCTTATTATCTTCTACTTAGATATGTGGAGTAATCATTCATGATTATATGTCATCATTGTATTTATGTCTTTATATTGTTCTAGGGTAACTTGTGTAGAGTTTTGTATAATTTCTAAAAAATGATTTGATGTACTTTTGAGCCTAAAACTTTTGGACCCATCATCTTTAGTATGCACATGAAAGGTGCTTGTTATATACATTTATATCCAATCAATTATCTGGTATAAAAACTTCAAAGTACAATTATTTCACTAATTGAATGATTGACAAAATTCTACCATGGTCACTTCTTTTTTAAAATTGATGTATCATGTAAAATCCTATAACACTAAATCCCCCTATAAATTACATAATAAATTGATTAACACATTACAACAATAGAGTAATATAATATACTAATGGATTCAATATTTAGGTTGGTTTACAAAAATGGCATCAATGCCTATTGAAAAGCTCATCAATATCCTACTTGGAATTGAATCTTATAGGTATATAATTAATTCAATTAAAATATAAACATATTTAAGTTGGTTTTAGATACTTCACATACAATATGGTTTTGTGAATTTATGTGTATTTAAGTTTAATGAAACATTCTTGAGTGTATTTTAGTTGTTGTGATGACAATTGTATCTAAAGAAAATACACTCCACCTTTGAGGAGGTAATACATAACTATAGAGTTGAAAATGAAAATTTGAAGCATGGGATCACAATATAATGCTTCAAGATGGATCATATTGGAAAATTTACAATTTCATCATAAGAAATACCATTGAAATATTTTAACAACATTAGATATTCATTGGTAGCAATGTCCCTAAAAAAGATGAGAGTATGTGTTGTACACATTGTTTATTATTATAGTATGATAGAACTTGAAAATTAATAGAAAAATTACACTTGTTGTTGGATACTCATCGAATAACATAAGTGGTGATCACAAATATATCTAATATAGCATGCCAAAATTCAAGAATAAGTAATAGAAAACAACTATTAGTTGCACTTTGAAATGATTATTAGCTTAATAATGATATAGTTATTCTAAAAAAAATCTATTTCTTTTTAGTTGGTGAAATGTAGTGCAATTGTCCCACATTATACGGTTATGATACAATGAGAAATATGTTTAAATGTAAAGTAAAATCTATAACAAGTTGCACTAGAAAATAGTGCATAGGAAATTTAATCTACTTTTGAATAATTTAAATAGCATAGAAATCTAATTGTCATCCATCTCTTATACTTTTGAACTAAGAATTTCAAAGGATGCACTCTTTAAGATTAATTTTTGAATGAGAAAAAAGGATCAAACAAGTGGGTTTCAAATACGCTTTTGATTTTGATGTCTTTATTATACACATTACTGGTTTTCCTTCAATACATATTCTTACAAGTATTGCTTAACACCATTATATATCTTACTTAATAGTGACTACAAACTTCACAATATAAGGAATATGTTTACATTAGTTATGTTGTCCTACTTGAATAATGTGAAAATTGATATGTAAATTAACAAATATGTTATTATAATTATATATCTATATAGTTTTCTTGTGTTGAATAATTGTATCTATAAAATAAAACAAAAATCTCGAAAACTAAAAAAGAAAGACTATTTATGCACGTATTTATCATACTTTAATGATTAAAGAGGTTATAAATCATTTTTCTAAGAATTACCATTCTCAAAGACGGTTCAATTTAGGTGATAATAGACTAAGGATTATAATTCCTATAGCCATTTTTATTTTTGTGTGAACACACTCTACTATATGATTTACTATATATCACAATAAGTCTTGACATTATTGAAAATGACTAATTATATGCAAACAAAAGGATAATTTTCTTTTAATAGGGAGAAGGACATTCTATTCTTGAGAAAGAACATATAGTGTCATTTAAAAAATTTGTGAAATAATTTTTATCAAATTTACTTAATATTTACTCAAATTTAGGATGATGTCTACTATGAGTGTGAAAAAATCTTAGCAATATGTTAGGAAAAAAGAAAGTTCGATAAAAGTTATGCTTTTTTTACTTGAAACGACTAGAGAAATCTATGCCTATGTGAGAATATATATGTTGAAGGCATCCTTAGGAAAGTTCTCCACAACCTTATGGATGCATAATATGTTCAAGTAAAGATCAAGAAAATATGAAAACAAAGTAACTAATATCCAAACTGCAAGATTATAAGATAGACATATGTTTTACAAAGTAGTGGAGAAGTGCTGTTTCTAATTGAAGAAATAGTAAAGGGTGTTGGTATGTAATTTGTTATGTAGGATGTTACAATATTATTTCCTACCTAATTTATTTAAAACATACAGGAAAAATTGTGTATATTCTAATCTTTTATGATAAATGTAATATTGATGGCATTGAGATAATACAAGGCATTTGAATGCAACAAGGGATGAATAGCAACAATGACAATAAAATTGAAATGAAAATCAAATAAATGGCAATCATCGATCTTATTATCATGGTAAATAGTTGTATAGTGTAATAGTAACTTTGAAGTTGTTGACTTTGGTTATACTAGAAGTTGTGTGAAGCACGTGCATCTACTAGTACACACACACACACATATATATATATATATATATAGAGTTAGGCTAGAATACACTCGAGTGTACGGATCGCACGAATACACTCAAGTGTACTTTGCATATCAAGGCTATTTTTTGCAAAATGTAAACCGTTGATCTTCACCGTCATACTATAACTAGGCTACATACAAATTTTGAACCCATTTGGATGAGTGTAAGTCACTCATCCAAGGGCAACAAAATCAACGCGCGAAACTAATTTGAAATGCATAATTTTTACAGTCTTCATAACATGAGCTATACATATCCAAATGTGCTCAAATTTTACGTATGAGTTGTTCATGAGATGTTTAAGAAGATCAACGGATTAGATTTTCAAAAAAAATATTGCATCATGAAAAACTACTTGAGTGTATTCTGCTCCGGATACACTCGAGTGTATTCTAGCCTGACTCTATATATATATATATATATATATATATATATATATATATATATATATATATATATATATATATGTGTGTGTGTGTGTGTGTGTGTGTCGGTGCGTGCGCACGTGTGTGTGTGTCAATATATATATATATATATATATATTTGTGTGTGTGTGTCTATATATATATATATATATATATTGAGGTTGGTAATTCACCCTTTTGGCTTTAGGACTAAAATTAGACATGTATCACTCTAATCTCTTTGTTGTGTTACCTAGAGATCATTCACCTAATGCCTCAAGAAACACATGTGCAAAGTTCTCATCAAAAGATCCAAGATAAGATAAACATACAAAACATTTGTCCATAATAGATTTGCAAGCATAAACCATTTGATACAAAACATAGCATGGGTCATACAAGAGTAGCTATAATAGAAAGAACAAACACAGACAACGGGCTGAATCCCCACACCCTAATGAGAGGACTACTCATTCATGGAAACATAAAAAAATAATAGGAGAATGAAGGAGAACTGAAGGAGGAAAGCCATCATCATAGTAGAACATGGAGGAGAAGGTGTAGCACGAGGTTGCTCATCTTTGAGTTTGGAGATAAGAACGACCACTCCACAACAAGATACCCTTTGATGTTCATTTGGGGGTGGACTTAAGATCATAATTTTTCCTTCTTTGTGCCTAGAGATACTGTTATGAAGGAGGATAACGTGGATGTTGATGGTGGCTATCGTCGGTTGATGTGGTCATCAATTGATGGAAACCACCAATGCAAGTTGGAGATGGATGCCCAAAATGAAGTTTCATAGACTGGCGGTATGAAGATGAGATCCCCTTCCTTAGAGGCCATGGCTTGGATTTATAGATGGATGCTAGGGTATGGAAATCTCCCAACTATCCTGTAAATAAGTCATCAACCACCATGGATGTTGTGATGAAGTGGATTTTTCCACATTGATGACCTAAATTACAATCATGTCCGTGTAATATTCGATGCCACTCAAATTGATCCCACTTCATCACCTTATGATCTTTGAACATTTGTGACACCAAATTTGCAATTATGATGCCAAATTCAAAAAATGTGTACTTTGTGACATATTGTTATTAATGACTTGACTCAACTACATTAATCTGTGATCTAAATCTCAATATTTGAATCTGAAACTATTTATTCAGCTTGAGAAGTAGGCATTGGTTAAAATTTCATAATTTTTTTGTGTTGCTTTTGAGAGATACTATTTTGGCAAGAAAATACCCTTTATTCCCTAATTATCTATTTTTTGTACCCAACTAACTAGCCCTACTAGATCCAGACCTGAATCTGGGCCTAGGAAAATTCACGCTTATGGGATTTGTCTCCCTGCCAGGTTATTTTAGGAGAAACCAGTGACTATGGATCTATATTTCAACAACACAAATATCCCTCGCCTTAGTCCTTTTAATAGTCAAATTGTGTTGTTTGTATACAAAATATCCTCCTCTATCTAATGATCCCTAAAAAAAGTGATTGTCCTTTAAAGCTTATAATGGGCATGCCTCAGATATGTATGTATCAGTCGTGATTACATTTAGTGCCCACACTGACTCTTATCCTCAAGTGTTACACAATACTCATACCATTTAGGATCCATAAGATCAATGTTCTTGAAACAAACAATTTAATGCCCCCATTTTTTCCCTTTTGTATGTTGGTCTTTTTCCTATTGGCCAGTTTTGATAAATTAACTAAATTAGTTTAATTTTAGAATAATGTCTACAAAAATGATCTTCTCAAAAAAGTGTCGAGATTAATATGAGGCCTTTACCTCGTTCTGTTATAGTGATATTCAAGGATGATAATTAATATCTCTTTAATACATATTAATTAGGATTTCTCTTGTTATTGAAACCCTAATACTATTGAAATCCGCAATTTACGTGATCAAATTTTACATCATGAATATGTTAGACTCTAATTTTATATTGATGACTAGATCACATGTGCTTAATGATTAGATCATTATTCAATATACTCTTGACATGTTTGTACAGGAAAATGGATAAATGATATAATATATTTAATTCCTGATATTTTGTACATCAAATTATATCTTGATTCAAAATATAGGTTCTTTATCACAACCATTTATCCCTAGATCAATAATAGTAATGACAATAGGAAAGAAATGCTTTGAGAATAATAATAAATGAATAAATGCCCTAATAGGTCATTAGAGAAATGAACCATATATATTGATACAGGCTGTTCTCATTATGTACCAGGAACTAATAACCACTAGACTTGTTGGTTTGGATGATTGCTGATACTTTAGACTCCAAACAAGTCTGATATTATATTTCCTATTTGAATAGACTAGTGGTATTAATGATATTTGTAGATACCCTTGGAGATATACTTGACTATGTACTTATTTAAGCTACCACGTTCCCTACTAAGTAATCTTTTGAATTTGTATATTATATCTTGCAATAAATATGAAACATAAATGATATTTCATTTAATGACTTCTTGTGATAATGATGTTGATATTGGGTACAAGTGACCTCCTAATATCGATGGTGTAACTTGTACAAAATGATGAACTTCTCCTTTGAACAGAGACATGGATCCAAGTGAGCCCCCAATCTTTTTAGGGCCATGCAGCCATATATACTTGTTGATATACGCATATGGGTAAACCTATGATAAATATCTTGTCAAATAAATAAAGTTTTAAATAGATTGTTGATTATTTGAATATAAGTCCTGTCAAGTATACCATTTTGTTATTAAACCATTTTAACTATTTTAATAGTGTATCATGCATTTGCATTGATTTTGTCTTGATTTTTTTGATTTAGGTCATGAAAGGAATTGAAGATTATGAAATTTCTCATATATTATCTCATTATTATCTGTTGAGAATAAAGACTGCTCCATCACATCAGAACATGACATGGGACTTTACATGTAAATGGGATGTATTCAGGGGCGTAGCCAGGGGGAGGTTGTCGGGGCTTTAGCCCCCCCTCCCCCAAAAAAATTAATGCATGTAGTAGTCTTTTTAGTGTTAAATATAGATAAACTTATAAATAAATATATAAACTGCGTATGGGTTTACAAAGAAATGAGGTTGCTGGAGTGGTAAAAAGTTGGTTTTCTAGAACAAGTGGTGTGGTTCCTTTCTCAAAAAGACCGTATAGGGTAACCTATACTGTAAGAGGGTGGGTTAACTACAAAAAATCCCACTGTGTTTTGGTAACCAGGTCCAAACCTTTATAGATTTCAGGTTTGGTCCTAACAATAGAGGCCAATCTACCAGACAAAGCATCAAAAAATTTAAATAAATCACTAGCACGTCCACCATGGAGTCTGGTATTTCTTTCAAACCCAACGCAATAAACAATTGCAGCAATGCCCAACCGTCCAAACACCCTCATACTGCCCTTGCTGCACATTTTCTGCTTTATCCAATTCAGTGCATCCTCCAGATTACTAGGAGGCCTCCTGCCCCAACCATTTTTAACCGACCATCTGCACCAAATATACTTGGTATACTGACATTGAAAAAATAAATGGTCATGAGTTTCAGCCTCCCCATTGCAGAACATACAGGCAAGGCTGACATTCAGACCCCAAGTTATTAATCTATCAACATTAGGTATTTGCCCAAGGACCGCCCTATACAAACCACAACCCCATTTGGGAATTTTCCCTTTGTTCCAGATAATCTCATCCCATGGAACAGGCGGCCCACAAACCTTTATCTCCCAAGGTTTAGTAATCAAAATGTCCCATCCTCCATCCGTTCTCATCTGATAGGCATCTTTCACTGTGTGCTAATTCCTAACCATTCTTTTCCACACAGGAGAGATATTCCCTGCGGCCAAAGTGTCCAGAGAGTGGTCGTATCTTGTCTTCATCCAATCCATCCACACCGAAGAAGGCTGAGTGATGAACATGTGAATCTATTGCATAGAGGCAACCCCAACCATATTATTCAGGTCAGCAACGCCCAAGCCTTCTTGTGCATGCTCCTTACTGATGATATCCCAAGCTATACCATGCGCCTTACAATCCCACATGAAGCTACTCATCAGACTTCTTAATTTATCCAAAATAAACAAGGGAGGTTCAGCTTGTCTACACCAGAATCTGACCTTGGCACACACTATAGTATTACACAACACTAATCTTCCCACTATAGATATGGAAAAATCCACCCACTTCTCGATCCTGGATCTCAGCTCATCCACTGAACTGCCATAATCTTTGCCTCTGCCTTTCCCACCAAATATAGGAATTCCTAGATACTTTATAGGAAATCCACCTGTTGTGATACCAGCAGTAGCTCTCAACCTCCCACGTCTCAAATCACAAGAACGTAATAAGAAGATTTTCAATTTGATATCATTTATATATAGACCAGTGAGGCGCCTAAAATTCGTGAGGATGCGTCTAACTTGTCTTAGATACTTTTAATGGCCGGTAGTGAAGATCACCACATCATCTGTGAACATGAGATGTGATATAACCGGAGTATTCTTCACCTTAAAAACCTTCAATCTCCCATCATTCTTAGTCACGGTTATAGAAGTAGACAAAACCTCCATAATTAACACAAACAACATGGTGATAAGGGATCCCCCTGTCTCAACCCGTTAGACGTAGTACAGAAGCCATGGGGAACACCATTGACCAACACTGAGAACGAAGTGGATTCAACACACTGAACCAGAAGCTTGATCCATCTACTAGAGAATCCCAAAGCGACCAAAATCCTCCACATTAATGACCATTCAACATGATCATAGGCCTTAGTAATATCTAATTTGAAACAGGCCTTCTTTGTGGAATTCTTTAAACTGAAATGGTTCAGGAACTCAGAAGCTAGCAAAGTGTCATCAGAAATAGCCCTCCCCTGCATAAAGGCCAGCTTATTGGGGGACACTATCTTGGGCAAAATCTTCTTAAGCCGCCTTGACAAAAATTTAGCAAAGATCTTATAAAGCACGGAGCAATAGGCTATAGGACGGAAATCCGCCATGGAGGATGCCAGTTTCTTTTTAGGTATGGGTTTGATAAAAGAGTGCTTTACGTGCTTGAGCATAGTGCCACCCTCCATGAACCCACAAATGGCTCGACAGACATCCTCTTTAATAATATCCCAGTAGTGGTGGAAAAACATCTCATCCCTTCAACAATGAACATTTCTATGATAGATGTGAAGCGGCGTCGACGTGAGGAAGACAAAGGGTCTCACAAAACCCTTAGAGTCCCCATTTGTGTGCAAATTTCATTGGTTGATGAGCGCCCAAACATCTCATTAGTTTGATAGTGTAGGGGTGCGATTAATCTTTGGCATCAAATCAAGGTCTCATCAATTTCATTAGTGCAGCATGCATAAGCTTCATTGGTAGGTGAAGGCAGAAGCTTCATCGATAGGTGAGTGCATGATTTCCATCAATTGATGGATGCTAAAGTTCCATCAGAAGATGGCCATCCGTCAATCACACCATCAGTTTGTACCACCGATGCATGAACGCAAGAAATCCATCGGTAGGTATCCGATGAGTATTCATCAATTTTCTACCATTGGATTTTTTTGGTTGGCGACCAATGGAATTTCATTACTTAGCGGGAGTCTGTAATGTCTTCATTGATCTTTGGTGAGTGGGGGGTTTCATCTATTGGCAAAGTGGAGGTTTCATTAATTGATTACCAATGAAGAGTGCAAACCAATGATGTTGCAAAATGATACATACCTGGTGGGTATTAGCATAAGTCAATTGGCCTATATCAATGAAGTTGTTGATTGATGAAACCATAAAGGGATGAAGGGGAAAGTCGATAAAAATCCTATCAAATATAATTTTTTAACCCTATTGGCTATTAAGTGGTACCACTAATCCTATATTGGTGTATAGAATTAAGCTCAAACCTATCATGAATGCAAAAAACTTAAAAATTAACAACAAGTAATGAAAACTAAATGTAAGCTAATTCTAAGGTAAAATGATGGACATGAATGCAAACCTAAGCTAAAAATACAACTAGAACTAGGGTGGATATACATTTATCATGTTGATGTTCTTGTTCATGAATATCATGTTTTTGATTACACCTCGTGTTGAACCATGAGCATGTCAGTGTTTCTCATGAACTTCAGCTATTTTGCAAACATTTAGTTTTTGGTCCTGGATATGGTCATCTTCATAATATTGGTGTGAGATTGTGTAGATTCGTCCAATTTAAAAAGTTCCATGACTTATGTATAGAAAAAGAAATCATTACTTTCATGAAAAATATTTCTTTTGACTGCAATCCATTTCAATTAGGGTTCCACTGTTGTTAGATGCCTTATAAATGCAAATTGTTTTCTTCATTTAACTGAAATACATTCATTGACAACTGTCATGCACTTGTATTTAAGTGATGGTGAAAAACACATTCAGTCATAGGACAACCATCACTTTTTGTATTCAAGTGACATCGCTTGTCATCAGTGAACTTAATAGTAAAAGATATAATCTCTTAGACTTATTCTAGAAGAAATTAAAGTTAAAAAAATGAATTGATGTTTCATAAATAATATATCAGACACAATGTCCTTGTCTTGATGTCATCTGTGTGAAGATATAATTGTCAAGTACACAATATTTTAATCAAGGTCATGGGTACTATTAAGCATTTTTGTGTTCTACGTGTAATTTTTTGTTGTTGTTTGACATTACCAACAAGTTGCCAATATAAGTGAGGAAGATATTGCAAAGATTCAATTGTGCTCCACCTATATTTATAGAAGGATGGAATTTGGGAAACTCTACCTACCTGAGTATGTTAGACCCTGGATAATTGCATGAGTTTTTGTGTTCATGCTTGTTTTTTTCTGGTTCACATTTAAGTTTTGGTAGGATAATGACAAGAGAAGTTTTAAATATGCCCCCATCACAATTGATGTAGTCATGGTGGGTGAACTTGGCTCAAGATGAGACATGAAGGCATAATAAAAAGATGGGCACAAGGTGTAGGTAGATAACGGGGGAGAGAGAGGTGAGAAAAGGGAGAAAAGAGGAGATAGGGGCATGAGAAAAACCATATAGAAAGGGTGAGATAGATAAAGATGGAGATATATAGAGGAAAAAGTAGTTCCGCTTCCTTTTTTTGAGAGAGATCAAATTGGAGATGAGAAAAGTAAGGAGGGAAGTATTGGAGAGAGGAAGAAAGTAATGGAAATTAGACCAACACTAGAGACAACACATTGTTTTCTAGGGAAAAAACATCACAATCAAAACAAAATACGACAATGTGCTTAATGTAATTTGTATATAAATATCAAAACAAATCAATGTGTTCTTGTATTTATTTTAGTTTTAGGAATCTTAAGAATTATTGCTCATTATATCAATTAAAATAATTTGTTTTTAGCATATATGATATGTACGTTTGTTTTTGATGTGTTTTAGAGTGTCTTTGGAGTTATGCACTCATAAAGTTTGTAATCACCAACACAAAATTTTGTGTTATGTACTCACAAAAGGTTGATATTTGATAAAAATGAATGTTCGAGTGCGAGAGAGAGCTATGGTGACTAGACAACACTACCAACCTTCCTGAGCAGAACCAAAGAATTGGAGGGAAAAATTGTGTCCAGTGGAATATTGAATGTATATCATCTTTCTCATCTCCAAAGAATTAATCTAATATATTCATCTTAAATTGTACAAAAAGATGTTCATTTCTGGAAAGCATAGATCAAGATGGAAGACAACTGTTACAACCCCAATTTTTAGATTCCTTTGGGGGAGAAATGTAATTTCTCCTATTAAAAATATATGAATAAATAATGGTGTGATTTGATTTGGAAGGAATGAATTTCGTTTATAATAGCATTGTTGGTTGCTTAGTGGGCTTTATTGGCTATTGGGCCCAATAACAAGGAAAAGAAAAAGGAAATTCAATTAGTAAATGAATAATTAAGAAATGGAGAAAATAAAGATGTAGAAAACTCTAGAAGACAAAGGAATATTATCCAAAGGTGGATTTAGTGCCTCTTGGGTTCCTTGGGTTCCAAGGAGTGCACAGATAATTCAACAAGAAAGAGAAAAGATCAATTGAATATTTCTTTATTAAGAAGGAAATCGGAGATAATGATAAAATATGGGAAATAAGTGGAAAGATGTATGATTGAGTCATCATGGGTAGATTTTCGTATCCATAAGTTTTCTAATGGTGGAAGGAATTCAGATAAGAAAAATAAAAAGAGAAATAAAGAGAAAGTATGAATAAAATAAGTTTTATTAAAAAATTTCTTGCATAGGAAGAAAACACATCTTTCCTTTCGAGTTTAAGGCTCAAAATTGGAATAAAGGAAGATAATGCAAATATAAAGATTTCCCTAAAAATTGGTTGAAAAAAATGCACGGTTTCTATGATATGTAATTTACAAATTATCCTAAAGTGTGGATATTAATTTCCTAAGAAATCAAATGTCACAATAAGGTGGGGATAAGCATCTCGATTTTCAGTTTTGGTTTAACTGAGGACCGTTGGATTTCCAATCCAATGACTGGGGTTAAATCCCAGTGGCATGAGGATTCTGCGTAGAACAGGCTTGCGAAGATCTAAGATCGGATCATTGCGCGAAAAGGAAAGCACCTCAGCCTATAAGGAAACCACCTTTGGGTTCGGAAGAGAAATCCGGTGAGAACCAACCCTACTTGTTAGGGGTTTGGTCGCCGATTGGGAGAGTCCCCAATCCAACAGGGATCTGTCTCCGACCCTATATATAGGGGAGGGTTTGTGAGGGCACCGACACACAAACTCATCAACCCACAACCTTCGGAGAGCGGCAAGGAGCGATTCTGTGCAACCCATTCAAAGATCCACCATGACCTTCCCCCTCGTCCACCTAGTTTGCCTCGCCAGAATCCGACTAGTTGGAGGCGGTGCTAGCACATAAAGGATGAGAAATTAAAGGATCAATCATGTTCAGTGGAGGGAGACAAAGCTCCCTGACCTTTTGGCACGCTCGCAGGTGGTTGGGATCGCGAAATCAACTAAGGAGTTGACTGCGAGGAGAAGGCAGGCTCGGCGCGAGGAAGAAGACCAACTGGTCTTTTACCACTTTACCCCTTCACACCCTGTACAAAGGTAAAGCCCTTTTTGTCTTTTGCCGATTGGCTCGGCCCGGCCCTGCTGGCTTGACTCAGCGAGTCGCCAGTACGCGTAGCATGGCCTGATTGGCTAGAGTTATTTAATCTACAAAAAATCATAGAAATTACTAGGAAGCTCTGATGAATAAAGTTTATATATGAAAGTTTCTTAGAAAAATACGAGGAACGCAATAAAAATAGTTTGAGAACCTGATTTCGTTCCTATTTGCAAAATTATGCTAAGTTAATGAAAAGTGCTTTGACATTATGTTAGAAAACCTAATTGAAATTAATGGTTAAGTTCATGATGCTTAATTGGTGAAATTAAGTAATAGTAACCTGTTGAAATGTTAATGATGAGCTTGAACCTGATCTAGATGAACTATTGCATGGTTTAGGGTTTTACACCAGTTATGAATGATAAAGCATTTAGAAACCATAATTTAGGGTAACAGAGGAAAAGATCATATTTATTTTGAAATATGTGAAAATATGTTGTTAAATGATGATCCTAAGCCTGTTAGATGAGATAGGTTATGATCCTTAGGGTTTGTGAGTTATTTTGCTTAATTAGGGTTTGTAGTAATAAAAGTGAAAAAAAACCCTAATTGCAATAAAAACCCTAAAAGTGGATTAGAAACCCTAGGAAGCGAGCTAGGTTTAATAGATCTTGATGGTATGGTCAATGATAGGAAATTATATGCATATTTCAGGATCTCTTTGTGTGCTTGCTTGCCTATTGGATTTCTTGCATTGATTGAATTAATTCTATCTCAAATCAGCCTGACAAGTATGTGGTTACGCTTATGGTTAATCACTTTAGTTTCATGACGATTCTCAGATGTTTTATCGGTTGCGTGAAAATAACTGCTTGGATGACTTTTATTTCATGCAGCTATAAAGTGACTACGATTATCACCATAAATATGTATACATGACTAGCTCAGATCCTGGTCATCCTCCGTGGCTTTTCTAATGATGAAAAGGGTGACCTAGTACATGGTCTACCTGTTGGGTAGGACCATCAGGTTATCATGAGTCAGTGATTTCGATACTTATGGGTAGTGCCATGCGACTCTTCAAATGAGTTAGTGATTGGGCTACCTATGGGTAGTGCCATGCGACTCTTCAACCCTAGATATTGATCTACCTGTTAGGTAGGATCATGCGAGGTTAATTGGGATCTACCATATGTGAGGTAGTATCCAGGTCCACTGCAGGGACAACACAGAGGCTAGGGTATGTATGGATTGAGTAGTTATGTTTAAAATGTAAAGTTGGCTTGCTAAGCCATAATTTCTTACAATATGTTGTTACAGTTAGTTGCACAATTTTGGTTGTCCCCACATACCGACATATTCGTTTATGCTGACCGACGTTTTGTTTGTCGGCGATTTAGGTACAATATGAAAAGGACAAATAGTAAAGTGATACATTGTGAATATATGAATTAAAGTACAATGATGATTAGTTAGAATAGACTCTAGTTATGGATAGAAGTCTAGAAATCCAAGATTTTAAAAAGGTATGCAAAGTTTTATTTTGTTCCATCTTTTAGAGTAGTTTTGGTAGAATTTTATAATTATTATTGATTATTTGTCGAACCATTGATCCTGAAAAATTAGGATAACGACTCTGACCTTTTGGTCTCCCTTAATTGGGGGTTACCGAGAGGTGGGGTCGTTACAACAACCTCCTTATTTATCTAAGATTCAGAACAAATGAGAATGCTTTCCATTGACATTGTTGCCTTAAAGTGTATGTACTTGATTTCATTCCCCATTTTCTCACCTTGCAACAATTTCCCTACTAGCTATGGAATCTGGAAGGCAAGATTGGGTTCATCAAAAAGGAAGGAATATTGGTAAGTATGTAGAATTTAATTTGGAAAAGGGACCGTGGATGGTAAAAAAAAACCTTTGATCCTAATGAGGTGGAATCCTTGTAAACCTACATTGAAGCTTGGATTTCTAAATGTTACCATACAAATTAAAATTTATCAACTCTCTCTTGAACACTGGGATGTCTGAGTGCTTGAAAGAATTGGTTCTTATTTAGGAATCCATCAAATTATGATAATTCTACCAAAAGGGTGTAGTCAGGTGGTTTATGAAAACATACATGTGCTAATGCCTTTGACTTAAAAGTTTTCTACTTTTCTTGAAATAAAATTCAATGTCTGTATCCTATAGAATGTTTAATATGAATGGCTTCCTAAAATATCTCAAAAATGTAATTTATTCAGCCATGATGCTGGTTCTTGTCCAATGCCGTCAAAGGAAAACTTCATCTGGGTAGAAAAGGAGGATGACCTTGATACAATTCCTAATTCCATATTTACTACTTTTGGTGACGAAGGAAATAACTTACAAGGGAGATAGATTCCTTCAACCCCTGTTCAAATATTTGAAAAATACCCAATATATGGCGTAGCTCATAAAATAATAAGAACAAAGTCGACAAAGAGATTCAAAAATTCAGATGCAGAAACAACTCTCCTCCATTGATCATTACGAAACCATCTTAGGGATTTCTCGTAGAGTTATAAATTCCAAAATTTTTACTTATGAGTAATGCACCTGGCAATATGAAATTATGAATTAAAAAGATGAGATTGACAGCTCAGTGACCTCAGTTTCCAAATGACTACACTAATTAAAATATCCTCTTAGAATGTGAGACGTCTCAACAACAAAGTCAAAGGTGTTCAAGTGGAGATAAGAAGGGTTGATAGTCAGATTATCATTCTCAATGAAGCAAATTATAAGGAAGAAAAGGGTAGCTAGTTTTTATTTTAAACATTTGGCTACTTATGAGTATATTCCTGATGATCTTGGGAGCGTGATGGTTATTAGGAACATGGTTGACTTTAGTATTATCAAAATTTCTGAATAAGATCAACATATTCTCTTCAAGGTAGTCAATGGCGAATAGGATATTGTTATTGCTTCTATTTATGGCCACCATGGTGATGCATATAGATATTCTCTCCAAAACTCTAATATAAGAAATTCTAATTCTATCACATGACTTGGAAAATCTTGGCTGAGATTAATGTTGTGAGATAAGAATGTGAGATAGATAGAATACCTCCTCCTACTAAAAAAATCTATGGATGAATTCAATACTTGTATTGTTGATTATGATTTGTATGAATGTGATCTCAAAGGCCCTTTATTAAAATGGGAAAATAATAAAGAAGGTTTAGATGTTATAAATTTCAAGATAGACAAGGTCTTTAATAATTTGATTTCTAAATCTTGTTAAGGATTTTTTCAGGAAGTTGTGTTTAACATTGTCAGTGACCATAGAATTTTTACCTTAATATTGAAAACCTAAGAATGGATAGATCGCCTTTCATGTTTACTAATGCTTGGGATTTTTGAAATGATTTTCTCTCAGTTGTTAGAGATGCTTGGGATATTGATATTTCTATTGACATTAGGGTTTATGTAATATTTGAAGCTTATAAGAAGCTTCAAAACCACATACCTAGCTTAAAATCTAGAACAAGAAAGTAGTCGGGAACAATAATGTGTTGGTAAGGTATACCCATAGAACCAATCATGTGATGATTGACATGGCATATACCACAAAGGTAAACATGTAAATAGATTGAATACAGAGTGGATACTGCTATATCTGATATACGAATTCGAAAAAAATTCGATCCGATATCCGAAGGATATCATGTAATAATATCCGAATCCAATCCAACAAAAAATATCTGAATTTGGATAAATATATGATCCAAACCAAAAATCATAAATGTGTTGTTATAAATATTATATATATATATGTAACATTGATATTACTAGGAGTATATATGATAAGTATCTATATTTTGATATTTTTATATATTGATACATATTTTAATAAAATATGTATATATTTGTGGGATTCATATTTTTCTGGTGCGAATACAACCATATCCGATATCCTATCTGACATTTTCGAATATGAAATTTGATATCCTAAATCCAATTTAGATTATGCGGATGTAGGATTATTTTCAAAATTTTATATTTGAATCCGAATCTAGTGTGTAGATTCCGGATATCCATTTATAGGTTTACATAAAGGATTTGATTAATACTTATAAAGGCAATCTTCCAATTCATTTTGTTTCATCCATTTATGAGATAATGAGGAAACATTATAAATGTCTCAAGAATGACAATACTCAATGATGTATGTCTTCAAGTACGTGACTTGGAGAATGAGATCATGTAGGTGCTAACAATATGTTCATTCTTATTATGTCCCTAGTTAGTTGTTACTGTGGAAGGTATATAGACACCTATAACACATAAGACTGGAGTGTGAGTTGGTTGATATTGAGTCTCATTAGTCATGATATGGCAATATCAAACCAAATACACAAATAAATGTTAGGGAATAGTGTATAAGACAGATCCACCTTGAGAGTAACACATGGAAACTATCATTGGTGGTCGTAGTCATCTCTCATAGCAAAGGTGGTAATTGTGATTCTTAGTCCTGAAATCACTACACTCATCACATGTTGTTGGGTACACTTTTACATCATAAAAAATAGTCCTAAAACATGGGTTGTTATAACGGTGATGATTGGGTGACTTTGACACATGGGGAATGACTGTGAGTGATAGAGATGGGATTTGTCCCTCCTACTAGAGATTCATATCCTTGCCACTTGATAAGAGAAACTAAGAAATGCATGCGCATGCACATGTGAATCAGTATATGATATTGAGGTTACATTATCTCAAAAAATCTGCTCTTGGTTCAAGAAACATAAGTCAAACATTAAGAGGATGATGACTCCATGCCTCGAGTTCACTCTGAATATCAGAGACAAAGGAATTATAAAATCACTACAACACCTTACACAGATTGTAGGTTGAAGTTGTTCTCCAGTTTTCCATTCACTTAGATAACACTAATGCGAGACTAGGTACCACTCTCTACTTGTAACACCATGAGTTAGTTATGGACATTCACTACCAACATGACATGGGACCTATAGGGTCACACACATAGGAACTCATCTGGAAGAGGAGTTCAATCCTGAATGATATTTGGATTGATTACTAAAGTGTTTAGGTACTCAATTCACACAACAAATCAGCTGATTGCACCCCATCCGATTGTCTCACAGGGTGAGATAGCCGTTTGGTGCACTAGACAATCGTCTCAAGTGTTGAGACGGCCGTTTGGGTCGTCAGGCTGATTAGAATTTGAATTGACTAATTTCTACCCAAACTGAGGTGTGAACCGACCGATTCATTCTGATGAACTGACCAATTCAGATCGGCTCACCAGATGACCGTCTAGGTGAGAGAGACGATCATCTCACATGTGAGAGATTGCTCAGTTAGGCCAGAGGAAGGTTCTAGATACTTTCCTAGATCATTTTAATTGCACAATTCTTTTGGTGTAAGGAATTAATGTGTAGCATTAATGGCAAACAAATTGCCAATTTTGTATGCGATTGAGAAACTACAAAATGAATGTCTCACAGTACAAAATGATTGTCTCATAGTGGCAGATGAACCTATGGACTTCCAGACGACTGTTTCATGTCTTACATGTTGCAAAATTTCAAGATCTTCCGATCCCTTCCACTCCCGCACAGATCCCGAACAAAGTGAGAACCCTGGCCCTAATCCTGCCTATAAATAGAGGAGTATTGGGGGCTTCCCAGAGTATAAGAATAACAGAGACAATTGTGAATCAGTTATTCTGGAAATTATTGTCCTCTTTGGTTGTGGCAACCAAGAGAGCCCAAGCAAGTCCTACCCGACTAGAGAGGAATAGCTACGTGAGAGAACAACTGAGGGTCTTTGTTGTGGGAGAGCAAGTTGGTAACTAGTATGCCAACGGGAGGGACAACTCCTTCCTATCTGTTCAAGTTGAATGAAATTTTTTTAGTTGGTCTATGTGGACTACTCTAGAAGGAGGAGTCCTTTGGCTACTGCTAGGAGGACATAGTCAACCTACAAACTGTGGAGAGACCACAGGAACTGCTGAAGAAGCTGATCCAGTCTGTCATTTGCAGTGAAGACCAGGAGCTACACAACCACCATCCAAGAGAAATTAGAAGATAGTTGCAATTGTAATGAGTTGTTGTCGTTGGACTTGCTCTAGGACCAGATATAACTTGTTAAACTATCCTTCCTATTTCATGGTAGTTGACGCGATCTTGCTGTTATGGGAATATAGATAGATAATTTTTTTGTTTCCACTTATATACTCCATGTCCATATTTTCCAACTTAGGTATCAGAGCCATGCAATTTACTATGTTTTAGGATAATCGATATGATCGGTTTTTGGTTTTATCATTTATGTATTGCATATGAAGCAAATATTTAAACTACGTCATATGCATATCCAATCAAAGACCACTGACGTGGAATATCATCGCACTACAAATTCATTAGGAATGAATTTCCTAGAGTTTACAATAACCAAAGTACAATATTGCCACCCGTAAGAGGATAAATCTTCTCATAGTATAGTTGAGGATCAAATCCCAAGGGACAACATTTTAAGAATTATCTAATCGAAGTAACTTATCAAGAACTAGTATTTATCACAAAAGTTGAGATTCTTTCGATTAATCTAAGTTTACAATAATAAAAAAGCTAAATTAAGGTTCCAGATATCAATGTATAGAAACACTAGGGTGGAATTAGGTTTCACCACCACTACTCAAATCCACATAATCATTCAAATCCAAACCCGTATGAAGATATAATGGGAGTTATGCAAGTTTCACCTTCCAACGTCAGAAACCTGCATGAGTAGATATCTGTAAGCTTGATGTCTTGTTGCTTACAGATCATCTATCCACTACTCCAGAGAATTTCTATCAGAATTTCTCGTCAGGGTGTCAACCAAAACTAATCGATATTCAACTCTTAAATGTTGAAGTTCTCACCGTAAAAGATTATAATAAATCACGTAAAGTGAGTGATCAATCTGTAAGACATGCAATTAATGATCATCTATGAATTAAATGAGTTCATATAAGAATTGGATCATGAATAAAATTGTAAGAAATGGGTAGTGGGGTTAGTCCCCACACTCTTGTGAAAAGACTACTCCCTCAACATGGCAAGATTAATATCACTAGAAGAGGAATAGGACACCATAACGGTCGTGATGGAAATAGAAGTAGTTCTATGTGGTGTGACGTCAATATTTCTTCATTCTTTCTCCTCTAGGTACTAACCCTAACTTACAGCAGAAGTAGGTGAATGGATAACAACTCGAGGAAGAGATTGATTGCCTTGGAGAGGAAGATCGATTACCTGGAGTTACTAAGGAAGAGATCTGTTGATCAATGCTTGAGGTCGATAGAAGTTGCCAAGCTAGGTCGATAGAACTATCTTGGTTGATAGGTCTCATCCTTGCTCTGATCTCAACGACAGTCTTTTGGTGTTTCTGTATCTAGAATTTTTGAGATGAGTTGTACAACTGCGCTGGGGGCCTATTTATAGGGTCGAGGCTATCGACCTCTTTATATCAGTGTCGGTCACTTACTGTCGACCGATTGGTATGTCAACCTCGAGGGTCGATGGGGATGTCAGTCTTGGAGGTCGACATGCTATCGACCTTGAGGGTTGACAATATTGTCGAGCAATTGTGGTTATCAACAAGCGTGCCAACAATAGTAGATCAATTGCTGATTTCTTGTCTGCTGTTGGCCGATGATGATGTCAAGCTCCTAAGTGTCAACCTTATGAGTGTTGAACAATGTTTCGATGGGTTCATCGACCTGGAAGGTTGAGAAGGCTATCGAGCATTGAGTCGATCATCTGTCGATGCTTGATATTTGCTAAAAATTGAAGGTCAATTGGCATGTCAGCCGATAGGTTGATTTTAGCCTCGGACACAAAAATTGTGTATTGATCTGCCTTCTGGAAGTGCTCACAATCCATTTCAGTCTGAGGCACTTCCCCACACCCTGCAAGAGGCATCCTCCTCTCGACTCCCACCCATTGAAGGCCAACGGGACCCCCTAGGTAAACTTGCTACAGAGTGATAAAATTCAAAACCTACAAAGGGAGTCAAGAAAAGTACCAAATTCCTACAAATTAACATAAAAACCTAAGTAGATCAAAACAAATCTATACTTGAGGAAAACTAAGATATATGAATGCTAAACTAGAGTAATAATGCAACTAAAATTGGGATGAATATGCATTCATGAACCACATAACCCCAAACTATATATATATATATATATATATATATATATGCAATTTACATGCATATCCCTAAAAGCGGTTTAATGGTGGATGTGTAGCATGGTTATGGCCTAAACCCTATGTCTGTGTGTGGTTGGATGGTTTGGTTTTATATTTGTTTATCTCGATCTGAAAACCAAGCCTCTATCTCCGTCTTCCCAATGTAAAGTTCATTATTTCCTACCTTTGCTCCCCTTGAATGTAACTCGAGGTTTCTTTATACAATGTAATAAAGTAGAAATAGGATAGTTTCCTTTTTTGCAACGATGAAGAAGATGATCATCGCCAAATGATATGACCAGTTTGTAAGACAAGCCGATCGTTCGAAGGACCATGAAGGATAGAGTGAAGGATCCAGACGACCGCCTGGTGGGCCCAACTGACCGTTTGGAAGGTGTCCAAACATTAGTTGGAAAAGAGCTAAGATGAACATTCCAGAAGGCCCAACCGACTATTTGGAAGGAGTCCAAACATTAGTTGGACAGGAAAACCAGCCGACCAACTAAGAGGCGAGATGACCAGTTCAAGGGTTGAACCGATCTACCCAAGTTGGCAAGCACAGATCTACACCAACAATAGGTTCATACATGTGATGTGATGATTGACCTAGGTGGTAGTAATTCCTTGTGGCTCCAAGGAATTATAGTAGATATGGCTATAATAATTTTAAACTCATAATGAGAACGATAATTAATTAAAGACCTAATTATTATCGCCTAAATTTTAAACAAATCAAATCAAAATGAGTTTTTGAAAAAAAGTGTAAATTCTTTTGTAGAATCAAATGGCAACATATAATAATGACTTTTCTTTAC
Organism: Alisma plantago-aquatica; assembly: GCA_963693085.1. Classification (NCBI taxonomy): domain Eukaryota; kingdom Viridiplantae; phylum Streptophyta; class Magnoliopsida; order Alismatales; family Alismataceae; genus Alisma; species Alisma plantago-aquatica. Next base: position 344,188,217 of record OY856410.1, read on the forward strand.
TATCGGTCCTTGAGAAGGACAAACTTAATGGGAACAACTTCCACGATTGGTTCAGGATGTTGAGAATCAATCTCACACATGAGTGCAAGCTCTATGTCCTGGAGATACCATAACCAGAGGAACCACCTCAAAATGCACCTAGTGCTAACAAGGATGCTTACAAGAAACATTCTGAAGATGTCATGGATGTCAAGTGTCTGATGCTATGCTCCGTGAACTATGAGTTGCAGAGGTAGAATGAGAACATGGATGTGATTGAGATGGTCACACATCTCAAGAACATGTTCGAAGATCAGACAAGATAAGAGAGTCATGATGGCTCCAAGGCATTGTTCAAATGTAACATGGCAGAAGGAGATCCAGTAGGTCCTCATGTGATCAAGCTAATTGGGTATGTAGAGAATCTATCTAGACTGGAATTCCCCTTGGTTCAAGAGTTGGCCACTGACTTGATTCTACAGTCTCTTCCAGAGTCATATAGTCAGTTTGTCATGAACTAAAACATGAACAACTTTGAAAAAACATTAACAAAGTTGTTGGGCATGTTGAGAACAACTGAGGGACAGATGCAGAAAGATAAACCCAAGTCTGTGATGATGATTAGAAAGACAAAGGGGAAGTATAAAGGCAAAGGAAAATCTAAGAAGAGTTCTAAAGCTATCTAGAATCCCAAATATTCAAATCTCAAAGCAAACAGAGGAGTGAAGAAAAGAGGCAAATGCACCATTGTCAACAACCAAGACATTGGAAAAAAAAATTTCCCACTCTGGTTAGAGGAACTGAAGAAGAATGAAGGCACTAAGGCCTACACTTAAGGTATAAATCTTATAAGATAAATTTGATTACTTCTTCATTTGGTATGTGATACCAAATAGAGATCTGACATACTTGATGTGCAGGATCTGACAAGAAGTAAAAGCCTTCATGGAAGGACAAAGATGGAAAAGGAAGAGCAAGAGTTGCAGAAGCTTTAGTCTACATTTAAATTAATCTTAACCCAATGGGCATGTAAATAGAGTTATTTGAACTGCTATATCATTATGCCAACAAATAGAAACATTTACTTTAAGCATCTTGTATGACAAGAATGATGAATCAATAAAGTAAGATATTAATGTTTCTATTTCTAAAGATATGATCTTGCATGACAATGCCTAAATATATCTAATGATCTTAGCTTTGAAAGAATCTTGGATAAAATTTTAAATGTTAATACCAAAGGATTATAATTGATAACTCAAGACTATCATTCACATTAGTCACCTTGTATGTACATATAAGAAGTGCATATCTAGAATACATATTGATGTTAATCTCGGTTCCCTTTGGTTGTTGAACCTAAGGTAACATGCAAAGCCTTATTTACACACAAAGTGACATGTAATCCTTCACTAGATGTAGTGGGAGGATACGTCTTCCATCAGATCTTATACATATGATGCATGAAGATCCTATGGAATGAATGCTATACATAATCACTTATACTTCATTTCATTTACTGGTAATACGATGATATGTACTCATTAAATAGAAACATTAATCTCTTTAAGTGTTCAAGAAGATTATAAATGAAGTATAACTTTGATGAAAGTATTAAGAAACTTTTATGAGATCAAATGATGAAATACTTTGCATCAATATCTTGAGAACCTTCAGGAAGGAACTATGATAATGTATCACAAGTCAAATCCATATGAACATAATGATGTGTCAGAATGAAGGAACTATACCATGACGAGTCATGATATAATTATCAAATAATCTAATCTTATTATATCCTCATAAATATATACCTAACACTAGATCATGTACCATCTGAATAGTTTGTTAGACATCATATATGATATGATTTGGGAATTTCCCAATATGTATAAATGATTGAAACCTACATTGAGAAAGTAGTTTCTTGAAAAGTTCTATCCACAAACTATAATCGTTGAATATTACAATTAATCCCAATTCGAAAGGAAAAATATTTTGTTGATAGGATAACTAAATTCCTAAAGAATTGGTGGGAGTAAAGGTAGAGATCAACGAAAGGGTGCAATGAGAACCAAAAGAATCACAAGTTATTGAATCTCAGGTTTGTCATATAACACAGAACGAAAAGTTCTATTAGAACACATATGAAATTGGAGGAACATTAATCGAATGATTCAAATGTCTTGGTTATAATAGGATGAGACAACTAGTCAACTAGAAGCTATTGAGAACCATAATCTGAGTAATGGATCAAGGACATTATGGGATCCCTGTAAGCCAACAAGGTAAGACCTTGATAGCACACCTAAAGGGATAATACCTAAAGGGAACAATAGTGTCTTGTGGCAAAGACCTACATGGATAACATAAAAGGACATATTGGTTGAATATCAGATCAAGTTGTTGAACATGATAGAAATTCCTTTACCAATTGTCATGCTTGTTGTTGTATTTAAATTAGACTAAGAGATTTAGCATATGAAGATTAAAACTGGATTCCTTAAAGGAATACATAAGAGGATGTGTACGTGACACAACCTAAAAGGTTTTATAACTTTAAGAATGCAAATAAATTCTATAAACGACAAGCTCAATCTGGGATTGAAATAAGCATCTCAAAGGAGGGATCTTTTGACTTGACAAGATAGTCAAAGAGTTTGACTTGAATCAAGATAAAAAATGAGTCTGTGATTACAAAAGATCTAGTGGGAGCATATATGAACATTCCACATATGATGAGAAATAACATCTCGATATTATGAATATTGAGAACTGGTTGAAAACCCCAATAATGAAGTATTAGGTGAAACATCCTATGAGATAGGGATCAAGACCTATAGAGATAGATCTTGAAAATTTCACAATGGAAGTTTGAGCACATACAATAGCAATGTGTTGAAGGAGTTCAACACTAAAGGATTCAATGAGAGAGAATTCAAATTAGTCTCTCATGAACCATATGTTCCAATTCTTGTGATGAATGGAAATGACATGATTAAGATGCCAAAGGTTGTAGTAACTACCATGAAAGCTATAAATGTACTTATCCCATATAATCTTGTATGTATAAGACATGACAAGATGATATTTAATTCCAATAAGGGTTATTGGAATGTCATTAAAAAATATCCATTAATACTTGAGAAGTATTTAAGGATAGATTGCTATTAACTAAAAATAACAATAAAGGAAGAGTTGGATGCAAAGGGTTACATCGATGCAAGCTTCCATAATGACAAAAGTGATCATAAATCAAAATATGTTTGATTTAAAGAAAATTGTTGATTAGTTGGAAGGGTACCAAACTAATAATAGCCATTAATTCTATTCTACAATTATTGTCGAGTACACTTGTGTTATGAACACAGAGTGATACTATATGGATTTAAAGGTTCATATAATGAACTTGTAGACGTTCCATCCATTGATGATTTAGTAGTAATATTGTGACAATAATGGAGCTACTTGTTAGGTAAGGAATATCAGATACCATATTACGTCAGTTCCATCTCATATGAGAAATAATATATCGAAGAGATAAGGAAACATGAAATATACCGACTAATAGAAAAGTGTTGTTAACCTGCTGAATAGCATTAGCACAACAGAAACATGGTGGACATGTTTAGATCACTAAGAATATGATTCATGCCTGATTGGATCTAAGTGAAAGTGGGAGTTTGTTAGTAAGGTATTCCCATAGAGCCAATCATGTGATGATTGACATGACATATACCATAAAGGATATGATTAATACTCATAAAGGCAGGCTTCCAATTCATTTTGTTTCATTCAGTTGTGAGATAATTAGGAAGCATTATGAATGTCTAAAGAATGACAATACTCAATGACGTATGTCTTCATGTACGTGACCTGGAGAATGAGATCATACCAATGCAAAGAGTATGTACATTATTATTATGTCCCTAATCAGTTGTTATTGTGGAAGGTAGATATACACTAGTAACACATAAGACTGGATTGTGAGTTGCTGATGACCGAGTCTCATTAGTCATGATATGGAATTATCAAACCAAGAACACAAATACATGTTACAGACCCACCTTGAGAGCGACACATGGAAACCATCATTCGTGGTCATAGTCAACTCTCATAGTGAAGGTGGTGATTGTGATTCTTAGACTTGAAATCATTACAATCATCACATGTCGTTGGCTACACTTTGACATCATCAAACGCAGTCCTGAAACATGGTTTATTATAATGATGATGATTGGGTGACTTTGACACATAGGGACTAATTGTGAGTGATAGAGATGGGATTTTCCCTCATACTAGAGATTGATATTTTGGACACTTGATAAGAAAGACTGAAAAATGCATACACATGCACATGTAAATCAATATATGATATTGAGGTCACATTATCCCATACAGGCTGCTCTTGATTCAAGGAACATGGGTCAAACTTTGAGAGGATGATGACTCCATCCCTCGAGTTCACTCTCAATATTAGAGATAAAGGAATTATAAAATTACTATGACACCTTACATAAATTGTAGGTTGAAGTGGTTCTCCAACTTTCCATTAAGTTGGGTAGCACTAATGTGTGACTAGGCACCACTCTCTACTTGTGTTGTCATAAGTTAGTTATGGGAATTCACTACTAACGTGACATGGGAACTATAGGGTCATATACCTAGGAACTCATCTAGAAGAGGATTTTAATCTTGAATGATGATTGGATTGATTATTGAAGTGTTTAGGTACTCAATTCACACAACAAATAAGCTGACTGCACCCCATCCGATCGTCTCACAGGGTGAGATGGCTGTTTGGTGTACCAGATGATCGTCTCAAGGGTTGAGATGGCCATTTGGGTCATCAGGCTGATCAAAATTTGAATTGGCTAATATCTACCCAAACTGAGGTGTGAACCGATTGGTTCATTCTGATGAACTGACCTGTTTGGCTCGGCTCACCAGATGACCGTATGGCTGAGCGAGACGACCATCTCACATGTGAGAAATTGCTCAGTTAGGTCGGAGAATGGTTCTAGATACTTTTCTAATTGTTTGGATTGTGTAATTCTTTTGGTGCAAGGAATTCATGTTTAGCATTAATGGGAAACAGATTGCCAATTTTACATGCGACTGGGAAATTGCTAAATGACCATCTGGAAATACGAGATGATCATTTCATAGTGCCAGACAACCCTCTAGACTGCCAGACGACCATTTTGTGTCTCGCATGTTGTGAAAATTCAAGATATTCTGATCCATTCCACTCCCGCACAGATCCCGAACAAACTAGGAACCCTGGACCTAACCCCACAATAATTAGAGAGGTATTGGGGGCTTCCCTAATAACAACAATAACACAAACAATTGTGAATCACTTGCTCTAATAATTTTTGTCCTCTATGGTTTTGGTAACCAAGAGAGGCCAAGCAAGTCCTACCCGACTAGGGAGGGATAGCTATGGGAGAGAAGAATTGATAATCATTGTTGTGGGAGAGGAAGTTGGTGACTAGTAAGCCAACAGGAGGGACAACTCCTTCTTGTCTATTCAAGTTGAATGAATAGAGTTCTAGTTGGTCTATGTGGACTACTCTAGAGCTAAGAGTCCTTTGGCTACTTCTAGGAGGACATCGTCAGCATGTAGTCCGTTGTGAGACCACATGAGCCGCTGCAGAAGCTGATTCAGTCTGTCATTCGTGTTGAAGATCAGGAGCTGCACAATAACCATCCAAGAGCAACTAGAATATAGTTGCAACTGCAGTGAGTTGTTGTCGCTGGAATTCCTCTAGGACCAGGTATAACTCGTTAAACCATCCTTCCTATTTCATAGTAGTTGACGCAATCTTGTTGTTATGGGAATATAGATAGGTAAGATTTTTGTTTCTGCTGCTATACTCTGTGCCCGTATTTCCCAACATAATGATAATGTAACTTTTTTTAAGTAGAATTCTTGAAGGGCTCAAGTTAAAGTTGATATTGATTCACTCAATGTGGATCTTCAATGCAAAGTCAATACTATTAAAAAGAAGTTATTAAAGCTCAAGCCAATGCATACTATTTTCTAAGACAAAAGTCTAGAGTATGATTTCTCAAGAAGGGGATTCAAACTTTAGATTATTCTACGCCTCTATTAAAATAGACGTCAAATAAATCACTTTCAAATATCAAGATTGATAGTACTACTAGTTATAATTACTCTATTATTGAGGAATATTTTAGGTATTTCTCTAGTGATGTTTTTAACAAAGGTGAAACATGTTCTGGTCACTATAATTTTATCTGGACTGGTCCTATTCATGTTAATGATTGGATAATCAACCTGATTGCTAAAGTGACACAAGCGGAAATTGACGATATTGTTCATAATTTAAATGAAGATAAGGCCCTAATGCCTGATTGATTTAATTCAATATTTACAAATATTTCATGCTATATCGTGGGAAGTGATATTTCTATGGCTATCAAATATTTCTTATCTAGTAGCAAAATGCCAAAAATAGATAATAACACATTCAATGCACTTATTATTAAAGGACTCAATACTTAAGAGAGATGAAATCAAAGATAAATTTCCCTTTTCAATGTGGTATAAAACTTTGTACCACGTATCATCAGTTTCAACCAAAATTATTTTCTCAAAGGTAGAAGCATTACAGATGCTACTCTCCTATCTAATAAAATCCTTCACTATTTCAATAAAGTAGTTCAAGAAGAAATTATGTTTAAATTTGTTATTTTTACGGATAATGATACTATAAATTGGGATCTTTTTATATGCTATTGTGTATAAATTTAGATTTCATTCTATTTAGATCAGTGAGTTTATGATATTCTTAATTTTATCTCATACCGAATTCTTTTCAATGGTGAATCCATTGATTTTTAGACCTTGTAATGGCATAAGGAAAGGGGATGTACTGCTAGGTTTACAGAAATTATGAAGGAACCAAGAAAAATTTATCTCATCTCTCCTATGAATTCTTGAAGGAACTTGTCTTTATCTTATTTAATCTTTGGGGATGATCATATGATCTTCAGTAAAGTAAATAGGCAATTGCTTGTAACAAATTGAAGGTTTTGCATGAATTTGGTAATCTTTTTGGTTTGAATATTAACACAAAAGCATGAGGTCATTATTAGAAATGGATCTCCTAAAGATATATTATTGGTATCCTAAAGTTTAAGGAATGTGTTTTACCCTCTAAGTATCTTGCAATTCCTTTCTTTATTAGCCAACTCACTAACATGTATGTGCTCCTCTTTTTGAAAAGTTAGGACAAAGCTTGAAGGGTGGAAGTGGAAGATCCTCTTCATGGGTTGTAGGATAGAGGTGATCAATGAACTTTGGTTTCAAAATTCATCTCTACTAGTTATATCCCTTTCCTATTCCTATCTCAACACTAAAGAAGACTGAGAAGCTCTATTGTGATTTCTTGTAGGGAGAATCAAATGACAAGACCATGATTGCTCCACCTTGTTAAATGGAAGAAAGTTACTTCTCTCAAGATAAAAGGAGGATTAGGGATAATAAGAATTAGTTATTTTTTATGTTGTGGCTATCAAGAAAGACATATTGTGGGTCAAATGGATTAATGAGAAGTATCTGAGTAAATACTCCATGTAAAATATTTCTAGTTCTTCATTGTGTTTTGTTTAATCTCAAATATACTCACGAACATGGATGGGTTGCTCAAATTTACTTATTTAATTTGGGCAATGACAATAGGATCAAAATATGGATTGATCCAAAGATACATGATAAGATGTTCATTCAAGATATTCTAGGAGCTGATGTTGTTTGAAGTTAGCATTTTATATTGATTGTAGTGTTAGTACTATGATTTCTAATGCTCACTGGAGATTACCTAAAAAAAACCAACATGAACCTTGCAATTGTTTTTAATCCATCATACAACCAACTAAAGTTGAAGATTTTCTATATTTGCTGATTAGAAAATGCAAGATCGAAGATATTCTAGGATTCTATTATGGATTCTTTTGAGGGTTCATATATTTTCACATGGATTTGGAAAATCCCTATTCCTAAGTAATACTAAATCCACATGTGGACGACAACTCAAAACAAGTTACCCAATTATGATTACATAGAAGAAGGGGGTTATAGTTTTCTTCTGTGTTTTCTCTGTCGAAATGATTATGAAGTCACCAATCATCTACTATATGAGTATTCCTTCACTAGATTCATATGTGATTATATGTAATATTCTAAATATAATCCCTATTACTTATGATGACATCATTTCTCTCACAACCACAGAGGTTAGGATTTCTACATGTGTATAAATTATAATATTAGTGGTGGGAAAGAAATCATAGAGTTCATGAAGATAAAGAAAGTCAGTTTGCTAAACTTTGGCAATCTGTTAAGAAACCAGATCACTGTATATAAAACAAGGTATATGGATGTATAAACAAGATCTCACCATATCCACAACTCTATCATAGATGTGTTCAGCCAATCATAACGAAACAACTCCAAAATATCTTGTATAAATCACTTGTTATCGTATGATTGACCTGCATTAATACGTATGCATTAATGCATATGCAAAACTTGTATTACGTATGCATTAATACGTATGCAAAACTTGTATAAGTAGATTGTTACATTTAAAGGTTATTATTAAATTTACATTTCATGTATTATATAATGTATTTTTAGATATATTTTAGTGAGTTATCTTAACCACATCTCTCTTACTTTCTCACTCTCTCTCACCTTGCCTCCCTCCTCCATTTATCTCTCATCCCTACCTCCCCTTTCCTTATTCCCTCCATCTTATTTTTAATTTCTCTCTCATCCTTACCTCCCTCCTCCATGCCTCATATTACTCTATTCTTGATCTTCCAATTACCTCCCTCCTCCCATCTATTTTTGGATAATTTTTTGTGTCATGCTCAAATAAAATGTGTACATTTAACTATGCATTTAGAGTTTCAAATGAGTATGAAATTTATTTATAATATGTTGCTTTTTATTTGTAGTGTATTGTCAACTTTGTATTTCAAGTATATTATAATGTGTTTCTTTGTTATATGTTAATGAGTTATCTCAACCTCATCCATCTTGCTTATCCACACTCTCACATGCCTACTTTCCTCATCCATTTCTCTCTCATCCGTACCCCTATTCCATGTTGTTTCTCATCCCTACCTCCCTCCTCCTTTTCTATCTCTCTCTCTCTCTTCTCTCTACACTCCACTCCCCTCATCCCTCCCTCCTTTTTCTCTCTATTTGCATGATTTTCCTCCTCACTCTATCATGTTCACTCTCTCTTCCCATTATCTTCATCCTCACTCCCTCCTATTATATCTCTTTATCTACCTTCCCAATACTCCCTTCCCCTCCCTCCTATTTTTGTCTTTCTCTCTCTTCCCACTACTATCCTTTTCTGTCTCTCCTATGTTTGTCTTTCTCTCTGCCCATTATTTCTCCCCTACCTCCTTACTTTTTCTTTCTATCTATTCCCACTACTCCCTTCTCCCTCCCTCCTTTTTTCACTTTCTCTCTCTCTTCCAATTACTTCCTACATCCCTCCTTAATTTTCACTTTCCCTCTCTTTACACTACTCCCTCCATCCCTCCTATTTTTATCTTTCTCTCTCTTCTTCCCTCTTCCCTCTTCCCTCCATCTCTCTCTCTGTCTCTCTCTCTCTCTTCTACTACAGACCTCCTCTATCCCTATTATCTTACTCTTTCTCAGTCTTCCCTCTTTTTCCCTCCTTCCCTCTTATTTTTTTCTCTTTGTCTTTCCTCCCACTACTTCCCTCCCCCTACTCTCTCCCTCTTATTTATAATTACAACCTCACATCCATACTCACACATGTAGGTGTAAAATTGACATGACTAGACTCATAATTATCTAGAAATTGGTATGGTGCTCATAATAATCTACATGATGCTCATAAAAACCTAACTGATGCACATACTAACCTAGTAACATATTACATATAAACAACACATGTAATTGATGCACATAATTAAAGATTATATTGAGACTGCATGAAATCCACATAAGGAGACAGATAATCAAATAAACATTACACATAATAGATTAATGAGGAAAATAGTCCATTTAACATTTATGATGCACATATCACTTGAAAGGAGACACCTAATACAAATTTGAGGTGCATCATACATGTAATGAGGTGATCTTCAACAAGTCAAGGTTCATCATACTAGCTTCTCAAAATCATAATTTCTCCCCAAGAGCCTTCTTTTTCAACCCATGAAAAGGGCAGACCATAAATGATGGCCAACCGTAGATGCTCCTCCTATGTACTTCATTTGTTTTTGAGAAATAGAAAATTAGATGATTTTATTCTTGTACTTTCTTGTCAATAGGAAATCCCCACTTTTCTAGTTCTAGTCCCGTAGAGTAGAGGAACCCAGCTGTGTACATATGGGTATAGCTCTTGTCAGGTGGTACACAACAAATTAGTTGCAAATTGAAAATCAAAATATATACCAGTTTGATTCCAGAGTCTCCTATCATATCTTTGACGGGAACGATTCAATTAGCTAGCTCTCCTAATGCGCTTTCCATTCCTTGCCGCAAGTCTGACATGCGGTTCTTGTTAACTGGCCTCACTGGCTACATTATTAGGATGAAGCCACATCTTCCCACCCTCAAGGTTAATCTCCGGCAGCTTTGGGGTTTGAAGGTATCCATAGAATATTTCTATAGGGGACATGATTGTTTCATCCTTCAGTTTTCTAATACAGAGGAGATGAAAATGCTCTTGAGGGATGCCTCTAGTTCATCAAAGGCAAGCCCCTTCTTCAAAGATGTGAGATCCCATTGAAAACGAGAAATCCCTGGACGTCTTGTAAGAGTATCACATAACACCATTAATGACAAACATAGCTCACTTAACATTTAGGATGCACATATCACCTAAAAGAGGGCAACACATTGTCCAAATTTGCGGCGCCTTTTCCAGTAAAAAAGATGTGTAAGCATTAAGTAGCAAGCATTTACTTTGACGTTAAAGCATGCACACTAAAGCATGCACATGATAACCTAAACAATGCAACACAACCAACAATGTTGCATGAAATCCATGTAATGAGGCGTATAGTCATGTAAACACTACGAATAACACAATTCATGAGTCGCATAGCTCACTTAACATATAGGATGCATTTATCACTTGAAATGAGGCACACCATCCAAATTTGAGGCACATAATTGAGTAAACTAGGCGCGTAACGAGGAACATTAAGTAACAAGTATTTACTTTGACGTTAAAGTCACAATAACTTAAATGATTTGTGAAAAATCGATGTAACGAGGAGTATAATCGTGTAAACGTCCCACATAATGGGATTAATGAGGCACATAGTCACTTATTATTTATGATGTACATATCACTTGAAATGAGGCATATACTCCAAATTTGAGGCCCATCATCCAAGCAATGGTACACATAATTAGAATACTGGAGTTGTGCATAACTAAGTTAATGAGGCACATAGCCCACTTAACATTTAGGATGCACACCTCATTTGAAGCGAGGAATGTATTCCAGATTTGAGGGACATAATCTAGTAAATTAGGCATGTAATTGGGAGCATTAAGTAAGAAACAATTTCTTTGATGTTAAAACAGGTGCATACAACATAAACGATGCACATAACCGTCAAAACGTTGTGCGACATGTATGTAGAGAGGAAAAATTCTAGCTGTAACCGCGCGCCCACCCGCGCACCCACCCGCTCATTGGAAAAATAAGAAAATCTGCCCAAAGCAGATATAATCATTTGCAAACGAGATACACACCAACTCCGACAAATATAGTACATGATATCCCATGCAAAGACTATGCACAATTTCTGTTCCCCACAAAATAAAAAATCCTTCGAATTTAAAATTTCCTCTACTGGTTCCCTCTATTTTTTTATCAAATCTCAGATATAAACGACTGGATTCCTCACTCTCAATTTTTTTTCCCATTTCCACACTTCCTTCTAGATGAGAACGTACTGAATGTACAATAATTATTTCTTTCAAATCCATTTTTTATTTTGTGTTTAATTCTATTACAATGCTTTTTTTGTTGTCATTTCAGATGCACGAATGACATCATTTTCCAGACAGATTTACATTTGCCAGACTGATTATTTGTTCTCTATCAAATCAAGTTTTTTCACTTCATTCGTTAATTATGCAAATTTTTACTACAAATGGTTTAATATTGTAGAATTTTCTTTTCCCCAAATATATTCATCTCATATACTAGAATTACCATAACACCAACCTCAATATCTGGTAATGTAATGTTATAATGTTGTACAATTTTAAATTATTTACACATGATGAAATTAAATTATACAATTATGCTAACATCTACGTCTAGCATTGTGTTAGCCATTTTCTGGATCATACATCAACAAACATCATCAACAATATACCAAATTACATTATATATAACACACATATACTACAATGTACAATATCAAGTCTGATTATAAATCGTTCATCAAGAAGATCTAATATTACTTCATACGTGCAATACCCCATTTCCACTGAGGTACAGTACTAGGCCACATCACACCACCAACATCAAGAAGACCCAAAATTAAACCATACATACAATACACATAAGTTAAATTTACAGTCACAAAATTGCAGTATACATACAATACATATAGTAATCAGATTGATTACATATCTTACATCAAGCACATCCTATATATTACTATATACATACAATACATATATGCAATTACGTACAATACTAGGCCAAATTACACTAGGTCACATCAAACAGTTACAAATTCAAAGCATACATACAATATCTATACATAGAGTACCTACCAACATTCAATTAATCAGAACTACACATTTCTCCCAATCGTTCAACAATACCTTATACGTACCGGGCGTATGGATATTAACTGATAATTTTATACAGATGGATCTCGAGGAATGCAAAAATTCTCCTTATATAGAGAATGAAGTCACAACCCCTGTTCAAGTATTGTTTCCGATGATGCGTAGGTTGAAATAATTTTCATACGTACAATACTAGTATACACAACAATAGTGTATTTGATATGCGTATTTTCTAATTTTATTACAAACTTATACAGATTGATTCAAGCCCTAATGAAGATGATTCTCATTTTGTCCCTACTGACATAGATGTTTCATTAAAGCCAGAAACTGGCTTGTCATTTGACTCTATATCAGAAGCTAAATTTTTTTACATCAATTATGCTGGCAAATGTGGATTTGGTGTTATAACAATGCACTCTACAAAAGATCCGAGTGATGAGTTTGTTAGAAAAGTAGCATTTGCATGTATCAAGTCAGGACATCCCCCATCAGACCAAAATGATTCTTTGTACAGATATAACCCAACTGCAAAGACAAATTGTCTAGTTTGTATCAGATTCGTTGTAATTATGTTGGCAAATATTATATTTGCAAGTTTGTAGAAAAACATAATCATGAACTTCTAGATCCTCATTTGGTTAGACTTTTACCATCCAAAAGGAAGATTCCTCATGACATCCAAAGACACATATACCTAAATGACAGTGCATGCAACAAACCCAATCAAACTTTTATACAGTACGTGGTATAATTGATTTTGACAATTTTATAGGTATCTGCCCTACTAAATCTATGTCTAGTTTTCTTGGTGAAGCTAGATCTTTTGATAATTTTCTCTTTACTCAGATGGATTTGATAAAGTATACTACATCTTCTGGAAACCTCCGTCTCAGAAAAGGCGATGCTGAAGCAATTTAGAAGTATTTCATTACAATGCAAAAGTAAAACAATGATTTGTTCTATGTACTTGATATAGATGACCTCTGCATTCTACAAATATTTTTTGGGTGGAATCAAGGTCAAGGCATGCACTCAAATACTTTAATGATGTCATCATATTTGACACAACTTAACCAACAGATGAAATGCCATTTTCCCATTTGTTGGCATCAATTACCATGTCCACTCTATTTTATTGGGATGTGCATTATAATGCGAGGAGACCACATTGAATTGCGTATGGTTATTCAAATATGGCTTGAATGTATAGGTATGTAAATATATTCAAGTATAATACTACCCAAAATTAATACAAAATTTATAGCTTCTATTCGTACTATACGCCTTAACGTTTTTTTTTTGTCATTTTAGGTGGTTTAGAGCTGAAGGGCATCGTCATTGATCAGGCCCAACATATTATGAATGCTATTAAAATAGCTTTCCCCAATATGGATCATCGTCTGTGTATGTGGCATATTATGAAAAAACTTCCTGAGAAATTAGGAAAGAACTCATATGTTTCAAAACTAGTAAATGAGGCAGTTTATGAGAGTACATATGTACATGAGTTTGAGAACACTTGGCACCGAGCTATTGAAGTTGCGAGTAAGGAAGAAGAGAGTTGGCTTTCTAGTATTCATGAGATAAAACAACTTTGGGTGCCCATATATGTGGATAGTTTTTCTGGACTAACATGTCTACAACACAGAGAAACGAGTCGATGAATGCATTTTTTGACCGCAAATTAAATTTGCGTACATCACTAAAGCAATTTGTTTCTCAATATGATTCTACCCTCCTAAAAAATATGAAAAAGAGAAGCTAGCAGACTTTGAATCTTTCCACAGAAAACCCCACCTCAGAACTACTCTCAATATTGATGTACACTATCCTAAAACATATACCATTAATATTTTTAGGAAATTCTAAAATGATCTCAAAGGAATGATGTTTTGTGATTCTAAACTCATATCTAGGGATCCTTTCCAATCATTATTTGTTGTTATCGAGCATAAAAATGTGATGATAAGTTTAGACGAATGCAAATCATTTCTTAAGGAGTTTCACGTACAATACATAATTCAAGAGGAAGAGATCACTTGTTCATGTTTATGTTTCGAGTCAAAGGACATTTTATGCAGTCATATTCTATGCATCATTAGAGAAAATTTAAAGCTTGATAAAATCCCACAAAAATATGTATTGGACAGATGGTGGAAAGATATACATCGAGCTTACAACACTTCTCACACCCTTCTTGCTAGTATGGGAGATGAGCTTGAGTAACGTGCATAAAATATTTTCACTATAGTGGTGGCTTTGCAAACTTAGCAAGATCATGTGTTGAAAATTATGCACACGTCAAAAGAGAGCCATATGATGCTTACCAAAGGGTAAATACTATTTTGAAAGAGAAAGGTCAAGTCATAACAATAAATGTTCTACTTATAGTTCATATATAAGAATCATGTATCGTACATTTACATATAATTTTTTTAATGTACATTTTGTATTACAAGAAAATACACCAGCTATACAAGACCCTACTGTATCTATTCGTGTTGGAAGACCATCATCCTTATGGAAGAAATCAAAGCGAGAGCTATTGTATAAAAGAAAAAAGGACTTCTAAAAAAATTTAGAAAAGGATACCAGTACAAATGCCCATACAGTACTTCTAGACCATAACTCAGCACAACTATATCCAAATACAATGAATGCGGAAGATACATGTCCCCAACCATTGGCAATAAAGGATAACCATGTTGTACGTACACACCACAACACCATGCTTAAAGATGAAATATATTCGTAACCAACAGTTTATGAAACTTTTCCTAATGGACTTATTCAAGATCTTAATGTATCTCCTTATTTTTCTCATACTACAGAAGACGTCTGCTCCCCTAATATGGAATTAGGTTTGAATATGTCAAATCCTGCACTCGTCCCAAATAATTTCCATCCTAGTTTTCCTAAAACAAGTATATATTTGTATGAGTGGTTTAACAATTGTCCGCCCCATTTATGAAACACAAGTTTATGAAATGTAATCAAAATATTGTAACCATATTTGAGGAACTGAGTATGTAATGATCTTCAATTACCCAAGTGCAACACAAAAATAATAACTGTTATTTAAAATATCAACTACAATACTTTGAATTAAGGAGCTCCCGCCCAATCAGAATTGTTATACAAAAATCAAGTTCAGTATTTTAAATTACTGTCCCCCACCAAGTCAAATACGATAATGCCCAAAAAATGACCGTATAGCAAAGACTCCATCAAGTATTGTATGTAAACTTCAAGTATTGTATTTAACAAAGACTCCATCAAGTATTGTACCTATAACAAAGACTCCATCACATTTCATAACGGTCATGCACAATCAGATATTGTACGTATACATCAAGCAATTTACGTAACAAAGACTCCATCAAGTACTGTACATATAACAAAGACTTCACATTTTCCAACGGGCATGCACAATCATGTACTGTATGTATACATACAAACATGTACAATATGTTAGAGAAAAATCACGTACAATACATTACAGTATAATCACATACTGTACGTATACATACAACCAGATTACAGCTTGTTGCATACACTTAAATTATAAAAGTAATATACATACTGAGAAGTGAGAATGACATTGGTTAATGATATTCATGTATAATGATGTACACAACAATCAAGTACAGTACGTATACATACACTCACATGTGACACACCACAATTTAAACAAACCTTAGTTTGTATACCAATCAAATTGCATTTTCCTATACTCAGATTTAACAATCTACTCAGATTCACTTTCCCAATCATCATTGTGGGTCAATTTTACATTTGCCTCCTCATACAGTACCAAGAAACTGATAATATTATCACACAACTGACAAAAAGTGAGCCACAAAATTTTTTCATTCATTAAAAATGTTGGTATGATCAGAGTTGAAGACTAACTTGAAATACATTCAAATAGCAGTGCATCACCACAAAACATACGATACATACAATACTTATACAGTGTTCATCATACCATGTTTCAAAATATAATGTTCCAACATTCAGATACAACTGAATATACTACTTAACTGCAAACTTGGTTTTCATCAATGCTGAATCATATATTCCTCTCAGTGGATGGACATCGCCGTTATGTATCGAATGTACAGTGCCATTTTCTAGCAGCTCTTCAATCCACCTAATAACATACAATGCACAGTCATTTGAGTCTGGTGGCTGATGCGGTGCGTACCTATAAAAAACCATGTTCCAATCTCTTGCTTATCCTCCATGTTTAAACATATCATACTTGATTGCATTTTCTTGTTACAAGACATTAACTGTTATTAAACACAAGTATAAATAATATTCCATACACAAAGAAGTATTGTACTTATCACATGCTTTGCGTCCTCATCAATTGGGTTGTCTACATCCCCCATCTCTAAACTATTATAGTGCATGAAAACCTTTTTCTTAGAAGAAGCGGTAATGAGATGCCAGTGATCATTTGTTAGTAAAGGCAACAACAAAACTTTTACCTTTTTGATCTTTTCAATTTCAAAATAAAAAATGTAACCATTCCTTTATGACTTTGATCTCTTATCGCCTGTGGTAATGATGTGTTAAATATAAAATAATCTTCACATTTGATCTTCTCATAAAATCACCTTTTTAAGTTCATCACGACTTCCATGACCTAAAATAATAGTTTGTATTTATTATTCAACGGTAAACAAGCATGAAGTACATTATTTCCTCCAATCACTTTGTAGCTACATGATTCATCACCATCCCACCAACTTTCAACATTTCTTTCAAATCCTTCCTCATAATAACTACTGTTGGAGATCTAAAGATTACAAAATCTTTTTCACTACCTTGACAAGTTATTTGCATCATGAACAAAGGTATTCCATAATTGATAATCCAAATGATAAATGAAATGTATATTGTACATACATTTTTCAGTTCTTCTCTATCAGATTCAGTTAAACTATTAACAACTTTGTTATCAAATTCCCACATTTTCTTAAACATACCCTTCAATGAATGCATTATCACCTTAGCCTTCCTTGTCCGTGGTCTATGCTTAATGTTTTCACAAACGAACTTGGACTCAATTTCTTTTTGAACTTTTCCATGTGTTCAAAGAAAATATCAATCCATTGCTGTGTATCAAAGAATAAATAAAAAATAGCACATATTATTTCCAAACATATTCATGAAAACATGTATTTATGAGATCAAATCTAACTACCTAGTCATCTATGGGCATTAGATCAACAAATTCATATTGAATCATCTTTTTCAATCCATCTCCAAAATCTGTTGAACCTTCCATCATTTTTTGTGATGAATATATAGTATCAATCTAAACTCACTTTCCTCTTCTAGGGTTTTCTTATTTAAAGAAACGTTACAACAAAAATAATTTGTTAGCACAAGAAATGTTACACTTAGTATTGTACTTGAACAACTCTCAAAGTACTATACATGAACTAACCTCTTCGGCCACAAGGTGTTCTTCAATTCCAGTTTCAACTGCATTAACATCCATTAATGCATCAACATCATGTGCATGAGTAATACTTTTAACTTCAACTACAATGTCATTCACAACTTTAGCCTAAAGTTAGAGCAAAAAGAAATTGTTATCACAAATGAAAATTTCATGCAATACTTTACCTGAAAAACCTTTAAAGTATTATTCTTTAACTAACCTCATCAGCAATAGGGTGTTATTCAATATCAGTTTGAACTACATTAACATCCATAGATGCATCTAGACCATGTGCATCACCATTATTTTTAACTTCATCCCCAATTTCATTAACAACTTTAGCCTAACTTTATAGCAAAAAGAAACTGTTAGCACAACAAAAATTACATTCAATACTGTACTTGAAAACTTCTATAGTACTGTACTTGAACTTGCCTCATCAACAACAACGTGTTCTTTAACATCACAATTGACTACATTAACATCCACTGACGCATATACACCATGTGCATCACTATCATTTTCATCTTCTACTCCAATATGATGGATAACTTTAGCCTAATGTTACAGAAAAAATTTATGTAGCAGCCAAAAGAAAATTCCATTTAGTACTTTACTTGAACAACATATATAGTACTTAAAACTTGCCTCGTCTGCAACAATGTGTTCTTGAATATGATTTTGAACTACATTCACATCCAGTGAAGCATCTACACCAAGTGCATCACCATCATTTACATCTTGAACTCCAATATCATGGACAACTTCAACCTAACATTTCAACAAACAAAAAATTGTTAGCACAAAAATAATTATAGTTAGTACTGTACTTCTAGTGGTTTTAAGGTACTTTTATGTGAACTTGACTCATCTACACCAAGGTTTTCTTCAATATCGGTTTCAAGCACACTGACACCCAATGACACTTCGACACCATGTCTCTAATAGTTGGTAAAACATAACAATTTAATTCAGTACATATAACACAATCAGTTGAATACAATAACACACACAAACACTAAGTACCGTACTAATAGCTAAACAACAACATAGTAACTATAATTAAATGTTTGGATTTATAAATGTACCCCATCGGCAACAACTGTGTCTGTAGCAACATCACCACTCTTTTCTTTCTACAACTTTCATTTCACCATTAACCTTATTATCCAACAAAACCTTTGATAGATCAACCACAAGTTGAACCACATTCTCATTAACAAAAACTCATTAATCAATATAATACCTATTTGCACAGTACCCATAGCGCCCATATATTAATCAAATGTTAATCAATTATTCGCTTACCTTATCCTTAACCAACCCTTCACTTCCTTCACCCATTGTTACATTCCCTACATCATCAACTTCCATATTTTCTATTTCTATGTTTAGTTTACAAGCTGTCTGTCCTTGAATCTCTTTCTCTACATTTGTGTCAACACATTCTTTGTCAACACACTGTACTCCTATATTCTTTCCCTTGCCTTTAACAACCAACTTGATCTTATTTTTTTGGTGCAACCCCTTTATTGAACATTTGATCTATTTTCTGTTTAAAAAATACATAAATTAGACATGTGAAATGTTAGCAATGTGGAAGAATGCCATTATCATCTCTATTCCTTTTTGATTATCATCTACAGTCATTTTATCTCTTAGCTACAAAATATAAAACTAACATTACGACAATACTATGAAATATATTACAACTCAATAATATTCAAATTTAAAATTAATGTTCAAGTACAGTACTTTAGTACCATATAAGTAAAATACCAAACCAAATGTTTATATATTTTTCTTATAACACATCAACTTACACTTGTTATGACATCTCAAACAGTCTTAGCAACATACTACGATGAAACTTCATTCATGCCCTCAATTCTATTCAGTTAGGGAGCTATTACAAAATCATCAAAAGATGCACTAGCTTGGATTGATGTTTGCATATCATCGCCTACATCCACAACATTCTACAGTGACTAAATATTAGTAATTATTATACGTGATTGCTAAAAAAATCTTTAAGTATTGTACGTCAATGTTTCATCACCTTTGTGTTGTCCTTGTCATCATTTCCCCCCTCTGTTCCATCATGCAACACAATTGTTGGATCATGTATGCCATTCACTCATAGTTCGTCACAAAGAAAATTGATTGCATTATTCGATCTCTCATAATCCAACGCCACAACTTTCATTTCTTTCTTCAGCTTCTCTATTTCTTGACCCAACTTTCCCACTTCTTCCTTTTACTTTTGTCAGATTGCTTCAGTTCCTTCTTCAATATTTTTTGTCAGCTCTTAGTGTTTCAAAATCTGCTTGCAAGTCACGTAGTTCACCCCCGCTGCATTCTTCTCTAGCTTTTGTTTTACCTGCATGACTTTTCTTCTGAATCCAGTCAGCCCTGATGTAGTTCGCGTAATTCATAAATCTCCTTATTTTGCAACAAGGTGCTCATTTTGATTTCATAATTCCATTTATTAATAAATGGAAAAACATCACTATCATCATTAGGAAGTAGAGTCTGACACTCTCTAAACCAAGGCTGAAATGGAATTATAAATAACATGAACATAATAGTCAAAGACATATAGTACTAACAAGCTAATCACAAAGTATTGTACTATAATATCTAACTCTGTATTTATATGCGTACAATACTAACAGAATTACCATCAACACTACACTGCAGCCTTTTAGATATCCTTTGTTGTTGGCAGCAACATCAACTATTCTATTAATCAGATAATTTGTAATAGCCTCTGCCTAGTTATATTTACCCAAAGATTGCAAGTCGTTTACCAAATCAATGGAAACTTTGCAAATTGAAAAACTACCATAAGGAAACAAAAAATCAGATAGTAGGACCACTATCCATATTTTGACAACTTCTTCAATGCTTTTATCATGCTTTTTTCTCCTTAACATTTGCAGTATTTCTTTCGCATCCTTAATTTTAGAATCTGCACCAAAGTATTCCCCCCTGAAAATTGAGTTCTTCCCTGCAACCTTATCAGAGTCCAATAATACATTTTCACCTGCATGGTGAAGAATGTAAATATTTAATAAGTATAATCTTACACAACGATATGTCTAGTACAATACTTATTCAGATATTACCTTCAGAAAGTAAGCCAAATATATCAGACACATGTTCAAACTTTAACTTCATCAACACATTAGCAATCACAAATGCTCTTTTTTTCATCATATAGCGGACAAGATCTTCTATCAACCCTAAGTCCAGAGTAGACAGACACTTCTATCCAAAAAGCCACCAAAAATAGTGTTCTTGAATTTCTTCTTATGCTTAGTGCTAGACATTTCACATGCCGTTTTAAACTTTCTAAAACTGCACATGGTCTGGAATGCACGTTCAGTCTCCTTCCTACAAAGATAAATATATATTATTTCAGTTTGTGTTATGTACAAGTAGAGTACTAAATCAAATTCTGTAATTTACATTTTTAATCACAAAGAATACACAATACTTGGCCATATAGTACTTGAGAGTAGAGTACTTCATCAGTGTAATACTAAAGCTAACATAGAATTCCAAGAATTCAGTACTTGTTTTGTATGTGCACCCCTAATGTAAAATCCAAGGATGACTATTGTCTGTATCCCTAATAATAATTATATCTAAATGTTACAAAGAATTCAAAGGCTTAATAATGTGTGTATATTTTTCACCAAACATATGCATTTCTACAATTTACAAAAAAAGAACATGCAGTACTTTAACTACAACTTCAGTCACAAAACAAAATAAAGAATGACAACTTACATTAATTTACAAATATCATCAAAGTACCGTACCTCGCCAAGTGGTGTAAAAAGTGGAAATTTAGACCACATAATGGAATCATCAACACTATAACGAAACATATTTATTAAATTTACAAAATTAAAATACATAGTACTTGACCATATAGTACTTGAAAGTACAAAACTTCAAAAATGTGCCACTAGACCCACCAAACAAATACAAGAATACACGCAGATCCAGTATTACTTCAAACATACAATACCCCATATTCCTTGACGTACATTAATAGGCCACATCACAACACCCACATCAAGCGGATGTGGGATTAAACCATACGTACAATGCCATACATTAAATTTACAGTCACAAAATTATACTATACATACAGTACGTATACAAATATGACATATATGACTAAGCTTGATTACATATCTTACATCAAACACATCGAATATTTATATATACATACAAATCCTCTCATTTAGTTACGTACAATATTAGGCCAGACTAAAATAGAAAACATCAAGCAGTTCCAAATGCAAACCATACATACAATACCCATACATACAATACTCCAAAATATTCAACTCACCAAAATAAAACACATAAGTACTGTACCTCGACAACATATACGGCTAAGCCTGATTACATATCTTACATCAAGCACATCAAATATTAATATATACGTACAATACCCCCTCGTTCAGTTACGTACAGTACTAGGCCATACTACAATAGAACACATTAAGCAGTTCCAAATGCAAACCATACATACAAGACCCATACATACAATACCCCACAACATTCAACTCACCCAAATAAAACACATAAGTACTGTACCTCGACAACATATATGTCTAAGCTTAATTACATATCTTACATCAAGCACATCAAATATTAATATATACGCACAATACCCCCTCATTCAGTTACGTACAATACTAGGCCAGATTACACAAGAACACATCAAGCACTTCCAAATGCAAGCCGTACGTACATTACCCATACATACAGTACCCCACAACATTCACCTCACCAAAAATAAAACATATAAGTATTGTACCTCAACAACATATATGACTAAGCCTGATTACATACCTTATATCAAGCTCATCAAATATTACTATATATGTACAATATCCCCACATTCAGATACGTATAGTACTAGGTCAGATTACACTAGGACACATCAAGAAGTTCCAAATGCAAACCATACGTACAGTATCCATACAGCCATACTTACAATACCCCACAACATTCAACTCACCAATATAAAACACATAAGTATTGTACCTCAACGTCTCTATGAGGATGTTCTTCTTTTATTAGAAATGAAGACGTACGGTACATATGATTGTGCTTTCACAAATTATGTCCTTTATTGCAATCATTTCATCATCTCATGCAAATATCATGGTTTACGGTGGAACATTTAGGAGAAATCGGGTAGTAGAGGAGGTGCCTACAGATTAGGGAAAAATAGAAGTATTGTTCGAATAGATAGACTTACATGAATCAGCGATAAAAGATGTTTTCAACTTGATCGGCGGCAATGCAGCTCCCCAAATCGGCTTCGCGGACCCCCAGAAAACTCCTCAGCGGCGCGCTCCGGTAGGGATCCTCCATGGCAGGTTTAGGGCTTGTTAGACTGAGCGGAAGAGCAGGGTTCAGAATGGGAACGAGAAATGGTGCGGAGGAGAAAGACTAGAGAGAAGGGTGCGGCAAACCTAGGCAGAGGGCGCAGCAACACGCACGTTGGAGATGGCGCGACAGTGGACGGTCAGAGAAAGTTGAGTGAGAAGCTCAACGAATGGGTTAAGATTATGGGAAGCTCACCCCCTTCACGCGCGACTTCACGCGCCGGGCAAACCAGCCCCACAAATCGCCGCCACGTGGCGGATGCTGATTGGATAGTATTTTTGGAATTATGCAATACATAAATAAATTTGTTTCGCTTATAACTTTTGAAATATAATGAATTTTTTAATAAAATAAAAATTGTTAGTTTCGTTACGAAAAATGCAATCTAACAAGTCTAATATTGTCATATTTTTGAGACAAAAAAATATAAAAATGATATATATATGTTAATTGACAATCAACTATGGTGCTCATAAATGATTATTGACACCCAAAAATACCCAAAATAGATCACTATCCAAGATTTACTCCTAATGAGTAAATCTTGGACGAGTTTCTAGGCCAACAAATAATGTGTTGTCATTCTTATACCTAAAATCATACAAATGGAAACATTCATGGGAACACACACTTCAGTTATAAGCATTCATGTAGAAACTTTCAGTTCCATTCATTAATCTCTTTTTACATCCACACACAGGGGTGTACCCCTAAACAATAACTAAACAAAGGGGTTGGTGTACCCCTAAACATGCACATAATTAAAAAAACTATTAATACAGACAAGTCTAGATAGATAGACAACTAAATACTACACCAACATGGTCCCGCATGCATCAGTAACTTCTTTTTGATGATGAAGTTGTGTCACGAAGCTTCTCACTGTATTTAGACGAATCTGAACTGATAGGGGCCTCAGGTTCAGATTCCTCATAGATGATATCCGACGCCGTGCACTCATACCGCAGAAGATGATCGGGGGTCTCGCAGTTACTGTTGGTTATCCAAACTTTGATGGAATTATGGCCAACTGGACGGAGAAAAAGCCTGTTCCAACGGACCACATGCAGCTCTCCAATCCAATCACGCCAACCGGATTTTGATACAAGATTTCCCGCCAAATCATACTCAACCTCGATAATATGTGAATAATTGCCAAAAGTTAGGGTCACTTTACCAGGCATGTAGTGTCTTCCTTTTAGAAAACGCCAATGTTTGGGTATGACCAATTGGTTTAAGGAACGATCATCTAGGATGATGTCCAATTGTTATTCAATAGGGAACGTTAACATTGACATAGAGGCCCAGTTCATAGTGACTGTTATGGGTGGACAGAGACTGCATAATATTAGTTTTAACAAAGTGTAAGTACATATAACTATGTTATATATTTTCAGAAAAAGTTGTATAACATCAGTTAACCTTTTATTGCTTGTCATAACCAACTTTATTGTGGTAGACATGATAGCTTGAAAAGAAGTCTACATATGTACTTAGAGAACAAACGAGGAAATGCTACCGAAATTTTCTCGAAAACCCAATACACATTATACACTTACATCCTAAGTGAGATTAGGTGTTCAAGAACAGTCCCAAACCGGGGACTATCTAAGATTTACTCCTAATGAGTAAATCTTGGACGGGTTTCTAGGTGCTTACTAAAATAGAACCATTATATGGAACTAATCCTACATTATACACATACTTTTCATGAGTAAGATAATGTGCAATTCATGGAATTATTAAGATCTGAATATATATAAGTTGTTTCCATTTAGGGAAAAGTTCATCATTTACATTCCAAGCATGTCACATGTGTGCATTACAGTTCATCATTAAGCAAAAGAAGGGTGATTAGGATTCTCACCAAGAATATAGCTAAACTATTAAACAATGATTATAGCTAAACTATTAAACAATAGACTTGCCACACATAAAACACCCTATACAACTATAAAACCAAAAAGTATTAAGTATATATGCATGATACAATAACTATTTTGCATCACATTACAACAGACTTATCATTGATACCTTACTAACTTATTGCTACATTTACATATCATCACTTGATCAAAAATTACAGCAGTACATTTAACCAAAGTATGCATTCTAAAATCTATGTCATGATTAGCTACATGTAATTTACTTGGATATACAGCAGTACCCGATTACTATGTCTTACATACAAAGTATGCATATTAAATTAACTAAGGCTTATCATAGAACATGTATTGTATAGACAATAGAGGATTCAGCTCAGTAGAAGCACAAAATCAGTACCTAAACCCTAAAATCAGACCTTTTTAGCATTTATTCTAACAGGTTTATGTACATCAATATGTGTATGAGCCCTAATTAAAACTGATTCTCATAGGAAGTAAATAAATTAAAAAAAAAATGCCCAGCAGCAGGGCGGGCACCTTGAGGGAAGAGGAGCAGAGGAAGAAGAAGAAGGCAGGGCGGGCACCTTGAGGGAAGAGGAGCAGCGGCCGGAGCAAGTCCTAACAGCTTCCGGTGGCGAGGAGAGGAGCGGCGGAGAGGGCGGCGAGGCTAGGAGACCTATATGCTACCGACGACGGTGGAGAGGGCGGCGGGCGGGCGGGCGGGCGGTGACTGCTTCTCGTGGCGACGGCGACGAGCGGTGAGCACAGAGGAAGGAGCGGCGGCGACGGAGCACGGCGGCGGAGCACGAATGGCAGGGAGCGGCGGCAGGGAGCAAGAAATCGCTGGAGCTAAGGAAATCGGGAATGAAAAAGGGAAAGGGGAAGAATCGGTCGGGCTGGTGAGCTATTAAGTTGATAATAAGTGTCGGTTATTAAAAACCGACAACTAAACACCCTTTAGTCGTCGGTTATTTAGCTATGAACCGACGCCTTTTGTGAAATTTTGGAGCCAATTTTTTCACTGGAATTTTGGGTTTGGCGGTTGAGTTTAGGTGTCAGTTGTTTATTAATTAACCGACACTTAATAAAAGCGGTACCCGTGTCTGGCCGACCTTCGTAGATTGGTTGTCGGTTTATGTTATCAACCGACACGGTATCATTTAGGTGTCGGTTTTTGTATACAACCGACACCTGAAAAAGTGACTTTATAAGCCATTTCTGTAGTAGTGAATCATTCTAAATGTATTTTAGAAATTAGCCAAGAAGATCTAGTTATCAATAGAAATGATGTATCAGAAAAAGGTATTAGTTCAAATGTATCTCTGACATATGTAGTTAGCAATTATAATGCCATAAAGTTTGTGAAAAGGTCAATTGTGACCTTGTTATGCATTTCTATGAGAACTTGATAAACTTCCCCTTACCAATTTTAACATCATCCGGTGTGAAATCATTCTATATAAAGTACTTTTCTAATACACACTTATTTGAATAAATTAACAAATATTTCATTTTGTTATAAATTCAAACTATGGTATTTGTTCAATATTCATCAATTGTGATATAATACATGGGATACTACTCACACTTGACATATGATGTCAACTTGGACATAAACTAATGATTAAATGTTTGTGATATCCATGTATGTTTTCATATGTTGACAACACTTCACTCCATTAATTCCTTAACAACACTTCACTTCAGGATCATCCTTGTCGCTAACTTATTCAATCTTATATATTAGTTTTTCTTGAAGAATGTAATGAAATTCAAATTTTCATCTTGAAGACTATTTCTCATGTATATTAACTTTACATGGTACAAATGAGAATGCTTTGAATAGTTCCAAATATTTTTTTCATAACCAAATTGAAGTGGAATCTCGGTATAAGGTTTATTTATAGGGCTGTCAATAACATATAATGAGATATACTTTTAACATATTTAATAGGTTTGATAATTTATGTAACTTACCTTTCATTGTAAAACATGCTTCTTTTCTTACAGGGTGCTCCAGAAAACATAGATTGACTCATCGAAGAAGAACGATAAGATATTCAAGAGAGTGATAAAAGATCATTGACCAAACGATGCGACTCCCAAATAAGGAAAGCAGAATTCAATTGAATAAAAGATAATCCTTTGTTCCTTAATAAGAAGATGATATATTCTGCAAAATAAAATAGGAATTAATCCTGATCATTCCAACCTTCATCAAGCATTATACTTTAAATGATATGTAAAATATGTAGGCAAATCCTTCAATTTTGAAACATATGTGTCCATGACTGTGATGACCCAGAATTTTATGGTTTAGATACCAATATAGTTTTGGAGATAAACTTAGAGTAAAATAGATAGTTATGGAACATGAGGTTGTATATAGTAAAATTAAATAAAGTGGGCGTGTGTTGATAATTTTGAAGGATAATGGATGTGTAGCATAAGTCCAATATCTTTATATATGTACCACTTTGGGTACTTATGAATTCATGTGTCAATGAGAGTATACATGAATCCATATGGTTTAACATGGATATGAGCATGTATCATGATCAATGTAAAAGGATCAAACATGTTTCAACAAGGTCTGGTAATCAATTGATCTAAATTGGAGACTATTTGAGGAATTAAATTCAATAAACAAATGTTGGATTCTTGGTCTCAAACTTGGTTGATTGCTAGATTACATTATGAGTAACTAGTATCTAAAATTTGATATCATTTGAATAACCCAATAGAGAGATATAGAAGTTTGAAATCTTGATATAATTAATAAGGTCTGAAATAAGTAGAACTAAGTTTGATATAGCCCAATATCACGCAGCCATGTTCTTGGTTTCTATACATGCACAAGCTATAGCCGCACATCCACTTGAGGGAAAAACTAATCGTGGCCATAGAAAACTGATCAAATGGTTGACACTCCACCTTCAACCTCCAAACTATACGCGAGAGAAACAAACTCGTTCAGTTTTTAGATAGAGATCCACTGCTTAAGGAGGATTCCTAAATTGGCAAGATGGTTAGCAAGATCCGCGAGATTAGGAACTTCCATCTGACCTCACACTCGAGACTAGAAACTCATAGATTGAGATAGAGTAACCTTCCTTCTCACCCTCGTCTCCATCGTTTCTCACAACATGAGAAGTAGATAATCATCACCCTTCTCGCCATCTTCCCACCGTCAGAGGTCCAATAGAAGGGGAAGGAGCCTCCTTGGACCTTGGCACATCCAGTTCTAACGCCCAAGATCGACCTAATGCCCAGAGGATTCTGCTTTCATCTTCTCAGCTCTGAGTCCTCCTGATGTAGCGACCTTGGTCTGTGAGGTCATTTGATTAGAGCGATGAGCTTGACCGTGAAGCTGGAATGGTCGAGGAAGACCTTTCCTTCCTTTACTATTCCTACAGTGCCTCTTTGCTAATGAGATTCTTTCCTGCTCGACCCAGATTGGAGGGCCACCGGTGTGTGGGATGTTCATGGGAGTCTGACTCCCACAATGCATCTCAGACCAGAAGCCCACCTCCATTGACGATTTGTACCCTCTCTGTCGGTGATGGAGTTTCTGAAGCAGAGCGCAATGAGTAGATGTAGAAGACCCCAAAATGTCTAGACTTCAAGGAGGCTGCGAGGAGGATGTGAACTCCAGTGATGCCTCACTGTGGTCTCTTGCGGCGATGGTGCTCTCCCACCCAGAAATGGGATTCGCTCCATCTACAGATGCATCGAGGAAGATGAGCGCCGAGAGGCCTAGCGTAGTCGAGATGGTGGCACTGAATCTAGGGGGGTGGGGCATCATGGGTTTGGAGGTTGCTGGAGAGAAGCCCTTACGGCGGCACTCCCTCGCGGACATGACGCATGCGTTGGGCGTTCGTGGGACCGTGTGGCGCAGACGAGCACGAGGGGCGAGAATCCTGGACCAACCGAATCACACCAGAACTGGATCCATACCATTGAACCAGACTTCCCGACCAAAGTAGGGTCAAGGGGTCCAAACGAGCCACGTGGTAGCGCCGCATTCGCCTAAAGGTAATAATCCACTCAAAAATCCAATATATGTACAGATATTAGAAAATACATAGTAATTATTGTGGTTTTCAGAAAAATATGAATAATGTACCAAAATACTCAAAAAAAGATCCTCTACACTACTAGACCCTTAGATCAGGCTTTTGAAGAACAAATAATGGTGAGTTATAATGTAGATGATTTAGTGTTCATTAGTTGAAATAAATAGGCACCATATGATATTAATTCTCAAAAAAAATTGTTATATTCCTAATGATGATTGAAACCCATTTTTGAACTCTGAATGGATTAATTTTCTCTATTAGTAGGTCTTTTTCTATTAATGGCTAATTAGATGCTTTTAGCCCCATATTAATCATAGAAAATAGACCAATCATCAGAAAAATATGAAATCTGAACCAGACCCCTAGAATGACATCCAGATCAGTATAAAAATACCATAGACACATTTTAGATCAGTAACACCTATTTTTGACCTAAATTTTAAATTGGACCAAAATACCATTAATAATGGTGAACCTTGTATTAATGATGAATATTTGTTATTAATCAGGTGATGACCAAATTATCTAGATGGCCATTGGTATATAAAGAACCTCTGAACTCAAGTACGTGGATATAAGTATATGACTAATTTTTGATGGATGATAATTACGAGTAATTACTTGTATGTATTTGAATACCTTGTTGGATGTACATCTATATGTATTGCCATTTCCTCCTTGAACATTAAGAACACTAAGAAAGAATATGGAATGTAGTTACTTATGGTTCATTAATCTCCCTATTAGAGAGGGAAAGTATTAATGTTGACTAGCACCTCCCTAATGGTACAAGGTACGTGGGGAGATCCCTAATGGTACAAGGTACGCGGGGATAGGGCCCAATAATATATATTTGTGCTAAGTCCACCATAGTAATACATGTCCATTGAAATATGATTAATAACTTGGGTTTACCTGATTTTCTGTCTTAAATAATACTTTCTTTTTCTTTCTTATTTTTCAAGTATTTTAAGTATGCAAGCATAGTACAATATCTTTCAACCCACGTACACAACACCTTGTGTGTTGATTTGTTGTTTCACGTATGTTTTAGGTTCAGAGATAGCATGGGAGGAAAAGATGGGAGTCAGCAGTTGTCCAGGTTGTACCTATTGTGTAGATCTTGATTAGATTACATGTTCATAGACTTGTAAATCTTCTTTCAAAATGTAAATGTAATTCATTTCGTAATAAGTCATCTTGTATTAATATACATGTTAAATGTTGAGAAATTTTATGGTGTATGTTATGCTGAAAGTTCATGTATGCGTATGTCGCTTCCACATCACTCTCTGAAACGATTGTCTAATGTTTTTGGATTTTGTCTTCTCATCTCCATGGGGTTTTGAGAAGGTGAAAATCCGGGGACGTTACAGATGGTATCAAAGCATGAACAATAGCTATGCCTGACAAATGCTCACCATGAATCATAAAACATAATTTCACCTTTCACTTTAGACCCTAGAAACTTAGTAAGTTGTTCTATAGGAATAAGTTCTGACTTAGCCTCTAGGTTAGAACCTAGATGTTTGAGAACTAGGTTTAGACAAGTGTGTGAGACCCTTTCCATATAGAGCTCATATGTATGGGGTAGCTACACTAGTCTATATCTCATTCTCACCATTTCACTAGGTGACATAGCACTAGACTATATACTGTGTGTGGGACACTCAATTTTGCTGATTTGGTTTTGTTTTCCAATCGGCTCGAGCCTCGGCAGTTTTCTCTGACGTCTTCTTTCTCAGAGAAAAACTATATAATATTTTATTAAATATATGTAAATATAAAATGTGTCCCTCACATTGGAGAGTAGTTAGAGTTCATGTAACCTAAGCGAAAGGGAGTGACATCAGTCTAGAAGAGAGTATATCTAGAATAGATGTCTAGAGCCTTATCAGGATATGTGATAGATAGACAATAGAATGATATATGATGTAAGGAAGGATGATCTTATATAAATTTGATCTCTGAGGTATAAGTTCTTTATAAAGATCTAAGTTGTATATGAGGTCTGAGTCTAGTTTGGATAATATAAGACAAGTTTAGGTGATGAAAGTACATACTTTTTCTTACTTATAAAAGGTAAATTAAGATAAGGCTGAATATGCATTAGCCTCAAGCTCTTTATGAAGGAGGACCTCCAGTGTTAGGATAAGATACATGGTAAACTCCAGAGAGAGTAAGACCCACAGGGAGAGGGTCATAGGACCTACCCCACAATATATGAAAATTATGAGATATATGTGAAATGATGTGTCCTAAGCTGGGTTACTCCTGAGTAGATGAGTTCAGTCCTTATGCATGATTCAATCCTATATGTGAGAGTTGGGTAAAACACGATGGGTAGGTGACTTGTAATGAGAAAGTTAATCTTTTTGATTGAGTTAGGTCCTAGCTTGAGTGGCATATGTTTGTGAATCTCATCATTTAGCTGCAAGTGAGGTGATATGTAAACTCTAGTTCTGAAAGTAAAATGCCTTGTGCATAAAATACTCATAAATGTTGTTTCTTCCACTTCTCTTTCCTAATATATGATGCTAGAAACCTCACTTGAGTTATATAGATGATTTATATATGATGAGTCACTCCCATAAGCTTGACCTACTCTACATTCCCTTCCTATATCATACATGTAATATCCAAGTTTGAAATCATGAGAAGGTTGTCTTAGTATATTCTCTTTCCCTCTATATCATGTATGAAAGATATAAGTTTGAAATCATGGGCTTAACTTAGCACATTCTCATTCCCTTCATATTGTGCTAGAAAAAAAGATACAAATTTGGTATAGAAATAAAGATATCTTTGGAGCATGGGTTACATGATCACAACATATAGTTCTAAAATTCAAGACTTTCAACTCTAATATTCTAGTTTTGCAATAACTCATGCAATAGGATGAAACCCTCATATTAAAGCATGTTAGTAAGCCATTCTCAAATGATGCAATCATAGTATGATGTTGATCAAAAAATTAAAATAATTATGTTAAGTCTAATAATTCCAGTAAATCATGCCCTAAAACCTTGATATCACCTTACACAAATGGTAGGGCAAAAGATGAAATCTAGAATGGTGCCTTCTCAAATTTAAATTTATGATTAAAAAAAATCCCTAATTCATAGAGATGTATGCCATGTAATTACTAAATAAAAGAATGCCATTTCATGACTAAGACAACAAGTGATGCTTCAATTCCTTAAATAAAATGATGCTTCCACATATATAAGGTGGGGTGGGAACACCCTAGATTCTCTAAATCCTAATATGATAACTTAGGGTATGTTCCAACTTTGATAGCTTCAACATGTAGAAGTGGTAGCCTAATGCTAGTAGAAAATTCTTGATTTCACAGTTAGTATGACACAAGTTGAATTTCGAGGACGAAATTCCATATAAGGTGGGGTGAATATGATGACCTAGAATTTTAGGGTTTAGATACCAATATAGTTTTGAAGATAAACTTAGAGTAAAATAGATAGTTATGGAACATGAGGTAGTATACATTCAAATTAAATAAAGTGGGCATGTGTTGATAATTTTAGAGGATAATGGATGTGTAGCTTAAGTCCAATATCTTTATATATGTACCACTTTGGGTACTTATGAATTCGTGTGTCAATGAGAGTATACATGAATCCATGTGGTTGAACATGGATATGAGCATGTATCATGATCAATGTAAAAGGATCAAACGTGTTTCAACAAGGTTTGGTAATCAATTGATCTATATTTAGGGTTGACACACTTAATTGTGAGACTATTTGAGGAATAAAACTCAATAAACAAATGTTGGATTCTTGGTCTCAAACTTGGTTGATTGCTAGATTACATTATGAGTAACTAGTATCTAAAATTTGATATCATTTGAATAGCCCAATAGAGAGATATTGAAGTTTGAAATCTTGATATAATTAATAAGGTCTGAAATAAGTAGAACTAAGTTTGATATAGCCCAATATCACGCAACCATGTTCTTGGTTTCTATACATGCACAAGCTGTAGCCACACATCCACTTGAGGGAAAAACTAATCATGGCCATAGAAAACTGATCAAATGGTTGACACTCTACCTTCAACCTTCAAACTATGCGGGAGAGAAACAAACTCGTTCATTTTTTAGATAGAGATCCACTGCTTTAGGAGGAGTACTGACTTGGCAAGATGGTTAGCAAGATCCGCGAGATTAGGAGCTTCCATCTGACCCCTCACTCGAGACTAGAAACTTATACATTGAGAGAGAGTAACCTTCCTTCTCACCCTCATCTCCATCGTTTCTCACATGTGGTGGCCACAACATGAGAAGTAGATAATCATCACCCTTCTCACCATCTTCCCACCGTCAGAGGTCCAATAGAAGGGGAAGGAGCCTCCTTGGACCTTGGCGCATCCAGTTCCAATGCCCAAGATCGACCTATGACCAGATGATTCTGCTTTCCCCTTCTCAGCTCTGAGTCCTCCTACTGCGGCGACCTTGGGCTGTGAGGTCATTTGATTAGAGCGACGAGCTTGACCGTGAAGCTGGAGTGGTTGAGGAAGACATTTCCTTCCTTTTTTGTTCCTACAGTGCCTCTTTGCCAGTGATATTCTTTCCTGCTCGGCCCAGATTGGAGGGCCACCGGCATTTGGGATGCTCATGGGAGTCCGACTCCCACAACGCAGCTCAGAACAGAAGCCCGCCTCCATTGATGATCTATACCCTCTCTGTCGGTGATGGAGTTTCTGAAGCGGAGCGTAGAGAGTAGATGTAGAAGACCCCAAAATGTCTAGGCTTCAAGGAGGCTGCGAGGAGGCTGTGAACTCCAGTGATGCCTCACTGTGGTCTCTTGCTGCAGTGGTGCTCCCCCACCCAGAAACGAGATCTGCTCCATCTACAGATGCATCGAGGAAGATGAGCACTGAGAGGCCTAGCGTAGTCGAGATGGCAGCGATGAATCTAGGGGGTGGGGCGTCATGGGTTTGGAGGTTGCCGGAGAGAAGCCCTTGCGGCGGCACTCACTACAAAAAACTGGGTCATTATTCACGGGAGAGTCCTGTCACAAACCCCTCTCTACAGGCCCTCAGAAATAGGGACGGTTGAGGGTCTGGCCCTCACAAATGGTCCGTGAAGAGAACTCGCGTGACAAATACCAGTGGCCCTCACGAATACCCTCACGAATACAATTGTGAGGGACTATTGAGGGACTATTTAGCCTTCATAAATACATTTTTGAGAGACTATTTAGCCTTCATAAATACATTTTTGAGGGACTATTTAGCCTTCATAAATACATTTTTGAGGGACTATTTAGCCTTCATGAAACATTTTTGAGGGACTTGATGGTCCTGGAGAATATATTTTTGAGGGGCTATGTGGTAGCCATGAATGCAATTTTGATGGTCAATCTGGACCTTCATCAATATATTTATGATTTGGTTATTGATTTGGTTATTGATTATTGAATGATTTATTAAATGTTAATTAATTGTTACTATAGTGAATATTAAATTTTAAATGAAAACTTTGTATACATAACCTCAAGAAATATTTTTATACTAATTCACATGACATCATAAGAAGATTCAACACCAAAATGACACATAAAAATGTTAAATCACCTCAACCAATTTTTGATATTGAAACAAAGTATTATCCATACATTGCGTGCTCAACGTTGATATAAATAAAGAGTACATATGTAATTTGCATCTGCAAATGTAATGTTTTGAAATCAATCTTTCATGCGGTTACATCGGGTATTCAAATTTGCATCTGCAATTTGGTTAGAGCAAGATAACAATCAGCATATAGCCCGGCTGTAGACAACCCTCAGATTTTGGATAACAATCAGCATCGGGTATTCACCCACTACCCTGAGCTTCGCTGAAATCCACTCAGCAGATTGCAGAATAGTAGACCAGCATTCGTTCATTTCTTTGGGATCCGGCAGAAAGCATTGCATCAGATTCCCAGCTGCAGCACGGGGAATCACCAACATTATGCCATATCTATCGTTGCTTACCATTCCAAAGCACAGGTTGACAACCAAGCTAGTTTCAAACCAACTTCCCCGCGAGCAAAACATAGCTCTCAATGTGGACAAAGAATTGTTTCTGACTCTGAGATTTTCTGTAACACAAACGAAACTATCAGCAAGGAGGTTAATCATGCTCAAAACTTTAACCACTTGAAGCAACAAAAAGCAAAATACTTGGGTTTCAGAATCCTATTCCAAATGAATCCCAAAAATTTGAAATGTAATTGCAGCAGATCAGAGACAACCATCAACCAACCAAATGATGTATACGGCTTTGTAGAGATTAGCTCTAGGTCATAGAAAGCTTGAGTAATTGTGCACATTAAAATAAAACATTACCTCTCTCCAAGTCATATCTACACTGTTCAGTGAATGATTGTCTCAGAGCAATTTATGTAACAGAGACACTGCAATATACCTGTTTCCTAAGCATATCCAAGGCCATCCTTCAAGATTTGTAACACACTATACGAATCCATATCTTCGACAGAAGATAGTGAAGGCAAAAGTTGCTTCAAAAGTCTTGAAAATGTCTGAAGATTCTGACAGCTCTCCTTAACAGTATCTACTTGATAATCCTCCATGTCAGTATCCCAAAAGTTGGAACGTGGTTTCACTGGTTTTGTTCATAATTTAGCCTGGTTGGAATGGTGTAAAGTTAGATTCAACTTCCTAAATGATGTTACTGCTCATAATAGCTGGAATATTGTTACCTAAAGAAACAATCAGCTGCCTATTAATGTGTTTCTGAAGCTGGACAAACCGGAAGGAGATAGGATAATGCATTGAACTGTAGTAAAGAAAAAGAAACTAAGTTGAGAGATGCTTTGCCATGCAAACTAGAGATATTTCTGACTAACCGAGCTGAGTAGATTGGCTATGGGCTTTCAAAGTCCTGGCAACATTACATCAGTCATTAGATAGTTTTCCAAAGAGAACTTGTCGATCGCCACTAATGAAGTGTATTCTCTACCGTAATTCTAAAGATTAAGTTATTCATCACATGTGCGGCTGATGCTATGCTGAAACATTTGTCTGTCGGCAGTTAGATAGAAGGTTTTAAATAAATCCCACTACTTGATCGTGTAGTCAAATTTAAAACAAAGAACGTCCCTCCACATAGACCTACGAATCTATTACAGCTTTAGTTATAGATTAGCATGCCCAACTTTAAGCATAAGTTCTTCCTGCAGGTAATGAATTTATTCTTCAATTTAAATTCCTGGTACGGTTGTGTGGCTTTAGTAGTTCTTATATTTATTTTCTGCTCCTCTGTAACTAGAGCCAGAGTCGTTTCAACAGTTTCTTTTTTCTTGCACAACTTATTAGACAACAGATCTATACTCCAATATTTATGGAGGACGTAAAATAAAAAGAGTTGGTGACATAGATATTAGTAAGAGAAATCCAAGGTAAACACTATTCTAACAATAACTTAAGTTAGAACCCGATTATTCATTGATGTTGAAAGGACTAAAGATAAAAGCAAACTAATTAACAATGTGTGTGTGTAAATGATCTCTTAAATATAGTCATCCTTTTAGCCAATGTGACTAAAAGTTTATGAAAAAGACAACAATAACAGACTTTAACTGCTTTGTGGCACAATTATTTATATAAACCTACTAAGCGAGAGCAACTTGATAAATAGTTAGTTGACTTCCTTCAATCTTTAAGTTATATATGACCCACTCAAAGAGAAAGAACTGCTCAGTTAATATCGAGCAGGTCCCTTCCACCTATAAATGCACAAAAAGACTGGACAGATTTGCACACATATAGGCTGCAAAAACACAAAGAGAGCACATAAATAAGTTTTTGAAACACAATACATGTGTTCAATTAACTGGTATTCAAAGAAATGCACAAAAAGACTGGACAGATTTGCACACATATAGGCTGCAAAAACACAAAGAGAGCACATAAATAAGTTTTTGAACACAATACATGTGTTCAATTAACTGCAAACAGAATATCTAGAAACCAGTACATTGGTATTCAAAGAAAGCACCTGGAAATAATATAAAAAAAGTTGATAAACAGAGATGTTGATAGCATACAAATGAATCTGTAGATGAATCATTTATACCAGTAGAACAGTATTATGGGAGTACTCTTGGGCATAAAATAACCAAGTGCTGCAACAGTAAATAAAGGGAAGTAGAAGAATGATAAATGTAGTATTCACTAGCAAAGTATAGCAGCATCAGTGAAGAGTTCCATAGGGAACTTCTGAACGGATTGAAGCTGCAAGAGATAGTATGTCTAAGTATATATGGAGAGTGCCATCCAATACTTGTAAGAAATTGCATGTGATGTAATCCATGTAGCATAACATATGTAAGAGTTAAAAGAAGTAAGAGGCTCTGGATAGATGACAGACTAAACGGCCAGTGTTAGCTAGCAGAAGCAATTTAGAGAAAAAGAACACAACATGCTTTTGAAGAACTAGCATCTTTTCTTCTGTGGATTGTGAAAAAAAATCCTCCAGCATAAGCATTCAATGGACAACCTGGAGCAGTCATACTTATAACATGATCATCGGCTAAAAGGAGGCATGGCTTGGTAATTGTGGCAAAAGGGGCATCAATCAATGCAGGAAGTGAACTTGGCAGCCTTAACTTCAGGCTCAAGTGCCTTCCAACTTATTGTTTCTGCAAAATCAATCTTGGATTTGGCAGAAGTAGCTCTATGAACAGAAAATCGAAGCCGCACCAACCGAAGTACTAGGAGTTGTCCGCTATGCAAACAAAGAAGTATCTCATGAAGCCCCACCAACTAGTAACAAGGATTTGGCACGAGAAGGCTTAACATATGAAGGCAAAAATTTCAACAACTTATAAAAAAGCCAAAAGTAGGATGGGATATTCGAAAACAATCCTTTCTAAGACAAACAGAAACCCTTAAATTCGAAGCTAAACTAGTGTCAAAGATCCTGAATCTACTGAAATAATGCCATATGTATTCTCACCAAATTATATCTGCTCTTCAATATATCATACAAAAGAAACGGGAAAGGGCATTGCCAGTTTTGACAATAACAAGTTTAAATGCCTATGTTTTTATTGAAATTGAAACAAAAATGTAGTACATTCTTTTGGTTATCAAAAATGCAGTACAGATGTTTCTCAAGATCTGCATATGAAAAATAAATGGACTAAAGATTATATTTTCTACCTTCTCTTCTATGTGAACTCCAAGCCTTTGATATACTTGAGTGAATTCCTTCCTGCTGATTTCACATATTTCTTTCCATGCAGTACGGTACTCAGTCTCTCCATTCTGTGGTAATGCCAAAAGAAAACGAAACGAGGTGAAGAAGAAAGCAAAACAAGCTACAACAAGAATATGATCAGGCATCATTAATAACTAATTAGATATCTTATTTCGATGTATTATTGTTTCTTACCATCACTTTAATATCATTAATATGTTAGTAAGAGAAAATCCTGAAACACATTTTGGACATCTTAATCACACCCATGAAACAACTTACACGTGACAAAGGACCTTGATGGAGAACCTAATGAATAAAAATCTATCACTATTATCAAGATCTAAACTAATATAAAATAACTAATCAAAAGAAATAATATTCATCAAAAGATCCCATTCATCAAGTCTCCTTTTCTGAGAGCATTACAAAGACTATATATAGGGTTTAAACCATAGTTGTCAAGGGGGCTAGGCGCTCAGCATGTCCCAAGGGGCGCCTAGGCTATATTCAGGGCGTTTTGTTTTTGTGTTTTTTCAGTATATTAATCTGCCTCTTATTATACATATATACTACATATAATACCATATAGGAAACATAAAAATAGAGGGCAGAATGAGGCTATGATAGCAGTAGCAGCAGACTGGAGTAGGAAGAATGCAAAAGGGAACTAATATCAACAAGCATGCAATAACAAATTGGAGCAAGAAATGTGCAAAGAAATAAAAGAAAACAGGAAAAGAAAGGTGGGAAGAGGTTGTAACTCAGTACAGAGGAAATGGAGAATGGGAAAGAAAAGAAAATGAAAAGATATAATAACAGCAGCAACATCACGAAGAACAAGTGATATAAAATAGGAAAATAGAAAGTACAACATCAGCAACATTATGAAGCATAGGTGATGTAAAAGAGGATTACAAGAAAACAATTTTTTTTAAATGCAGCAGCAGTAGGATTTAGTAGTAGGAAGGATGTAGGAGGAATAACTCACAAAAAATACAGCAGCAGTAGGATTTAGGAATAAAATACAGGAGAAAGGATATAAAAGAAAAGAAAAAGAAGCAAGAACAACATGCATACGAGAAAGTAGAAATTTTTAACAAACAAGGTATGATGACTTACCAATTTGGCCCAAGTCAGACCTAATTTCCCCAAATCAGACCTGTTTTCCCCTAATTTTCCAAAATTGACCTGATTTGGCCTAAATCAGACCTATTTCAGCCATGAATTGAGTCAAGGTGATCTATTTTGACCAAATCCATACTTGATTCATGCTCATTTATCCTATAAATGGCTTAATTTGGGCCTAAAAGGCCATAGATGCCCACGTAATGCATGTAATAAGTTGGGCACCTATTTTGAGGCACCTTGCCTAGTGCCTAGGCGTGCTTAGGCAGGCGCCTTGATAACTAAGGTTTAGTGTCTTTTATTATAAATACCAGCCCTGGGGGCTTGTCCCAAACAATTGAATATGATATGAGGGACAAGATATTTTGTTTCCTCATATCTCGGTTCCGCATCAAGTTAATTAGAGCCAAACCTTATATCACTCGGTTCTATATGGTTCCTCTTTCTTGTCCCCACTCTACCTAGGTACAACTTACCCAGTTAAATGCACTTATTTGCAAAATTCACTAGGTTTATTTTGACTTCATATATTTCACTACTTTTTATTTTGATTTCATATTTTATCTAGCAATTTATGCAATTCTCCTAAGTCTAGGGTTTAGTGTCTTTTATTATAAATACCAACCCTGGGGGCTTGTCCCAAACAATTGAATATGATATGAGAGACAAGATATTATGTTTCATCATATCTCGATTCTGCATCAAGTTAATTAGAGACAAACCTTATATCACTCGATTCTATATGGTTCACTCCCTATACTCCATGTATACCGCTGCTTGGTTACTGTAGTCCACTCCCTATACCGCTGCTTGGTTACTGCAGTCTGCAGTGCAGGGCTTCATTAAGACATCCAGGACAGAAGACGTATTCAAAGGTAATCATTGCATGTGTAATAAAGGGCTATTATTGTTAAACCACATGTATAAGGTTACAACTATGTTTTAATGGATAGCAGGGGCAACACTGACATCTTTTAGGTTTTCCCTTGGCTAAGCTGCTGAGTAGTCTAAGTATTAAGACATTGTTTCTGTGTAATGTGA
This sequence comes from Alisma plantago-aquatica, assembly GCA_963693085.1. Lineage (NCBI taxonomy): Eukaryota > Viridiplantae > Streptophyta > Magnoliopsida > Alismatales > Alismataceae > Alisma > Alisma plantago-aquatica. The sequence continues at coordinate 344,229,287 of OY856410.1, forward strand.
ATATATACAAGGGACTACTCAACAGTTTAAGAATTATCTGTGTTAAGGATAATTATCATAAGTTAAAGGATATAATGTGAAAGCTACTGGAAAGGAAACTGGCTTAAACAATTATCCTAGAATTGTCCTTATACAAGTCTATTATGATAAAACCAACATGTCATATAGTAATGTATACACCTTATATAGGTCAAACAACAATGTGTAGCATATTAAACGAGGGGATAAGATACAGTAATGTGGAAAGTCCAGCATATTATATTCTAGGAATGAAACCTAGAATGTATATAGGTCCAGTAATGTGGGTGTTTCATGTGAAACACATTCTAGGTCATTTCTATTTAGGTCCAGAAGTTTAAGAATTATCTGTGTTAAGGATAATTTATTATATATGCTAATATGACCTATAATAACACATTATATATACAGTTTATACCCAGTAGGATCCATGCTTTACTCCTGCTGAAAGCTATTGAACACATTGTATAAACACATTGTTGTTTGATCCACATTGTATAAACAAATTGTTGTTTGATCCACATTGTATAACACTGGTGGTTTCTGAAACCTATTGAACACATTGTATAACACTGTGTTTATATTAAACCGTTTATAAAAGTCTCAATATGACCTATATGAACACCTCTAAACCTAAGGTATATATTCTCACAGAAATGTGTTTACACCTGCTAAACCTATAGACTTAATATAAGATACATAATTTATTTGTGTCACAATTTCATTCTACAAATGTGTTTCACTTGAAACACCCACATTACTGGACCTATATACATTCTAGGTTTCATTCCTAGAATTTCAGAGCCCTGTTAGAAACCTATAAAGGTTTCTTAAACTGTGAGATTATATGTAATTAACCAGTAGGGCAGAGTAATGTGGGCCTCCTGAAATTTGCCTTCACGGCGGCGGGGGACATGCTGGGGTGAGGAGGATAGTAACCAGTCACCTTTTGGGGGACGATTTCTAATGCACAAAAAGTTTTAGAGAGGGGAGGAGCCATTAATCACAAATAGCATCAATCGAGAAATAGTCGGGGTGGCAGTGGAAACGAATAGAGAAAGGGGGCGGACGGGGCAGGTCAGCTAGAATCAATGATAGAAAGAGAGAGTAGTTCTTACGCCGAAGACGGAGAAGGTAGAGCTGGCGTTCCATGGAATCCTCTGGCAGTCCGTCTTCATGAGGTAGTGGTCCTCTCCTTTCTTCTTCTGCACGGCGCACCCGTACCTGACGCGCGACCTCTCGGCCCTCTCGGCTTTCACCTCCTTCTGGAGCAGCGCCTCCAGGGACACCGGATCCCGGCGGTCCCTCCGCCGTACTTCGACAACCATCAATATACGATCAAAATCTCCCTTTCCCCCCTTGCCGCTGCTAATCGCCACTGCTTGAAACCCTCTCATGTCCTCTCCCTTTCTTGAAGTCGGAGGAGTCTGTGTCCCGCCGGCCAGAATCGTGCCTCCACAGTCCCAATTGCGCAATCCCCCTCGTGGCTGGTCTCTCTCTGGCCGATCGGAATCGGATTGCCGGTTGTAGCTAAATCGAGGAAAAGATGGCAGGAGGAGTTGTGGTGGTGCTGGTGGCTTGTAGAGGAGTGGAATTGCAGACAGTGGAGGCGGGGGCGGGGTGTGGAAAGATGACAGTAGCAAGCAGTCGATGATGTATATGATTGAGGAGTAGGGTGGGGGGAAGGGCAACGAAATAGCGGCACGAAACGCGTTGCCGAGCTTATAACCTAATCAATTGGTTCTCGCGTGGAGGAACGAGGGGGTAGGGTTTTTTATTTTTTTATTTTAATTTACAAATATAGTGTTTTAGAATGGAGGGAAGGGTTATGAGATGGAGGGAAACATTTGACATGGTATTTTTCACAGAGTTGTTAGTGAGTAATGTATTTTTGAGGGATTAGTGCTCACATAAAAGGTCTAAGGATGTTAAAAACACGGTTGAGGGATTTAGTCCCATATTTGAAGGATGAGCCCTCACAAATAGACACCATTATTCACGATTTTTGGTTCCTCACAAATGTTCTTCAACAAAGGCCAAATTTTTTGTAGTGACTCCCTCGCAGACAGGACGCAGGTGTCGGGCGTCCGTGGGACCGTGTGGCACAGACAAGCGTGAGGGGCGAGAATCCTGGACCAACCGAATCACACCAGAACCGGGTCCATACCAGTGAACCAGATCGGCCGGCCAAAGTAGGCTCAAGGGGTCCAAACGAGCCACATGGTAGTGCCACATTCGCCTAAAGGTAATAATACACTCAAAAATCCAATAAATGTATAAATCTTAGAAAATACATAGTAATTATTGTGGTTTTCAGAAAAATACGAATAAGGTACCAAAATACTCAGAAAAAGATCATCTACACTGCTAGACCCTTAGATCAGTCTTTTGAAGAACAAATAATGGTGAGTTATAATGTAGATGATTTAGAGTTCATTAGTTGAAATAAATAGGCACCATATGATATTAATTCTCAAAAAAAAATTGTTATATTCCTAATGATGATTGAAACCCATTTTTGAACTCTGAATGGATTAATGTTCTCTATTAGTAGGTCTTTTTCTATTAATGGCTAATTAGATGCTTTTAGCCCCATATTAATCATGGAAAATAGACCAATTATTAGAAAAATATGAAATCTAAACCAGACCCCTCGAATGACATCTGGATAATTATAAAATACCAGAGACACATTTTAGATTAGTAACACCTATTTTTGATCTAAATCCTAAACTGGACCAAAATACCATTAATAATGGTGAACCTTGTATTAATGATGAATATTTGTTATTAATCAGGTGATGACCAGATTATCTAGATGGCCATGGGTGTATAAAGAACCTCTGAACTCAGGTACATAGATATAAGTATAAGACTAGTTTTTGCTGGATGATAATTATGAGTAATGCTTACATGTATTTGAATACCTTGTTGGATGTACATCTATATATATTGTCATTTCCACCTTGAACATGAAGAACACTAAGGAAAGAATAGGGAATGTAGTTACTTATGGTTCATTAATCTATCTATTAGAGAGGGAAAGTATTAATGTTGACTAGCACCTCCCTAATGGTACAAGGTATGCGGGGATAGGGCCCAATAATATATGTTTGTGCTAAGTCCACCATAGTAATACATGTCCATTGAAATATGATTAATAACTTGGGTTTACCTGATTTTATGTCTTAAATAATGCTTTCTTTTTCTTTCTTCTTTTTCAAGTATTTTAAGTATGCCAGCATAGTACAATATCTTTCAACCCACGTACACAACACCTTGTGTGTTGATTCGTTGTTTCACGTATATTTTAGGTTCAGAGATAGCATGGGAGGAAAAGATGGGAGTGAGCAGTTTTCCAGGTTGTACCTATTGTGTAGATCTTGATTAGCTTACATGTTCATAGACTTGTAAATCTTCTTTCAATATGTAAATGTAATTCATGTTGTAATAAGTCATCTTGTATTCATATACATGTTAAATGTTGAGAAATTTTATGGTGTATGTTATGATGAAAGTTCATGTATGCGTATGTCACTTCCACATCGCTCTCTGAAACGATTGTCTAACGTTTTTAGATTTTGTCTTCTCATCTCCATGAAGTCTTGAGAAGGTGAAAATCCTGAGACGTTACAATGACTATCCACAGTTTAATGCCTCCAAATCAGTAGTATCGGACTTCCTATTCCGGTTGTGTCCCAAAGAGTCCTTGCCCTTCATTTATCCTCCAAATTTGTAGTACTGGACTTCTTGTTCCTGTTGTGTCCCAAAGAGTCCTTGTCCTTCATTTATCCAAAAACTCACTCCTAAAAAAATCAATAAGGTGTGCATATGACTGAGATTAACAAGAACATGTCGGGACAGCAAGCCCGGGACATCAAATTTGAACCCACATTTACCCAAAAACCCACCCCTGAAAAATTCAATGAGGTGTGCATGTGACTGAGATTAACAGGGACACATTGGGACAACAAGCTCGGGACATCAGATTTGAACCCAAGTTTAACGGCATGACCGAATGATTTACTTCAGACCATGACGTTTCACAAAATTCAAGAAATTGTTAAGAAATGGTAAAGAGCTTATTATGTAAATATCTTAATTTGTATGTGTAGTGTTCCCCATACACGTAGTTTCTGAGCTCTGCAAATCTGGATATCACATGATATAGGATAAATGAGTCTCCCTCATTTGATAAAGCATCACTGACCATCCGAGCAACGATCAAACTGTCACCCATTGACGTTATTGCTCTTGCTACAATTTGTTACCTATAACCTTAATTGTCTATCAGGTTTTCCTCGTCATGTGATTAGTTGACTCATTCTGCTCACTGACATGTAATGACGATAGAAAAATTCACTTTCTCTAATGACACAAACAACATATACTTGAGAATTGAGATTATCGAGTATAGATGGCGTTTTGGATCTGGTTTAAATTCAGACCAAGTAATAACTTGGGTAAATGTTAACTGTTCAGTTGGATCTGTAGTACGGAGTATGTGAAAGATCCATTCAACGGCATCACCAATTCATGCTCCATGGATGCGTCCTGTTCTAGGTGTGTGCTGCTAATAAAATTTGATGTCATAGTTAGTGGTAGAGAGGGCGACCAACGCTACTTTCGTGATTTTTGGTAAAGACATCACAATATGTATGTTGCTTCTTCCTTTAGAAAATAATATGCATGAAAACTCATGGTTATTAGACGGAGACAAAACGTACCTGTATGGACATAATAAGCCAGATGAGAACATGTAATCATCGTTGATTATAATAAGCTTAGGGGTGGAGCCATAAACAGAAGTGCCATCAAGGAACAGCGGACCAAAACAAATCCTACGTGTACAAACACAATCGATCAGATGACAACAAAGAGTCAACCGCGGCTACGACATGCTTGATAGATCCATTAAATTTAGGGTACGAGAACGAACATACACGGCTGTAGTAGACATTGATGTCTGATTTAGGTTTAAAAAAGAATTGGCATTATGCACGTGATAAGATGAAAGCAAGACAGAACTCGCACGTAGCACTTGACATGATGGAAATGTATGATAGTATTTAGTATGGAAACAGTAGATTGTGGATTGTGGCACTTCCATTGTGTGAGAAGCCACCACTCGTCTTTTTGGATACCAGGTAGAGTAATTATCCAACCCACATATGATACAGTACATGTTGCATGCAAAAGTACTACTCACAAGCATGATCTGGCTAGCGACTCGGAGTCGGAATGTGTTGAATGTCAAGGTTAGAGGTGTAAATGGTACATATATGGTGCGGGTCTGGTCATATTTATACTTATACTCATTTGATTTAGCGGGTCTGGTTCCAGTTCTGGACCTGCATGATAAAAAAAAATTAGACACACATTATGCTGTATCCGTAATAATAGAGGGTCTGCGGTACGGGTATGCGAGTAAGTGGTTCTATATAAATAACATATTTTTATATAAGAAAATTTTTAACTTTATTATATATACTCTTATACAACAAGATATTGCTATTATATAAGACATAAACATGCAATGATTATATTAACAATGTATACTTTGTAGATTAAAGATAGTTGAGTTAATTATTTACATATTTATAGTCATCATTATTGTGTTGTTATAATGTAACATATCATGTAACTAAATTAATTTTAAGGTTACATATATTGTTCTTTTTTAATTAGAATAGTAAATCTTTCATTACATAGATTAGTTTTAACCTTATTATAATTAGAGTAACATGTAATATGAAGTATTATATTAATTAGACTAGTTTTAACCTTATTATAATTAGAGTAACATGTAATATGAAGTATTATATTAATTAGACTAGTAAAGTATGAGGTAATAGCATATTAATTAGGTAATTATTTATGTATAGCAGGTCCACGGGTCTGCGGGTCTGGGTCCAAACATATCCATTTATGGACCCACTTATATGCGGGTACATGGGTATGCGGATCCACGGCTCTGCGGGTTCAAAAATTTAGATCTATGACGGGTTTTTAAAGGTCTGAATTTGCGGGTCTACCTGTACCCATTTAGAGCCCTAGTCAAAGTCGTGCACTTACATCAGGATAGCGGCAGTAACTTATTCTGATGGTTGGAAGGTGGAGAGGAGTGCGGCAGCCGGTAATAGCCTATTCTGTTTGATTAGAAGGCGTAACAAATTATGATCGATACACGATCTGTGATTAGGATCCACTTGATACGGAGGCTGACGCGAATGTAGTTGAAAGGCCAAAGGAAGTCGCACTGCAGATGTATATATATATACAGGTTGGGCATCAATTGAGTGGTTCATTAGGATGAGGGAATCCATGGGACCTGAAACCACTATGTTCAGGAGTCCAACGGGCTTTTTAGTTCGGGATCCAATTCAGATTAGGCGTTGTCTTTTTGTACCACGTAGGTTTTGATTCCGACCAACCCAGTCAGGATCCAGTCTTGTTTTGTTTGATAAAAAATTGGACTGACGGGTCCGTTTTGGATTCTGTAATTCTCTAATCCAGACCAAGTCAGTCCTTCTATCAGCTTGATTTCATGATCCCAATCCGGATTTAGCTCTGTCTTTTGTATTATTTTATTTTATATGCCAGACTGAAAAACACAAGTTACCAGACCAATCCAATTTAATGAGTGCTTGTAATGGAATTGAGTTGTCAAATAAAATCAGGATTGAATCCAGATAAACTAATCCGGATCTATTGACTAACCCGATCCGGATTTGGTAATCTCGATATCGAACCAAAGGCAAGGAGTCCAACTAAATTTGGCAACCAAAGGGACGGAAACGAAAGATGGTCTTCTGTGAGTAGAATATTAGATGTGCCCCTTTATGTGATTTCACGCATCGCATAGATGATTATGCACACCGGTTAGTTGATTATACGCCTACTATAATGGCATCGATGTTAAAGTGGACTAGGTGGCTAGCTTATTAATTCTATTATGTGCCTCCTTACGTTGCTTTCGTCATGGTTTTGACGGTTATGTGCAGCATTTAGGTTTTCATGTGCATGCTTTCACGTCAAATTGAATGCCTCGACTCTTTTTAAGTGGTATGTGCAATGTTTGTTATCTAACGCGCCTCATTATGTGATTTTACACCTCATTTCAAGTGATATGTGCATAATAAAGTTAAGTGGACAATGTGCCCAATTAATTTCATTATTTGCAACGTTTAGACAATTATGCGCATGTGTCTCTTTAGGTGGATAATGCCTCAAAATTGGACCATGTGCCTCGTTTCAAGTGATACATGCACCATAAATGTAAAGTGTACTATGTGCCTCATTAATTCACTTAAGTCCAATATGTAGATGATTAGGTGCCTCTCTACAGAGCTACGCTACGCGCAGTCAGTTTTGGCCCCGATTTCTCGATAGCACGTGCACAACGACTTTTGGAGGATACAAATCTGGTGTGCGTAGAAGTCGAAGAGGTGTTTCCCTCTCCCCAAAAAGAGTCGCGTCTCTCTCAACACCCGTCTCCCGCGATAACCCCACACCCCAACTCTCACCCCAATCGTACAATACATTCGTTGACGGAAATTATTTGGTCACGCGCGGTGGTTTGCAAGCCCACCTCACGCGCAGGGAAAAGGTAGTTTGGTGGGGTGGAGGCTGGTTTGGGGGTGATGATGTGGCGGCTTTTAATTGGATGAGTTGGTAGATGTTGTGTAATATGTAAAAAAATTTGTTTTGCTTATAACTTTTGAATCGTGATGATTTTTTTGACAAAATAAAAACCATTGGATTCGTTATGAAAAATTCAATCCAACAAGACTAATATTGATATATTATTAACAAAAAAATATAAAAATTATATGAATATCATATTCTGGGTGCCAATGAACTATTTTGGGCGTCAAGTAACCATCTTTGGGTGTCATTAGCCATTTATGGGCGTCGTTATAATTCTAGGTGTCAATGAACCATTTTGGGCGTCATTTTAAACTTATGGGTGTCAATAAACTATTTTGGGCGTCAATTACCTTATTTGAGTCATCTTTATATTTTTGGGTGTCAATGAACGATTTTGGGCGTCTATTCAACTATTTTGGGTGTAAATAACCATTTATGGGTGTCATAGCATCCAAAATGCCTTATTTGGGCGTCATTTTCAACCTTTGGGTGTCAATGAACCATTTTGGGCGTCAATGGTGTCAATTCAACCATTTTTGGGTGTAAAATAACCAAAATGTCTTAATTTGGTGCCATTTTAAATTTCTGGGCGTTAATTAACCATTTTGGGCGTCAATTACCTTATTTGGGCTCCATTTTTATACTTTGGGTGTCAATGCACCATTTTGAGAGTAAATGTTTATGGGCATCAATAAATGTTTATGGGCATCATAGTATCCAAAATGCCTTATTTGGGCGTCATTTTAAACTTCTGGGTATCAATAAACCATTTTGGGCGTTAGTTACCTTATTTGGGCGCCATCTTCATACTTGTGGGTGTCAACGAACCATTTTGTGCGTCGACTAACCATTTTTGGGTGTCAATAACTATTTATGGGCGCCATAGCATCCAATGCCTTATTTGGGCGTCATTTTAATGCGGATTTGAAAGATTGTCCAAAATGTGGTGCGTCACGGTATAAATTGATGACTTCAGGGGAGTCCAAAACTGGTTCTCCTGCCAAGGTGATGTGGTATCTACCTATGATATCACGGTTTCAATGCTTGTTTGCCAATCCGATAGATGCGAAGAATTTGAGGTGGCATGCAGATGTTAAGAAAAATAATGATGGGATCCTACGACATGCGTATGATTCCCCACAGTGGAAGAAGATTGATGTATTGTACCCTGAATTTGGTGAAGAAGTCAGGAATCTAAGACTTGGACTTTGTACAGACGGGATGAATCCGTACGGGACATTGAGCAGCCAACATAGCACTTGGCCAGTCATGCTTGTTATATACAATCTTCCTCCCTGGCTGTGTATGAAAAATAAGTACGTAATGCTGTCATTGTTGATATCAGGCCCTAAACAACCTGGAAATGACATCGATGTTTATCTTGAACCTCTGATTGATGACTTAAAGAAACTCTGGGGTGAAGGTGTGATGACCTATGATGCTTCACGAAGAGAGACATTTCGTTTGCATGCTATGTTGTTTTGCACTATTAATGACTTTCCAGCATATGGGAATTTATCTGGATATAGTGTCAAAGGAGCTAAAGCGTGTCCTATATGTGAAGAGAACACTGATTCAACAAGACTAAAACATGGCGGTAAGAATGTATATCTCGGTCATCGAAGGTTTCTTCCAAAATTCCATCCATATTGTAGAAAGCGCAAAGCATTCAATGGATTGAATGAGGAACGCAGTGCACCTAAACCTATACCAGGGGAGGTTGTTTATGAAAGAGTAAAAGACTTTGTCAATGAATTTGGTAAGAGATCACAATGTACTACACGGAGTGACAATTCTTCATTCAAGAAGAAGTCAATATTTTGGGATCTTCCTTATTGGAGTTCTTTGACAGTCAGACATTGTATTGATGTAATGCACGTTGAGAAAAATGTCTGTGATAGCATCGTTGGTACTCTGTTAAATATACCAGGTAAGACTAAAGATGGGATAAAATCCAGACTGGACCTACGTGAAATGGGAATAAGGTCAGAATTAATAGAATTACGTGAAATGGGTAATAAAAGAACATACTTACCTCCTGCTTGTTACACGTTGTCTAGAAAGGAGAAGAAAGCTATTTGTGAATGCTTGGTAAATGTTAAGGTGCCACATGGTTACTCATACAACATCCGTAGATTGGTATCAATGAAAGATCTGAAGTTGATAGGTCTTAAATCTCATGATTGTCACACTCTAATGCAACAAATATTGCCCGTGGCAATTCGATCTATATTGCCGAAGCATGCAAGGTTTGCAATCACCAGACTTTGTTTCTTTTTCAACAGTCTCTGTAGCAAAGTTATTGACCCTGAGACTCTCGATAATTTGCAAAGAGAAGTGGTTGTTACCCTATGTCAGCTTGATATGTATTTCCCTCCTTCGTTCTTTGATATCATGGTACATCTTGTTGTCCACTTGACTAGGGAAGTGAAAATCTTGGGACCGGTTTTCCTGCATTGGATGTATCCCTTTGAACGATACATGAGTGTTTTTAAAGGTGATGTTCGAAACCGTTATCGACCTGAAGGGAGTATTATTGAAGGTTATGTGGCGAGAGAGGTTATGGATTTCTGCAATGACTTTCTCAGTGGTAATGACACTCCTGATAATGACAAGAATATTGACGAGCTATTTGGCAAAGGAATTTTGGGATCACGTGTGAAAGTAATCAGCCGTGAGCAGTTGGAACAAGGTCATTTGTATATTTCACACAACATGGACGAAGTGAACGTTTATATCGAGGAACATACCAATTTCATCAAAAGACAATATCCTCGAGCCAATACAATGTGGCTTGCTAGAGAGCAAAACAAGATTTTTATTAAGTGGTTTGAAGATAAAGTCTTACATCAACTATCTCAAACACCAGATGATATTACTAAAACTATCAAATGCCTCGCCTTTAAACCAAAGTTGACTCTTATGTCTTATGAAGGGCATGACATTAATGGATTCACATATTACACAAAGTGCCAAGATGATAAGAGTGTCGTCCAAAACAGTGGGGTCACCCTTCAAGCATCGACTATGTTTTTTTGCAAGTGCAAATGATAAGAGTCCACGTGAAGCTAAAATGTCATATTACAGTGTCATTGAAGAGATATGGGAATTTGACTACATAGATTTCAGAATTCCACTCTTCAAATGTAATTGGGTTGATAACACCAAAGGAGTTATATTGGATGAATTGGGTTTCACTTTAGTGAACTTTGAAAAGATTGGCGAGAAGGCTGAACCATTCATATTGGCATCACAGGCGAAACAAGTATTTTATATCGATGATCCTGCAAATGATAAATGGTCAGTTGTTCTTCATGGTAAAAGACAGTTCATTGAAGATCCTATAGATGAAGAAGAGTACTATGATAAATATGATGACTCTAGTCCATTCTCAGTTGGGTTGCCAACTCCACAAAATATTGAAGAAGCTAATGATGACTTATATGTGCGCAGAGATCACAATGAAGGATTGTTAATTGATAAAAGATCACAATTTTAGAGGCATGCATGTTTATATTTTTTTATTGAAGCTAAATGTTTACTTTTTTAATATCAATATCATTTTCTGATTTGATGTTTCATTATCTTCTAGTTAATACAAATGCTAAACAGAAAAAGAAGCCTCAATGAAGAGAAGCAGGATACATATACAATACATAAAGTGCAGCACACACAAGTGCTTCAGATTCATATAACAACATGACAGACTAACACATATACAGTGCATAACAACAGCAGCGCGCAATTTACATACAACACTAGCTTAATACATATATAGTGGGACTAAGGTGACGATACCACCTGCTAAAACAGGTTACCGACTACATGTTACGACTGGGAGGTCGTGATTCAGCAACCGTATGCATTAGCAGGAGGACAAACATATGGTGATCTGTTTGTCCTCCTGCTAATGCATACGGTTGCTGAATCATGACCTCCCAGTCATAACATGTAGTTGTCGATAACCTATTTTACCAGGTGGGATCGTCACCTTATAAGTCCCACTATATATGTACTAAGCTAGTGTTGTACGTAAATTCGACGATGTTGTTGTTATGTACTATATATGTGTTAGTCTGTCATGTTGTATGAACATCGATTGTATTGCTCAGGTATTATATAGTCTCATTAGATAATATGAAATATATCAATCTTATTATAGCTCATTAATTATATATATACATCATTCTCTTTACAGGTGTTTAAAGCTGACCCCACTACAGGAACGGACTTACCAGATGTACATGCTCCCTATACGATGGGAGAATTAAATGAAGTAAGAGAAGAATGGGCAACAACCATACAAATAGTGGGGGCTTTAAAAATATAATTGGGATCCTGATAGCGAATAATGACTAAACAATGATATTTTATAAATGAATTTCTGAATTATAATATATGTGTGAATGTTTCTACATGTCTGAATGTTTCTACATGTGTCTGAGTGAAAATGAATGAAAGTGTTGGTTGCTATATGAATGTTTCTACATGTGTGAATGTGAATGAATGGAACTACAGATTGCTAGCTACATGAATGTTTCTAAATGTATGAAAATAAAATGGAACTGCAGGTTGCATTGCTAAATGCATGTGTGAATATTTTTGTTGTTAATTTTGCAGGTTTGTGGCCTGTTGTCGGCTGATATCAATGGATGTCATAAAACCTGTAGTTCATAACTGAACTGAACAGGTTTCTCATCCTGTGACCAGCCACAGCAGGTCTGCAGGCTGACAGAAAAAAAAACAATAGGCGTCGGTTATTTGTATAAAACCGATGCCAAATAGTTACAGTGTCGGTTTTTAATAGAAACCGACGTCTATTTCCTTAACACCACGGCCGTGCTATCCAGCACGGCCGTGTTGGGAGTTATATGGCGTCGGTTATTAGCTAATAACCGACGTCTATTTCCTTAACACCACGGCCGTGCTGTCCAGCACGGCCGTGTTGGGAGTTATATGGCGTCGGTTATTAGCTAATAACCGACACCTATAGTGCCCAAGTTGGCGCCCTCCTGTGGCGCGAAGATATATGTCGTCGGTTATTTGTAAAAAACCGACACTGATAGTGCCCAAGATGGCGCCCTTTCTGTGGCGCGAAGGGTTTGGGCGTCAGTTTCGTATCTAATAACCGACGCCTATAGTGCCATGATGGCGCGTTTTCGGTGGCGCGCGAAGAGTTTGGGCGTCAGTTTTGGAATTGACGCCTAATGGGTGAGCTTTTAGTGTCGCCCACATAGGTGTCGCTTAGAAACCGACACTAAAGGCTTTAAATAACCGACACTAAAGGTAGGTTCTGAAGTAGTGATTGTCACTATATATATGTATTTGTTGAATTCTTAATCTTTTTACAAATTTAGAAATACGTTGAATACTGAACATGTGCTATAATGATGATAAGGAACACTACAATCGAATAGGAATTTATGAATTATTTGAGTCCTACATTTAAAGACACTTAGATGGTATTCACTAATTGAGTTTAAACATGACTAGCAAAGCATGCAACCACATATAAAATGCATATACTAATATAAACATAAATATTTACCTTGCAAAATGGACTCGGTGAAGATAATTTGAGGATTTTAAAATTGTATGAAGCTTGAGATATTTTATCATCCTCTTATTCTCAATGTAAAAGGAAAATCAAGAAATATGACAAGAATGAACATGTATTAGATAAGATTGTATTATGTCACTAGATTGATACAATTTTTAAAAATTGTAGTATCGATGGCTTATGGGAAAAATTGAATAGCCATGTAGATCACATTATAATATACAAATATCTTTTTACAAATATAAGAATAAAAATGACATCTTCCAATCAAGCACTACATTAATCTTTGAATTATCTACCCACCCGCTTCTAATCCACACATGTAGGGATTTGCAGTCCTAAAGGAGTTCTTCCTTTATTGGCATTCCACACAAAATACACGAAGAAAGTAGAACACATATTGGTGATAAGGGGGCACAAAAAATAAAGAAAAAAAATCATGAATATTAGAAATTTGATTTATAATATATAGTCATCCCCCAATTATTTTGAAAGATAATAGTAAGTATGATGTAGCTTTTGTTTAATAATCAAAATGATTAAATTATAAGTCACGTGCTTTGCACGTGCCGTTACTAGTATCCAACTAAATGAGTCAATGTTAGTATATTACTTTAAAGGTATGTATGACAGTAATGCCATTACTTAACACTGTATGATCAATATTTTGACGTTTATAATATTGTAGAGACGTGTATCCCTTATGTAGGAATGATGTATACTAATATTGAAGAAGCTAAATAATTTTATAAAATATATGGTACTGCCAATAGATTGGGTGTTATAGTATTGTATTAAAAAAAAACAGGAAGGGGGAACTATTTAGGATAAATATGGTTTTTGTGAAATAAGGAATGAATAAATGATGTACTAATAACGTTTCATAGTCACAGAGGTCTAGTGCCAGAGAGAAATGCCCAACTCATGATGTAATTCATCCTTTTTTGAATAAGGTAATATATTTCTCTCAAAAGAAAAGTATAGGGGGGTATGGAACCCAAAAACCTCTGTATACAACTATACAAAGGGTTGTGACTGTACAAAATACCCCAATGTTCCAAGATAAAATGATCCAAACCCCTACAGAATTGGGGTCTGACCTTACAAGCATCTTTGAGGCTAATTACAAAATCCTCAAAGATCTCTAAGTAACTCCTTTCTCTGCTCGTATGTAACCTGTTATTTCTCTCCTTCCACACAAAAAATATCATAGCCGTGAGGCAGAGTTCCTCAAAGCATCTCACAAAATGGTTTGAACCAATATTCCCAAGATGGTTATGTTTATTATAATAGTTTTCAACAATATCATGGCTATTTTTAATATGAATAATTACTCATATTGAGAATAGCCATTATATTGTTGAAAACTAGTATAATGAACATAACCATCTTATTCTTGGAGTCGATCATATAATAGTTTTACAGTCTATGAGGATTGTTTCCTCCATCTAGTAGAAATGTCTTGTTATCAATGACCATGCCAGTATATTGACATGACATTCAATGACTACACTAGCTATTTAAAGGGGTGGAGTAAGAAACTTAAATTTTGTAGAGATGGATGCATACAATCTCTTAAAATGAGTAAGGGGACTAAACCTTATAAAAGGAGATGCCAAAATGATGCAAGATGTTTTTACAAAAATGTAGAGTATGCACCCATTTTTTATATCATGGATGGAGATGATATGGGCATCTTAGAAATGCTTTTCAGGATGATTCAAGATCATGATCTTCCTACAAGTATTTTGGTGATGTTATTTCTTTTGATAGTTTAGATCTCACAAGAAAATAAAAGATGCGATTCACACCTTTTGTGGGTGTCAACCAACACATGCATATAATTTACTTGGTCTTGGGCTTTTATGTGAGAATACAACAAAAAGTTTGTATGGTTGTTCAAAACTTAGTTGTTTGTATGCAAGGTAACATAAAGCATATCCAACTATTTAGTGCGAACTTAGTACATTGTTTCTGATGTACATATCATTACATATCTTTGTAGGTGTATGTCCACTAGGTATAATTAAAGATCAAACACAAATGACTATTAATTCTATTGCTGAAGTAGGTTGTATTTATTGCATATAATGAAGAAGATTTCCCAGAAGTTTGAGAACTTAAAAGGAGCCAGGAAATCTATAAAAAGAGATGCATATGAATCTATCTCTACTATTGATTTCAAGCACATATGATCTCAATTGATAACTCATATATCTTAGAGAAAAATATATTGGCTCAGTGGATGTTCCCTATCTCTCACATGTGGGTACCATGCTATGTCAATACATCAATTTTTTCTGTAACATTCACAACACAAAGGAGTGAATCTATAAATGCTTTTTTCAAAAAATATATGAAGAAAGAACCACACTAAAGGAATTTGCTTAACAATTTGAACTTTCAAAAGTGTCAAGATCAAGAAGGAAGCTAAAGCCAAATTATGAATGTGTTCTCATAAAGCCAATACCGAGGACATTCTTATAATGGAAAGACAAATTTCTGAGTGATATAATTTTGACATTTTCATGAAATTCCAAAGAGATCTAGAGGGTATTATGTCATGCAACTCAGCTAAAACTTAAACAACATCAAATTAAATTCTCCTAGAAGTGGTTGAAAGGAAGATGATTTATGTTTCACCAAAATTTTTCTTGCCTTAGACTAAGCTATTTAGTGTTTTCTACAACACTTCAAAGCACAAAGATATTTTCCATTTTTTTGCAGACACATGTTTGTATCAATAGATTCCTTGGAAATGATAAGTTGAATGAGCAATATAACTTGACTCTGAGATAATGGAAGGATGTCAATTGAATTCTAGAGAGTGCAATCATTATATAATTTCTTGACTATAATAATTTAATTAACAAGTACAATGCAATTATAAAAAATAATTAGTTGCTGGCTGAGACATCTGTATGTCTCAGGAAAATTTTGATATAACAATGCAAGGTTTGGAGAAAGTAAAAAGTGATTGAGGTCTAATAAACAATGTAAGTATCATGGTGTTAATAATTATGTTTCAATTATATAACTTTTGAAATCTTGCAATTTCACTATAGGCTGAGCAATCATCATTGATAGATAAAGTCATTCAAAATCTAAATATGGTAGGTCAAGTTGGTCGACTGCGTTAGAGGAGGTTCAAGCATTTTAATGAGAAAATGACAAAAAGTATGACACAAGTAGAGTGGTTATGATGGTGAAGTTTTTACATTAGAAGCAATCAAAATTTGTATATCAAACAAAATATGATGCTTATTAAGTATCTATCACTAAGTACATAAAACAAGAAAAGTTTGTGTATCAAAGTTAGGAGCATATTGAGGGAAACTATAACCAAGAAATATATTTAATTTTATGTAACAATGCAAAGTAGGCATTAAATAGTCTAATGTAGGTGCCAAAGGTTTATTTTACATGCATCATGAGGAATACTGAAAAAGCTATACTCTACTAGGCATAATGTGGGCACAAACCATTATATTTAGGTACATACTGATGCAGAATAAGCTCACTATATGCAATGAGTGATGTGATGTAAGTAGACATTACATATTACAAAGTAGGTGGTAACTGGCAGAAATTAGGCACGAGACTGATGTAAACTAGGCATATACTATAGAACTAGGCTTGATAGATCTAATGGTCTATGTGATATATGTAGGTGCAAAATACTTAAATCTAAGTTCTACATGACACAAAGTAGATGCTACATTGCACAATGTAGGTGCCAACTATGGCGCAATAACACACATGCAAAGTAGGTTCAATAGATTCGTTTGACAATGTGATTGAAGTAGACACAAAATATTAATAACTAGGCACTACATGGTACAAAATAGGTGCCAACCATGTATATTAGGTGCATCTATGGAAAAGTTTTCTCAATTAAATTATGTGATTTAAGTAGGCACCACACATTACTAACTAGGCACTACGTAGCACAAACTAGGAGCTACATGGTTCAATGTGATGAAATACCCTAAATAGATATCTATTCAACAATGTGATGTAACTTGACTTAAACCATTAAAGCTAGGTGTCACATGGCATAAAGTAGACAACACAATGGAAGAAGAATAGGGGCCAGTAGGGGCCGAGCCCCCCCGACCGCCAGGGCAAAAAAAAAAGAAAACTTTTGAAATTTGCTTTTAATAAATGCCCACATCCATTCCAATTACAGCCTTTTGAAATATATTCCTAAACTTCCACTCTCATGACTCTCGTCCATAGTTGAACATTTGGAGACCATCTCAGTAAAATAAAAAGTATTGGTCAATGTTAACTTTACTATGTGATTAAATAGATATGTACTAACCACAGTACTATTTAAAAACTGAATCACACTTCTCATTTTAATAGGAAACATATCCCCATTTCTTTAGTATAAAAAAACCAATATGGCTTCCCCACCTCCATTCAATCATGAGCCGTTATTGTTTGCGTCTTCTTCGCAGCAACAATCTATTTCAGCCCCACTTCAGACTAGATCGTGGATGACTTGCCATGCTTTGTAGTGACACACACAATGATGCACCGAAACTTGAGATTCATTCATCTACAACTTGACCTGCTATTTTTTGGTGGTTTCTCCTGATTAATCAAACTTGCATTGTATGGCTTAAAAATTCTGGTTGTGATCAATCCATATTACATTGTAAGTCTGCAAATCAAACTTGCATTTTACACTCTAGTTAGCAAAATTCTTCAATTATAATGATATGTATGTAGCTTTGATCTGAGCCCATTTTGATTCAGCCATACAATTATGTTTCTTTGAGCATGTACTTGTTTGTAAGTGATAGAGTATGCGGTTTCTTTTCATGAAAAGAGAGTTTGTACCAAACATTGACTCAGATTCATTACTTTTTGCCTTCCATATGTTTGGTCTGAATAATCTATACTCCCGTAATATTTTCTAAACAATATATTCAATGGAAAGTTTACAACTTTTATCGCTTTTGTACGTTATGCAAATCCTAGAACAAAAGGAATGATATGACATTATATATATTTTATAGATTTAGACAATATTTATTCCAAAAACCACACATCTACATAAATCCTACAAATCTTTCTGATCGACTGTATGATTTTACATATTACAAAAAAATACTATAAGATTTTAAGTAATGATATAACTGGCGAATTATATAGACCGAAGAATAACAAATCACGACTAAATAATGCATTGTAACCATATTTATAATTTTTTATAGATCATTTTATATAAAGATGTAGAAATTTTATATCATACTCCCCAGGGTCAAATTTCTAGTTCCGCCCCTGGACACCAACCTTTTATATTAGGCACATAATGGGCCAAAATAGGCTCCATTGATTTATTGATTAACATGATATAACTAGGCACAGAACATTACAAAGTAGGCACCAATCCTTTAATTTTTTGTTACCAAGTAGTTGTAAATATGTATAAGTAGTCATCAATCTATATAAACATATCAAAAACCATTTCATACATCAATTTTGGATCAATATTTGATCATGTGTCATCAACAATTATTAAAAGATATTACAAAATTATGGTTCAAGTCATCCCGTGTTATAAGGATATTTATTATAACTTCATCATTGATCATTTTTTAGCACAAGGCTCTTTTGTGTTTTGAGATCTACACCACATATGTCCCTCTCAACCTGTTGATATAATATCTTGTAGTTGTGTTGCCTACAATATTTTTTTCCATCCAAGATTCTTTTTATCCAATGTAGCATAAAAAACCCACAATCATTGATGTCAGTGGGATGTAATGGATAATTCCTATAGTACAATACCTTCCAGTCCTTGAGATCATGCTCCAAATGGGTGTGGAAGAATTCTTTCTACCACTTACTATGCAAATTCAATTAAAACTTTAGAAATGTACTTTGTAACTGGAGTAGATTAGGTTGTTAAAGTACTTATTATCTGAGATGCGGGCTTCTCATGTTGGTTCCTTGGAACATACTATATTGGGTCCTTTTGTTAAGAACAATAGAGACCTACTCTGTTCTAGTGACTCATGAATTCTGTGTGCATGCAAATCTCCATCAAATGCCAACTATCCTTTGAGTAAAAAACCATAAATATTTTTTTCTCTTTCTTTGAGTTCAACCAATTGCAATTATACTTTGCATTATTCTTCTCTATAGATAAGCAAGTATTGACATGAAGTATAACCACAATCGTCCTTGTAAATTTAGCATATTGACTATATAAGCAATGTATATATAAAATAAATAGTGGCTCATAACGTCCATTTTCTTACTCAGATGTAGTGTTTAGTTAGGTCATAATTTCTTACTGCTTCAAATACAAGTTCTTGATACACTAGGGTTGGAAACAAGTCCCCTCAATACTTGTCACGGAGTAATTTTTGACCCCAATCCCACTGCCTAGTTAGTGGTAAAGAAATTGAAGAGCCTGTCTCTGAGCGGCCCACAATCACACACACAACATACACAAAAACTAAATAACATTTCTGAAAACAAAATATTTATACAAACTAACCAACCCGAGTAATATCACTCAACATGATTTAATGAACTTGTTTGGTCTTTTCTCGCCATATATGTCAAGTGCAGAAGCAGATCGTGGTCATCTCTTTACTAGTCATCCTATATGCCTAGTAAGGAAATCTCATGACACTCGACAGTGAAAAAACACATGTACGAGGTCGGTGAAACAAATGAAATTGCATAATAAATAAGCTCTTGCAATTGATAAAATATAAAAAATAAAACTTTAATCAAAGAATTTCCTTATGAAGAAACCATATATTTTGACTTCATTTTTTCATTATAAAATGTTATGGCCATTATTTTTCTCTACTACCTAGGTTTGATGATATATGCATTGGACCCCGTCTATACTCAAAGGTTAGGGTCTTTGGACTACCACATTGGACCCAATTACTACATCATTGGGTGTGGATCTTTTTGTGTTATGTACATTAGACCCTTTATCATCCAAAGTGAGTTTTTATTTACACCCATACATTAGATCTCAGATACACCAATGGTGATGGTCTTTTTTCATATCAAAATTTAGCTACAGTGTACAATGGATTTTTGGTTTATGTTATGTTCAGGGTTATCAAAATATACTTATATGTGTAAAATAAGAATATTGTATCATAGGACGTCACTTAGTTCAAAAAAATACTTTTATATGCCCAAAAAAGGAATTAAATCATTTCATAGAAGCAAGCATTACCATATGTAAGTCAAAGAGGATATTAAGCATACCTTCATATGAGTTTAGAATAAGAAGATTTTAGGAGTAAAAAATAGATCAGAGTCAAGTCTTGGCACAATGATGTGTATACTTGCATTGATATTCTAGTTATCAATATGTAGGGGTTACAAGGACCTTGTTGAGGTTTCTTAAATCCCACTATTGTTCGTAAGTGTGGTATCTCATCAATAACAAAGATTTCATACTATTAGGTTTTCAAGTCTAACATTGTGTCCTAACATCATCATTGTCAAAGTTGAAGGATGGTCCACACCTAATCCATAATGTGCACTTAATCCCTAAATCATCATCAAGGAGTTAAATCTTGGGAGAGAGGGGGTAGCCTAGTGGTGGGGCTTTAAAATCTCCAATGAAGGGACCCATGTTTGACTCTGGCTGCCAACTCTTGGGGTGTAAATGGGCCCCACATTATTGAGTGTGTCACAGTCTCCCCATATACATGGATGGTTTTGGGGTTTACCCAACTGGGGTGGGTCCAATAGTGGACCTATTATTAAAAATAGGAATTAACTTTCCAATAATGGACTCCAAGGGTCATGATCAAGGTGTTCATAATTTTAGAGAGGGGAAATCATACTATTTATACCCTCATAAACAAAGATATCAAAAATTAGAATTGAGAACCCATCACTAGGATACATAATAATTTTTTGGTACATAAAACATAGTCTTGAGATACCACTAAGGTGGTACCCTACTAGAGTGGATTAGGGGTCCCTCATTGGGAGGTACTAGGTTTGATTCCCACCCGGACTTACCCGGGTGGTTTGGTGAGTGGATGTTGAGCCCCCTCCCCCTCCCCCTCGGTTGGGCCGAGCGTAAGCCTTCTGGTCTCCTGGGTCACTAAAATAATATAGCCTTGAGATTGAGAAAGAAATAGTCAACAAATTTAGAGTTTAGTCCCATGATTAGTCAAGTCATGTCAATATGGTTTATAGTCTTAAAATTTAACCATCGGAGTTAAATATTTACAGTTTTAATAATCACCATAATTTAGTTATTAGACAATTTACAAAATTAAAAGATCAAGAGTTATAAATATCAAAAGAAAATCATGTAGAATTAGGGGCTGAAATCATTTTTGAACAATTCATTGAATTAAAAAAAACAATTAATTGGATTTTTAATCAAAACAGACTACTACTTCATTATTTTTTTGAGTTAGGGTTAGCACCATACAATTTTGTAAGTTTTGATCAATTAATGGATTTTTGGAGTAGATAGGAAGGGATTTTTACCTTAAAGAGGGAAGGAAAAAAACAATTTGTTAGATTGGAGGTCAACCTTGACTAGTGTGGAAATCCTATAGTTGAGAGGGCACCAGCCTCCCAGACACGTGTGCAAGGGGAAAAGGGAAGGAGGAGGCCGCGACCATAGATCCTAGTTGTGGTCAAGGTCTGACTGTAATCTAGTGATCATGATCACTTTCCAAACCAAAGTAGCTCTGCACGTGTGGGCGTTGGCACCGCAACAGTGTTTGGGCAACATGAAATGGGCAAGAGAGAGAGAGAGTATGAGATGAAACACATGAGCATAGTTTGGATTCGTGATGGCACAAAGAAGTGGATAGGGGTTTTTCTATAGGTAGATGACGTGTATTTTAGGATTTGCAAAGTAGTGTATAGTTAAGCAATATGACATCAAGTTTTGTTGGCCTCTAAGACATGGATTCACAGAATTAATGGGTGTAAAAGACTCGAAAAGATGAGATGAAGGGAGAGAGAGAAGAATTTGTGGTCTAAAGTGGTTGTCAGGCATTCAGACTTTTGTTAGGGTTATTTGGGCTTGAGGGGTACCTTCCCTTTGGGTAAGAACTTGAAGATGACCACAATGCAGTTTGATCAACATCCAAAAACCATTGGGTTGCGGGGTGGGGCACACATGGTTAAGTGTTCAAGAACCCCGTTCATGAGCAAGCAGCCCAGGACAACATTCAATCTTTATGGCTCAAGGGGATCTAATCCCTGGTTTAGTTGATGCACATCTGGGCTAGGCCTACAGACGCCAAAGGGATGAATAGGACGAGCCCATAAGAAAAACTTGAGTAAAAATTGGGTATAAAAGGGTAGTTTTAGGGCAAAACTTTAGAAAATTCATAGGAAACTTCAGTTGATTCCAAATGTAAACCATAGATCCATATCAACAAATAGAACACATGAAAAGTTTCAAATCAATATGATCAAGGGAGACCAAGAAATAATAATAGGATTAGAGAGTTTTATCGAACTAGGGTTTTATGAATATATGTGTATCATCTTGATTCAAAATGTGGATTTCCAACAATAGAGATCATTATAAAGCCATTAATCATGGAAATTATTAGGAGTGAGAAAGACAAGTCAGTTGAGGGTAGTTGAGTAAGTAGATCATAATCGTGCCAAAATGCACATTGTCACAATACTCTAGTATCTTCAAATGTCCATAGTATCCCCCTTGTATATGTGGAACATACTCACTCCAGTAAGTTTTCCTATACATCTATAAGATGGCCCACATCCATTTATCTAAATTGATCTCAACTTGACTTCTTGGCTTGCCCTGCACATTTGCAAATAATTTTAGTTGTTATCGATTGTAGAAGTCTAGGACCAAACTTTGAAAAAATAATTAGTTAGATCAGTAAGCCATTATGGATGCAACAAGGATGGAAATATCCACCCCAAACTTCTATGCTAGGTGGAAGTACCCCCCTCCTTTTCATGCTACAGTACAACAAGTGACATCTCCAAGCACCATGACACTGACAACAACATAGGCCAAGCAAGCATCAAACATAGATAAAAAGTACCAACCTTTACGATCAAATTACCTTCATTTTTATGTGGTGACCGCCACATTCAAGTTCAGAACTTGGAAAATACATAGGTGCATTTAGAGAAGAAAATATTTAAATTATGAAACCACTACATTCATTAGACACTAATTTGATGCTTGGAACATTCATTCGGGATGAAATACTTTTTATTTCAACATCTTCTCACATTTTTTCTACATCTCCAATTGGTGGTTGTATATCTATCAAAGAAGCATCCATACCATTTCTTCTTGAAAGGGATGGTGTTGGTTGGTTACAATTATCACTTACCCCCATCAGCTATTTGAGAACAAATAAGCACAGATGAAAAAACAAATAAGACAATTCACCACAAACATGCCAAAACACAATAAGTAGGTGCAAAAATACAACAAGTAGGCAGGAAAAGGTAAAAAGCATGCGTAGAAAGATAAAAATATGTACGAAAAGATAAAAATTAAAATTAAAAAGATAACAAGTATGCATAAAAAAGACAACAAGCAGGTGCAAGTATGCACAAACGAAGATAACAATTATCTTCCTTTTAAACATATTTGTGATAGTAGTGTTACTTTTTGTGTTGTGGGGAATGTTTATTCCATACATACACCTTCTCTTTATTTCTCTCAGCATACGATGTCCAATTCTTTCCTAGGTGTACTTGTCATATATATGAGTAGCAGTGCCATGTTACTATTATGAAGCTCACCATTGTAGTCATGCAGCTTGTCTAGATTATTCTACATCTTTAGGAACATTTGGTTATTTTTTGACACTTATCACAACCATTCACTTAGCTAAGATTAGTTCATTCTTTAGAGCTTCATTTTTAGCTAGTAGATTTTGGTTCTGACTGCTTTGCACTTCATTCATTGCCATTGGAGGTCTAAGACTTTCTAGGCGTGCTTGAACCATCATATCATATCATTTTAGATATTTTCCAGATAGTGTGGCTAATTTTATCCTATATTCTATTCCTCCTTGGAGGACAAACTATATGTGTAAGACCATTTGTTGATGAATAAAGCTATCGTGGGGGTAGTCTTTTGGAATTATATCCTCAATTTAAGCAACCAAGGCTGCATAAATGCATCATATTTAAATACCAATAACAAGAAAACATTTTCATTCATATCAGACTAGGGAATTAAATATTTATTACTTTGAAGATCAATGTGAATCTTTTCATACACTCACCTCACTCCTTTCTTCTTTTAAAATACCAAAGTCGAGACAAAGTTGATCATTAACCGCAATGGCCATTCATAATTATCTAAGTTATCTAAATCTAATGGTATAGGTAGTTCATGACATAACTTGATCTATTAGAGAACAAGGAATGACCAAATAATATAACCAACATTATCTTCACTCTATCCCTTAGTAGATCGTCGATATTTTTTGAAGAAAGAGCTTGGAATTTTTTGACAACCGATGGTAGCCTAGGGGTCCTCGCCAAGGAAAACCCCAGACATATATATGAATGTCATTGATTTTTTTTAAAAATCACCCTAACATCTTTATAAAATACAAAACAATGGGCACACCATCACACTATCCTTAAGCACATTCACGAAGACTCATGCAGAAATCAACCAAAACCAAGCACAAAATGACCAATACGAGGTGATGGGATCAACAAGGGGTGTACTTTTGCATAAAAGCATGTGTGAACTAACCACAAGATGCAAATAAAAAAGAAGGGGCAGTTATAGTACCCAACTGTGTGCATGAGTACACTTATGCATGAATGATGAAAAGAAGGCACATTCCATAAACAAAGTGGCACGTCATTGGTGCAAATATGGGGCACATACCGTCCAATTTCAAAATTGTAACCTACAAAGCACATAGGAAAACATTATGTGCATTCCTATGATAAGTATGCACATTTCCTATGATAAGGAATTTTCTACGCTAATGAGAGACATAAAAGAAAATGAGGAGAATAAATGAAAGTGGCAAAAAAATATAAATGAGGTACATCAACGGTTGCATTACAAATAATTTCCTCAATAGGTGCATTCCACAGAGAAAGGGGCCTAAAGGTGTAAGAAAGGCACAATCACAAAATACAAGTATGCACCGTCCATAAAGTATTTGCCTTTCACAAAGTATGCGCCTTTCATAAAGAAGAATGCATGTCCACAAAGAACTATGCACATTCCACATTGAAGTTGGCATAATAGACTTAGAAAGGGAACATGAATGAAAAGGAGATTAAACAAGTATCTTAAGTAGGGGTATACAATAATGTGTGTTACACAATGCAAATAGTAGGCACATTCCACAAAAAGTAGGCACATTCCATAGAGATTATGCACACAAATAAAAAAGGAGGCACATAAAAAGTAGGCATATTCCAACCATAAAAAGGGGCACATTCCATGTAGAAGTAGACACATTCCATATAAAATTATGCAAATTAAAGTGGTAACAGTAGCATACACTTCAAATAATTATCCGCATAACACAAAGTAAAAGTATCTACATTCCACATAGAAGGCAACTACATTGTACATAGAATTGGACATGATAAGTAGAATATTGATAACATTAATTAAAAATAGAAGAAAGGGGAATCACAAAACAAAGAGTGCTAAATCATAGTGTATGTCATACAACACAAAAGTAGGCTCATTCCAGAGACAAAGTACACATCAAATTAACAATAATATAACATAAATTAAAAAATACATGTATGAATACTTTAAAAGAGACCCATTACATAGACAATAAGATAAAACATTGTGTAACATGCATGAGATCTCTCATTTGCATTACACTGAAGTCCAATCTCTTTTCTAAATGTGAATGTCCCCTCATCTTTGTTGTAAGACGATGTGAGATCGTGAACAGCTCCAGCTCAATTGCATACATTCCTTAGATTTGAGGTACGTAGTGGAATGTCATTATGACTAAAGATAGCCCATTCCCTGGGCATCAATGTCTAGTAATTTTTGTGGAAGAGCTTCCATGAACACCTTAACTTGATGAGCATTTTCTTTGTAGTATCAGATCCTGTCTCCTCTTCTTAGATATGTTTTTCTATCACCTGTTTGGAAAGGTTGCCTAGCTTATTCATCCTTTTATCACCCCTCCTCTTCATTTCAATCGTTGGAGTTTGAGTTGATCTCTTCACACCCCTGATAGTACTCAACAACATCTTTGCGACTGACATATCAGTTGGTGCCCTCTTTTCTTTGTGCCAACCTTCTTCGTGGCTTGTATATTAGCTAACAACACTAATGAACTGCATTGTTCCATAGTCCCTGCTAGGGTTTGTACCTTTCCCTTGTCGAATGCCATATTCCATGATATCATGACCTTTTAGGACCACCTTATCGAAGATATAGTAGACGTATCATTGAACTCATCGTCCGAGTTGATTTCTTCAACCATTGCTGTAGTGAAGGTAGGAGAATTGTTCCTAAGAAAGGAAAAAGAAGGTTTCACTGACAGAAAATTGGGCACCGCTGAGTCTGCAAGAGGGAAAAGATGGCAACACCTAACTTTGCAATGTCATGGAGAAAAGTGTTGTCAAGGACGGATTGTAGTACCAAGGAGAGAAGGAACCGCTTTCATTGAAGTGGGCTACCAAAGAGATCAATAGGGAATGATAGAGGTCATTTTACAGTTTTACTGAGGAGATGGAGCCAACCACATTGAAGTGGGTGCCAGAGTATTAAAAAATGGTGCTTGTAGAGGATGGATTATGCTTCCACACACTTTGGCCATCGATGGTTTTATTTTCAGGGGAACTAGGATTTTGAAGTGAAATTTTAGGATGAAAATGACGTTGACTTTTTTTGAAACAAACTAATTGTGTGGGGTGGAAGCGTGTGTGGGTGCCAACTTTGCTATTGTTAGTTAGTGTAGGGCTGTCAAATTTTGTCCAAACCTATATTCTCAGTCTTGTCCGACCTAAAAAAATTGATTTTATTTGGATTTTATCGATTTAGATTGATTTTGACTTCAGATATTAATGTCCAAATTGAAACAAGTTGGTTCTATAGTGATTTGTTCAATCAAGTTGACAAATTTAGAAAACACAAATTAGGTAGAAATTACTACATATCATGTGTAATTAACAAAAATATATGGTCTAGTCTAGTTTCTAGTAATATATTATGAAACCGGGTCCGGTACTGGACATACCTCCCTGTGAAAAATTTGGTTCTAGATGAGTTCCAAGTTGATCTATGTATCACCTGGTTGTTGCCTAACTTGAGACCGACCCAAAATCAGTTTTTTGACACCCCTAGTGGGTGCCAATGTGAGTGAGTTGGTTGATGGGTGAGGCTCACTAGTACAGATAACACCTTTAGTGTCGGCTAAGTAAGACTTTTGTTGTCGGTTTTGAAGCGAAACCCAAGTGGGTGACACTAAAAGTAGACTCCTTCAACGTCGGTTACATAACTGACAACAGAAAGTCGTTCCCAATTACAATTTAATCTAAAAGCTCTAGCAGTCGGACCATAGGCGTTAGTTAATAGCAAACAACCAACACAATTAAGCATTCGTTGTCAGTTTTTGGTAATTAACCGACGCTGATGTTTTTTTTCTTCTTATCAGTTCCAGGCCTACTGTCTGACTGGTCAGCAGGATGCAGAACCAGTAGTTCAGTTTTGAACTACAGGTTTACAACAACCTTTGATTTCAGCCAACAACATGCCACAAATTAACCTGCAAATATTGAAAAGATACAAATTATATATATTATATGGATCATGTGATTCACACATATATGTATAATCAACACATTTAATTTTCAAATATGATTAATCACACACATGCATGTAGAAACCTATAGTTCCATTTCATTCCTCCATTCATATTCACACACATTTAGCAACTACATGCAGTTCGATCCATTCATTTTTCTTTTGACATTCACACACACAGAAACATTTCATTCATTAATCTATCTTCACAAACACATGTATATAGATAAGACAATTCAAAAAAATTCATTCAGACATCTCTTTCAAAGTTGAACATGTTGTCGAAATACTAATTATGACAAAGTTTAGAAAATAACATGACACAGTAGCTAATTAAAGAAGGGGGGCTTGCTATACCCCTAAACATGTGCATATATGGGAAAGTAAATTTGTTTCTAGCTTGGACCTACTTTTTTGTTGTTGCAGTGTCGCGGAGCTTGTCACTGTTAGACGAATCTAAATTGATGGTGATAGGGAAATGGATGGTACCAACAGTAGGAATAGAAGGGAAATCGGGTGTGCTCTCCTCATCGAATGAGCCCAAATATGCGCTATCCCTTGTCAAGTACTCAAATCAGACCAGATGGTTGGGCGTCTCATTGTTGATGTTGGTTATCCAAACCTTGATGGTATTATGGCCAACCGTTCGAAGAAAAAGCTTGTCAGTATGACCCAATAGCATCTTCCCAATCCACTCACACCAACTGGATGTGGATACAAGATTCCCATCAACATCATACTTAACATCAATAACAGATGTTGAAGTTCCAAAATTTAGGGTCACTCCACCAGCCGTATAGCTTCTTCCATTTAGATAACGCCAATGTTTAGGTATAATGAGTTGTGCTAATGAACGATCATCTAGAATGATGTCTAATTGTTCTTCAACAAGGAATAATAACATTGGGGCAGAGGCCCAAGCCATTATGCTTACAACCATATAAAATGTTGAGAAAAAGTAATATAAATGTAAGTACTAACAACACACAACAACATGGATTATTTCATATTCATGATGGAGAAATAATGGATGATGATGATGATGATGATGATGATGACGACGACGATGATGAGGATGACGACGATAGTGATGATGATGATGAGGAGGAGGATGACGATGATCGTGATCCTCATCATCATCGTCATCATCATCATCATCATCATCATCATCATCATCATCATCATCATCATCATCATCATCATCATCATCCCCATCATCAATGTCATTATCATCATCGTCATCATCATCATCCCACATCATCATCGCCACATGATGATGATGATGATGACGATGATGATGAGAATGATGATGATAATGATGTGATATAATGATGATGATGATGATCATCATCATCATCATTGTCGTCATCATCATCATCCTCAACATATTGTCATCATCATCATCATCATGGGATGATGACGATGATGATGATGACGATGATGATGAGGATGACGACGATAGTGATGATGATGATGACGACGATGATGATCATGATCCTCATCATCATTGTCATCATCATCATCATCATCATCATCATCATCATCATCATCATCATCATCATCATCATCATCATCATCATCATGAATATCATCATCATCATTGTCATTATCATCATCATTATCTTCATCATCATCATCAATGAGGATGATGAGGATAATGATGTGATGATGATGACGAAGACGATTATGATGATCATCATCGTCGTCGTCATCATCATCATCATCATCCTCAACATGGATTCGGCTCACCTATATAAATTTTATATATGGACCAGGTTTGGGTCGCGCTATGCAGGTGGGGATCCTAAGTAAGAGCGGGTGGACCCAGTTGGATGCTCATCTCCAATAGCAATACCTACAACAAAAGAACTAATGCTCCTCATGAGATTTGTTTTTCAGCTTTTCGATAAACTCTTGAGAAAAGATATTTGTTTTGACCCTTACCCATTTTGAGTAGAGATCCATCGTTGTTGGAAGGTTAATCAACTCAACCGCTATTGCCCGACCAACTGAGATGCATGCACTCACAACCATTGAATCACATTTACTCATCGGACAAGCATGATAAACTTGTACTCAAAGGGACATCATTGCTCTTAATTGAACAAAGCAACGAACGGACAAGCATGATAAACCTGTACTCAAAGGGACATCATTGCTCTTAATTGAACAAAGAAACGAACGGACAAGCATGATAAACTTGTACTCAAAGGGACATCATTGCTCTTAATTGAACAAAGAAACGAAGGAGGCAATTGATGGGGCTCGTCTAATAAACAAAATTAAACTTACAAAAACCTAGTTGATGCTTCACAAAGAATGTATTATTACTATATAATGTTCTTTACGTGGTATCATTTGCAAGTAAGTATTTTTGGGTTTGTGTGAAGAACACGAGATGAAAATTCAGGAACATGGGCATTCATCCTCAGTACTACCACCGGCAGAGGACGTTCCTCCCTTCAATATCTCCATCTTCCACTCCTTTGCCTGCTTGAGCACTTCCCCAGCCCACCTCACCAGGTACGTCTCGTTATGCCCGACCTGTCCATCCTTGTACAGCGTGAAGCAGCGCGGATCCCTCGGATGGTACGGACACTTGACACCTTCCTTATACTTGCCAGCATCTTCCTCCAGTGCGTCGTTCCACGGCCCCTTGTGCCTCATCCCGGACCAGCTCGCTATCCATCGGTACACAAACTGCCCAACCCCAGCTAACTCCTTCCACCCTTTGGGGAAGAACTCCATGACGCTGCTGTTCTTGTCCATGAATATCATATTCGTGAGCTGCGCCCCGTGCTGCGACACCAGCACGTCCGTGTTGCTCATCAGCTTCACCTGGTCGCACAACGTCTGGTTTTCGGGCCTGGATATGATCATCCTGCAACCTATGACCTTTGCGCACTCCTTCCGGAAGATGTCGATAATCCCTGACTCGTTCCGGAACGACCTTGTCGCTGACCGGAGGAATAGTGTTAGCCTGACGTCCGCGCCGTTGCCCTTAACGTCGGCGGTGACGTTGCATGCCTTCCTGGCTTTACACCGTATCATGTCGTAGACCTCCCTCCTCTTGAGCTTAGGAATGGACCCTATGTTGTGTCGGAACACGATAGCCTCCTGGAAGCAAGAAACAGGCCGCTCCTCCTGTGGCTTATAATCCAGCGTCTCGATTACGACGTCCTGGACCCCTATCGCCGCCTGAACGATCTGCTTCACCCACGGTCCCAAACCAGTCCTGACCTCTCCCCAATGAAACAGCACCCACCTCGCCGGCCTCACACACTCCCTCCACTTGTGCCACCCAACAAACGGCACCATCGCTGCCAGGCTGTGCCAGGGGTTGCGGTAATCATAGTAGCTGTCCGACACGAACGTCAGACCCGGAAGGACCCTAGCGCCGTCAGGGAGCGCGTCGGGCCACGCCAGCGCGTACGCGTTGTGGGTGCCGTTGGACTGGCTGGCACCTGCGATGCAGAGGAGTCGTGTGTCGTTCTGCGACGGGAAGTGGAAGTGCTCCGCGACGTCCTCTGGGGAGAGTGAGTCGTTGAGGGAGCTCATGAACCAGGTGTGGCCCGTCATGGGTTTGGACGCGAAGCGGAGGTCTTTCAGAGGGAGGAACTCCGTGGTGGCTCGCAGACGTGCGAGGGCGCTTTCGAGCTTCGCGGTGGATTCGTCTTTCTCTTTGCTGCAGATGGGTTGTTCCCATTCCGGTTCTGGAGGTGGTAGGGTGTGGATGTACTTCTCCCATTCGTGGAGGAGCGGGGAGATGGCGGCGCTGGTGGCGGACGAAGGGTCTTTGAAGGCACGGAGCTGGAGGAGTACCAGGACGAGGACTGAGGTGGTGAGGAAGAAGAGGAAGAAGCGCGACAGGATGTGGCCGGGCGTCGTAGCCATCTTGCTAGCTTTGCTTAAGCTCCTCAAGCTAGAGCGTTTTGAATCAATACGTAGCAAGCCACCCATGACAGAGCTGGGAAGGAGAAGGTGTCATACAACGTTAGGGGGGCGTGCACTGATTAAGATCCAGAATGATTATATTGAGTTTGAATCCCTTTGATGTTCCGTCGTCGGTGGGATATTGGGCAAATTAGCACCTTGTGGCAGCGACGCATGGCATATGCAGCATGCTTTATGCTGCGTAAAGCGGCAAAGTAGTTCACGTTGCACCCGCCGCCATTCAGGCCCTCAGGATTTGTTGTTCCTTGTTTAACAAGGAGCAGGCTACACCATCTGTACTTTCAATAAAATCCGGACCCTATAAATCGATGGGCAGGGACACGTGTAAATTGATAGGGGAAGGAACAGCCTACTCCTCGTACAAAGAGGAACAGCAAATCTGAACTCTCATTCAGGAGCGCGTACGGCCCACGTATACGGTGCACCTGCTTTTTTCTTACAACCGCGCCAATCCAGGTCAGATGTTCTTTTTTCTTTCCTTCCCCACTCGGTAAGCAAAAGTAAGGCCGGGGAGCACTTTGGAATTGGGGAAGAAGTAAGGTTGGGGAGTAAACCATGTTCGCGAGGATCCGTTCCCGAGCCAAATCATGTTGTCGGTGAGTCAGGCAGATACGGTAGCATATTCATTCCTTTTTTTCTCTTCCGTAAAACGGCGCCTCTTCTTGACCTTTTGTTTCACATGCGCGCAAGATCATGTAGAACGTCACTTTGTATAGCTGTTTTAGCCAAATGTTTGTTGTCGTAGATAATATATACTGGGAAAGGGAACTATGCTAACCAAATGTGTCAATCCTGTCTTGTATTCTTTAAAAAAAAATCCAAACAACACAGTTCACATTGCCTGCAAGTGTCGGTAAATTTGTTGTAATGAATGCAACCCTAAAGGTGCAACAATTACTATTAAATCAAACAAATTCAACACCCAAAAAGCCAAATAACAACGGTTATTCACAAAAGGGATGGACAGTACGATATTCAAGTGTATGTTGAAAATATCAAAATCATATAAGAGAAATAAAAGAGGATGTTAGGAAGAACTTTCAATTAAAATGATAGTCAATGCTTGAAGAAAAGAATTTACTCAACTGATTAGTGAAGAGATTAAGGAGGAAATGCTACAAACTCAACGTGCCAGTAATAAGATGGATAAATCTCATCTTGCCTTTGTTAATGGTTTTATGGTCTTCACGAAGGCAAACACAAAGACCACACCTTTTATAAAAAGTATTCTTTAGTCAATGGCCATAAAGTAAATATAGAGAAGAGTTCAAATTTTTTTTAGCTCACATGCTGACAAGGATATTCTTGACAATCTAGGGGTATATATGAAGGTTTGATGCCTTAAAGATACATTGTAATCCTTTTTTTACATGCAATTTATCAAAAAAGCCCTAAAATTATCTACAATAAGGAGGCTTCAGTTCATTCAATCACTTTTATTTGCTATTTATTTTTAACAGTCTACCACTTGTCCTTTCTTCCTATTAGAGTGAGGAAATCGAGAAGACCTATAGGAACTTTTTTGGGGACGATCTGAAGGAAGGGACAAGTTACATCTTTTAGTAGTAGGGAACTGTTACTAAGCCTAAAGTTGAAGGTGGTTTAGGGTTTAAAGTGGCCCAATAGGTTTATAAATATACAACGTTCTTGAGTATATACAAATTTACTACCAAGTCAGATATTTTTCTGGGTCAAATAGATCCATGAAAGATATTGAAATAAGACTTCTATTTGGTGTGTTGAATACTATAATTCCTATTATTGGTACTCCAATCAAATTGTGAGGTAAACAAATATGGTCAAATTGGTAGGGTTAGCACCTGAGTATGAAATTAATCTTATAACCATATGGTTTGGATTCTGAGATAAACTACATGTTATAGAATTCTTAAATGAGTTTCTATGTTTAAAATTTTAAGGAGGTTCCTAGTTAATTGATAGAAAATCAAGAACATCATGTTGCCTAATATTGATTATGCAAATGGAGAGGATTTTCTACTCCTTTATGTTTTCATGCAAGAATCACATTGAAAATCTTCAAAAGATTATGTCCGTTGTCCTTATTCAAAGTTGATTTGGGGATTAAACAACTATGAAAATTGTGACTATCCTCATTGCATGGATGATCTTTGTGAATAATCCACAAAATAAGATCATTTTACCAAGCTTACAATATTTCACAAGATTGTGATGCAAAAAATGTTACATATTTTAGTAGTAGGGAAGTGTTACTAAGCCTAAAGTTGAAGGTGGTTTAGGGTTTTAAAGTGGCCCAATAGGTTTATAAATATACAACGTTCTTGAGTATATACAAATTTTACTACCAAGTCAGATATTTTTCTTGGTCAAATAGATCCATGAAAGATATAGAAATAAGACTTCTATTTAGTGTGTTGAATACATACTTCCTATTATTGGTACTCCTATCAAATTGTGAGGTAAACAAATATGGTCAAACTGGTAGGGTTAGTACCTGAGTATGAAATTAATCTTATAACCATATGGTTTGGATTTTGAGATAAACTACATGTTATAGATTTCTTAAATGAGTTTCTATGTTTGAAATTTTAAGGAGGTTCCTGGTTAATTGATAGAAAGTCAAGAACATCATGTTTCCTAATACTCATTATGCAAATGGAGAGGATTTTCTACTACTTTATGTTTTCATGCAAGAATCACATTGAAAATCTTCAAAAGATTATGTCCATTGTCCTTATTCAAAGTTGATTTGGGGATTAAACAACTATGAAAATTGTGACTATCCTCATTGCATGGATGATCTTTGTGAATAATCCACAAAATAAGATCATTTTACCAAGCTTACAGTATTTCACAAGATTGGGATGCAAAAAATGTTAGAAATCATAAGGACAAGGGGATGAAACTTGAGACTATTTAGAAGATCATAAAAATGAAACCCTAAATTTACTATAGTTCTAAAGATTCTCTCTTCTATTGGTGTTATGTGACTTAATTGGTCCTTTCAAGTCCAGTTTGATGCTCAAGGAAGACTCTTTCTAGATCAATTGAAAGTTTATTTATTTACCTTTCAACTAGAGTTTGATTTCTTACCCCTGCCAGGTTGTTTCTTGTCTTTTCATATGCTAAATTTTCCATTTGTAGTTGCTGGGACCGTGTTTTTATTTGTAATTAAGTTAAGGATGACTATGAATATCTTTGTATATTTTATTCACTCATCTTTCTTCTTATTTTTCATGCTTTAGACCCTTTGGGTTTGTAACTATGTAGTCATATTAACTAGGTACTATGTTTGACTTGTAACAACATCTGTTATGGCATCACCACCACAACGAACAAAAAATGGTTGTGAGAAAATGTCATTACCACCTTATTACTCACCATCAAGCATCACTACCTAATTACTATATAGAATACTTTTGAGTAATATGCATCACCAACCAACTATTCACAAACATACATCACCATGTAATTCAATTATAAAGAAAATACCTACCATACACATCACCACCTAAAGCGTCATCAGTGCTAACATTATGCTATTTATCACAAAAGACATGCACATTAACCACAAGGCAAAAGACAATTTAGCTAAATATCTCACAAAGGGATACACATTAGGATTATACTAAAAAATAGATTTAATCTGGACAACTTCACAAATAAAATTCAAAGTTGAGACACTATGAACAAAAAATGGCTACTAGGGCTTCCATTACACATATGCATCATTAACAGTACAATGTAAATCGAGGAGCAATATAAATAGATATATCACAATAGAGTTTAGTTTACATCTTCTACAGTTCAATGGCATTATAGCATCAATTTACTAAAGATAATACTCAACAAAATGGATTAGTAAAATATAAAGAGGGATCTTTAGGTAGTACGACATGATAAGGCAACAATGAAGGAATACTGATTAATTCCCAACATAATATCAAATGAGACTACAACATGCCAGTCTGTAAGAGAACCTATATTTACTAAGCCAAAGTCAAGGATGTTCTAAACACATGCTAGTCATTAACACAACTTAATCTTTTTTTTTAATCCATAGAGATACTTTTATTGAGCTTGCTCTCTAGTGTAGGAAAACAAGGATTTAATGTCAATATAAGTGCTCATAGTGAGTCAATGAGGACTATTAATGAAGGAAAAGTTTTCAGAAGTAAAATGAGCATGCTTAGCTAATGTGTCTGCCACACTATTACACTCTCTAGGGATATTTTTAATGTGAATTCCACTCTTGTGAGCAAGCAGTTTAATCCTGGAGAAATATGGCCTATACTTCCCAAGGCAATCTTCAGAAGTGGATGCCAAGGTTACTGCCTGTATGGAGTTTGAGGTGATCAAAGATCGG
Organism: Alisma plantago-aquatica; assembly: GCA_963693085.1. Lineage (NCBI taxonomy): Eukaryota > Viridiplantae > Streptophyta > Magnoliopsida > Alismatales > Alismataceae > Alisma > Alisma plantago-aquatica. The sequence goes on from OY856410.1 coordinate 344,265,596, forward strand.
TTCCATTTATTGGAGTGGCAGACTTCTATCCCTTGGAGGATAGCTTGGAGTTCGGCTTCCAAGGAACAAGAGCTACACGATACTGAGCCCCTTCCAAGACAGCAGGTGCCAGAATGATCTACAACTAAGATGCCGATACCACTGGGTAGAGAGTTGTTGATGAAGGATGCGTCCACCATGACATATCAGTGGTAATTTGGGACAATATTGGTAGTACTAAATTGAGTCTTATGGTTGGGTAGAGGAGGCCTGCTAAAGTTATCATGAAGAGTTTGTGCCCGTTGTCTGATGAAGTCAACTTTGAGCATAGTGGGTTTTATGATTCCTTCATGGTATTATTCATTACGACACTACCAGATATACCAACATGTCGTCTGCAGGATGGGTGGTGAAGAAGCAAGATTCTTAGGAGAATGGCAGATTGTGGAGATCCATGTATCCTCAGATTGGAGAAAGAAGTTATTTCTGAGACCTAGGGCAAGCCAGACCGATCTACTGAAGTTGTAGTCCCTGAGAGCGTGTAGAGTCGTATCTGCTGCATTGTTGCAAAGGGGACACTTGATACTGACGTCTATATGGCCTCTTCACTTCTCTACATTAGTAAGAAGGGTGTTGTGCTGGAGTATCCAGAGGAACACCTTTATTCTAGCTGGAAGGGAAGAAGACTAGATGCTCTCCCAATTACCGGGGAGATGAATTTCTTTTTGTTCACATGTCCAGCGATATGCAGAGTGGGTGGTGAATTTGCTTGACATTTCTGGAGTCCAACCCCAATAATCTGGACCTCCTTCGTCAAAGGGGGTCGACATAGCTTGGATATGTGCCCAAGTGACCTGGGGGAGGAAGTGGTGAATGAATTCTCTATCCCACTCACCATTATCAAGTTTCATCGATCTCACCTTCACATCTACGAGGTCAGCTGGTATTATGAAGTCAGGTTGTAAGTCTCCAATGGACCTACCTTGGATCCAACGGTCAGTCCAAACAAATGATGTTTTGCCATTATTTATTACCCTATAGTTGAGACCTTGAACTTTTGATAAGTGTTTCTTAATAAAGCTCCATGCCGAGGAACCAGGCTGCTTGGTGATGACCCCTTATCGGGTATATTTCTCCTTCATGACCTTGACCCATGGTTTAGAAGGTTGATTGAGGAAGGACCAGACACTCTTGAGCATGAGAGCATGATTTTGGTCTCGAGCATCCATGATACCTAGACCTCCAAAGTTCTTGCTGGTGGTAACCTTCTTCCAAGATACAAGACATAACTTCTTGTGTTCCCAATTTCCTGACCAGATGAACTTCTTAACATGACGATTTATGTCATCGCATAGAGAGGGGTACGAATGCACCGATTGCATGGTATAAGTCGGTATATCTTGAAGAGTTGATTTTTCCAGTGTGATTCTGCATGCTAGGGAGAGGTACTTCATAGACCAACTATTCATGCAATTTCGTATAGATGAGATAATATCAACATGTGTCTTATTATTAACCCGGTGGTGCAGGATGGGTACCCCCAAGGTATTTACCCAGATCAGTTGTCCAGGGGATGCCCAATTTCTGGTTGATGGTACGAACGGATGAAGAGGGAGTATTAGCACTAAAATAGCATTAAGACTTCTCAGGTGAGATAACCTGTCCAGAGACTTGGCTAAATTTCTTCAAGATTTCTTTGATGACTTTCACCTGGGAGATGGAGGCTTCCCCCATGAGGAGGATATCATCTACAAAGATGACATGGGATACTAGAGTACCTCCTTTGGATATATTAATAGGCTTCCAACGTCCATGAGAGACTTCCTGGGTGATTTCCTGGCTGAGGCGCTCCATACATAGAACAAACACATATGGGCTAATGGGGTCACCCTGTCTGACCCTCTGGGAAGCTTTGAAAGGTTGTAGGAAGGCTCCCTCCCAGAGCACTGAGGTGGATCCCTGCGTAATAATTTGTATGATGATAGTAAAGATGTTAGAAGGAAGGCCCATCTTGCTTAAGGTATCACTGATGAATTCCCAACTCATACGATTAAAGGCTTTAGACAGATCAAGCTTGACACACATCCATCACTTGGAAGCTTCCTTTGATTTCATAGAATGAATTATTTCTTGGACAAGAAGGATGTTATCACTGATGAGTCATCCTAGGATGAAGGCTGACTGAGATGGAAAGACCCAATCATTAAGAAAATGTTTAATTTGTTCAACTAGCACCTTGGAAATAAGCTTGAAGCACCCATTGTTTAACGAGATAGGTCGAAGGTCACTACAACTCCAGGGGGCTTTCACCTTAGGAATAAGAACCATGTGTGAGTTTGCAAGATCTTCATCAACCGTCTCTGTAATAAAGACCTTCCTAATCATCAACATGATAGAGGCATTGATTGTACCTCAGTTTTTCTATAGAAATTCATTGTGTACACCATTGGGTCTCAGGGATTTGGTTGGTGCGATGAGATAGAGGACATAACAAACCTCTTCAATCGAGGGAATAGCTACAATCTTATTGAGCACATCAAACAGAAGAGAAGGAAAGGCATCTGCCTAGGAAGCAATTGCCACAATGTCGGGCCTGTGGGTGACAGTGAGGAGGTTGGAGAAGAAGCCAATGACAAGATATTTGACGTCCTGTGGGGAGGTAATCCATTCACCTGCTTCATTTTTAAGCTTGGTGATCTTGTTGAAATGATGGCGGGTTTTAACATAACAGTGAAAGAATTATGTATTATTGTCACCGAGATTGAGCCAATCAATATGGGCTCATTGCTTCCAATTGAGCTCCTCTCGTAAAAGCTGGTTGTATTGTTCCTATAGGAAAATAGAATTGTCGATGAAATTATTGACATGAGGAGATTGTGAGTGTACCTGACATGCGTTAATTTTAGGTAGAAGCATGTCCTTATCCTTTCGATGGCTGTTAACTCTTTTCCTATCCCATTTTTGAGCTACAATTTTGAAGGCATGTAGAGCTTCATGAAAGGAAAGGTTCTTCTTCCAATTGGGTAAGACATCAGTGTGGAAGGATGGTGTCATTTTCTAGCTACATTTAGTCTTGAAGACATATTGTTTCTTGTCAATACAACATGATCACAAAGGAGAAGAGGATTGTGGTCTGAGTTAATACGGGGCAGGACAATGATTGTCATGTCCGGATATAACTCAACCCAATCATTGTTAGCAATAGCACGGTCCAGTTGTTCTGGTAGTCGTCCTCTCTGGAAGGTATAGAATTGGCCTTGGCTTTTAATTTCAGAAAGGCCAGTAGTCAATATGTAAGCAGGTGAGATCACCTATTTATTTAAAATATGGTAAACAAAACACCATTGGAAATCATTGGAATAAAAAAAAAACTAACTATATTCAATTTCATAAAGGTTTACAAAAATACATCAAATTCTCCCATTTAGGTTTACATCAACATACAAAACAGGATCTAGATAGAGGGAAGTCCAAACTACTTCAAATCTTGTCTCCAAAGCAAAAACTCCAAGAGCTAGGTCCAAGCCAAAAGCTATATACTCCTTGATCTAACCTGAGGGTTGGAAGCATAACCCACAAAAGAAAGAAACAACAGGAGACATCAGCAAAAGATGGTATGTGCATACTAAATAGGAAATTGAGCAATATATGGAATAAAGGACATCAAATATAAAAGTCTTCCCATAGAAAAGGCAAGGACCACCCAAATAGGTATCAAGAGAAAAGGAATTGAAATAATATGATAACAAAAGAATACTTGCCATTATTAAATAAAAGAGTGGTGCCACATAAGCACATATCATAACCATCATCCTGCATGCATGTGAGATAAGCATAACACTAGAATATTATAAAGACAAAGGAAGCCAAGTCTCATAAACTTGAAACCTGATAGAGAAAGGAATACTTGCAATCTCCCAAATATATAAAACATGGGCCAAGAATCACACATCTTGCCCTGGGTATGAGGTTCCTTTCCATCCCAAAAGAGCAGGAAATATCACATCTTCTCAGCAGGAAATAACACATATGCCATAAAACCAATGCAATTACACTACTCTAGTGCTATTGAATCACATAGCATGTTAAATGTAAAGGCAAGTAGAAAGTATAGTCATAATATATAAAGTAGTCACCACATAAGTGACCAACATATACATCCACCTCATAAGTGGGCAAAAGACATCACATGCCATCTTTTAGTGTTCCATCATGAACAAAGCATAAGATAAGAGTTCAAAAGAATATCCATGATCACATGTTCAACATCAAATAAGGTATTTCACATGAACAATGATTTTCAAAAGAAAAGACATTGTGTATAGGCTAATGTGCATAGGACAAAGAGAATGAATAAGCATAGGTGAATTGCTCAACATAGAGGAATAGGGGATATAACATACCTGTCTTACTTAGAGTCCTATTAACCTCTTTTCCAAACCTTTAGTTGAAATCCTAATATATGAAATTTTTACACAAAACCTCGACTCAGTCCTCAAAAATATCACCAATGACTTAGTTAGGTTTTTCTTATTAAGAAAACATATAATTTTGCATATATTGGAGTTATGAAGGTTAAAGTGTATTTTTGGTGATTTTTAGGTATTTAATTCATTTTCTAAAAACTCTTTTCCACAAAACTGAAAATCAATACTTGGAAACATTTTTATTAAAAATAACATGTTTTCCTGAGTTCATAACATATTTTACTTTAATTTTTGGACAAACGAATCAAAAGTTATGAATTATTGAAAATCGACCAATTAGAAATAGACACATCATCAATTTTTAACATAAGATCATGAGTTTTAAGCATGTAATAAGAAATATATGGGAAGGGGGTTATGAATCTCATACCTAGGGAAGATAATAAGGTCCAAACAGCAAGAATCCGATCTTAGAAGGTCTGGTTTCTCCAAGCCTAGCTCCTTTCTTGAGCAAAGATCACCTTCTCCACTTTAGAGGTGCAAATCCGAGCAGGCGATAGGTCTGGCGATTTAGGGTTCTCTCTATTGCGGCGCACTGGCTTGGGGGAGAGGGTCTGGCTGCCAGTGATTGCCACCCGTATCCCCCAGGCCTCTTCCTCAACTGGTTTCTATTTTCTACGTTAGGTGGCGGGCAGATCCCTCCGCTTTTCTCAGGTCTCTCATCTCCTAGCGGTGGCTGCGACGGATCTGGCTCCTATATCTGGACCTGACGGTGCCTGGCGTGGATCTTCACCGTAGTGGGCGTGGGGCTCAGCTGCTGGGGCGGTTCCGTGTTGCAGGTACGGAGCTTGGCATGGAGCTTCACGGTTGTGGGCACAGGGCTCGGCTGCTGGGGCGTTTCCGTGTTGCAGGTTACTTGAGAAGTCGACGCTTTGTTCTCGCCTCCCCCTCTCAAGCGACGTGTCAGGCTTTGGGTCCTTGATCCGAGTTTCGTACGGCATCCAAGGGGGAAGAGTACTGGTTGTTCTGTGGTTCAGGCCGAAGCTCGGCGTTGGTTGGGGACGACAAGGAGTCGACGGTCTTTGGCAGGCACTACTACAGAAACCCCATTTGGCGTCGGTCTTTTAACCCCATTTGGCGTCGGTTTCCGACCGACACCTATGTGGGCGCCACTAAAGGTCGAACACTTCGGCGTCGGTTTTTTAACCGACGCCTATTTAACCTATAGGCGTCGGTCTTTTAGTAGAAAACCGACGCCAAAATGGTTCACGCCACAGAAAACGGCGTCATCTAGGGCACTTTCTGCGTCGGTGATTTACTAAAAGACCGACGCCTATATTCCATGTAGCGTCAGTCTTTTTGTTGATAACCGACGCATAAAGTGTCCTAGATGACGCCGTTTTCTGTGGCGCGAACCCTTTTGGCGTCGGTTATATACCAAACGACCGACGCCTGGTTGTTTAAATAGGCGTCGGTTCGATACGAATATCCGACGCCATTTCCAGGACTGCTTTGGCCACATCAGGCATCGGTTATCTATAAATAACCGATGTTGTATGTCTTTGCTGACGGTTATCTATAAATAACCGACGCCTATTTATATATATATTTTTTTCATATCAGTTTGCAGGCCTGCTGTGGATGGTCAGCAGGATGAGAACCTGCAGTTCAGTTTTCTGAACTGCAGGTTTACGACATCCATTGATATCAGCCTACAAACAGGCCGCAAACTTGCAAAAGTCACAAAGAAAATTTTACACAAGTACATACATTCAGACATCAATTCAATTCTCACATTCACACATATAGAAACATTCAAATACATGTATTAACATTCAGAAATATTCATTTTTTTTTTAAAGTACATCTCCTGCTTATAACTTGCAGGTACCGCCCAAAAAACATCCCACAAAAAACCAACAAAAACACCCACAAGCCTAGCTACCAAAAAATCATCTCACCTTCTTCCTATACAAATGCACATAAGGAAAATTCCTTTTCTCCAATAAAACCATCCCACGAATACGTCTAGGAACTCTGTTGATGTCAGTGATAACTGACATGTGCGAGTATCTTCTTCCCCAATGACCAATAGCTCTAGGGATCGCATTTGCAGCACTATGAATAAGTGATCCAGTAATGTAGCTTCTCTTCATTTCCGATCTCAACTCCTGGACTCGAGATCTGATTCTCCAAGGTTCCAAGCCATCATTCCAAAGGATATTAAAGACCCCCTCATTTTCAATCTCAATGGATGAGATACTCAGCATGAGATCATGTGTAACCTTTAATCCGACAATGCAAGCTTGTATATAAGCATCAATAAACTCTGAATCAGTAATCCAAGCAAAGAAAATAGCACATGTGTCCGCATTATGATTCCTCACGATACCAGCAGCCCATCTTCTCTTATGCCCATCCGTGCAAAAATCATAACCAATCGTTAGATTCATCTTATGCCCATCCGTGCATTCAGAAATATTCATTTACAAAGTATCATTCATTATCGCTATCAACATCCCAATTATATCTTACAGTTGCCACTGCTTGTATGGCTTTTGCCCATTCTTCTCTTACTTAATTTAATGCTTCCATCGTATATGGAGCATGTATATTTTTTAAGCATTTACCTGTAGTGTTGTCAGTTTTAAACACCTGCAAAGAGAATGATGTATATATATAAGTAATAATATAAAAATAAGATAAGATTGATATATTTCATACTAACTAATGAGACTATATATAATACCTCATGTATGGTATCGATGTCCAATGCGGCATATTTGATAATCATCTTCATAAATCACATCACATAGTATGCGCATGCCCAGCCATTGTCTTGTGTAGCGCACTATAAATTGAAACATACAAAATCATACAACTAAGCACAATTCACATCAATAATATATACATTGGAGTCGGGAACTTACTTGTACGTTCTCCCAATTTATTGGCTGGTTCTTTTTCCTTGGGACCGTTCCTCCAGCCTTTTTGAATGCATCTAAATCCCTACATGTTAATATAACACAGTAAATTACATAAGTAAATAGTAATGTAATAACAGATGGTAACAGATACAAAAATGAAATATTTCTCACCAGAATAATGGCATTCTCATTACGTGTCCAATTTTAGTGTTTAATGTACTTCCCGCGGGATCTAGATAATAAACAGTGAACGTCCCGGGGACAATAACTAGTAACTCCCAATGTTTACCGCTAGAGGTAAAAAGTTAACAATTAATAACTCAAAATGCACAATAAAAATGGAATTTTCTTAAGTCCAAATTATAAATAAAGTAAACTTACTTGACATTGAATGGAGCTATTATTATCGTCTTCTTTTGCTGACCAAAAATTGTAAAAGCATCTATACAGTATTGTTGAACATTATCAGGGTCTTTAGCTACCATACTAATCAATGATGGAATCAAAAATCCCACATGATCAAATGCAAATTGTTTGCAATGATCTTCGACTAAGTAGCTGCAAAACATGTATTATGTATGCATTAATATATAAGAAACCAGATCACCAGATCTTACACAAGGTATATGGATGTATAAACAAGATCTCACCTTATCCATGTCTCTATCATTGATGTATTCAACCAATCATACATAAACAGCTCAATAATATCTTGTATAAATAAAGAGCTATCGTATGATCGACCTGCATAATCTGCATCTAAAGAAACTATTATAGGGCAATGTATATTATGTGCACGTAGCCAACATGCCATTCCCCTACAAGCAGGACCTAACGGGTATGTTAGGTCAGTTGGAACCCAAGTTGGTAATGCGGGAAGTGGAGGTGGAGGCCTAGGTGCTCCTGGTGTCTTCTTTTTAACCTGTATATATAATTTCAGATCAGTTGACATAATATATACACATTAACAGTCTAAATCAATGTAAATTTATCTTACAATTTCAGTCGTGTAGACGACATCTGCTTTGGGCCACAATATGACCCCGCCTTCTGCCTCACCAAGTGTATCAATATCTGGGTGGGCATATGGCAACACAACTTCCCTCCACTCGGGTAACACACGTAATGGGCCCACACGAACATAGCCCTGTGGCATTGGAGTCCCGTGAAACCTTTCCCCAGGAAGGGACGGGTAAGCTTGCGCCTCTGCAACAACATAGTCTTATATTCTTAAGCGGCATGGCTTCAATGCCTACAAATTTACGTAAAGAATGTTATACATATATACATATAATCTTGAAAACATATCATCTTGAAAAGACTAGCTACAATGTCATAAACAATACTTACAGCAGACGTGCTAGGCGATGGGTCTCCAGGATTACTCGCAGTCTGTGCATCAGGAGAAGAGTGGGTCGCCATAGGCGTATTGGAAGCCTGAGATGCCTGCCACCGCAATAATTCTTCCTTGACCTTCTCAACAACTACATCGTTGACCTTCTTAGCAACTAAATCCTCAACTCTCTTATTCGCCTATACATGGATAAAAGAAACATTAGCTTCTTATTAATGAATTTCCTTTTGCAGTAACATTCTAAAAAAAGAATAGGTTACCTCTTCTTGAGAAAGTCCCGCTCTGGGTTTGCGCTGGGATGGCCCAAAGAATGCTTTGATGCCAACACCAGCGCCGGCACCTCTAACACGTCCAGGATGCTCTGGGTTACCCAGAGCAACTGTCAATTCATCCCTTGTGCCCTGAGGGATGAACGTGCCTTGTTTCCTCTGCTCGTGCAGCTCCCGCTAATCACCATAAACAGAAATTGGTAAGTTAACACCACAAATAATCAATATTCAAACGATTTCTCTAAGAGTTGTATTTTACCATTTTTGCAGCCGCCTCAGCAGTTACAGGCTTCTTTATTTCACCCTTCTTGTTTTGCCTGCCAGCTATCCAGATATCATGGCGAGGCATGGGTGTGGAAGACTCCTGAGTAGGAGCAGACTCCTGAGTAGCCGCAGACTCCGCCTGTAGTCTTTGGCGAACGCTTGCATAGCCTTTTGGACCCATAGTGTGGTCATGCACATTCAATGCACGCCTTGCTTTTTGTGCGTCACTGAGGGCCTAGTTAGTATGCACATTAAAGATTTGGTTAGTAGCACTAAATGTTAATCTTGAATAGGTGAATACAATGTATATTAATTAAATTGGGAGTGACGCCTAATACCTTGAATTCTTCAGATTTTCTTGAAGCAACAAAATTGTCCCAATCTTCTTTGTCCAAGAAGTTCCATTGTTCAAGGGCTGACTTCTTCTTCTTATCACCCTCTTTTATGTATTCTCTGTTCAGATTTGTCCTATAATTCCTAAGCATCTTTCCAGTGCGTTGCATCACATTTTTACGATGCAACTTCTCATCCAATGCAAACAAATTCTGTAAAATAGAAATGTTATTAACTAGTATCCAAAATAGAATTGCAAATAATAGAATTTGTAATCTACAAAATAGAATTGCAAATAATAATAACTCACGCATAAATCCTTCCATATCAAGTCTTTTTTCCCTTGAGGAACTTTATGCCAATTGTCATACTTAACACCACAATGGCTCCGAGTGGTACACCCAAGATAGTTTACAAAATTATTGCGGTTCACTCCAATTGGATTTCCTCCATTATTAAACTCCACCACCAATTTGGATCCACTACCACTTAGCGCTAATAACTTCTTCAACAGAGTGATGCCCCTTTTCTTGTTAAGTGTTTGGTGCTGCGCATCAAGTTGCTCCAGTGCTTCAGTGGGTACATGTGCATCAACCTAAAATTTGACAAAAATAAAACACACTAAATTAGCCATGCTCGTCATGGACAGCATGCTCATCATGGACTTGACATAACTAGAAGATAATGAATTTTATAGAAATACATGATATGTTTTTAGAACTTACATTAGTATCCTCGCCATGCTCATCATGGACAGCATGCTCATCATGGACTTCATGCTCATCATGGACATCATGCTCATCATGGTCAGCCATCTGAAAATGTCATTTAAAATGCAAACATTTAGCATTTGTATTAACTAGAAAAAGGCAAACATTTAGCATTTGTATTAACTAGAAAAAGGCAAACATTTAGCATTTGTATTAACTAGAAAAAGGCAAACATTTAGCATTTGTATTAACATATATGTCTCTAAAATTGTGATCTTTTATCCATTAACAATCCTTCATTGTGATCTCCGTGCACATATAAGTCATCATTAGCTTCAATATTTTGTGGAGTGGGCAACCCAACTGAGAATGGACTGGAGTCATCATACTTATCATAGTACTCTTCTTCATCTATAGGATCTTCAATGAACTGTCTTTTACCATGAAGAACAACCGACCATTTATCATTCGCAGGATCATCGATATAGAATATTTGTTTCGCCTCTGATGCCAATATGAATGGTTCACCCTTCTCGCCAATCTTTTCAAAGTTCACCAAAGTGAAACCCAATTCATCCACTATAACTCCTTTGGTGTTATCAACCCAATTACATTTAAAGAGTGGAATTTTGAAATCTATGTAGTCAAACTCCCAAATGTCCTCAATGACACCGTAATATGACATTTTAGCTTCACGTGGACTCTTATCCTTTGCACTTGCAAAGTACATAGTCGACGCTTGAAGAGTGACCCCACTATTTTGGACGACACTCTTATCATCTTGGCGCTTTGTGTAATATGTGAATCCATTAATGTCAAACCCTTCATAAGACATAACATTCGGTTTTGGTTTAAAGGCGAGGCATTTGATAGTTTATGTAATATCATTTGGTGTTTGAGATAGTTGATGTAAGACTTTATCTTCAAACCACTTAGTAAAAGTCTTATTATGCTCTCTAGCAAGCCACATTGAACTTGCTCGAGGATGTTGTCTCTTTATGAAATTGGTATGTTCCTCGATATAAACACTCACTTCGCCCATATTGTGTAAAATATACAAGTGAGCTTGTTCCAACTGCTCACGGCTGATTACTTTCACCCGTGATCCCAAAATTCCTTTTCCCTCCTCAATATTCTTGTCATTATCAGGAGTGTCATTACCACTGAGAAAGTCATTGCAAAAATCCATAACCTCTCTCGCCACATAACCTTCAATAATACTCCCTTCAGGCCGATAACGGTTTCAAACATCACCATTAAAAACGCTCATGTATCGTTCAAAGGGATACATCCAATGCAAGAAAACTGGTCCCAACATTTTCACTTCCCTAGTCAAGTGGACAACAAGATGTAATATGATATCAAAGAACGAAGGAGGGAAATACATCTCAAGCTGACATAGGGTAACAACCACTTCTCTTTGCAAATTATCGAGAGTATCAGGGTCAATAACTTTGCTGCATAGACTGTTGAAAAAGAAACAAAGTCTGGTAATTGCAAACCTTACATGCTTCGGCAATATAGATCGAATTGCCACGGGCAATATTTGTTGCATTAGAGTGTGACAATCATGAGATTTAAGACCTATCAACTTCAGATCTTTCATTGATACCAATCTACGGATGTTGGATGAGTAACCATGTGGCACCTTAACATTTATCAAGCATTCACAAAAGGCTTTCTTCTCCTTTCTAGACAACATGTAACAAGCGGGAGGTAAGTATGTTCTTTTATTACCCATTTCACGTAATTCTGTTAATTCTGACCTTATTCCCATTTCACGTAGGTCCAGTCTGGATTTTATCCCATCTTTAGTCTTACCTGGTATATTTAATAGAGTACCAATGATGCTATCACAAACATTTTTCTCAACGTGCATTACATCGATACAATGCCTGACTGTCAAAGAACTCCAATAAGGAAGATCCCAAAATATTGACTTCTTCTTGAATGAAGAATTGTCACTCCGTGTGGCCATACTACATTGTGATTTCTTACCAAATTCATTGACAATGTCTTTTACTCTTTCATAAACAACATCCCCTGGTATAGGTTTAGGTGCACTCCGTTCATCATTCCATCCATTGAATGCTTTGCGCTTCCTACGATACAGATGGAATTTTGAAAGAAACCTTTGATGACCAAGATATACAGTCTTGCCGCCATGTTTTAGTCTTATTGAATCAGTGTTTTCTTCACATATAGGACACGTTTTAGCTCCTTTGACACTATATCCAGACAAATTCCCATATGCTGGAAAGTCATTAATAGTGCAAAACAACATAGCATGCAAACGAAATGTCTCTCTTACTGAAGCATCATAGGTCATCACACATTCAGCCCAAAGTTTCTTTAAGTCATCAATCAAAGGTTCAAGATAAACATCGATATCATTTCCGGGTTGTTTAGGGCCCGATATCAACAATGACAACATAACGTACTTATTTTTCATACACATCCAGGGAGGAAGATTGTATATAACAAGCATGACTGGCCAAGTGCTATGTTGGCTGCTCAATGTCCCGTACAGATTCATCCCATCTGTACAAATCCCAAGTCTTAGATTCCTATCTTCTTCACCAAATTTAGGGTACAATAGATCAATCTTCTTCCACTGTGGGGAATCAGACACATGTCGTAGGATCCCATCATTATTTTTCTTAACATCTGCATGCCACCTCAAATTCTTCGCATCTTTCAGATTTGCAAACAAGCGTTGAAACCGTGATATTATAGGTAGATACCACAACACCTTGGTAGGAGAACCAGTTTTGGACTCCCCCGAAGTCGTCAATTTATACCGTGACGCACCACATTTTGGACAATCTTTCAAATCTACATAGTCCTTTTGAAATAATACACTATCATTTAGGCATGCGTGTATCTTCTTGGCCTCCATTCCCATTGGGCACAACATTTTCTTTACTTGGTATGTTGAGATTGGAAGCTCGTTTCCTTCAGAAAGCATTTCTTTCAACAAAGTCAACAATGAAGTGAAGCTTTTGTCGCTCCATCTATTGTTAGCTTTCAACTTATACAATCTCAACACGCTAAGCTTCGTAAACTTAGCATAGCCTGTGTATAACGGTATCTCAGCATCATGCACAATGTTTGTAAAGATAGGAGGTGGATCAGTGTGCTCTACCCTACAACTATCCAGCATCGCATCAACGATGTCTGCTGGAACTGGTTCGTTCACATTTACATCATCGGAGGCAATTTCTTCTTCCACCCAAGCACTGCTATCGACATCTACTGGTTTCGATTTTGAAATCTCTCCATGCCAGTGCCATTCTGTATAGCCTTGTACAATCCTGTTGCACATGACATGACTTTTGATTTCCTCACCAGTGTTGACTTTCAAGTTGTTTTCCTATGTTCCTCGGCAAATCTAATAAACTGATCAAGACCAGATATAAACTCTGGGGTGCAACGATTACGAATGGACATCCATGATCTATCCATTCTATGATCAGAGAAAACAAGTATATATTAGGAAACAAGTATATATTAGGAAAATATTAGGCAGCATTTCCCCGCTGTTCTCTAAGTACATATGTACTTAGAGAACAAACGGGGAAATGCCAACAAACACATGTGATGTCATTCTTATATATAATAAATGTGTACCACCAATCCCATCCTTGAACACCTAATCTCACTAGTAAGTGTATAATGTGTATTGGGTTTTCGAGAAAATTTCGGCAGCATTTCCCCGCTATTCTCTAAGTACATATGTACTTAGAGAACAAACGGGGAAATGCTACCAAAATTTTCTCAAAAACCCAATACACATTATACACTTACATCCTAAGTGAGATTAGGTGTTCAAGAACAGTCCCAAACTGGGGACTATCCAAGATTTACTCCTAATGAGTCAATCTTGGACGGGTTTCTAGGCCAAAAAACACAATAATAGATATCTACAATGAAGCCGGACTCCATACAAACAATATATAATTTAGTGATTGTTCATTCTAATTTATACCAATGTACAAGTAATATAAAAAACAATGATTGTTCACATTCTAGGCCAACAAACACATGTGATGTCATTCTTATATATAATAAATGTGTACCACCTATCCCATCCTTGAACACCTAATCTCACTAGTAAGTGTATAATGTGTATTGGGTTTTCGAGAAAATTTCGGCAGCATTTCCCCGCTGTTCTCTAAGTACATATGTACTTAGAGAACAAACGGGGAAATGCTACCAAAATTTTCTCGAAAACCCAATACACATTATACACTTACATCCTAAGTGAGATTAGGTGTTCAAGAACAGTCCCAAACCGGGGACTATCCAAGATTTACTCCTAATGAGTCAATCTTGGACGGGTTTCTAGGCCAACAAACACAATAATAGATATCTACAATGAAGCTGGACTCCATACAAACAGTATATAATTTAGTGATTGTTCATTCTAATTTATACCAATGTACAAGTAATATAAAGAACAATGATTGTTGACTTTTCTAGGCCAACAAACACATGTGATGTCATTCTTATATAATAAATGTGTACCACCTATAACAAACACATTGTCCAACATTAGGTTCAACACTTGAAACATACATTCGTTTTCAACATAAAAAATTTGTATCATTAGGGTCCAACATGTGGATTATATGGGACATACACATCAAGGTGGTCATAAGGGAGGATATTTCCTTATTTATGAGTAAGCGATATAAGATTAAGATCCATATAAAAATTAGGGCAGAAGTAAGAAATAAATCTTCTTTAGGATACAATAGACCCTTATGGATGTATTTAGGGTCATAGGTACCATCATAAAACAAAAGGGGTACACTCTAGGATTTAAGATCACACTACATCATGTATTTTATACAAAATTACAGGTATGTGTATATAAAAAATATATTTATAAGGAACTTCTATACATATCTAATCAACAAATCAGTAATTAACTAAGTATTCATCAATACTTACTATTAATCAGTATCTCTAATCATTAAAATCGGCAAGCAGATCAGTAATTGTAAATAACAAACTATGAATTGTTGAATTAAAGTAATCACTAAAGTAATACTAACCAGTAGTACCAATCATTAGGAAATCAGTAAAACTAATCATGCATTACTAGTATATAAGGAAGCAGCTTACATACCTTTTCCAGCAGTGGTGGTCGAAGCAGGAAGAAGGGGGTGGCGCTGGGCGTGAGCAGGTGGTTGGAGCTAGGGCGGCGGTGGGCAGGCAGGTGGGCACCAGACGTGGCGGCGGCACCGGTTCTCAGGCGTGGCGGCGGCGCAGGCAGTTGGAGCAGCAGGGCGGGCAGCAGGGGCGGGCAGTAGGGGCGGCGGAGAAGAAACGCACCGGAGAGGGGCGCCGGAGAGGGGACGCCGGAGATGGGGCGCCGGAGAGAAGCGCTGGAGAAAAACTAGCAGCAGCAGCAGAGAAATCGCCGGAGAAATCGCCGCAACAGGGAAATAGGGTAGCAATGAAACAGAAGAAAGGGGAAGAGTCGGGCGATCGCGGGTTATGAAGTTCCCAAATAGTGTCGGTTGTTTACAACAACCGACGCCTAAACAACTTTAGCGTCGGTTGTTTGCAACAACCGACGTCCAATTGGACGATATTTTCATGAAAATGTTTGGCGGGAACCACCTTCAGCGTCGGTTATGCAAGGATCACCGATGCTGAAAGTGACATTTTCGGCGCAAATTTTCATCGCACATAGGCGTCGGTTTTCTAGGTATATAACCGATGCTGACAATGACACTATTTTTTTTTATAGAAAAATGGATTTCGCGGGCGACTTTACGCGTCGGTTTTTTATAAACAACCGACGCTTAATACAAAGCGGTACCCGTGTCTGGCTGGTCTTCGAATATAGACGTCGGTTTTCTTAAACAACCGACGCCTTATATGATAGGCGTCGGTTTTCCTTAATAACCGACGCCTAGAAAAGCGACACTGAATGCTATTTCTGCAGTAGTGAGGTGTGGGGTTGGGCGGCGGGTTGTTTTTTTTTTAGTTTTCTTGTGTTGTTCTTCTGGTTAGGCCAGTTCTGTTAGGTTGTTTTGTTAGTGGCTTGTGTCTTTGGTCTTTTCTAGTCTCTACCTGAAGGCATTTTCTGTGGTCGTTTGTTGGTCACGTCGTGCCTTGGGTTCCTTCTTGGGCGGACGGTGGGCTCGGGCGCCCCTTAGTGCTCCAGGAAGAGGAGGAGAAAGCTGGGTTTTGGGCTTCGTGTGGGTCTTCCGCCCTCTGTTCGCAGTGGTGGTCGGGAGTGGTGGTGGAGTTCTCGGCACCCTTTACTCCCCACCTTTATACCCGCATGAGCCGTCCTTCCTCTGTATCTTAATCTCTGGGGTTTGGCCTCCTTCCTGGCTCTCCTGGTTGGTGCAACCTTTGTGCTCGCCGTTGGTAGTTGTGTTTCTCGTCCTGTTTTGGGAGACGTTATTTTGTTAGGTCTGTGTTGGTACTTTGTGGTTGAACTCTTTGTCTGGTGATCTTTCGTTGTCTTCAGGATGATTTTCTCTGTCAGCGGCTTTGCAAACTCCTATACAGATGTACTCTTAGGCTTTTGTAGATTGATGAATTCCATCCCAGATAGCTGTTTTAGACTGCCACTACAAGAGGTGGACGGTGTAGAAGCGTACCTATCACATCCCAATCTGAGCCTTGTGCTATGTCTTTCAGTAGACGGAGTTGTTGCTTGGTTACTTGATGAGAGATGTCTATCTTGTAGATGTCGTATGTCTTTCTTTTAATGATATTGAGCTATTTTAAAAAAAAAAGGTGCAAACCCTAGCAAAAGAGCATGGAGATGACATGTTTTAGGGTTCTAGGTGGGGTTTCACCATGGAAGTCCATGGTTACGACCTTTAATAGGGTGTAAGGAAGACTAATAGTATGAAAATAGGGAATTAATGGAGGAAACTTACTAGTTTTGGTCGAATTTACCAAGGAGGAGCTTTAGAAACCCTAATAGGGCAATTTGGAAGCTCTAGGAGCCTTCTTCACCAAGGTAGGCTCCCTCTATTACCTTGGGGCAGCAATTTCGTGGCCAAATACAGAAGGAACTATTATCTAAGCTAGAGGAAAGAAAAGGAGAGCAAGAGTTTTTGAATTGTGAGTTGGGAAGGGGTATACATGGCTATATATAGAAAGAGGTGAAGCATGAGGAGTCTTAAGGGACTTTCCATGTGTCTTTAGCCTAGGGATTGATGGCCATGTAAGAGGATAGTTCATAGAGGCTTCATGCATATCCAAAGTCATTCCTAAGAGCCCATAGATTATTCTAGACCATCCCCACCATTTTTCAAGAAAGAGATAACCTCATTGGTTGATAGCTTTTAAGGATAAGCATCTTTATATAGAGGGTAATCCCTATAATGCCCTTGGAAAGAAATACCATCAAACCAAGTCAAAACTAGGTTCTACAATGGTTTCAAATCTCGTTAATGGTAAGGTAATATATAAGGATTAAAATTCAGTTGATATTTTGCAAAGAAAACCTCTCGATTGGGTAAATTGCATAAAAGTCCAGAATGTACCTAAAATTGCATAACTTGCACAAACAACATCCAAATCGAACCAAACTTCATCCACAAGTTATATTTGATGTGTAGAATATGAATTTTCCATTATTTCCATATTTTGAATTTATAAAATCACATTATTAATTACTTATTCCTTTTATTGATTTTCTCTCTCCTAAACTTATCCTAATATTTCAAGGTTGTCCAAATTAGATGAAATTTGACATGTAGGCTAATTTTGATATGTATATTTCGAATTTGAAGTTTGTTTCCTCTTTTGAGACTTCTTTTTATGAGATATGTCATATGGCCCATTAACAGCCCATTATCTAAATTGTTCATCCAATTAAGTTTCTTATCTTCATATTACCACTAAAATGATATGTGGCATATTTTATGTTTCAAATCACATCAAAAAATTAGATTAAGGTTTAGAGCACTTAATTATGGTAATTAAGCTTTCACTGAGGTATTTGTGCATAAACCCTTCCATTGGTATAATTAGTGAATAAATGTTCACTAAACCAATATAAATTCCATTAATTAAATAGAAAGACCAATAAGGATAGAAATGAAAGGAAAATATGGGAAAGAGGGCCAAAAGACAAAAGTATAGAATTCGGTATGTTACAACACTCCACACCTTAAAGAGGATTTCGTCCCCGAAATCACAAGCAATAAGGGAAGGGTGAGTGTACAACATCTCATCAAAAAACTTCAGGTTATTTCTCCAACCTTAACTTCTACCAAACAACTCATCAACATATACTCCACAAGCATCTCGACATAGGTTAGGTTCTCAAGGATCACCTAGGTTCCATTATTTAGATATTCTTTTTAGGAGATTTAACATTATTTACATTTTTGTCTTATTAAGATTATATTTTTTATGATATCACATTATCATTATTATTTTTTTAATTGTGTCATGTCATATTTACATTGTTACCAAGGAAGTTATATTTCATTATCATCCATGAAACATCGTACATATATACATATATATTTCTCATTTATCTTACTAAGAATTTTTGCAAAATTATGGGTTACTCAATTCCCTCAATATACTTGATCATCATCCTTAATATTTTGAACTTCAATTTCATTATCCTTATACTATCACCACATTAAGTTATAACGAATTATTTTGCATGAAATATTCAATTTGTCTTTATGTAACAACCGTCTCGCGAAAACATGATTAACTAATGCGGAAGCGTTCATCAAGTAGCGGATTAGCGAAAATCACTAAAAATTAAAACTTTTTGCAAAGAGATCCACACATAGGAAATCCTTTAAAACAAGAACCATTGTATAACATTTACATTTTGGTTCAAACATATATAACCTGTACCATCTCTTTTCAGAGACTACAACATCAGCTGCCTTATGAACATTATATACAGACAGCATATGAATCTCGAGGCATCAAGCCAAAACCTCAGTTTGATATATCAAAAACACTGACTGAAAACTCCGAGGACCTGAGAGTACAGAGATGACACATAGGACTACTATCTATATGACTTGACAGTCAGTGCCTCCTCCTGAGATCTCACTGCTGTCCAAGCTGTTGCTTTCCTTTTCCTGCAAAAGAGTATCTGCCTCTTTGTCCGCGTCCACCTAAAAATGTTGGATCCCACGGGGGTGAGACAATTATAAATTGCCCCAGTGAGAGATATAACTCTTCGCCAAAACATTATTATTGCAATTAATGATATAAAACTAGGCAGATGATAAGCAGTTTAAAGCATTCTCTTAATAAGGAATAGGAAGAACATGTATATCATTTATCCTCCATATTATACCATCATGTCAAACTTCTCTTGTGACACTCATTATCTTGATATGTCACCCATGAGACATTCTCTTGTGACACTCATTATCTTGATATGTCACCCATGAGACATTCTCTTGTGACACTCATTATCTTGATATGTCACCCATGAGACATTCTTGTTTCAACTTATTGGCCTTAGCCAATCTGCTAAACAGATTTTGGTTATAATGGACATGAGAGTGTACATCATCATGTCTTATTCAGGCATTGGTCTATACCAATCCTATATAAGTATTCCAGGCATTGGATTACACCAATCATGTGCAACTAGTACAAGCATTAGATTTATATTATTCCTGTGTATCCATTCCAGGTATTGATCTATGTCAATCCTGTACAACCATTCCAGGTATCGATCTGTGTCAATCCTGTGCAACTATTCCAGGTATTGATCTATGTCAATCCTGTGCAACTATTCCAGGTATTGATCTATGTCAATCCTGTGTTATTATTCTAGGTATTGGGAGTTAGCCAATCCTGTGCATTCCATGTATTGGGAGTTAGCCAATCCTGTGTTATTATTCCAGGTATTGGGAGTTAGCCAATCCTGTGTTATTATTCCAGGTATTGATCTATGTCAATCCTGTGCATTCCAGGTATTGGGAGTTAGCCAATCCTGTGTTATTATTCCAGGTATTGGGAGTTAGCCAATCCTGTGTTATTATTCCAGGTATTGATCTATGTCAATCCTGTGCATTCCAGGTATTGGGAGTTAGCCAATTCTGTGTTATTATTCCAGGTATTGGGAGTTAGCCAATCCTGTGTTATTATTCCAGGTATTGGGAGTTAGCCAATCCTGTGTTATTATTCCAAGTATTGGGAGTTAGCCAATCCTGTGTTATAATTCCAGGTATTGGGAGTTAGCCAATCCTGTGTTATTATTCCAGGTATTGGGAGTTAGCCAATCCTGTGTTATTATTGCAGGTATTGGGAGTTAGCCAATCCTGTGCATTCCAGGTATTGGGAGTTAGCCAATCCTGTGTTATTATTCCAGGTATTGGGAGTTAGCCAATCCTGTGTTATTATTCCAGGTATTGATCTATGTCAATCCTGTGCATTCTAGGTATTGGGAGTTAGCCAATCCTGTGTTATCATTCCAGGTATTGGGAGTTAGCCAATCCTGTGCAGATGTTATTCCAGGTATTAGACTATGCTAATCCTGTGCAACTATTCCATTATTAGGATTAGGGTTTCCCATACTATCATACTTCATTAGGGTGAGGATTGCATATAACATCACCCTTCATTAGGCTTTCTCATCATATTGCCTAAAATTAGGGTTTACTATTCATCCCAACATGGGTTTCTCATGGCATCACCCTCAATTAGGGTTTACATGGAATCAACCTCAATTAGGGTTCACATGATCTCTTTATTAAGGATCATACCCTATTCATCACATGATCAATACTCATGTATGAATTCCTTTCCATCATCCTATCAACTTGATTAGGTTACATCAACCCTTCAATCAAGTATATACAACTATGGTTAACATAGTGTACTAAGACATTGTTCTTATAAGCAATTAGGGTTCATTCCTTAATTGGTACTAGTCCCTTAGGTACTGTTAGGGTTTCAACCTTTGTACCTTCTTTGTTTATCATTACTAATCATCATTGGGTCAATGGATCATTCATCATCTTAATTCTCAAGAGATTCAATCACATTGGACCTCCATTACATAAAGCATCCAATTGAATTAGGGTTTCCAATGTTGATTCCTTCAATCATTGGATTCATGGAACCAGTCATCAATTGGACCTACCCTCATACATCAATTGAGTTTAATAGGTCAACCTTCAACTGATTTGACCCTCAATTGATCCTCAATTGGTCATCAGTTAGGGTTTGATTCAATTGAATTAGGGTTTACAATCGATGATTCAACAACACTAATCAATGTAAGACTAGTAACTTTGAAACCATTGAACCATCATCCAAATTGGGTATGACCTGACCCCAAACGGTCTTGAGGTCGTTTGGATGACCTCCAAACGGTCTTGAGACCGTTTTCCCATCATATCACTCAAATCCAAGCCATCCAATTAAGGTTCGGATCATTGGATTGATCACCAAATCAGCATTGCATTGTATAACAGCTTGGTACCTTTAGACCTTCAAACACCTAACCATACTCAACCCTAGACATCCAAACGGTCTTGGGTGACCACCAAACGGTCTTGAGGTCGTTTGGATGACCTCCAAACGGTCTTCAGACCGTTTTCCCATCATATCACTCAAATCTAAGCAATCCAATTAGGGTTTGGTTCATTGGATTGATCACCAAATCAGCATTACATTGTTTAACAGCTTTGTACCTTTAGACCTTCAAACACCTAACCATACTAAACCCTAGACCTCCAAACGGTCTTGGGTGACCACCAAACGGTCTTGAGGTCGTTTGGATGACCTCCAAACGGTCTTGAGACCGTTTGCCCATCCAACCTTTGGACTCTAGTGAAAATTCATCATGGATTGGTCTATCGAGTTGATCAACAAATCAACACTACATTGCAATATGATTAGTACCTTTGGAACTTCAATTGGTCAACTATACTTTACCCCAGACCTCCAAACGGTCTTGAGGTGACCCCAAACGGTCTTAAGACCGTTTGGATGATCCCCAAAACGGTCTTGAGACCGTTTGGGCTAATCAACCCAAAATGTCAAATTAGCTCATTGTGATTTCAGCACTGAATTCAATTAGGGTTAGCCCAATTGATTAGCCTTCAACTCATGACTCGTTTGGAATTAATCCATAAAATTTGGTGAGTCATTAGATCACATCATTAGGAACAGTAATCCCAAACGGTCAATGCTTGGTCTGTTGGCTAAATGGACATCCATAAAATCCCTTTGTTTTGATTATGACAAACATTTCATTTTTATTTATCTGACGAGCTACTTGAGTGTGCAGGATGACACAACTATAAGGGAAATCCAACATGAAGTGTTTATATTTTCATGCAAATGTAATCATTGTAAAAACTTGTACAAAATTATAATGTACAAGTACTTAGAATCACATGTAAATCAAGCATTGGATTTTCCCTAGCTAAACACCTTAGTTATCCATTCAATAGGACCACCTATGCACACATACGTATAACTAGTGCCTAACTTGAAACCTTAAAACAGGATCTCTCTCGGTCGACCAACTCCTCGACCGAGATACTCTCGGTCGACCACATTATCGACCGAGAAAGATCCAAAAGTAGCCGTTAGACACAGCAGTTGACAGTTGCAAATAAACGTTAATCCAGAGAGCCTGTCGGTCGACAATTCCTCGACCGACCGGGCATCTCGGTCGACAAGTCCTCGACCGAGATGATCTCTGACAGCAACTGCAGAATTAATTAACTAGCCGTTGCTAATGCGCCTAACTTATTCCTAACGGCTAGTTAAGCACTAGGAACCCCCTAGAAGTTATCTAGAATGTCCTTAAGCATACTTAGGCTATTCCTATAAATAGGACAAGCCATAGGACACTAGAACTCACTTCTTACACTTGCTATACTTGAGAAAATACTTGAGCCCTCTTGTGCAATCTGTGTGAACTGAGCTTTGTGATCAATTGGCCATTTTCCCTTTAGCTCAAGCTCGTCCTATAGGCTATATTTTCCTAACCCTAGCAATCACAAGTCCATCATATTGGCTAGGAAAATCCAAACGCTTGATCTAGGGAAATCAAGCCTTGAGCTACAAGGATAAGTTGTATTTTCTTTTATTCCCTTCTTGTTCCTTGTATTATTTGTAATCTCCTTGCTACTCCAGGTAGGAGGCTGCGGATTGGAGAGGGTGAAGCTCTTCGTGGAGAAGAGGAAGACTTTGGACTACTTCAGAAGGCTGTCTTGACGGGAAGCTACTTCGGGAGGAAGGCTACTTCAAGGGGGAGCTTGAAGTTACTTCAAGGAAGGCTGCTTCGAGGTTGGCAAGACTACTTCAAGGTGAAGGCTGTCCAAAGGGTGTTTAGAAAGTATTGTAAATTTTATGTAACATCCTTGAGAGGTAATAAAATTTAGTACTTTCAAAATCCCGGTTGGGTAAGCAACCGGGTAGTGGACTGACTCCTTAGTATTTGCTAAGGTGGAACCACTCTAAACACCTGTGTTCCTCTTCTTAATCTTTAGTTTGGTTGTTTGAGTTTAAATTATTTTAAAATATATATAAAACTCTATTCACCCCCCCTCTAGAGGTTTTCAATTGGTATCAGAGCAGGCTTCAAGGAGCCCTAACAAAGTCTTGAAGAAAAGATGGGGGATGGAGTGCTCAACAACCTTAACATTGAAGGAACACTCGTTGCTCGACCTCCGGCATTTGACGGGACAAACTATCAATACTGGAAGAGAAGAATGCAATTTTACTTCCAAGGAATCAATTGGGATCTTTGGAGAATGGTATCTACACCATACACACTTCCACAAGACGAGTTCGAAGTATGGGATGCTAATACGGTAAAAATGGCCCAAATGAATGCAAAGGCAGTAAGCATTTTATATTGTTCCATTTCAGTAGGTGAATTTAATAGAGTATCAAACTGTGATACCGCATATGACATTTGGCATAGATTATCTATAACATATGAGGGTACTGTTCAAGTTAAAAACTCTAAAGTTAGTTTGCTTAAAACCAAATTTGAACATTTTCGTATGGATCCAAACGAAACTATTAGTGAAATGTATTCAAAATTTTCTACTATTGTTAATGGTTTGAGTGCTTTAGGGAAACCTGTTCTTGAGGAAGATCAGGTATCAAAAATACTTCGATCTCTTCCTCCAAAGTACAAACCAAAGGTGACAGCTATTGCAGAAGCAAACGACCTCACTCGCCTCAAAATGGAGCAGCTCATCGGAAACTTAGAAGCTCATGAGGCAGACCTAGAAGAGGAAGAAAGAAGAGAACATGAACATCAACGTGGGCCAAAGAAAGACGTGGCTTTCAAAGCATCAAAAGCTCTCTCACAAGAGAGTGAGGAATCTAGTGAAGAAGAAGGAGAAGAAGCATTGATTGTCAACGGTAAGAAATATAGAAGGTTTAAATCTAATAAAATTTCTAGCTCTTCTTCCACTCCCAGGTGCTTCGAATGTGGAAAGAAAGGACATTTCAAAAATGAATGTCCCAAAGCTAAGAAGGGAAAGAAAAGCTCACATAAGAAGAAAGAAAAAGCTTATAAAGCGGCATGGGATGAAACGAGTGAAAGTGAAAGCGGAGAAGATAAAGTAGACTGTCTAATGGCAAGAGAAGATGAAGAATCTCAAGAGGTAAGCCTAGTTGATCTTCCTAAAGAAGAGTTAGTAGCTAGCTTACAAGAAACTTATGATAAATATGTTGATGCCAAGAAGAAACTAAAAAGGACTATAAAATCAAACAATGAGCTCATTGCCAAAATAGATGAACTTTCTTCCGAAAAGAATAACATTGATCTTGAAAATGTATCTTTAAAAACATCTTTAGATGATTGCACTAGAAAACTACTTACTTTGGAGACTAATGTTGATCTTCTATCAAAAGAAAAGACTGATTTGTTAGCTAAACTACAAGCTTTTCAAACTCAACCTATCTTGTGCAATCATTCGGACTATGACAATATTGTAAAAGAAAAGGATTCATTGCTTTCTGATTTAGACCAGGCAAGAAAAGATATACATAAGAAAATGAATGACATTGCTCAGTTGCAAAGAGAACTTTATGAGTTAAAAAGAAAAGATATTCTTGATAACATATTAAAGAGTGGTCCGACCTTCAATGGAAGAAAAGGTTTGGGATATGTTCCAAAGAAAAACCAAACCAAAAAGACCCAAACTATGTTTGTACCCAAAAACACAATGGCTAGAAAAAGAAATGAAGTTGATTCTATTACTTGTCATTTCTGTTTACGTCTTGGACATTACTGTTTTTCATGCCCCTACAAGACTAAGAAGTCCAACTTAGTTTGGACCCCAAGACCCCAAACTTAGAAGAATGGAATGAAGTTGAGATATGACAAAATACTTAATTTTTGCAATTTATATTGTCCTATCTCAACAAACGATGCTATGCTTAATGGTATTATTTTTTCTGCACTGGTGTAATAAAACAGAAACTTCGTCGGTCGAAGTACTGTCGACCGAGCTCTGGGTCGGTCGAAGTATTGTCGACCGACTGGATGTCTTTAACTAATCAAAAATCTTCCAGTACTCATTTCGGTCGAAAATTGGTCAACCGAAAAATTTTCTGTTCTTTTTGATTGTGACACAGTAACATGCTCGATCGACAAATTGTCGACCGAGAATTATATCGGTCGAACAATTGTCGACCGACTAGTTTTCTGTATCAGAACTTTTATACACATATGCATTTTAAAAGTTTCTAACCTTATCGGACCATCACATGGGTACCAAAATCTAAATTCTAATGCAGGAATGGGTAGTTGATAGTGGCTGCTCCAAACATATGACCGGGAACAAGGACGCCTTTCAAACCTTTGAAGAAAAGAAAAGTGGAACAGTTACTTTTGGAGACAATGGTAAGGGCAAAATTGTTGGAATAGGTAATGTTGGAACAAATCTTGAAATCAAAAATGTTCTACTAGTTGATGGATTGCACCATAACTTAATAAGTGTAAGTCAACTATGTGATAGTGGTTATGATGTGCTATTTAACAAAACCTACTGCAAATTATTGATAGAAAATACTACAACTGTTGTTTATGAAGGAAATAGAGTTGGAAATCTTTATATCCTTAAACCAAACTCTATGAAATCAGTAGTAGGTAAATGCTTACTTGCAAATGAAAACACCTTACAACTGTGGCATAAAAAGCTTGGTCATGCTAGTTCACATGCTATTAAAAAGTTAGTAAAATATGATCTTGTTCGTGGATTACCTGCTTTGTCTTTTGATCAAGTTGCAAATTGTGAACCTTGTACAATGGGAAAGCAAACCAAAACATCTTTTAAATCAAAACATGTACTTAGCACCAGTAGATCATTAGAATTAATTCATATGGATTTATTTGGACCAATGAGAACACAATCTATTGGTGGTAAACGATACTGTTTTGTTATTGTTGATGATTATAGTAGATTTACATGGGTACATTTTATTGCAACTAAAGATGATACTATCCATGTCTTTATGCAATTTTGTTCTAAGATTGAGAATCTTTTACAACATAAAATATGTACCATTAGAAGTGATCATGGTGGAGAATTTGAAAATCATACATTTGAAACTTTTTGTACTTCTCAGGGGTATACTCACAATTTCTCTGCTCCACGCACCCCACAACAAAATGGTATTGTAGAACGGAAAAATCGATCTTTACAAGAAATGGCTAGGACCATGATGCTTGAACACAACACACCTAAAACCTTTTGGGCTGAAGCTGTAAACACTGCTTGTTATGTGCTAAATAGAGTCACGGTTCACTCTCACTTGAAGAAAACTCCATATGAAATAATACACTCTAAGAAACCTAGAGTTGACTACTTCCATACTTTTGGCTCTACATGTTACATTTTAAACACCAAGGATGATAGAGACAAGTTTGATTCTAAATCACACAAAGCATTCTTCTTGGGATACTCTACTTCTAGCAAAGCGTTTAGGGTATATAACACTATCTCTAGAAAAGTTGAGGAATCCATTCATGTTTCTTTTCATGAAGAATCAAAATCCACAAATTTAGATATCATTGATCTCACTAATCAGTTTGACACTATAACCATTCCCAATGATAATGAGAAAACTCCCACATCCGATCCTCCAGTTGAAACACAACCTACACCTAGGCTGATCAAGGATCATCCCCACGAGCTAATTATTGGAGATCCAAATGATAAAGTCAAAACTAGGTCCTCTTTCCAAGATGTTGCAAACATGGCTTTTGTCTCTATCATTGAACCTAAGAAAATATCCGAAGCTCTTAAGGATGATTACTGGATAATAGCCATGCAAGAAGAATTAAATCAATTCACTAAAAACGATGTATGGGATTTAGTTCCTAAACCACAAGATAAAACTATCATAGGAACTAAATGGGTTTTTAGAAACAAGCTTAATGAGGCAGGAGAAGTCATAAGGAATAAAGCACGGTTAGTTGCACAAGGATATAATCAACAAGAAGGAATAGATTTTGATGAAACATATGCACCCGTAGCTAGACTTGAAGCTATTAGGATGTTACTAGCTATTGCTGCCCATAAAAACATTCAGCTATATCAAATGGATGTCAAAAGTGCATTTCTAAATGGCATCATACAAGAAGAAGTTTATGTTGCTCAACCACCTGGCTTCGAAATACCAGAAAAGGACGATCATGTTTATAAACTTAAAAAGGCACTTTACGGTCTAAAACAAGCACCTAGGACTTGGTATGAACGGCTCAAGACATATCTTTTCGATAATGGTTTCTCTGTTGGAAATTCAGATTCTACTTTATTTTTCAAAACATATGCATCTGATTTCTTAGTTGTGCAAATATATGTTGATGACATTATTTTTGGTGCCTCAAATGAATCATTATGTACACAATTCAGTGACATTATGCAAAAAGAATTTGAAATGAGCCTTATGGGTGAATTAACATTCTTTCTTGGTTTTCAAATTAAGCAAACACCCGCCGGAATTTTTATAAGCCAAGAAAAATACACTAAAGAACTGTTAAAACGCTTTGGGATGGATCAATGCAAACATGCTACTACTCCTATGGCTACTTCTATTAAAATTGATAAGGGTGAAAATGGGGAACCTATTGATGATTCCTTATATAGAGCCATGATTGGTAGTTTGTTATATTTAACCGCTTCTCGACCGGACATTATGTTTTCCGTTGGTCTTTGTGCTCGATTTCAATCACAGCCTATGCAATCTCATTTTCTTGCGGTTAAACGAATTCTTCGATATCTAGCCGGCACTACTTGTTTTGGTTTATGGTATCCAAAAGGACAATCCTTGGAGTTTAAAGCATATACTGATGCGGATTATGCCGGTTGTCGACTTGATCGCAAAAGTACTAGTGGTGGATGTTTCTTATTAGGTAGAGCCTTAGTATCTTGGTTTAGCAAGTAAAAAAACACGGTTGCCCTATCTACAACCGAAGCTGAATATATGGCAGCTGGGTCTTGTTGTGCTCAAGTGCTTTATATGCAACAGGTTTTAAGCGATTATGGTTTTCATCTTTCATCTACACCTATTTTTTGTGACAACAAAAGCGCCATAAACTTAGCACATAATCCTATTTTACATAGCCGGGCCAAACATATTGAAATCCGTCATCACTTCTTAAGGGATCACATCTCAAAGAATCATGTTTCCCTTCATCATGTTGATACGGAAAATCAATTGGCTGATATTTTTACAAAACCGCTTCCATTAGATCAATTCAACAACATTAGGAAGCAACTACTTATTACTCCATTGGAGGATGTTTTCTTTGATATCTGCGGTTCTTAAAACAAATACTTATGCTTTTATGATTAGTATCAAAATTGATATGAACGTTTAAATTGGAAATTTGTAAATTGTTGTCTTTACATTTTGGCTATTCAATGGATTTCTTTTTCGTTCGTTTTTTGATGGGATACCTAATTAAGGGGGAGTTTTTTTTTAGTAAAACGATTATCTTTTTGAAATGACAAAGGGGGAGAGATATATAAAACTATAATTTAAATATTTATGACAAACTCAATCAATGAGTTTCAAAAATATACTCTTGGCTTTACATTGAAAGTTGCTATGTTCCCAAATGAACTGGATTTCATGTTCCATAAGTCATTGGGGATACTAAGCACACATTATACAAATAAGAGGAAAAGTTCCAAACAGCAATCTAAAGGTATGGCATTTATATGTTTTATATTTCCTCTATTCATATTTTGGAAATGTTTGTCATCTTCAAAAAGGGGGAGATTGTTGGCTAAATGGACATCCATAAAATCCCTTTGTTTTGATTATGACAAACATTTCATTTTTATTTATCTGACGAGCTACTTGAGTGTGCAGGATGACACAACTATAAGGGAAATCCAACATGAAGTGTTTATATTTTCATGCAAATGTAATCATTGTAAAAACTTGTACAAAATTATAATGTACAAGTACTTAGAATCACATGTAAATCAAGCATTGGATTTTCCCTAGCTAAACACCTTAGTTATCCATTCAATAGGACCACCTATGCACACATACGTATAACTAGTGCCTAACTTGAAACCTTAAAACAGGATCTCTCTCGGTCGACCAACTCCTCGACCGAGATACTCTCGGTCGACCACATTATCGACCGAGAAAGATCCAAAAGTAGCCGTTAGACACAGCAGTTGACAGTTGCAAATAAACGTTAATCCAGAGAGCCTGTCGGTCGACAATTCCTCGACCGACCGGGCATCTCGGTCGACAAGTCCTCGACCGAGATGATCTCTGACAGCAACTGCAGAATTAATTAACTAGCCGTTGCTAATGCGCCTAACTTATTCCTAACGGCTAGTTAAGCACTAGGAACCCCCTAGAAGTTATCTAGAATGTCCTTAAGCATACTTAGGCTATTCCTATAAATAGGACAAGCCATAGGACACTAGAACTCACTTCTTACACTTGCTATACTTGAGAAAATACTTGAGCCCTCTTGTGCAATCTTTGTGATCAATTGGCCATTTTCCCTTTAGCTCAAGCTCGTCCTATAGGCTAGATTTTCCTAACCCTAGCAATCACAAGTCCATCATATTGGCTAGGAAAATCCAAACGCTTGATCTAGGGAAATCAAGCCTTGAGCTACAAGGATAAGTTGTATTTTCTTTTATTCCCTTCTTGTTCCTTGTATTATTTGTACTCTCCTTGCTACTCCAGGTAGGAGGCTGCGGATTGGAGAGGGTGAAGCTCTTCGTGGTGAAGAGGAAGACTTTGGACTACTTCAGAAGGCTGTCTTGACGGGAAGCTACTTCGGGAGGAAGGCTACTTCAAGGGGGAGCTTGAAGTTACTTCAAGGAAGGCTGCTTCGAGGTTGGCAAGACTACTTCAAGGTGAAGGCTGTCCAAAGGGTGTTTAGAAAGTATTGTAAATTTTATGTAACATCCTTGAGAGGTAATAAAATTTAGTACTTTCAAAATCCCGGTTGGGTAAGCAACCGGGTAGTGGACTGACTCCTTAGTATTTGCTAAGGTGGAACCACTCTAAACACCTGTGTTCCTCTTCTTAATCTTTAGTTTGGTTGTTTGAGTTTAAATTATTTTAAAATATATATAAAACTCTATTCACCCCCCCTCTAGAGGTTTTCATGGTCAACGCACTCAAACGGTCTTGAGACTGTTTTCCCAAAAAGTTCAATTAAATCAGATTGAAAATCAGCACTTAATCCAATTAGGTTTCCCTAATTGATTAGGCTTCAACTCACGATTCCTTTGGAGTTAATCCCTCAAATTTGGAGGGTTATTAATAAACATAATTATGAACAGGTATCCCATACGGTCAATGCTTGGTAAACCATCTCAAATGGTCTTGAAACCGTTTGCTCAACCAGGTCAAGTTAATCAGGTTGAAAATCAGGACATAATTCAATCTGATTGCCTAATTGATTGGCCTTCAACTCTCGATTCCTTTGGATTTAATCCCTCAAATTTGGAGGGTTATCAGCCTACATAATTATGAACAAAATTCCCAAACGGTCAATGCTTGGTCAACCATCTCAAATGGTCTTGAAACCGTTTGCTCCCAAACGGTTTCAAAGCGTTTGCCCTTAAACGGTTTGCTGAAACCGCATAGCCAATCAAATTAAAACGATTTGGAGTAGCTATCAAAACGGTTTTGCTTGATAATTTTCTTTGGATAAGAATCTAGGATGATGTAATCATCACCTTCCTTCGAACAACCAAGAACAGCAACCGTTCTTGATGGAAATTGCAGCAAAGAAACAAGAGTGCATCAAATTGAAGAAATCAATCAACAAAGCATAGAGAATTGATGCAATAGCAATGTTTAAGAGTTTGAGTTATAAAACCCGCCTCCAATTGAGCTCCAAAGCTCCAAGCTCACGCCATTAATGGTGGATGAAGCTCTTGCAACTCCCCCTAGGCTCGTCCTCAAGCTTTTGATTGTAAAAGTTGGCTAGGGTTGAAGAGGAGATCGAAATAAGAAGGAATCCATAATTTATTTTCGATTTCCACCATGAAATCATGGAGAACGAAGGTCAAGGGCTTACCCACAGGTTGGGGACGTGCTCCCTGCTCCTCCCTAGCTCCTTGGTCGGTTTTGCAAGCAAGGGGAAGAAGAAAATCCGAAAAAGGCCTTGGTTTGGGCTTGGAATGGCACTTTTATAAGGAAATTGATGAGAGAGAAAATGCCTTATAAAAATCCAATTAATCCCAATAAAGTGGCCGCCTATTCCCCCTCAACTACCTTGGGTACGAGGAATCTTCTTTGCCTTTTATTCCCCTTCATTATCCTCAATTTAAAGAAAAGCAAATTAAGCACCTTAATGCTTATTATATAATATCCCACATGTGAGTGGATATTACTTTTCTTTATAAAAAGGTGAGTGGAATTTCACCTACTTAAGATATTTTCGTTCCTTATCTTGTTAAAGGAACGTCCATCCTTATTCAAAATCAACCCAAAATATTTTGGTTGAAAGCCCTTCAATTATTTTTATTCATTTTTGCCCTAAATCGAATTAGGGTTTCAATTAGGCATTATTCTTGAATATTTTAATGTCAAGATTCTCTCTCTTACAACTTAATTCAAATGAGGAGTTCCTCTCATTTTATTTTCTCTACATGATGCCAAGAAACATTAAGGACCATATTGAAGTGGTAATTTGCATATTGAACCCTAGATTTTGGGTAAATTGCACATTACACCAAAACTAGGTTTTAATGCACAAGGATTGCTTTACAAGCTTAATCTTGGTGTCCAAGCTTGTGGAAACCATACCACTACATCATATTCATTCTTATGATGTCTCAACATCAGAGGAACATCTTATCATGCAACATTTGCAATTTAACCCCTCAACTTGGGTAATATGCACTTTAGTCCAAAATAAACAAACATTGCTTCAACATTGTTCAAACAGGACCAAAATTGAAACATAGGTTCCTTTTGAGCCTTAATTACTTTTCACAAGATGATATTAAGCATATAATCATCTTTCTTAATCAATACACCTAGGGTTAAAGCATAACCCAGGTCAGGGATGTTACACTTTAAATCTTTATTCAACACAAATTATGTCACATCAATTACATATATTTATATTAAACGTTATCTCATTACCACATTATGTTTATTTCTCACAATGTAATAATTAATAATTTTCTCATATTTATTTATATTATTGATTTGCACATTTATGTGAATCAAATCACTTCATATTCATATTGAATCCACTCCATGTATTTTAATGATCAAGGTGAGGCATATTACAAATTGATTTACATTAAGTGACCAATCATGTGTGTATTAGATAACAAGGTAACATACCATGCATTTCATATTGATGACTTGATTAATATGTGGTTAGATGATTATATATATCATTTATGTGTATCAAAGTATGTTAACTAATTATGACACCTAATGTAATTAATGTATCATGAAAGGCATTAAGGATGTATATGTTAAGGTTAGATGATTACAACTTAGGGTTTAGGTAAACATGATCACTATTCTTCATCTATACATTCTTAGTATTCATTAAATATAAGATTGGGTTACAATTATATTGCTCATCATTTCATTAGGGTTTATTGGTTTATGACATGGTCAACATCATGCCTGTCCATTATTAGTATTAAAATGTGAGTTATTCTTATTATGTGCATTAGATATTCATTAGGGTTCAAATATATGAACTATTCATTAGATGATCGTTATATGTTATTTTGGATATAAAGAAACATGTGGTTACAACCATAACTTGTTTGGTCAAAACTAAGGATTCAAGCACACTAACTTCTGAATTAGGGAGTTAGGGTTTCTAAAGTCAGAGTAGCTATATTTCAGTATGTTACATGAATCCATTCCCTTGGAAAGGATTTCATCCTCAAAATATAACTACCCAAACATCATCAAACCAACTACTCTCCACCCCTTAAAAAGTTTGACCTACCAAGACAAACTAATCTAGAGGTAAAAGGGTGAGTCTAACTAGACCATATACAAGATACATCATACTTCACTACGCACTCTGATTGCTTACTAAACACCAAACTTCAAAGTTTAGGTTCTAGGGATAACTATCCAAACACGTGGTTATATGGGTCATAAGGGAACTATATTGGGTATCCATCCTCAACAAGTCATCATACACCTAAAACTTAGGGTTCCCAAAGATATACAACATAGATGTCTAAGGTCACTATTGCCTAAAAGCAAACTATTTCGAACAATCCATTTCATCTTAGGCCAGGTCAGTATCATATGGATCTGGGATTTCTTGTAAACCAAGCAAGTAGTGCGGAGGAAAATATTGCCAACCCCCAGAACTTGATCCTCTCTAGACACATTTTCTTCAACTTCATGCCCTAATAGTTGCCGAAAGGCAAACCTAAACAACATTAAGTTATACATATTTAAGTTATGAGCATTTTAGGGTTTTATTCATCATGATACTAATGTGGAACTATAGGGTCCTAAATCAACCTTTCATCATTTATAGATCAACTGTACCGCAACCATGTCACCTAAAGGAACTATGTAAGGCGTGGATTCTAATTAGGGAGACAAAACTGAAATAGTCAGATTCTGACTACCATGGGCTCTGG
The DNA here is from genome assembly GCA_963693085.1 of Alisma plantago-aquatica. Classification (NCBI taxonomy): domain Eukaryota; kingdom Viridiplantae; phylum Streptophyta; class Magnoliopsida; order Alismatales; family Alismataceae; genus Alisma; species Alisma plantago-aquatica. The sequence goes on from OY856410.1 coordinate 344,299,948, forward strand.
TACCATGTTGTAAGGAGGCGAGATCACCTCCTTATTTAAAATATGGTAAACAAAACACCATTGGAAAGCAGCAGAATAAAAAAAATAACTCACTATATTCAATTTCATAAAGGTTTACAAAAATACATCAAATTCTCCCATTTTGGGGTTACATTAACATACAAAACAAGATCTAGATAGAGGGAAGTCCAAACTACTTCAAATCTTATCTCCAAAGCAAAAACTCCAAGAGCTAGGTCCAAGCCAAAAGCTATATACTCCTTGATCTAACCTGGGGTTGTAAGCATACCCCATCAAAGAAAGAAACAACAGGAGACATCAACAAAAGCTGGTATGTGCATACTAAATAGGAAATTGAGCAATATATGGAATAATGGACATAAAATATAAAAGGATTCCCATAGAAAAGATAAGGACCACCCAAATAGGTATCAAGAGAAAAGGAATTGAAATAATATGATAACAAAAGAATACTTGCCATTATTAAATAAAAGAGTGGTGCCACATAAGCACATATCATAACCATCATCCTACATGCATGTGAGATAAGCATAAGACTAGAATATTATAAAGACAAAGGCGGCCAAGTCTCATAAACTTGAAACTTGATAGAGAAAGGAATACTTCCAATCTTCCAAATATATAAAACATGGGCCAAGAATCGCACATCTTGCCCTGGGTATGAGGTTCCTTTGCATCCCAAAAGAGCAGGAAATATCACATCTGCTCGACAGGAAATAACACATCTGCCATAAAACCAATGCAATTACATTACTCTACTGCTATTGAATCACATAGCATGTTAAATGTGAAGGCAAGTAGAAAGTATAGTCAGAATATATAAACTAGTCACCACATAAGTGACCAACATATACATCCACCTCATAAGTGGGCAAAGGACATCACATGTCATCTTTTAGTGATTCATCATGAACAAAGCATAAGATAAGAGTTCAAACGAATATCCATGATCACATGTTCAACATCAAATAAGGTATTTCACATGAACAATGATTTTCAAAAGAAAAGACATTGTGTATAGGCTAATGTGCATAGGACAAAGAGAATGAATAAGCATAGGTGAATTGCTCAACATAGAGGAATAGGGGATACAACATACCTCTCTTACTTAGAGTCATATTAACCTCTTTTCCAAACCTTTAGTTGAAATCCTAATATATGAAATTTTTACACAAAACCTCAATTCAGACCTCACAATACCATCACTGACTTAGTTAGGTTTTTCTGATTAAGAATACATATAATTTTGCATATATTGGAGTTATGAAGGTTAAAGTGTATTTTTGGTGATTTTTAGGTATTTAATTCATTTTCTAAAAACTCTTTTCGACAAAACTGAAAACCAATATGTGGAAATATTTTTATTAAAAATAACATGTTTTTCTGAGTTCATAACATATTTTACTTTAATTTTTGGACAAACGAATCAAAAGTTATGAATTATTGAAAACCGACCAATTAGAAATCGACACATCGTCAATTTTTAACATAAGATCATGAGTTTTAAGCATGTAATAAGAAATATATGGGAAGGGGGTTATGAAGCTCATACCTAGGGAAGATAATAAGGTCCAAACAGCAAGAATCCGATCTTAGAAGGTCTGGTTTCTCCAAGCCTAGCTCCTTTCTTGAGCTAAGATCACCTTCTCCACTTTAGAGGTGCAAACCCTAGCAAAAGAGCATGGAGATGACATGTTTTAGGGTTCTAGGTGGGGTTTCACCATGGAAGTCCATGGTTACGACCTTTAATAGGGTTTAAGGAAGACTAATAGTATGAAAATAGGGAATTAAGGGAGGAAACGTACTAGTTTTGGTCGAATTTACCAAGGAGGAGCTTTAGAAACCCTAATAGGACAATTTGGAAGCCCTAGGAGCCTTCTTCACCAAGGTAGGCTCCCTCTATTGCCTTGGGGCAGCAACTTCGTGGAAAAATACAGAATTATCTAAGCTATAGGAAAGAAAAGGAGAGTAAGAGTTTTCGAATTGTGAGTTGGGAAGGGGTATACATGGCTATATATAGAAAGAGGTGAAGCATGAGGAGTCGTAAGGGACTTTCCATGTGTCTTTAGCCTAGGGATTGATGGCCATGTAAGAGGATAGCTCATAGAGTCTTCATGCATATACAAAGTCGGTCCTAGGAGCCCATATATTATTCTAGGCCATCCCCACCGTTTTTCAAGAAAGAAATAACCTCATTGGTTGATAGCTTTTAAGGATAAGCATCTTTATAAAGAGGGCAATCCCTATAATGCCCTTGGAAAGAAATACCATCAAACCAATGTGAAACTAGGTTCTACAATGGTTTCAAATCTCGTTAATAGTAAGGGAATATCTAAGGATTAAAATTCAGTTGATATTTTGCAAAGAAAACCTCTCGATTGGGTAAATTGCATAAAAGTCCAGAATGTACCTAAAATTGCATAACTTGCACAAACAACATCCAAATTGAACCAAACTTCATCCACAAGTTATATTTGATGTGTAGAATACAAAATTTCCATTATTTCCTTATTTTGAATTTATAAAATCACATTTTTAGTTACTTATTCCTTTTATTGATTTTCTCTCCCCTAAACGTATCCTAATATTTCAAGGTTGTCCAAATTAGATGAAATTTGACATGTAGGCTAATTTTGATATGTAGATTTCGAATTTGAAGTTTGTTTCCTCTTTTGAGACTTATTTTTATGAGATATATAATATGGCCCATTAACATCCCATTATCTAAATTGTTCATCCAATTAAGTTTCTTATCTTCATATTACCACTAAAATGAGTTATGTGGGATATTTTATGTTTCAAATCACATCAAAAAGTTAGATTAAGGTTTAGATTACTTAATTATGGTAATGAAGCTTTCACTGAGGTATTTGTGCATAAACCCTTCCATTGGTATAATTAGTGAATAAATGTTCACTAAACCACTATAAATTCCATTAATTAAATAGAAAGGCCAATAAGGATAGAAATGAAAGGAAAATATGGGAAAGAGGGTCAAAAGATAAAATTTCAGAATTTGGTATGTTACACAATAAGCATTTGTTGAAACGATTGGATGCTGATTTATCAAAGTATGTACCCCCTTTCTTCTCCGAGCTATCCAACATAGTGTTGAAGTTGCCAAGAGATATCCAGGAAGAAGAGATCGTGGCTGAGATTTCTTCTAGGTGATTCCAAAGGAATCTACATTTAACTGGATTAGGACTGCCATAGACCACCATAAGGAACCAACTGTTATTCACTTTACAATGGATGAACTGCATGTGGCTGCACAAAATCTCGATGTTACAACGTGAATTATCCCACATGAGCCAAATACCACCTGAGATACCAATGGATTCAACTCTATGGGAGTTAGGAAACCCCACTTTTTTAATTATGTTTTCAACAATTGAGCCACTGCAACGAGGCTCCACTATAGCTAGGATCTAAAGCTTATGGGAGAATTTAAACTCTTTCATTAGACCAGCTTTACCTCTTTTACTCGCTCCTCGGATATTCCAGCAGCAAAGATTCATTAAAGAGGTTGAGAAGAGGGGTGGGTTAATTAATAACAGCACACAAGCCCACCGCATGTGTGTTTCCATTATAATCCTTCATAGAGGTGTCATCAGCAGGGAGGTCATCCTCATTTCCAAACTCAAGAGTTAGGGCTGCTGCGGTTTCAGCTGGGGCCGAGGAGGAGCCGTCTTTAAGGGGAGGGTCCTGGGTTTGACCGTTCTTCCTAACTCTGTTCGAGCTCTGGACAGATTGGTAGACAATTTTCCTGTTCCTCAACATAAAAATCCATTACCTTCCTGGCCCTAGTGAAGAAATGGTGGATGTTGTTCGTTGTTTGCTACTGTCTTGTATGCACAGAACTGATAGGAACCTTCAGGTGGTGGGGACGTTGGCCTACCCTGTACAATCTCATCTTCTTGGAGGTGAACATCCGTGTTGGATTGGCTTTGAACATATTTCTTTTTGGTGGAGTCATTAATGTTTCCCTTATTGGCTTTTGAGGCTTCAACCTGCTTCTTGGCTTGCCGTTTCTTATTTTTACTCATTGCAGTTTCCCAGTCTGCATCATCATCCGATGCTTCTGTATCAGTGATTGGGACTGGCTCCATGTCTTTGGTGCTCTTACTTATGTCTTTGCTGGAGGTTTTTTGCGATGGTTTGCTTTGTGTTTGCTACTTGCGTTGCTCAGGTTATTAAGCATGGATGGCCATGGTATACGTGACCCCTAGTAGAGGAACCGGGGTGGAAGATGAGGCTCCAGCTATCGCATCCTGTGGTGACTGGACAAACTTGCATTCAGAGTCTGTATGACCAACCCTACTGCATTCCATACAAACCGACGATAGGCTCTCGTACTGTAATTTGAAGTGTTCGTTGTTGATGAATATGGAAGGAAGGAGGGGCTTGGAGGTTTCGACCTCTATTGCAATATGAGCGAACTTCCCTCGATGGCCTTGGGATGTAGTATTGTCGATTTTGATGGTTCTACCGATGATGTTTCCGAAGTTTAATAGCAGTTGGTTCTGGGACAAAAAAATGGGAGTTCTGGGATCCTTACCTAGACAACGAGCTTCCTGGGAATTGGATCAGATGGCCGGAATGACACGGACCAAGATTTCAGAAAAAGATAGTTCCCAAACACTGTCCAGGGGCCACCCGTCATAGCCCTCAGGAAGTCTGATTTGTTAGAAAATTAGATGATGTAGTAACCGTGCTCCAAGTCAATGACTCTGAATGATTCAGTAGGGCGCCACAAGGACTGGATTCTGTTAACTAAAACTTGAAAGACAATGGTGATGTCGATGGCCTTGACAACGATCGCATGCTTCTCGAGTTTAAGAAGTGGTTGAACTGCTTCTCTACGAACCATGATCGAAGGGAGTATGTCCGATAGGTCAATAGATATATCTGTATCCTTCACGAGATCAGGAGATATAGGGTTTAGATATGACAATGTGCCGCTAGTCCTTCCTGTCATTGCGTCCTTGTATGAGGGTTTCACCATGCCTTTGTTTTCATTTTCTTGGTTCATCTCCACGTCGCCGTCAGTAGGAGTGTCTTCGAGATCCGTCATGGAGGCATTCTTCAGAGGGCGTTTCTTGTGTGTGAAGCCTTGGCCGCCGAGACCTCTACCATGGCCTCCACCAGTCCCACGACCACCAATCCCTACGTCCTCCATCCATGTATTTGTAATCAATATTAACACAATTTAATCTAATTTAGTTGTATTAAAAAAATCCTAAATATCTACCTTTTCCTTTTACTGGATTAGGTTATAAATTGTACACCACTATTTAGAGATTAGTAGAATTATTCTAAACATATGCATTTATATTTTTTCAAGATTCCCATAGTTAGCTATGAATTTTATTAGATGATGGTATATTATTTGATTTAAATATCCAAAAGCAAGTGAAAATATTTCAATACCCACATATTATACATAATAAATTAGATGTGTAACGGGGATAACCAATAATAGAATGTGCCTGAAGAAGAAGTAAATGTTGGAAACAACCTTATGTCCACAATTTTTGTGAAAGAACTAAATCAATGTATGGTCAAAATGGCAGACTTAGTACTTGAGTTTTCTATTTACAAACACAAAGACCATAGTGTTGCTGCAATAAAATCCTTGCTTTGAAGAAATAATTTCAAAGGAAGTCCTATATAGGTGACCTCAAAATTGTGTTTCTATGGTCCAAACAGTTTCAATTACCTCTTACTTGTGTTCTAATATGGATAAGAGGTCAAACACATTAATCTTCCATGAGATCAATTAACAAATTAGAGAAATATAATTGGAATAGAAGGCTTCATATAAATCATAACAAACATAGTACCTAAAGATGCAACAAGTCCTATGTCATAAAAAACTCAATATATAATGTAGTAAAGTTCAATAAATGTATAGTATTTACCAAATAGGGAAAAGAGGGGAAATAAGGAGACACCTCAACTAATAAAATTGATAAGAAGAGATCTAGAAATTAAGAGACTTGTTCAGGACCTTCTCTAGGATATAGAATGGTTGGGACTACTTTTTCAAACTCAAGATAATAATCACATGTTGATAGGGTTTGGAGGATATGCATTGGATTGATTAAAACCCTGGGAGGGGATGTAATCAGTCACTAGGAGATGGAGGAAGGTGGATAAACTAATACCTATAGGTTTGGAGGCCTAGGATAGCAAGGAGATACTCTAGAGCAGAAATCAGAGAGGGAGAAAGACAATCAAGTTTGTTATAGAGGTAGAGGCTAAAGGGAATAAATCACAATCCATGAAGATCCGTCGAGAGAGAGAAGAGGAAGCAAAATGACAATACATCAATGACTAAATCAGGGAGGTTGTGGGGAAGCTTAGATCTACAAGTAAGTAGTAAATAAAGTTGCAAAAAGGTCTCTACCGTAGGATCAATAGTCCAAACAAAGAAAAGATAATTAAAAATGCACTCGAGTTATTTTTGTGTAAAATGAGTTATTTAGTTGTATCTATTGAATACTAGTAATATTATGTATTAAAACTTGTATTTCTTTCCTATTTCATTATAGAGGTCAAACAAGGTTCAACTAATATGAAACTTGACACCTCACCTAATTAAAACATTTGATTCCAAATTTACCGCTAACTTCTAGTTTTGTAATCATTTATTAGTTTTTTTTAACAAAATTTATTCAAAAGATGTAATTACCATTTTTATAATAGTTGTCATTTATTGTAGTAATATTACCATTAGATTTCTTTTCTAACTATCTTGTGATGCCATATTTCCTTGCCACTTTTAAATTATTTTCATTTTTATACTCAAATTTTAAAGTCATGTAGTTTTATGATAATTTATATTAATATGAACTAGTTCCCTATTATTGTTTATTTCTGACCTATTTTTGGTCATTAAGGTAAGTCTATGCACTATAACTTATTTTCTGACCATTTTAGGCATTATTAACATGTCATTTATTAAGACTTGCAACTAACAAGGGTCATGGCACGTTAATGTAAACACACATTAAGACTTGAATTTGTATAACATGTCATATGGTATCATATCTGTCTTTAAATTATATATTAAAATTTATGATTTCATATATCAAGTTATATGTATTAAACATGTCACATCATGTAACTTAGGGTTAACAATGAAAAAAATCAAATTGCTATTATTATTCATTAGAATTTTAGTCCTAACTCGCAAAAGACATTATAAATTACCCTTATTATTGTCCTATAAAAGTTAGGGGTGCCCACTAATTGAACATAGAGAATGTGCTTCTTCTATACAAGTCTTTTTTGTAACCATTAAGTTACATGGTTGGTACCAATGCCTTCAAGACACGTGGTAAGGGATATAACCTAAGTTCATCATATGTGCGTGCTAGATTTGGTGGTTAGAATTTTCTCTACTTGATCATTACATGTTCCCTAGGGTATAACTTATGCCATTTTGGATTTTCTTTTGAACTAATTCCATTGGCATCTAATTCTTAGAATCTGGGTTTCTAGCGTCAGGATATCATGCTTTCATATGTTACACAATACCTACTACTAGATAGGATTTGGTACTTAAAATCAATTTATCCACACCGCAGTAAATAACTAATGTTCACCACTCAAAATGTTCTAAATTGTAAGTCAACCTAACTCCAATAGTGAAAACATTATGTATCATCCATCTCTTCTAATCCATCATTACAACCCAAGGTTTATGTTTTAGTCTAACTAGTCTTATCAGTATCCTCTATAGGGTTACCACATTAATATAGACTTTATAGGTTGGTTACTTGCTTCAAGAAGTCATCTACAACATCCAAATACATTTTTCTAGATGCGGTAGTATAATATATTTTGATGATGAAAAGCTATACGATGTAAAGCATAAATGTGGATCCACAATCAATGTGGGAACAATGACTTCATACCTATATTTACATATGTCACCACACTATCATCATAATTATACTTCTTATGAGTATGTACATATAAGGAAAAAGGTACAACTTTGATAGATATAAGTCATTTGGAAGGATAAAGGTTACCTTCATTATTATCCTCATAAACTGCTTCATTATCCATGGTGGAGACACAACTACATCATTGTCAATAGGTCTTCCTCCATATTTTTTATTGCTATTAACATGGAAGGTGCACAATGTTGTCTCTGAAATGGTTTTTGTCCTCATTAAAGGTGAGGACACATAAACTTGGAATGTCAAGACTCTCCACAAAGGTGACATCTGATTGAGTGATCTAGTATAGGAACGATGTTCCCCAGGGGACACTTCTTCTAAAATCTAGCACACTGATTGTTTTTTAGGTCTTCACCAAAGGACAATATTTTATTATTCTGAGACGGGGGATGGATTATATGGTTGGCTTCATTATTACTCAGGACACTAAGGAGATATAGTTCACCATAAACAAGGATATAAACTATAGACAAGGCATTTAAGTAGAGTCACAAGTTCTAGAAATGCAAATTCCAAACGTGAAGAGCTAGTTCATCAAACATATATGAAGCAAATTGAACTTTCTAATTGTTAGAGAAAGGGATACACTCAAAGTTTCATCAAATTGTGAGGATCCACTCATCTTATTTGTTCAACATGTTGACTTGGATCTCACCTTTGAAGTACGTTGGGTTCATCTTGTTGAAGTTGGTAAAGGCATACTACCTTGGTTTGACTAGGGCATAGGGGGAGTTTACTTCCCATGCTAAGGTAGATGAAAGTATCTATTAGAGAATACCTAATTCCTACTCAGGGGTGATGCTTTTTGTTAGGTTAGGGGTAGAAAATTTTAGGGTCGATTGAACTACCATAAGTAAATTGCAAATGTAGGAGAAGATAGAGGTAAATAGATTAAAAGAGGAGAATTCATCAATGGAATTCCTCTAGGGACTTGAGACTCCTCAAACCTAGATTGGTCATTCATAGATGCTATGTTGGATCTATATCCAGACATAGCCATGTGTGTCTAAATTGAATCAATAGAACATCCCAAATACCAAACACCAAACAATGTTTCACAAGTGATGGGTACTCCAATGTTAACTAAATGTGTTTTTAGAAACATCTAAGAGGTCTCATTGGAATAGAATAATTTATCTATTATGAGATATCAAGTCAAGAATGTTCACCACCGACATGGGTATATATACAAAGGAAACCTATATAGCTAAAACCATTTGTGATTTGTTGTCAAAGGAAACCTAGACATCTTAACTCTATATCCGAAAGAGAAGGTACTCATGTGTAGATCTGTGGTTAACTCTTCCAAAATTCTCTTCACTTAAGATGTTGGGAAAAAATAACACAAAACTAGAACTAAAGGCACACACCAAAATAAGTTCTTATGTTTATATAAATTATTTATTTGGGAAATATATGAAGACCATAAAAGGAACAACGTATAAGGTACAATTCCCTTCAAAGATATTTTAAAATAATCCTCAAAAGGTTTTCAAGAAGAACCTTCAATTAGAATGATACATAACTTGTGAAGAAACATTGTCAACAATTAATATATACTTCACAACTATGAAAAACATATAGATTTATTTGAAAACTAGAATAAATCAAACAAAAAGGGTTTCTAAATCACCATAAATCCAACAATAATGATTTTTTAATATTGGGAATCTCAACCTAATTACCATGGAATAAGTATGACCATCTAATTCCAATAATAAAAAAAGTTAGTAATGGAAATCCTCACCCAATGACTTGGGAACATGCATCAACACATTGTTTCATTATAAATAAAATGGCCATAATAGATATCACACATAACATGTATTGTTACTTCTTACATTATGCTAGTTATCAAAACAAAAATGCACATTAATAGAGATTATAGATAAATTTTAGTCAAATTATTCACATGAGGTTCCAAATTAAGATTACAAAATAAATTGAATCAAATGAGGCCAACTTCATGAAGATGCAATCCTGAGATAGGACAAGAAAATGTGGAAAATATGGTTTCTATCAAAAATCTAAATCCATTACACTAGTAGGATACAAATTAAGAAATAATCAACATATCACAGATAATTAGTTTTGCAATTCCAACAGTTTAGTGACTATATATGATCAATTTCAAAACATAATACTCAACTAAGTTAATAAGATATGAAAGACAGAATAGAGGCAATATGCCCCACTTAGGTCAATATTAAGGGAATATGGGTTATTTTCCAAAAAAATTAATGAAGGAGAAGGCAATTAAACAATTTAACTAAGACAAAGTTAGGGACGGTCTAAGTGTAGGCAATCACTAAAATAACTTTGATACATTTTCTTGTATTATATTATCATTATGTTCTCATACTTTTTTTGTCACTGAATAAAGTTACAAGACCAACACTATTTTGTAGTATAATTGATTATATAATTTTAAAATATATATAGTTATAAAATATTTACATTCATATTATTAGTAATAAATTTTATAAGATAACTATTAATTATTTATAAATACAAAAACTAGGTAAAATAACTTTGATGGCCCCACATCACATACTAAAATTTAGATGCATGATGGAAAACATTAGAAACATAAATCACTCAAAAACCCACTATTTGATGAAGGCATAAAACACTAAAAATCCCCATATGCCCAAGACTAGCATGAAAAATATATATTCTGATGTTAAAAGCATTACATGTATATTTACAAAAAAAAGGCTATAACATCACTGTGATGGAATCCTCAACTTGATGAAATGATTCCAAAGGAAAGCCCCAACAAACCCAAAACTGTGTTCTTAAGGTTTTAATGGTTTCAGAAACCACTTTCTCATGCTACAAGATAATAAAGATTTCAAACATGTTCAACCCCCATGAGAACAACAATAGAAGAATTGGGGGAATATAACAAGAATAAAATCACCAATGAAATCATTGTGGAAGTAATCCCTTGAAGATGTGATAAAGATTATGTTACAAAAAACTTGAGATATGGTGAACTAGAGCTTGATAATAGATCATGTCACAAGTTTAGTGAAAAGAGAAAAAAAGGAGATGCATTTTGAGAAATGTGTAATGTGTATAGATTCTTGGCACCATAACAAGTTGTTCCATACATGCTCCTAGCTTTGGGATGGACAAGACTGATATGTTAAACTCATGGTAGCTATAAATACATCATTTCAAAGTCATACATACGTAAATTGATCACAAAGAAATTCATTTAATCAATAATGCAACATCTTAGATGTTTGTTTCCTAAAAAAATCAAGGTACCGATTCTTGTCAACAAATGGGCTACAGAGGACACCTAGCCAGATTCTTTTCTAGTCTTTCTTGATCAAGAGAGAAAGAGTCTAATTGCATGGATTATTAATTCCATGTACATCCCAAAGGAATTAACCAAAAAGGCATGAACCAAAAAGAGAACTAGGTTCACAAATGCAAGTAGTAAATCCATTTATTGAGATATTGTAGTTTATACAAAACCATATAACTTAAAAGTGTTTCAAGTACATGCCAGAGATATTTGTTGGAGATATCAATGTACTAAAATAGTTCAAGTGGAAGTGTCAATAACATTATCAAACTATTCATGTAAAATTTCAAAATAACAGCTAGTATAATAGCATTTTTTCTTCTAGAAAATTAACATAGAAAGACATCAAAATTTAAGTCTATCAAAATTTCACTTTCATATCATATTTTTAAGGGACAAGTGCCTTTGTGTCCCCACACTCAAGGAGAAAACAATATTGTTGCCTAATTAAATACTACCAATTTACTAGGGGGACAACTAGTCACCCGTCCATTGTGCAAGGTTGTGGGTGATGCCACATTTATTGAGAAAAATATCTAATGATTGTCAAATTAGTGCTAGTTCAAGTATTCATGAAGTATCAAGATCTACAAGTTGATGAGTACCTTAAGGAGCCAATCTAGGGTTTTAAATAATTTAGGGTTCACCACTTTCAATTATTCATGCATGCTTTTCAACAGTGAACATACATTAGAATAATTAAAATCATAGATCCATTACTTTATCCAAGTAAGATATACAAACACTGTATAACTATGATTCAAGAAATAATATATGTACTAATGTCACTAAAACATCTTTGTCTTAGAAACCATTCATTAGGTTTTGTACGTGGATATTTACTATTTTTCCTCATGATCAGTAAACCCTAATATGTACCTTAGGCTATTGCATCCTTTTATTGTGGTCATTAGGTTCACTTTAGGTTTCATGATAACACTGGTGATGATAACATATAAGAGTATACTCATGAAATACTAACATTCATATAACATACATATATGTGTATAAACACAAAGTGTATATTTATAATTAACACTTGCCCACACAGGTATTATTCTTATGATACCCAACATACACATTATATCTCAAATCCCATGTTTACCCCGCATTATTTCTTGTTTGGTGTACAATTAAATTGTGTGGCGTTTCTTAAGATATGTGACACACATTTCCCCTCTGTTTCCTACAATTTCCCTCTACCGATGAATATTCTCCTCAACACTTTATGTTACCCTTCCATGACTATAATTCTCATATGAGGCTAATGCCTTGGATCTTTGACCTTTGTGGCCAATGTTTCCTGTAACATACCATATTTTGGTACTAAATTTTATTTTAGAGCTATTATACATAATGTTGTCAAATTGAAAATCCTTTTTGCTTAATTTCCATTCATAATTGAACTTCAATTGAATTATCTTGAAATTTGGGCACCTAAATGCAATTTGTCCTCATTTTGATTTATTCATCCCATACGGGACCAAAAATTGAATAATTGAAGTCAATCATGAATTCTTGGCGTTGGAATCACCCAAAAATACAATTTTAGTTATTCAATAATTATATTAGGATTAATTAGGAGAATGGAATTATCAGCCACATTGGGATCATGATTATGGAAACTAGGATTTTTATAATTTATATTATTGCCAATTAAAGAAATGACCAAAATTTAAATGAATAGTAAATTATGAGATATGAATTTTCAAAGAAACACCCAAAAGTGACTTTAAAATAATGTAATTTCTCTGGTCAAACCAGGGTTTGACCCGTCCCTCACCCCATATACGTCTGTGTTCCTTCCACATGGCTATTTTGTTGACCAAAGTAACAAATAGGTGCACCACCCTTCCCTTCCCTCACACCCCCTCAAATCTTACCTCTCCTCCAGTCTCAACCTTGATGACCAATCAAGTAATGATGTGAACCCTACCCATCGCTATATACCACCCTAATCGCACATTATAAAAGAAATATGGTTGAATGTCATGAAGCTTTCTTAAAGCCATAGGTAACTGATGGTAGGGTTATAATGGCCTCTGGGTCACACCCTTAACCCTACAAGAACTCCAGTTCATCTAGTATGACAAGAAAGGATCATCCACCCCATGTCGCCATCCAACCTACAACATCATACATGCAACAAGTGCCTACAAGTTTCACCACCAAAGACCTTTCTCTATAATTCATGCTGCCACCACCTTCACCACCTTTACCAACCCCCATCACCACGTACTTAAACTCCCTAAGCCCCTTCATGGCCAACCAGCTCCATTAAAAGAGCCACTATCATTTATCTATCAAGCTTTGTCTCAATTGTACATACCCGACACTGCCTCACCAATACTACAAGACACAGTGATTTCTTCACCAAACTCCTATTGCCTTTCAAACCATCACCCTAACTACCTCAAACTCTTCTACATAACCTCCTCATAGTCTTCAATGTGCACTCAACCATGTCCTACACCACCAAACTCCGCCATCACTGTATAAGCTTCTCAGCCACTTGCAACACGACCACCACATGATGATGCCAATTGGCGATCATAGAAATCACAAGGCTCCTGAACCGTACAACCTAAACTCCTTTCTGAACCCCCACCTCTCCTCCTCATTCTTGAACAAGAGTATAGGTCTAGCAGCCTCCTCTGGCCTGGTCCCTGCTCCCGTGGTTGGTGATTTGGTTGACACTGTTGATGCTCGCCAGTAATGGGTTCTCAAAACCCTAGAGAAAGAAAGACAACCAACTCCTCAATGTCGAAGGTATAGACACAACTCCCTCCTTTTTTATTCCTATAGTAAATCAATTGGAATAAGGAACCAAATTGAATAATGCCCAATAATCAAAATGCATAGTGTGACACTTATATACAATGAACTAATTTGACACACACACACACACACATATATATATATATATATATGATCTAGATAGTTATATAGTGAAAATGATTCACCATCAAGAATTAAAGAAGATTAATGGAAAATGTCTAATCAATGTAACCCATGGTTTAGACAATAAATTGACTATCCGTGTAACATAATCTAATTGTAATCTAATAAAGAGAAAATGAATAAAAGAGGACACATGTGTAGAAATATAATAGAATGTATTCAAGTTCTAGTGCTAGCTATTTTACTACTTTGTCATCCCATAAAGACATGGAAACAAATCCCTTAGAAAATAATTCCCTTAAATTACATGTATGCATGTGGCATATACTATTGTAAGACATAAGTATTATTATTTAATATGTGAATTTATAAATTATACATACTATGAATATGAGTGATGAATACTATGGGGTATATGGACAAAGATATGTTTATATTGATGGGGAAGAACATAATGATCTAAAGATAATACACTATAACAATAAAAAGACAATTCTTAAGATATCCTACTCACTAAGGGGTAAAATGTAATTTGACCTAATAAGAATATAGCTCTCATGGAAATTTTTGATAAAGATTCTATCTTAGGCTCTAATGAATTTGGAGAATGCCACTTTTCTCTCATTGAAATGTTTCACATCAAGAAATTATTTTCTTTATAATACTATATATACAAAAAATTATTTTGTGGAATTTTATTGATGATTTCTTGAGCTATGTCATAATCAAGAAGGTTTTAGAAAACCCTATAGGAGAGTTACATGAAATCCTTAAAACGTAGAGTTAGGTACATGGTAAGATTTAGGATGCTACATTATAGTTGACATGCCTATTTAAATTTCTAGTTGAACACTTTTAAAGGGATATGCAATTTCAAGGATGAAATACACTTTACTTAACATACCATATTTTGTTACTAAATTTAATTTATGATCTATTATACATAATTTTGTCAAATTGGAAATCCTTTTTGCTTAATTTCCATTCATAATTGAACTTAAATTGAATTATATTCAAATTCAGGCACCTAAATGCAGTTTGTCCTTATTTTAATCTATTCTTCCCATAAGGGACCTAAAATTGAATAATTAAACTCAATCATGGATTCTTGGAGATGGACTCACCCAAAAATACAATTTCAATTATTCAATAATTATTTTAGGGTTAATCAAGAGAATGAAAATATTGGCCACATTGGGATCATGATTACAAGAACTAGTATTTTTATAATTTATGTTAATGCTAACAAAAGGCACGGTCAAAATTTTAGGTTGTAAATTAGGAGATATTAATTTTCAAAGAAACACCCAAAAAAAACTTAAAAAGGATGTAATTTCTCTCCCTAATGCCACACACACTTGCGTTCCTTCCACACAACCATTTTGTCGACCAAAGTAATGTCCAGGTACACCACCCACCCTTACCTCACACCCCCTCAAATATTACCTCTCCTCGAGTCTAAATCTCAATGACCAGTAAAGCTATGATGTGAACCCTAGCCTTCGCTATTTACCAGCCTAGTTGTAGACTGTAAAAGAAAAACCATCTACTATCATTAAGTTGTCTTAAAGCCACAGGTAATTGATGGTAGGGTTATAATGGAAACCATATCAAACCCTTAACCTTGTATGAACTCTAGTTCATCTAGTATGACTAGAAAGGATCCTCCACCATCATGCTGCCATCCAACCTACAACATCAAACCTGCAACAAATGCCTACAAGCTTCCCCACCAAAGCTCTTTAATTGTAACTCATGTTGTGTCCACCTTCATTACCACCACCAAACCCCATAACCACATACTTATACTCCCTGAACCCTTTCACAGACAACCAACTCCATTAAAAGAGACACTATTATTATTTCGGCAAGCTTCATCTGAACTGTACAGGCTCGACACTGCCTCTCTAGTAACAAATTTGCATGACACTACCAGTTCTTCACAACACTCCTACTGCCTCTCAAACCATCTCCTTCCTACCTCAAACTCTTATCCCTCACCTCCTCATCATCATTAGTGTTCACTCAGCCATGTTCTACACTACCATAACTCACCACCATCACATAAACTTCTCAGCCACTTACAACACCACCACTGTAGGGTGATGCCAATTGGTGTTCAGAGAAATCATGAGGATCCTCAACCACACAACCCAAACCCCTCACTGAACGTCAACTCTCTCCCTCATTTCTGAAAAAGTGCACATCTCAAGCATCCTCCTCTGGCCTGGTTGTTGCTCTCATGGTCAATGATTTGGTTGACATTGTTGCTACTCGCCACTAACGGGCTCCTAAAATCCCACAACAAGAAAGAAGGCCAACTCATGTGCATCAAAGGTACTTACATGAATCCCTCCTTTTTGATACCTATAGTAGATCAATTTCCCTTAAATATATGTATGCATGTGGGCCTATACTGTTGTATTACATAAGTAGTACTATGTAATATGTGAATTTATAAATTATACATAATAAGAATATGAGTGATAAATACTATAGTGCATATGCACAAAGATATTACATTGATGGGGAGGAACTTAATGTTCTCAAGATAATACACTATAAAAATAAAAAGATGATTATTAAGATATCCTACTCACTAAGGAGTAAAATGGAAATTACACCTAGTAAGAACCTAGAAAGTGATTTCCAAGTAAAGAAACATCAAATAACCCTATTACATTCTCTCCTTCTAGATCCTTGAGAAATTGACACCCTCTATTCTTGTGGACACATTGGCTTGGAAATGCTCAATTGGAACATGTATGAAATTCTCATTCTGATATTATACTATTTATTTACCTCTTGAGTTTCATCTACATAATTTAGTAGAAGTGGTGTACCAATGATGTTATTAGCTTTTTCACCCCCAACTAAATTGAATGTTGAATGTTGTTGAATAATTGAAATATTGGTTGATTTTGAGATTGGCACAAAAATTTGAAATATTGGCTAAGTCTTTGGCTGACTAGTTTCAGTGGGTCATATTACTAGTTTTAGTGGGTCATATCCCCTAACTCCACGCAATGGTTAATAGACAATTAGAGGCCCCTCGGTATTGGTTACCCCCATAGGAGAAAGTGATATTCTCTCATAGAGTGGATAACACTAGGCACCTAGACACTAGAGAAAGCAAAATATTAGATTAATTGTGCAAATGGATAAATCATTTCATTTTGCATAATTGGATATATTGATATTAGTTTTGATAATATCTTTAGGGTTTCTAGTTATCACTTTATACCTTTTCAAGACTAGCATGGTAGATTGACTATCCTCTTATTAATATCATAGTTCACTAAGAAATCTTACCTATATTTGATTACATGAATCCTTTTTTTTAAATAGCTCAATGATTGAATTTAGTATCATCCTTTCCGACCCAAAATTTCTCCTTTTTGGGGTCCATGTGTGGTTTCTTTCCTCTGCAAACTCTTGGATAGGTATAGGAAGAACAACTAGAAGAAACTTGCAAGAGTTATCCCCTGTTGGAAACTAGATAGGAATTAATACTTGTTCTTAATCTTGTAATCTTATGTTTAAACCTTACACAACTCTGATGTAAAATCATGATTATAATAAATAGTTTCTTATTTTAATACAAATATTATAAATATTTGACAGTAAAAGTCCGGTCTTTACACTTCAACATTGGAACAATGGTTCTCATATGTTCACATAAGATGGGTATGCCAAACTCAAGGTAGCTATGAATATATTATTCCAAAATCATGTGTGCAAAGTGGGTTTTCTACTAGATTGAATGTTAAGAGCAACCATTTTAATTGACATGTATGTAAAAATATTATTATTAAAGACAAGAAGTGTCATATAGTGTGCACTTTTAATCTACCACTCATTTTGTGAATACACATCATTTGGCACTTTCTATTTTTTAATTTGGTTCTCTTATCTTAAAATAAAATCGTTCATGAATGTTGCAATATATGATTATGGATCTGTGGAACACCACTTTGTGAATTATTTTTAGCAAAATGTTTATTATTGTAAAATATATACCCTGAGAGGAAACATTCTAGTACAAGTGTGTCAAATTTGTCTTCTATTCTTAAAAAATACCAAATTATACACTTTATATGGCATGGAGGTGTCGATATAATTGTTGTAGTGAGAGCACCCTTACTATTAAATAAAAAAATTGAATATCTTGAATGTTAAATAACATTAATTATTCATAAAAGGAATGGATACTTCAAAATTCAATATTTATATCTTAAAATATATACCAAAAGTATATAGTATCAGAATTTGTTGAGTCAAAAAGGTCCACCTCCAACTTGGGTTGGTACATGGACCTATAAAATGGGTGGGTGGTTTGGGTTTGAGTTGGGTCATTGTAAGAGTGGGTCTCATGGGTACGGGTTACAAACCTCTAATGTTAAATTGGTTGAGCATTAGTACACACACAATTGACTGATTAGGTTGTAGGTTGATCCACGTGTGCCCATATAATATGCATACAATAAATAATATATTGCTAGCTACTTCTCCTAATAAATATAATTCACTAATACTTTTTAGTACAAATATAAAAAATGTGAACAAGTATCCATTGTGTTCAGTGTCAAATGCAATCTATTAACTATATTTTTGATTTAACATAAATTGTAAGAAAGATAAGAAAACAAGCTACTGTAATGTAAAATGGAAAACACAAATGATATAGATGTTGGAAAAGCATAATAAATAATCATAAGATCATTGTATTTTTTCATCTAACATTAAAAATTCGTAATGTAGCATGTTCTTATAGTTATCTACAACATAAACTGAACATAAAGAGAATATAAATGTTATGACTTAATATAGAACATAAACCACACTATATGTTCATCAATATAAACAATAATATATATAAAATAACTATTTTTACAATAGCATAAAAATAACAAAACATACGAATCATGGTCTATTGAATTTATCATTTTAGAATCTATACATTGCACAACACTCATTTGGCTACTTCATAAATGTGTACATATGGTACATCTTAAGAGTCATACATGTATTATATGAATATTATATTTATTTTAGTTAATTCGATCACACGTAGGTGTCTGTGGGTCATCCATGAAACTCCCTAACCTGATGAGTGCATATTGATTTGGGTTATTTATTACAGGTAGCAAATTTCATCACCTAAACCCTATTTAAATCGTCCGACCTCTAGGTATTCATAGATGTTGACCCAACTTGATAGGTTGATTCACACACAAAGAAAAACTATATGGCTACAACTATTCTTGACCGACTGTAGAGGGAAACTTAGTAATCTCAACTCTATGAAACAACAACTATTCTTGTGCTGGTCTGGGATCATCTCTTGTAATATGATTCTTGTCATAAGGGATTGACGACAAAACCACAATAAAAAAAACTAAACTGGTGCATATACTTAAATTAACTGGGAACATATTAGAAAATCATATAAATGAAAGGAAATTGATAGTGAGATTAACATCAAAAAGAGAGAAGACAAATTCTCAAGAAGATGTAAGGAATAACTTTAAATTAAAATTATACTCAATATTTGAAAAATAATTTTACTCAACTGATTAATAAAGAGGTTAGGAAGGCAAAGCTACAACATCTATGTGTCACTAAGAAATGGATACTTCTGATATTGTCTTTGATGATGGTCTTATTATCTTCATGAAGGAAAAGTGTAGAGATTCACTCATTTAAGGAGTATTTTTTTCGATGGTCTCAAGCAAGTCTAGAGAAGAGTTCCATATTTTTTTTTATCTCTGATGCTGACAAGATTCTTGAGAATATAAGCCAATCTAGGAAGGTTTGATGACTTAAATATATATTAGAATCCATATGTTCTTTGGTGAGTTTCCTAAAAAACACTCTTTTTCACTCATTAATATAATAAAAGAAAAAACTAGATGTAACGTCTCATGATTTGAGGCCTCCGATAAATGATCTTAAAAGGAATGATTGAACTACCCATATCACCAAGATGCACCTCCTTTTCAGGGAGTCCATTGCTAAGAATCCACAGTTAAGCGAGCTCAGCTTCGAGCAATACTAGGATGGGAGACCAGTTGGGAAGTTGCTCCCAACTTGCGCATGAGTGTGGACAAAACACACACTTAAGGCTAGTGGTAGCTTGTGGGGCTAGTCATCATTCTTGAAACTCTACTAAAGCCTTGGACAGAGGGCCCGAGCATTACAAATGATATCACAATCAAAACCCCTCTAGTAGGTGGGGCCCACATGGGCATGTGGCATGTCAGTCTTGAGCCATGCGGTCCGTGCATGTTGGAAGGGGCTGTCTATGGTGATGTAGCCACCCTTGCGTTGATATTATGTGATTAGGATCTGAGTGTCCATGGGCCATTCTACGTCTATACTAAAATGAAGAAATATAGTGAGGTCATATAGTTGAGCCTTAATGAGGATGTCAAGAGTCTAAGTGGGGGAGATTATTATGTCCCAAGATTTAAGGCCTCGAATAAAATGATCTTAAAAGGAATGACTACCCATATCACCAAGGTATACCTCCTTTTTACAGACCCCAACACTAAGAACTCCACAATTAAGCGTGCTCAATTTCAAGTAGTACTAGGATCGAGATTTCCAATCAAAAAGTTTCTTCTAGCTTGTGCGTGAGTGAGAACAAAGTGCTCAGTTAAGGCTAGTGGGGTATGTGGTGCCAGTCATCATTCCTAAAATTCTACTAAATCCTTAGAGAACCCAAGCGTTACACTAGATGGTTGAAAAGCCTATAAACTATCTATTGTATAGAGGTACAAGTTCATTTGGCCATATTTGCATTGCTATTTATTTCTATAGGTCTCCCACTTATCATTTCTTGCTTTGTGATCTAGGAAATTGAGAAGACCAATAAGAGATTTCTTTTGGGCCAATATGAAGGGACACAGTTCATCTCATATAGTGGGAAAGTTTAACTAATCCTAAATATGAAGGTAGCTCAGGGATTAAATAGTCCAAAAGGTTTATAAAGATGCAACATTCTTGAATATTTAAAAAATTAGTCCAAAGTAAGATATTGTTTTTGTTAAGTGGATCCATGAAATATATCTAATTAAGACTTGTATTTGGTGTGTTGAAAAATTTACTTAGTATTCTTGGGACTTCAATCAAACTGTGACATAGACAAGTGATCCTAGAAACTTGATTCAATTTATTATTATGGATGAGTCACGTATTTTCATATGCTTTGACCCTTGGTTTATCCGTTTGATATCCTTCTTAGTATTCTTGATAAAGCAACAATTGTTAATCCAAATAATCCCTAACTAGTAAACTTAGTTATATCATTAAATAAATAAATGGAAAATTTCAAACTCAAGACTACATGAACACCTATTTAAGTTATTCTTATCCTTCTTGAAAATAAATGGAAAATGGATCATACTCTAATTTGTGGTGATTTTGAAATTAATCTTAGAACAATATGCTTTAAATTTTGAGATAAAATACATGTTGGAGATATGTTTAAATGAGTTTGAAGGTCTAGAATTCCAAGGAGCTTTACAAATTGATGTATAGAAGTTCAAGCACATGATGTTGGCTACTAATGATTGTGAAAAAGTGGGTGGATTTTCTACTCCGTTATGTTTTTTATGCAAGAATCACATTGAATATCTTGAACAAATTATGTTTGATTTTCCTTGTTCAAAGTTGATTTGGGATGAAGCCAACAAAGCATGAAAATTGCATCTATCCATATCACATAGATAATCTGTGTAAACTATACTACAAAATAAGATCATTTTGTTGAGCTTACTATTCTTCAATACATTTGGATGAAAATAAACCTCAAGAGTTTATAAGGATAAGGAAATAAAACCTGATATTCCTTAGAAGCTCATCAGAATTGCAACCCTAAGTTTACTATAGTTGTCAAGATTCTCTCTTTTTGTTGGTTTTGTGTGACTCAACTGGTCCTTACAAGTATAGTTTAATGGTCAATTCAGAGTCTTGTTGCATCAATTAAAAACTTCTTTATTTACATGTCAAATGGAGTTTTATTTTTACTTGTATCATGTTGTTTCTTGTCTTTACATATGATAGATTTTCCATTTGCATTAGATGGGGATCATGTTGCAATTGGTTGTATTTCTTTTAAGGATGACTAGGAATATCTACATATGTTTTAATTAGTAATCTTTCTTCCTGTTTTTCATGCTTGAGTCCCTCTGGTTTATATATGTGCACTCATACTAACTAGCTATTGTGTTGGGTTTGTAACAACTTGGTTTATGGCATCAACAACACGACCAACAATAAATGATTGTGAGTAACTGTAATTACCACCTAATTATTCTTGACTAGACATCACTACATAATTTCAACATTGAATATATGTGAGTAATGTGTGTCAACAACCAATTATTCAGATACATACATCACCATGTAACTCAATTATAAAGAAAATATACACAATATGCATCACCATCTAGTGTTATTTGTTCTAAAATTATGTTAGTGATCACAATCAACATGAACATTAATCATAAGGTAAGATACATTTTGATAAATTCCTCACAAGGGGATCAAATTGGGGTTACAATACAAAATAAATGTAGTCATGACAACTTCACAAATAAGATCTGAAGCTCAGACACTATGACCAACATGTAACAATTGGAGTTTCCATTACACAAATGGATCAATTACACAATATGATGCAAATTCAGGAATATAAATGAATGTATTACTATAGAACCCAATTTACAATTGACAATTAAATGGTATTATATCATTAATTTCTACAATATCATAGTGAAAAACGAGTTCATAAAATATGGATCAAAGGATAATGCTACATACCAGTCTAGAAGCCAACCTAGATTTACTAAGCCAAAGTCAAGGATGTTCCATACTTGTGTAACCATTAACACAACTTCAGTTAATTTAGTTGTATTACATAAATCCTGAATATTAACATTTTTATTATTCATAACTTAGGTTAAACTAATCTACATCATTATTTATAGATTAATTTCATTATAAAAAATATGCATTTATGATTTTCTGACATTCCCATAATTAGTTATGAATTTCCTAGATGATGGTTTTTAATTGATTTATATATAAAAAAAATAGGCAAAAAGACTTTACTGTCCACATATCATACAACATAAATTAGATGCATGGTGGGACTAATCAGAAAATATCATGTATGAAAGAAAGAATTAAAATGTTGGGAACATCGTATTCCCATGAATAGCATGACAAAACTAATTCCAAGTACGGTCAAAATTGTAAAATTTGAACCTACATTTTTCATTTTAAGCACAAAGGTCATATAGTTTATGCAATAAAATCCTTGATTCAGTGGAATGATTACAAGTGAAGGCCCTCAAAATTGACCTGAAATTTGTATTTATGTGGTCCTAACAGTCTCAATGATCTCTTTCATGTGTTACGACATGGATAGGAGGTCAAAATCATTCCTCTTCCATGAGAGTAGGATCTGGAAAACTCAACAAACATGATGATAATAGAAAGTTTTTAATAAATCATTATGAAAATGGTCCCTCAAGATGAAACAAAGCTTATGGCATAGAAAACATGAGATATAAAGGAATAAAGCTAAGTAGTATGTAGTCACCACATAGGTGAATAGAGGGGGAAGAAGGAGACACCTCTAGTCAAGAATTTTAAGGGGACGAGGGATTTGTATAATTATAGTGAGTTATTCAAGAACTTCGCTTGGCTTTAGAATGGCTAGGACTGGTTTTTTAACTCAAGGTAGTAACCACACATTGATGGGATTTCAATGATATGCATGGGAGTAATTAAAACTATTGGTGTAACATCCATGACCTAGGTTATGCTTTAACCCTAGGTGTTTTGCTTAATAAAGTTGATTATATGCTTGCTCTTATATTTTGAAAAGTAATTAAGACTCGAGAGGAACTCATATTTCAATTTTAGTCCTTTTCGAATAATGTTGAAATTATATTTTGCTTGTTTTGGACTAAAGTGCAAATTACCCAAGTTGAGGGGTTAAATTGCAAATTTTGCATGATAATATGTTTCTCAAGTGTTGAAGCATCATGAGAATGAAGATGATGCAGATGTATGGCTTGTGGTGGCCTGAGTATCAAGAGAGAGTTGACAAAACAATGTTTGTGCATTAAAACCTAGTTTTGGTGTAATGTGCAATTTACCCAAAACCTAGGGTTCAATATGAAAATTACCTCTTAAAAATGGTCCCTCATGTTTCTTGGCATCTTTTAGAGAAAATAAAATGAGAGGGGCGCCTCATTTGAATTACTTTGAAGAAGAGAGAATCTTGATATTAAAATAATTAAGATTTAAGCATAATTGAAACCTTAATTCAATTTAATGCAAACATAAATAAAATAATTGAAGGGACTTCAACCAAAAACGAGATGGTTGAATTTTCCCAAGTGTGAACACCCTTGTGCCTTTTCTAGGCCACGAAATATCTCAAAGCAAGTGGATAACTCACTCACATAAAATAAAGAAAAGTAAAAATCAACTAACTTTAGGATATTAATATTATAAGGTTAAGGTGCTTGATTTGCTTTTCTTTAAATTGTGGATAATTGAGAAGAATAAGAGGCAAGAGGATAGCCTCGTATCTAAGGAAGAGAAGGGGGAAAGTGGCAAGTATTTGGGGGAGATGATTTCTACTTTCTCTCTCCTAAATGAATTTTCAATAAAATTCACATATATGCTCCTTTATCCATAGAATGAAAGGGTAATTTCTAACCACTTCTTATCTTTTCTTATAAAACGACCAAGGAAGCTTTGGAGGATCAGGAGGACGACCCCAAACCTGTTGGTAAGCTTCTTGAATTCCTTTCACCTTGAATTCATGGTGGAAATCACAAAACAATGCATGATTTCTTCTTATCTCGATCCCATCTTCAATTCTAACCATTCCTTTTCACTCAAAGCTTGAGGATGAGCCTTGGAATAGTGAAAGGAGTTGCATACACAATTTTTGACGTGAGATTGAAGCTTTGAAGCTCAATTGGAGGTGGGTTTTATAACTTGAACCCCTCTACATTGTTATTCAACTATCAATCTTGCAATTTAGTTGATTCCTTCATTTTCTTGATTAATTGCTCATTGTAATTGGTAAATTCATGAAATCAGAAGTGATAAGATCTACAGGGACTAAGGTATATGATGATGACATCATCTTGGACACTTTTCCCAAAGAAATTGTATTTCATTCGGTTTCAACAAGTTGTTCATTCGGTTTCAACAAAACCGTTTGAAAGCAAACAATTTCATCAAACCGTTTGAAGCTAAACAGTTTCAAACCATTTGGGAGAGTTGACCAGGGTTTACCTTTTGGAGAATTTGATTTTAATAATTATGGTTGATGACCCACCAAATTTGATTGAATAATTCCAAAGGGTTCATCAGTTGAAGGTTAATCAATTAGCAAACCCTAATCGGGTTAAGTGTGGAAATTCAATTTGGTTAATTTAGATTTTTGGGTCTTGAGTCCAAACGGTCTCAAGAGCATCGGAGGTCACCCAAGACTGTTTGGAGGTCTACGGTTAAGTATGGTTGAGTAATTGAAGGTTCAGAGATACCAAATTGAAATGCAATTAAGTGCTGATTTGATGATCAATCCAATGATCTAAACACTAATGGAATTTCACAAATTTGAAGGATAGGATGAGGCAAACGGTCTGAAGACCATTTGGAGGTCATCCAAATGACCTAAAGACCGTTTGAGGTTAGGTCATATGTAAAATGTTATGATGATTCATTGATTTCAATTGAATAAATTCCACAATGTTGATCATTGATGGTTCCTCGATTTCAAAGCCCTAATTGAAGGTTCTTGAGTAGAAACCCTAGATCAATTGGGTTCAAAATCCTAATTAATGGTCCAATTGAAGGATGATTCAATAGTTCAATTGATGAAGAAGTTAAGGATTCAATTTTTAATTGGTTGATCTATTGAAACCATGAATTATTTATGTGTTGATAGGACTTTTTGGTCCATTCGGTTTTGAGAGGTTTTGGCCCAAACAGTCTTAAGACCGTTTGAGTCCAAGCGGTTCAAGACCATTTGGGTCCAAACGGTCTCAAGACCATTTGGGTCCAAACGGTCTCAAACTATTTGGAGAGCCAAAGTTCAATCGATTTCAACACCTTTCTTGTCCAATCGGTTTCAAGGGCAATTTGCCCAAATGGTTTTTTACCAATTGAATTATGAGAACTAAGACCATTTAGGGTCTACGTAATTAAATCTTTTGAAGATCAATATGGTTAATCCATTTGGATACCTCATATAATTTAAGGTCCAATATGGTTAATCTATTTGGATACCTAATGCATTTGAAGATTTAATTGGTTAATCCAATTGATTACCTAATGTAATTGAAAGTTTAATTGATCAATTCTTTTGGATCCCTCATATAATTGAAGGTTCAATTGATCAAATCTTTTGGAGACCTGATGTACTTAGATAATTGATACCCTTAGTGGGGTTAATCATTAATGCATAATGAGGTTATAATTCAATACATCATGCTATCCATAAATGCATGTTTTTGAATAAAGAGTAGGATCAATATGATCAAGAATTGAGTAGTGGACATCCTGAGTAGGATGAGAGGGAAAGATTCATACATGAATGATAATCATGTAGCAATTAAGTATAAAATAATCAAAATGATGTGATGTACAATTAGGGTATGATGTACAATTAGGGTATGATTAATGAACTCAAACCCTAATTTAGGGCAAGTTTGAGTGAAACCCTAAATTAGGAGGATGATGTGATATGAGTGTAGGGTAATGACATGAGTAACCCTAATTCAAGGTATCCTGATGATAAACCCTAATTAGGATTTGTAGTAAACCCTAATTATGGGTAATGGAATATGAAACCCTAATTGAGAGGAATAGTAAAACCTAACCCTAAATTGGGTGCTAGTATATGATATTCTTGATGTGATGTGAATAGTAAACCCTAATTCTAAAATAGGGTGAAAATGTATGAAACCCTAATTTTGGGTTATATTATATAGCATGAAACTCTAACTTTGGACAATGAAATGATGAATCATTGGTCCTAGTTGTGCAAAGGAAATGAGTAACCCTGACTAACATGAAATGGGAAACCCTAACCCTGGTAAGGGAATAGTGGTGTTACTCTTGATTAGTATGAAACTGAAATATGATTGATATATCTATTATCATGTGTGTTAACCATGCAGGTTTCCTGAGATGATGAACATAGACAGGTATGAGCTATGATGCTTTATTCATTGAAATTATTCATTTGGCCTTGTGTGCCCTAATATACCTTGTTGCCTAGTAAATGGTAACAAGAGAGTTAATGAGCCTCAAGTGCCATAAGAGATGCTTGTGTAGCAAGTATCATGTTTACCTTGGTCAAATGACTTGAAGGTAATAATTACCTAAAAAAGTGGTTACAATGCTCAGTGATGAGCTAAGGGTTTGAATACCCAAATCCATATAATTATGGTATTGAGATTGTGAAGGGATGATAATTCCCAATATTGAAATGAGGGACTGAGATCCCAATGTCTTATAAAGATTTAAAAGTAACTGATGAAAACAGTACATGTTTCTTGGTAGCACTTGTTCTAATAAGTTATGTTTGAAAACTTGGCTGATGCTAAAAGAATATGATAATGTACTTAATTAATCAAGTGATATCATAGAATGTAGTTGCCTTGACCACAGTTCCATCAACGTCAGAATTAGCTTAATGGTGAAATGAGTTTTACTCGGAACACATATTGTTGAATATATGGGGGTAATTGGGAAAATATATCCTTATGCCCCATAGGAATGGCTACGGGCTATGTCCTATGTACATGATTGGTTTTGGACCATACCCCAATAAGCGTATGGCTACGGGCCATAACTCCTCAATATAATACCAGGCATTGGCTACGGGCCATAACCCTGAAGAGAGTATATGCTACGGGCTATAACTCTATAGTGAAGATGCCAATATACCCTGGCAAGCTAATTGCAGTTTGATACATGATGTCTCTGCTAAAGTAGTCTCGTACTAACCGAGACAAATGAGGTTATGGAATCCGGCTCTTCCATTGAGTTTGTGTGGTACCGATGCTTTACGTAATCGGGATCGGTTGGAGTATGAGCGATATATCTCATCTCCTCAGGGCATAAGCTTAAGAATGTTTGTAAAATGTAATCAGTCGTGTAGCGTATTTGCATAAGATTGAAATACGAGAATCACTGGTTGATGTTATTCTGCTTAGGATGTTCTAGATACATAAATGTTATATATGTTCTTCAAGTCCTTATGGAATAAGAGACATGCTGCTTAATCAAGTTATAGCTTAAATACTTGAGCAGAAATGTTACTTTAATCTGCATAGAGGTTGATTTATCTGTTGTTGAATATATGATTCCACTATTTAGTTTATTTCTATTAAACTTCAATAATAATGTTTTCGGCAGAGAGTTATATCTCTCGCTTGGGCAATTTTATAATTGTCTCACCCCCATGTAATTCTAACATTTTTAGGTGGACGCGGATGAGGTAGAGGTAGAAACCTCATAAAAAGGGAACAACAACAACAATAACAACAACAACAACAACAACAGGGACAACAGTGAATCCCCGGGTGGAAATACTGGCTGTCAAGTCTTGTATATGTGTATATAAAGTCCTATGTGTCGTCTCTGTACTCTCAGGTCCTACGAGTCAGTGATAGTGTTTTTATTATAGATATGAGATTTTGGCTTGAATGCCTCGAAGATTTTGTTACTTGTGCTTTTTAGTAAAGCAATGATGTATATATATTCCTCGAGAAGAAATGGTACAGAGAATGTACTATGTGAACTAGTATGTAAATATAATACTGTGGTTCTTATTTAAAGAATCTTTCTGAGAATGGATCTCTTTGTAAATGGTTTTAATTTTTAGTGATTTTCAGTAATTCTGTTGTTATAACGATTGCTTCCGCATTAATCTTAATCGATGTTTGGCAACCAACGTTACAATTGGCATGGTCAAAATAAATTACTAGGAGTTGGATGAAGGTGAAGAAACTAATTCCTAAAGGTTTGGAGGTCTAAGAGGCCAAAATGATACTCTAGAGTGGGAACTAGATATGGGAGAGAGAATCAAATTTCATTGTGGAGGTAGTGGCTACAATAGATTGGGAATTTTGGGATGAGTGAGTGTGAGTAGAGGAGAGGAAGATCAAGGGAAGAAGTGACATGCAAGGACGCCCAAATAGATAAAGAGTAAGGCGAGGACTGAAAATGACAATACATCACAACCATAGTTGTTGAAGCGCTCACCTAGGCAATGCCTAGGTTCCCAAGGGGGGTCCGCCTAGCCCCTTGCCAACTAAAATACAAAATTGACGCCCTGGCAAGCGCCTACAACCTACTGGGAGGCACATGGGACGCCTTGATAGATTTTTTTTAATCTATTTTTATTTTAATAATGTCATTTAATCATCCAATTGAGATATGTAAACATTTTTTAGGATTTTAAGCTACTATCTCACTCTTACATTAATTTTTTGGGTATAGAACGTGAAATATACACATAAATACCTTATCTATGTAATATATACTATATCTTATATATATTTTGATCATGATATATATGTATATATACATATAACAAAAAATAGGCCAGTTCCCAGTTGCCCACCTAGGGAGGCTTGCCAACTAGACATGGCAAACCACCATGTGGCCACATGATGAATGTCTAGTTATCATGTTTTTAATTGCATTTTAGATTTATCTTTGTATATTTTGTTTGTATCCTACTCTATAATTTACTTTTTTTGTGTTTTGAATAGTTTATGCAATTTGTTTGGTATATAACATATTTTTATTATTTTATTTGTAGGTTATACATGAAGAAGAGAGAATCAATTATCCCTCCATGAAAAGCTCAACATAATGTTCAAAGATAGGATATCCTCACTTCCCAACTCTGATAGTTGAAGTGAGGATCATTAGTATAGATGGCAACACAAATGGTCATAACATACACATATAAACTTGGAATTGAATGATTTAAAAGTCATTCAATACAATTGCAATTATCTACAAAACAAGTATATATACAGTTACAAGGCTAGTTAGACGAATTGTAAGTCTGCTCGGCCGATTGTGAAGTTTCACAAAAAATCACCGTAATCTGTAGAAAATACATATGACACTAAAATGGCTCTAAATTCCTCATTTGAGATCAGAATTAAGAGATTTAATTGAATTGGAAAGATAATTTGATTATCTACACAATGAATGTATTCAGAGAATATTATGGGTCGTATGACCAGTCCTAAAGTTTCATGAAAGTCCTATGATAGAAATATGCAACAAATAGATGTAAACTATTGGATTGCAAGCTGATACAAAGGAAGTTGGGATACTTCTAGGGCAAGGGTTGGAGACCTAATCTTTCCCATATACAACCGTATCTATCACCAATGAAAGCTAGAGATGAATGGCACTCGTTTGACATGAAGATACACTTCAATCTAGAGCATAGACCAAAGCTATTGTGTAGGAGTTTTGATGAGACCACGAATCTTCTCCTCCAATTTGATACTTTCTCCATAATTTTCTTCTTATATATCTCTTTTTACATCATAAAGACAATAGATCTTAAACTACAAAATCAGAATTACCCCTTCTACCCATATTCTATTTCTACATTGTTAACTGTTGTTTGTATGAACATCTAGATTGACAATTGATTGTTTAATGCTTGCTTTATAGTTGGGTCATCTACCTTTTATGATTGTTATAATATTAGATGTAGATACCTTAAAATCTAGAATTTGAATATCAAACAACATTGTTGAGCCCGAGATGAGACCACAAAAGGGTGTTCTCTGGAGCAACAAATTAAGGATCTGTAGGTAGAGAGGTCTCAAGACTACGAGGAGATCAGTCAATGTGGATTTCAGACTCTGTAAGGATATGAAACCGTTTGGCCTCAATCCAATATTCATGTCAATAAATGATGCAATGTTTAGAATATTTACATAGGCAGTAGCGGTGGAAGTCATCATCCTAGTAACTTTATCATATTGCTAAAAATAATTTCTTTCAGAGTTTGATTAATTTCTTTCTCATTAATTTAGTTAATCAATCAAAAATCAACCAACCACATATTTCGTTAAATACTTTATTTTTATTAGATTAAAGATCCAAATTGTTCTTAATAAGGTTGTCATTTAGAAATGATCCATGGATTTACCATAATAAAACCCATCTGCTTGCATGTGGTGATGATTGAATGTTAGTTTAGGCAAAAAGTGAGGAGCTATTAGCTAGATAAATTTTGTTGTGCTATATATACAACATCAAATTTTGACACCATTTCTGGAGGCAAAGGGAATTTTTGCATTTTTAATCTATTAAGATAAAGTTTGAATTTTTTTTCTAGTTTATTTTTATAGTATTAGTTTGATTTTATAATTGTTTTTGTAAATTCTTAGTTTGTTTTTGTAACTTTTAGTATTGTTGACTCCTTCGATTGTTTTTATACTATTTTTAGTTTGGTTTTATTTTTTTTTTGCTTCACAATTTTTTTTGATGTTTTTCTCTTCTAGATTTTGACAATTTCTTGTTTTTCTATATTTTTGAAATGAAAAAAAACTATCTTCATTCATTGGACTATCTTTTTTCCTTTCTTGAGCTTGATAGCCAAAATTTTCCATTTTTTAGGCATTTAGTTTAAATAGAGTAATCAACACCACAAATAAAAAATGTGGTAGATGTGGCTCCTTCAATCATAATATGTGGGGCCGATAGGAAAATACTTTGAAAGAAAACATACTGATGTGTAGGATTGTCGCTGCAAAAAATGCTAGGATCAACACCGTAAGCATGGGATGACTTGAACTAAATCCACAAGCCAAAATTGCCACTCAGAGGCTCAACATCAAGTATAATGTTAGACTCCTTAAAGACATATATGAAGCATCCTGCAATCAACAATATTTTGGGGGATACTATGACGAGCTATTCTAAAAATATGTTTTTCCTTAAGAGGCAGACAACGATCAATAATGTTTTGAGGTTTATGGTGAAGAGACCTACTGTGTAGATTATTACACATGATAAAGATGAGAGGATAGATATCTTCTTGACAATGTTAGCAGACCAACAAGAAATACTAGATAGACAACAAGAAATGCTAATTGATGGAGAAGCATGTGGAAAAAGATTGAAGGAACAACTGGCCCATCTGATAACACAACTCACCTAATGAGTCATGTCACATGTGGGTCAATCTAAGAGCTCCTCAGGGAAGATGCAGCATCCCACATTCATGATTGATGAGGAGAATGATGTTTGTGTCATTCTTGAGGTGACATGTAAGATACAATGATATGGAATGGAAGGAGGATCTAAAGACACATGTTGATACGATGATAGACCCCACTAATTCTATTATTTTGGATGATGATTGGGTGGTAGATCAAGAGGAGATACTACAAAAAAATATTATTCTGATTGATTTTATAGATGAGATAGTTCCTCTTATGCTAGAACCACATCTTTTGTGTACCACCTTAGCCATAGAAGAAGGTATTCAACCTCCAATCTTCATAGATCAGTAGATCCTAAGGACACCAGATGGGCACTGCTCCTACATTGTGGCACTTCTTGTTGATCCAAACACTGCTAACACACTTCCTCTACTGATGGAGGAGTATTGGTGGATCATGTTGGATGAATTGCGGGATGAAAGACAAAATTAGCTCAAGCATCCATCCAATACCTTTTATCTACCATGTCCACACAGTCATATTCAACACGATGGAGCTTTCATGTTCAAGGTTCTAGCCTTTTTTCATATTCCTTTCAGCTGGACCTTTGAGTTTCCAGGACCTATTGGATGAACATCGAGAATTTCTTTCCCTCCATCTTAGGTTTAGTATTTTCTTGGGGACAAGAAAATTTCTAGGTCCAGGGTGGTATGTACTCTTTTTTTTCTAGACATATTTATTTTTATGTTCTTATTTTTAAGTTAGCATGTTAGATTTACATTATATTAGTTTCATCATATGTAGCTTAAAATTTTTGTCATTCCTTTTCATAGTTCTGAAAATGTTAGTTGAAACCATTATCTAGTCATCTTAGTTTACATTCATGTTGGATTTCATATAGAATTTGTCATACAAACCTCTTGTTCAAAATATGTCCTTGATCTTAACTATATTTTTAAAAACATACCAACGGTTATAAATCACCCTTTTTTCAAATAAATATAAGCATGGTGTTCTCTAGAAATGATGACAAGTCGTATATGATTGGGCAAAATAAAATGCAATATATCTCTTTACTAATTATCACAATTTTGCTTTTAGAAATGTCTTAATCTTTCATGAGATGTGATGTGATTGAATTCATGTGTAATATTGTCACTATGATTTGAATTCTAACATA
Organism: Alisma plantago-aquatica; assembly: GCA_963693085.1. Classification (NCBI taxonomy): domain Eukaryota; kingdom Viridiplantae; phylum Streptophyta; class Magnoliopsida; order Alismatales; family Alismataceae; genus Alisma; species Alisma plantago-aquatica. The sequence goes on from OY856410.1 coordinate 344,333,590, forward strand.
TGCAATGCACAAGTTCTTCCCTCTTGTACCATTCTTCCATCAACATCTTACCCCACAATTCACCAGATAAGAACAAAAAGCCATTAAGTGTGCCAAACTTCAAACTCAGGGTGGTACACCCTTTCCTCCCTCTATAGTCACTTCTTCAATACCCCTCTCGATCCAATAGGGGTGTGTCACCAAAAATATAGAAAAGGTGCTAATAGGCACACAAAAGAATTGTGCATTATATATATATATAATATATATATATATATATATATATATATATATATATATATATATATATATATATATATATATATATATATATATACGCACCAATAAAAAGAAATATCAAGTTGAATAGAGGAGAAATTTGTATATTTTCTTGTATACCCTCATTTAATCTTTTTTTTTTACTAAGGGGAAGCAAACTACCTCCAAAATAGGCTCTCACAATCAAATATTGTTCTTGTGCAAAAATGTCATAGGAATATCCAAAATTATCTGAAACATCAAGAATATTGTATCTTGTTTACACTATGGTTTTTGACATGGAACCAAATGTGAATCAAAGTCACAATAGAGAACATGTCAAGTATGTTATCTGATTTCAGGAGATCCAAGTTGTTTGTCTATGCTTGGTGGTTGGAATTCAAACATGATGCAAATATGAGGTATGCACATTGGTAGGAAGTATTTATTTGGATAATTTTTTGGATTTTGTGTTACTCGAAAATAAGCAATTTTCAATCTTAGGTTTGTGATGAATGTCTATTCATCATGTTTTTTAGTTGCATTTTAGATTAAGTTTTGCATATTTTATTTGTATTCTACTCCATATTTTAATTATTTTATATTATGAGAAGTTTATGCAATTTGTTTGGTATTGAATATTATTTTAATTTTGTAGGTTGATATAAGAATAAGAGAGAATCATTTGTATTTCCATGAAAAACCTAAGAGATCGATCAAAGATTGCATATATTCACTCTCAACTCCGATAATTGAAGTGTGGATCACTAAGGTATAAACAATCACTCAAAGGCCACAAGTTTTGCTTACAAACTCAGTATTAGATGATCTAAACGTCATTGCATATTTAAGTTATATACAAAACAAACATATATACTAGTATAGGTTGTTTGGCCAACCATCAAGTTTGGTCGGCCAACTGTGAGGTTCCAATAGAAATCATAGTAACTCTATAAAAAAATATACCCAACACCAAAATGACTCTAGATTCTTCGTCCAATGTCCAAAGTGAGTGTTTTAAATTGAGTTGGAAAGATAATTTGATTATATGTTCCATGAATATATATTTTGGACTAATTTGAATTAGTTGACTTGCCCTATGTTTACCCTAAACTTCTATGACATAATATGCAGTAAATGACTAACATTGGTTGGATTAATTTGGATGGATATGATATTTTGTGGGTTGATTTAAAAGAACTTGGGATACTTCCAAGGCAAGAGTTGAAGACCTATTATTTCCTATTCACAACCCTATCAATCACTAAGGAAGACTTGTAGGGAAATATGGTGATTGATTAGGCATCGAAAACAAAAATTTGACTACTATATTCTCCTTAAAACAATAGATTGCATCAACAACAATGTAATGGGAAAGATGGTTGTGAGGTTATACCTGGTCCTGAAGCAAGTCCAGTGATATTTCCCTCACTATAACATGCACTTTTCTTCAAGTTGCACCTGGACAATATCTGCATCAGGCTCTTTATTATTCACCATTGACAATAGTTGACTTTTCCTCTGAGTGGCAATAAACAACCTCCTCGCCTCTATAGTAGTCTACACGGATCACCGAGAACTCCTATATTTCTAAATAAATGGAAAAGAATGAGTTTTCCCTTCTATTAGTGTACTAGCACTAACTTGCTCTCCCATGCTATCTCTCATTTTGATGGGTAGGACTTGCTGGGTTCTCTTGGTCACCACAACTAGAGAAGACAACAATTTTCAAAGCTAATTGATGTGCTTGAGAAGACCACACTACCCATTTATTTATAGGAGGGTTAGGGTTCCCAGTCTGAGAAAGAGTCAAAGGGCATGGAATTTCATAAATTTCCACATTTTGCAAGTGATAAAATGACCAGTTCATTAGTGGACTAGTCTGTTGGCTCGTGAGTTGATCGATTCAACCCTTAAATTGGTTGTTTCAACATGTTTTGCAATAACCATTTTATTAACAATTAATATACAATTAATGCATAACATGATGTCAGCACTAATGCTTGATCCATTCAAATTCATCAATCAATCAGTTGGTTTACAACCTGAATCGGATGGTTCATGGACCTGAGCCGATTGGTTCCAAATTACGTTGACAGTGAATGTCCATTACTAATTAATGACATCACAAGCAATGAGAGGTATCTAGAAACACATCATTTCTATCTAAGTAAATCATAAAGTTGGAGAACAACTTCAACGTACAATCTGTGATTGGTGTTATAATGTTTGCATAGTTCATTTGTCACTGATGTCCATATTGAACTTGAGGCATGGAATCATGATCCTCTTCAATGTTAATCCTTATTCCTTGAACTAGAGCAGACTGTCTGAGATATATGTAAGCTCAATATCACATATTGATCTATAGAAGAATGTCCATGCATTTCTCAGTCTCACTTATCAAGTGACTAGGATATCATACTCCTGTAGGAGGGACAAATCCCATCTACATCACTCACAATCATCCCCATGTGTCAAAATGGACACGAGAACTACCTTTATGGCAACCCTTATTCAAGGTCACGATGGATGATGTCAAAGTACACCGAGTGACATGTGATGAGCATAGTGATTTTAGGTCTAAGAATCACAATCACCACCATCACTATGGGAGATGATTCTGACTACCATTTAATGGTTTCCATGCATGAATCTCAAGGTGGGTCTATCTGTTACACTATTCTCTAACAAGTACCTATGTTTTTGGTTTGATACCACATACCATGAATTAATGAGTTTCTACCATCAACCAACACAAACTCTAGTCTTATGTGTTATTGCTATCTATAATCCTTCCACAATAAAAACTGACTAGGAACATAATAAGAATGTATATACTCTTGACATCCGTATGATCTCATTTTTTAGGTCCTCAACCCGAAGATATACGTCATTGAGTAATATCATTCTTGAGACATTTTATATTACATCATTATTCCAACATCCACAGATTCCACCTTCTCAAAACCCCATGGGGATGAGAAGACAAAATCCAAAAATGTTACCCGATTGTATCAAAGTGAGTTGAGGTAGCAATATGTGCATACATGAATGATTAATCATAATGCATACACCATAAATTATTATCATTCAACATGTGTAAATATTACAAAATGAATTAAATAAACATGGATTACAATTACATAATGAAAGGGAAGTTTTACATAGGTCTGAAAATGTATGCTAGGATGTTAACACAATAGGTAAACCTGAACACTACTCACTTCCTATCTTTTCTCCCATTCCAACTCTGCACCTAAAACATACATGAAACAACGAATCAACACAATGTGTTGTGTACATGGGCAGAGAGATACATATATATACTTATGGTTTTCATAATCTGAAAAGATTTGTAGAAAGAAAGAAAGAAGATCATAGAAACCATTTCTTGATTAAGCAAAATACGCTAATTTTTAGTCATTTTTCTAAATGAATTGCATTAATAAGGTGGACTAGTACCAAAACATATATTTAGGGCCCATCCCAATGTACCGAGTACTCTAGGGAACTCCTCATACACCATGTGATTTAGGGAGGTGTACTAGTCAACATTAATCAATTCCCTCGTAAGGGGGATAATGAACACCTTAAATAACTACAAGACATCTGCTCATCATTTATGTTTTCAAGTGATAAAACATCGAGTACTATATATTGTTACTACATCCAATATTTGTAAATAGAAGAGAGCATACATACATATCATGATGGCAACCAAGAAAACCATAGTCATATAGAGATTCTTAACTTATCCTTGATCATTTACTATCTCTGGTCATCACCTGATCAATAGCAATTAATCATCAGTAAAACAAGGTTCATTTTTATTATTGGTATTTTAGGTCAAAATTAGGGTTTTGGTCAAACATAGGCTTTACTGACTTGGAATATGTGTATGATATTTTTCTACTAATTAGGAGGCCATTCTAGGGGTCTGGTCAAATTCTTATAATTTTTTGTTTCTTAATCTATTTTCAAGAAATAATATGATGTCTTAAACATCTAATTATGTATCAATGGGAAAAAACCTAATATTCTGAAATTATAACTTGATCAGAGTTCATATTTGGTCTCCAAATGATGTTAGGGTTCATAAAGGATCTTCTCATAATTGATTTCCATGATATGCTAGTATCGTCCCCAGATTCTACCGTCTCGAGACTTAGAAGGGCTGAGAGGACAAATATGAAAATGTTACCTAATTGTATCAAAATGCGTTGTGGAAGCAATGGGCATACACCATAACATATCACAACATTCAACATGTAAATTAATTACTACATGAGTTATTACAACATAAATTACAATTACATATCAAAAGTGAATTTTACACATAGATTGAACATGTATGCTAATAGGATCTTAGAAAAAAGGTACAACCCAAACATTGCTCACTTCCTATCTTTCTCCCATGCTAGCTCTAAACCTAGAAAATATGCAAAATAGATGAATTAACATAAAGTTAGTACGTGGTTGAAAAGATATAGATACTATGGTGGCAATTACTTAAAATAATTGAAGAAAGAAGAAAAGAAAAGGAAAACATTATTTAAGCCAAATAATCAAGTAAATCTAAGTTATTAATCATATTTCAATGAACATACAATACTATGGTAGACTTAGCACATCATTACATATATTATTGGGCCCATTCCCCGTGTACCTTGTACCATTAGAGATCTCTCCGCGTACCATGTACCATTAGGGAGGTGTTAGTCAATATTAATACTTTCCCTCTCTAATATGGAGACTAATGAACGCCATCAGTAACTACAGCTCATTTTTCCCCCTTAAATGTTCTAGTGTTTAAGGCGGAGGAGTACCATTATATGTACACATCCAAGAAAGATTATGCAAATAAATGCAAGCAAGTACACATACTTATAACATCCAACAAAACTAGTCATATGATTATATCTACGTACTTGAGTTTTGAGATTCTTTATACATCCACAATCATCTAGAACTTTGTCCATGACCCGATTAAATAAAATTTAGCATCATTAATATGTGACCATCATTATTATTAGTATTTTTAGATCCAAATTAG